>JARFIW010001386.1:0-702229 GCA_036346225.1 Platerodrilus igneus
ACGAAACGTTAACACAGTTAGGTTTGACAACAGGACACCGAATTATCCGAGACGGCCTGACTACAACAGAAATTTTCGACCGAATTGGGAACGACGAGGACAGGAATACAGGAGCAATAGTGCGACTAGGGGACCGACGCCAAGACCTAGTTACACGCGACAGAACAGTTTACCGGAAGTAAACAGGACTGTGACCAGCACGCCGAATAGAGACAGGGACACGGATATTAACACGAGGAGGACGTACGCACAGGTTGTAGAAGGACAACCAGGACCAAGCACTGAAAACAGGACGAGACAGGATTTTTAGAACGTGACAGACCACTAGATTTCTGTGTAAATGTATACGAACATCCACGTGAATTTTTCAAAATTGAGGAGGAAGTAGAGCCAGAAACTGAGGAAAAATTATGTTTGCCAATTATTAATTTAGAAATTTTTGAGAATAATGTAGAAGTATTACTTGATACAGGGGCAGAGGCGAGTTTAATATCGGAGGAATTCGTCAGCAAAATTAGGGATAAGGTTTGTGATAGAATTATGCCTATAAAACGTAGCCATTTAGTAGCTCCAAATAAAAAGAAGTTTGCTGTAGTAAATAGTGTTGTGGTGCTTAGGATAGATATAGGAGGTTTAAGCTGTGAACAGGAGTTTGTAATTGTACCTGGACTGAAGTTTCAGAGCATTTTAGGTGTTGACTGTATGATGAAGTTAGGGGTTTTGATAGATATGGAAAGGAAGGTAGTAAGGATTAAGGATAGGGTAGTGCCATGGAAGGGCAGTTATGAAGTCACAGAGGATGACACGGGGTTTAGTATTAATGTAGTAGAGGTAGAAGATGATGAAGGTAAACAGATCAACACGATAAGATGTCCAGAGGAAAGGAAAGTAGAGGTTCAAGCTTTAATACAAAAAAATGCAGAAGTAGTGGGGGTAGAAGCAGCATATCGGGAGCAGGTGAAGGCAGAATTATTTTTGACGAGGTTAAGTGGCAAGTTTGTTTTTAATAAAGTAGATTTAAGGAATTCATTCTGGCGGATTCCATTACACAAAAATTCTAGAAGGTACATAGGATTTTCCATAGAGGGAAAAATCGATAATTGTAAAGTAGTATCGTTTGGTTTGTCGGCAGAAAAGGAAATAAGAATAAATAAGAAACAGACAAGTGTAGGGACTGAAGAAGAAGTGATATTTAAGAGTCAGGATAAGAGGATGATAAGTTTATTGTATGTGAGATAATAGAGATGTTAAGTATAGATATAGAAGAGGAGAGATAGGGATGAAGAGTATTAGGTTGGTGAGAAGAAAGACTTGGAGGGTCAAGAAGAGAGTTAGATTTAAATAGAATAGGGATAGAATAGGTGTATATAGAAGAGTAGAAGTAGGTGTTTATAGAAAATAAAGCTAGGTATGGGATAAATATGGGAGATAATTAGGAATAGGTTTAGGATGAGGATAAAGAGTAAATGTAGGAAGAAAATAAGATAGGTTAAGTATAGATATTTTATATAAGATTAGTGGAGAGGTAGGAATAGAGTAAGAGTAGGATAGGCATATAGGATTAGGTAGGGGGAAGTAAAGTATAGTGAAGAGTAGTTAAAAGTTAGGAATAGGATAGGTATATAGGATGTATATAGGATTAGATGGATGAGTAGGATGAAGTTAGGGATAATTTCAGTTTATAGAATTAGGTGAGAATTAGGAATAGGATAGGGTAGCTGTAAATATTTTTTTGAATTGGAGACAAAGTAGGTAAGTTAGATAGATAAGGATAGAGAGATAGGCAATTTTTTTTCTAAATATTTTTGGTTGTCTAAATGCTTTATATTTGAATTCAAATAAGTGGGATTATTTGTATTCAAATAGGGGAAAATACTCATATTTAGACCAGGGTAGAAAATTAAATAATCAAATCAAATAATTTTAATTACCGTGTATAAGGAATTTCATTAAATAATACGCTTTATTAAAACCTTGAAGCATAAATAAACTCGGTCGTTTCAGTAAAATAAGAAATTTAAATTATCTATAAGACGCTTTACATCAAAAGAAGCAGTATTGAAAAGCGCAGTGGATAATTTAATTATTCCTAAACAAATGGAAATTACGTGCAAAATTTATATTAATGAACTCTACTTTAAATAACTGGTATTAAACAAAACGTACGGATAATAATTTGTATTCGCTAAAAATGAAAGGATGGAAATCAATTTTAATTGGAGTTAATTGAACCATTATTAATAATAAGCATAAAACTTGTAAAACCCAATAATAGTCAAATCGTAGGAAGGTTATTTAAAATGTTACGTTTGAACACCCCTGCGTGTTTTAAAAGGCAATTTCAAGTTAATTTGTTTGGATAAACATGTTGATTCTAAGGATATTGGAAACGATCAGATGCTTTAGCAGGAAATACAGAACACCTGCGTATTTTTAAAAAAGCTCATTCTGCGTAAATTTGGCAAATAATTAATGTTTCAAAGAATCTTGGAGAAACCGGGGCTTAATATTCACGAGAATGTGCGATACGGGGTTATTAAACCAAGATAACAGTCCGCGTGGACTAAAATATAATCGATAATGAAGAGTGTCAAGTAGCACCAATACGAACAGGTTAGAGAAGGAAAGAGAAAATGCGTCAAGCAAAGACACATATTGTAAAAGGGCGGGATTTAAGCAACGTCAAGGGGCTGCGATTGGTTAAAAATAGGATGCATATATCAGAGGTAGAACAACAATTTCTGTATAAAAGTAATTAGTTTTCTCGGACAACTTTGCGGGCCGTGTTGAAATTTTCTGAGATCTCAATGGGGTGAGGACTAAATTCATAAAAATCGACGTGCAGGCTACAGACTGGGAACGTAGAATGAGGAATTCGTTGGAATTACCCGTTTTAGGGAACAAAGCGACGTGTCGGCTATTCGCTATATATACAGGCGGGAATATGTGTTTCTCTCTTAGACTCTTAGACTTTCGACGATTCGATGCGTTAAAAGCTCGTGCATCCGCGACTTCATATTAAACAGTGCATTTTAGTTTGATTAAATAATTTAAAGTGTGCTAGTATATTTTAGTGACTCAAAATAGTTGGTTATTTTACGTGCTAACATGAATGTACTTCAGTGCACTTAGATACAAGGTAATAAAAGTTTATTATCACGGTACCAATTAGTAAAATTTACAACGACAAATGTATACCCAAAAGTAGGCAGTTTTGGCGTATATTGGTAATATTGGTAAAGGAAGTATGAATTTCTTTGCTATTTTGCGGGGTGTTAATGACTAAATGGTTCGTAAATGTGTCTGCATCCACTGAACCAGAGGCAGATATACACAGATGAGTTCCGGAAAAGCCTAGAAACAACTTTAAATTAATGGTGATGGAGAACATTTTAAAGCGTTGACAACTTGAAGCTGTAAATAGAATCCGGTTGGAATGGTGTGATTTACAAAGGGACGATTACACTGAAGCTACGAGGACAATAACCTTCAGGTAAATTGTACTATTTTGTTTGACATTTTTGTGTGTATTGAATGACTTTATAATTGATTTACTTTAAATGGACATTAGTGGAATTTTTCTAACCATAAAAATTTAATTTTAAGATGAAATTTGCTTGTTTAAGTAAAAAGGGTATTTTGTTTTGATGTTCGGGAATAGGATGAAACTTTGGGTAGGTCTTTGAGCTCAATTAGACAAACCTGGTTAATTAACGTAAAGGGTGGTAGATGCTCCTTTATACTCAGACTCCGGTCTGCTTATATTGTTATATTAATTAGTAGGCATCCAACAAGGACTTTAATTCTGGATGCACAGTAAAATGATAATAAAATTAATCCGGAAATTCTTTTTAAAACTGAATTTTATGTTCAAATTTAATTTGAAAATTTAATGTATTCTGAATATTGATGTAAATAGAGTTAACGTTGATGTTTGTGGTAGGAATGTGTTGTTTAATTTTTATGATTGAGAATGGAAGTTATCTAGAAGAGCAGCCGAGGCGATTAACAGAAGGAATCAACGGACCAGGTGATTTATAAGGTTTCACAGCAATATATATATATATATATTGCTATGCTACTGGAATTCTCGAGCCCCTTCGGTGTGCTATTATTAATTTGCTATGCCACTCTAAATTATACGCGCTCCATCATTTGAGCGACCATATTAATATTAGTATGAATAAACAAGATTGTAATTATCTCCTCCTCCGGCTGTCTTATTAATATTGCTATCAATTCCCTCCAGAAACTTAACTGGATTTTATCTTGAAGCAACCTTGTCTGCCAATAGCAAAATTCGATACGTTACCGCCTTGCGTGTTATCAATTTCCTATTCAACTTGTAGCTCCTCCTTGAACTATTTAAATATGACCTCGGCTAGCATTTATTTGGAATTATAAAATTCAGTTAATTTCGATTTTATATCATGAACCCAATATATTATGTACAACTTTTGTAAATTATTTAAAATACACTTTTCAATTAGTTAATGTTATAAATCTCATTTATTAACAATCATCTACTATTTACTCAAAACCCAAAGTCACCAAAAAAAAACCTATTATCCTTATCAACAAAGTGTAGAATATTCTAAACCTGTTATCATATTACTCATTTTATACGTATGCAACTTCTTTTGTTGACTTTTCACAAGCATATTATATTAAGCAAATTCAATATTCAAAATAAAAAATATATAGAAAAACAAAATGTCTTATAACTAAAAATCTGACCTGGTTTATTTTCTTCACATCGACGCTTCCATTTGAAATAAAAATTATCTTCCCCAATTCTGGATTACATTTAAATTGTTGCCATTACACTATGGACTACCATTATTAATTTATACCCCAATTTATTGTAGTTCATTTTAAACTTATTACTTCTTATCAATCGATTTCCTCAAACTTAAAATTGTATTATTCTTCCTCCAGACTTAGAAATTGTATTACTCTATTTTTCCCCGTACTTCAAAATTGTATTACTGTATTTTCCGCTGGACTTCAAAATTGTACTACTGTATTTTCCCCTGGACTTCAAAATTGTATTACTGTTCCCCCAGACTTCAGAATTGTATTACTGTATTTTCCCCTGGACTTCAAAATTGTATTACTGTTCCCCCAGACTTCAGAGCCCTATTATTTTTATGTTTTAGCCTAAAATAAATTCATTAAAAACGTACTTACGTTTAATCGGCAATTATAATCTTCATATTAGCACTTATTTTCTCTTTCACTTTTAAAATTTACGTATTATTTTATTTCATAACGACGCACTTCGGCCTTTGTTGAGTTCAAAACTAACTTCGTTATCACGGTGCTTGCTAATATATTCTTGAATTCCCACTCCATCGGTGGGTATGGTCTAGAACTCGTCGCTTATTTCTGACCAATCAAATAATTACATTTAAAGCAGTTTCTGATGTAATTCACCACGATTCCCAATAATCGTAGCCTGCTTGCAGCTATCTTTCGTTATCAACATGCTGTGTTTTGATAGATCTAATTGCCTTTCCATAAACAACTGATGCAACTCGACTTTTAATTTTCATATTTACATGTTGTTCACGCAATTTTTAATCATTTTTCTTATCAAAATTGGTTAGCTATTTGCACGCATTTACCTATGCTACCCGAAGCTCTATTTCTATCTCCGTATTAATCTAATTGTTTGGAACTCTTTTGAATGCGTGTCTAATTACACTTTAATATGTTTACATATAAAATACGCGTGCTTCCACTGAAAAATATCATTACTTGCTTTACCTAAATTGACTAAAACTTTATCTACTGGGTATTTAATATTTTCTATTTACCTAATGAATGTATTTCTCATTCCTACGCCAACTATGCTTCTTCCTATGTGTATCTGCGTCACTTAAAACTATTTATACTTTATATACAGGGTGTTGACTGCCTACTATTTACAAACTATGTCTATTTCTCAATTCTTCACTAAATAAGTGCCGTTTTCTGCTGCCTATAGTAATTTCTCATTTCTAAATGACCTTTACTATGAAGTACACCCTTAAACAACCCCTTATCACAGCAATACATATATATATATATATATATATATATATATATATAACAAAATAGGTTAATTAGGTTCTGAAGGGGACAGCAATTTAATGAAGTACATTGTATAAGCTTGTGGGGATTACAATACAAAAAGTTCTTGCAATAATCGTTGGACAAGTTGCATTGTCACCATGTTCGCTACAATAGTATCTAGTCCAATAATGTTTAAAGAAAGTGTAACATATTAATAGTTTTCTCACTGGCGATATAAAAAAAAATCCACCTAGAAATTATTGCAATTCAGTCTGAAGTATTCAGGTTGCTCAATTTTCTATGGGTGAATAGATTTTGGAACAGAATTCACTAGAAATTTGCAATGAATCTGTATGGTAATAAAATTGCATGCTGATACCAAAAATTAGTTTGTTCCATATTTCAAGTTGATACACAAGCCCCGTTACTAATTTACAACTTTATATTTTTAAGGCTTTTGTCAACCATTTTTCCCCGGGGGCAAATTGAAGTAATTTTTAGGGAAGCTTTATATAAAGCATTCGCCACCATCCATCTTCTAAATAATGCATTATAAGACGCGCCAGGCATATGAGAGTTTTCCATCGTCGTACTTTATTCACGCCACGTCGTTTTAACGGTTATCCAAATATGCCCGTTTTCCGTTTATAAAATAGTTACATCCTATGTGAAAGGGTTTTCTGCTTAAAGGTTGTTGAATAACAAAGTGAGAGGGACACGCTTGCTGGAACTTGTAACATCAAACGTTTGCAGTAGCCACCTGCATCAAATAGAACATGTTAGGCTGAGCTTGATTTGTTTTCTAGGGTTAATGTTTAATTAAAATTGAAACAGTGACGTATTTTTCATTTAACGCTACAAATCTTCTGTCTTATTTAGCTTTAAGAATGCATCTGCAGTTATTAAAGAATTTTGGAGCAATGCCCAGAATTTCTTACAAACCTAAAACCTCGATAACCACATAGGTAATATTAAAACAACTGCAACAAAATGTGCCTTTAGTAATTTTTAACTTAACATTATGGCGAACCTTTTACATTGAAATGTAGACAAAACCTTCAATGGTGAGGTTTTGCTTAAATGCGAGGTCAAAATGTCAATAGAAGTTATTTTTTCTCAAAACAGTTTGCGGATGAAGAAGATGGTATATCTGACTAAAGTAAATCGAAAAACTCTGGAAGCAAAGACAGATAGTGAGGGTTAAGATCGCCGAGGCTTGAGCGAGGAGGTAAGGATGATAGGGCCAATCTTAAAAAGAAAGAGGGATCTACTTACACAGGATTTTAAGTGATAAATGAAGAGCGGGATGATATTGTGCTCTTTAAATGATCGATGAAACTATACCGAGATTACTAACTCCTTTGTTCTAAAAGCTTTAACTGAAATACGTTAAATTTTGCTAAAAACCTACGTAGACTAATATTTTAATTTTTAGAACTCAGTAGATCTAAAATAAATAACCCCCACACTTACGCCCGCTCCAATTTAGATACACGCAAAACAAAAACTACTTTGAACCAGCAACCAACAAAACTCTGCTAAATCATTAATCTGGTATCCCATCAATTATTGGGTAATTATAGATTCATGCGCACATGCCCTTAAAGGCGGAATCATTTCCTTACCTTTGGTCCACCTTTAGAAGAACTTCCAATCTTGGGGATGAAGACTAGTTATCCCTAAATCCTTGACTAAATAAATAATTCAATGGCCAAAAGAAATAAACTGGAAACTGAATTTTATGCCCTCTATGTACTTTAAAAAATTTTTTTCATGAAGCTAAAAAAAAATTTTGAAACCAATTTATTAATGATGGAGGATTTGACCATTAGCTAGTATTTCTATTTTTCATGCTATATAAGAATTAAACTGTTACTTTAAATATTTCATTTGTTTTACGAACTTAAAATCTTTTACAGAAACGAATTATTTGTCAAGAAATATTTTTGTTTTAGTTACATTAAAAACTTAAATAATAATGTAAAGTTTTGGCATTAAGAGGAAATATTTAATCATAAATACTAAGTTTGTAAAATTTTGTTTGTAAAATTTAAGCATACGAGTAAAGAACAAGTAACTAAAATTGGTATGCGCATTTTAAATAAAATGGACAGTCCTCTATTATAGAACAATACGCACGCAACTCCACATAAGGGTTAACTAAGTTTCCGCGAAGTATTAAAAAAATAACGTACCTCCAGACGCGTAAAAAATTCCTACCTTCCATGATGAGCAGACCAGATGCAGCATAAGAACATGCTCGGATTTATACAAATAATTTCTAACAAGTAGTTATTGCTCGTTGGCTTAATGATTGAATTAACTATTTTCACCTCTACCCCAACATAGATTCTAAAACTTAAATAAAATTCACCAATATAAAAATGAGCTGCTGTGGTCTCTATTAATTAATCTCGCGTATTTACAATAAAATACGGTGACACAATTCCAAAATTAGTAGTTATAATTCATACGTAAATTATTTTGTGCTGATCGATCACGTATACGAAACTAATTCATTACTTAAAACAAAAGCTATACACGAGCACTGAAAGACTTTTAGGCACCCCTCCCGCCACGAAATGCTAATGTATTCCGACCAGCCTTAACGTTTTCAACTGCCCAAAACAACTGACTAAAGGTTGACTTCCAAAACCATCATCGATATCTGACAAACAACACAAGCTCCAAAATACGATATACCATGGAATATTAAACAAGATCACAAGTCCTAATAGCAGAAAATTGTAGAAATTTGAGTTGTTTACTAGAAAATAGTTTAAGAATTTGTTATTTCTAGAAATTTGAAACGCGCAAGTGATAGGAAAATAAATACACCACAACGATCTAATATACGTTTATTCAACTCTGCTACGAAGTGTCAACTTTTAAGTAATGTCAAGTTCTTCAAAACTATTTCAGCAGAGCTTTTAAGGAAATAATGCATTGGTGTGTCAGATAAAAATATATAAATCGTTCGTTTTACATGTATTTTCCCATAAGAGGATCTAAGATTCAAAAAGGTCGCTTTCATTAGATCAAACGTCACCCAAGTCACTTCACCCCTACGTTCTAGAATCACATAATATAATAACGACGTGACGCCCTAAACTTACTTGTCAATGTTGTATATCACATGATTCTTGAAAATAGGAATGAAGTAGAATATGTAAACTGGGTATCTAATAAAATGTTGTTCTTGACTACGTCTATAGCTTATCTAGTTGCCTTTCTAAAAAACAAATTCACTTAGTTGTTTGTAAACCTAACAAGCTTTTTTAAAGTTAAAAAGCTCTATTAATCATTCTATCGTATTATAACGTGAAACTAGCTCCAGGTGTAACCTTAAAAACTTCATCAATTAGAAAAGGGCATATTTACGAGGGTAAGGTAAAAAGTGACCGGCCTACAATGAGTGACTGCAATTTTTAGTAAAAAAAAGATTTTGTTTTTCGACATAATCCCCCTTAACTTCAACACACTTGGTCCAGCGTTTCTCTAACATCAGTATTCCTACCCGGAAGTGAGAGTCTGGAAGGCTGTGAAAATATTCACGGCCCCCTCAACTTCTTCATTGAACATGAAGCGCTTCCCAGAAACAAATTTCTTCAAGTTTGGGAACAGATAGAAGTCTGAGGGCGCCAAATCAGAGGAATAGAGGGGATGGCTGAGTGTGTCGTACCCCAAATCCGTCAATTTCCCATCGCCAACGCATTCTTGCGTGCAAGTGCGTTATCTTGGTGAAAAATGATTTTTTCTTCTTCAAGCCAGGCCTCTTCTTTAGAATTTTGAAATCCAGCTGGTCAAGAAGGGTGGAGTAATATTGGCCTGTAATTGTTCTGCCTTTTTCAAGGTAATCTATTAAAAGGATCCCTTTCTCATCCCAAAACACGCTGGCCATCACCTTTCCGGCAGATGCGATCGACTTCGCTTTCTTTGGCGCTGAACAACCGGATTCCACCCACTGCTTCGACTGCTGTTTTGCTTTTGGCGTGTAATGGTGGATCCATATCTCATCCATAATGACAAATCGCCGCACAAAATCGCTCGGATCCTTATTGAACTGGGACAAACATTGCTGCGAAACTCGTTTTTGCATTTGCTTTAGATCGGCATTCTGCAAATGCGGCACCCATCATGTGCAGAGCTTTCGCATCCCTAACTTTTTGTGTAAGATGTTTCGCACCCTTTTGTCTGATATCCCTACAGCATCAGCTATCTCCTCCACATTCACTTGCCTATCGTCCAACACGATATTATGCACTTTTTTGAACGTTTCCGGTGTGGTTGGTGTTTTTGGTCGTGTCTCACGTGGGTCATTTGCGAGAGACGTGCGACCACGTTTAACGGTTGACAAGGAAGGGGCAGAGTATCCATAAACTTTTGTCAATTTCGGAGGAATTTCCTGAGGGGTTTATCCGTCCAAAACGAAGAATTTTATGACCGCACGATATTCAAGTTTATCCATCTTAAGGAAACACGCATAAAACGTCTGCTTGAAAAAATTCGTGTAAACAAACTACTTGAGATAGCAAGTTGAAACTTGTCATATGAACTAATGACATATGCACGCAGGCAGGAAGCGCAAATTTTTGCTGATTGGAACGCCATCTCTGTGTCAAGCCGTATGTACACAAGTGGTGTACATTGTTTTTCGGTTCTACAAAAATTTACCGCATATTCTTCCACAGTTTCGTATTTCAATAGTTACTGTTTACACCTCTAGAAGATGTGTTGCTGAAGCCATTACATCTGTGCTTCACTGGCGCTTCCCCTCCAATGAATATCTGTAGGTGTGCCCTTATTGGACTTCATTAAGACCAAAGTAGCAAAATAATGGTTCAAACCTAAGACTCACTTTGTGCAGCAGTCGTTTCGTTGAGGATCGGGCTAGCTGTCTTTTTACAACGCCAGAAAACTCTGTTTGACCAGTCTAGAGGTTAAAACTGAATTTAAGAACAAATGGTTGGAAAAGATCACAAGGTTATTGTTGTTCGGGCTTTGCATAGAGAAACCTACCTTACCATTTTTTCTTTAATATGTATTTAATCTCCTCACCTCCTTTACAAACCTTTTCAATATCTAAGTACAGAAAGGTGTACAAAATCTTGTTCACGTTTTTCACTTAGGACACATAAGCGATGTAGATAAATAAGTTTATTAAAAATTTTTTTGGGAGGCAGGGATGGTATAAATGTTGGCATGATTTGCAACTAAACTTTCATAAGTTTAAAAGCACGATGTAATTTGATCCGCTTGTGCAGCTCCAGCCGCCTATTAAACGAAGTTCATACCTAGGTTAAACGTACAAGTATTAAAAATACATACATGCCAGGCGTGAATAAATTGGTATGTTATTTTCAACCATTTCTTACAGCTCCAAATTTAAAAATTAATTTTACAGTATATCTATAGTTAGTTTTCTGCTATTTTTATTGCATAATTCGCACACAAATTCTGCCTTCTTTTTCGTTAACAAGCATAGAATACACTGAACAACAAATTGTATTTGTTTTTGTATTTTAACGTGCGATGAATGTTTCTGATCGTATCTTTTCCGCTGACTAAAAATCTGTTAACAAAATTTTCCTATCGCACTTCAGTCTAAAGCCATTTATATTTTTATATTGTAACGTTTTATTATGTTAGGTTTACATTTGTTATAATACAAATTATGCATACACCGTCATTATCCAATCTCAAAATTTTTTTGCATGTGATCTTCGTTTGTAGGGTACATTTGGAACATTTCTGATTAGGTTCCAACAACAACCTACTCTGCTTTCATAGGTATCGGGTTTCACAATACACAATGTTTTAATGAAATATTTCACCATGTTCGTCAGTCATAAACCCTAAATTTGCGGGGAAAAAGTCCAAATGCAGGTGTTCAAAATGAATCTTTAACGAAATGGTGCAACCCATATTTGGAAATTAAAAGATTCACACCTTGTTTTTAATTTTTGCTTTGTATTTTACAAGAAATTGGAATACGCATGTCTAATAATACCCATGCAGCAGTCTCAATCTCGGTCAGCTTCGAAGGGAATATACATTATGATGTGACGAATTTGCGACTCAATAAAAATTCCTTCTTTTAATTTTGCCTCGCTTAGTCTAGGAAACTTTACTCCCAGACGTTCAAAGCATTGATAACGTTTTCTATAGGTCCCAGTTTTATGTGCAGAAGTGGTAGCAAAACTTTCTCTGATTCGGCGAGAAAAGGATTTGTAACATTTTTTTCTCCAGCAACAAGGCTTTTTCGCATTTTTCAGTTCTCTACAAAGAAGTGTTTATTCTTTGCCCTGCTGTCCCATTCACAGAGAAAACAGCAGTACTTGGTGTAATCTAATTGCATTCCTAACATAAATGTTATGACTTTTAAATCATCACATATGCTCGACCCATGTTTTGTATATTTAACTTTTTCAAGTACAGTTTTCATAGTCACATAGTTTTCCTTCATATGTACTGCATGAGCACTAAGACCAAAGAGGTATGGATTTCCATTGTGAAGGATAACACTTCTCTAGCATAAAGTAGATGAATTAATAAATAGTCTCTACTCATTAGTTTTGTATATACATTCTAGTGCAGCCATTTGTCTAGGAATATTTACACAATATCGTTTCATTGATCTCGGATTTCTTTTTCCTGATCCCAACGATCAATCCCGCCTCGTCATTTTATGTGTGCGAATGTTCGTGGCGACGAACGCCCAAATCTATCAGTCAAAATTTTTTGAATTTTCTTCACTGGTCTTTTGGACTCCGATGTCATTTGAAAGAGTTTTTAAAGTAATCAGGTCGGAACCTTTTTAATATAAAATAGAACGTAACACTGTACATAGAGCAAAATTTACACATTTTGATTTTGACCAGGTAGCTTCAAAATTACATTGAACGGGAGACAGAAAAATAAGAACCAATCTGAGCTAGCTAATGACTTTGTTCAATATGAAGATAATGGATACCAACGCTTTATGATTGATTGCAGATATTTTGTAGTTCTAGAACTGGTAGAAATGATCTCATAGAACCAAGATTGAGTATATCACATTAGGATATTTTGAACACCAAGCACCAACATTGACAGAAAGTAGCGTCAATTAGTAGCGTAATTTTGAAAATTAAGTCAATAATTACTCAATATGACAAATTTTCGAGTAGTTCAATAAAAGTTCAAGATCTTTGTCTAGCCCTTCTACAAATGGGATCAATTTACGTTTCTTATAGCCAGAAACAAAAAGAGAAGCATATTATACCTTTTTACGAATGCTTTAAAGAATAATTAGCATACCCCAAATCTTCCAGTAGCGAAGGCGAAACATATAAGGCTCAAACAATTAAAATAGAAAAAAGTTCTTACTTCCCAAGAAGCTTTTAAACGCTTAAAAAGGAAGAGGAATGTCGACAAAAAATATAAACGCTAAAAAAAAGAATTAAAGAAGTCGGCAAAGCAAATAGAAAGCTTACAAAATAATAAAAAAACCAAGCACAAGAAAGTTCGGTTAAATTAGAAAGAAAAGAAGGAGCTCCGACAGGGAAAGCAGTGAAGACAGAGAACTACAAAAGTGCAAATTATTATGGAGGATAGTGATACTGGCAATAGTTTTAACACATAAAGAGAAGGTAGATTTGTAAAACAAATCTGTAAATTGACAAGAAATATTTGCAAGTGTTGCTAAGTATTCTGTAAAGCTAACAAAACTACAATAAAAACTAAGGAAGAACTCGATAAAAAAAGGTGAAGCAAATCAAATAAAACTAACAATATTCTAAGACAATGTTAAAAACTGTTAAAAACAAGTTAAAAACTGTCGTAGTTATCCAGGGGCTGACATAGATAGCGATCATAACTTAGTTAAAATGAACTGTAAACTAAAATTCAAAAAATTGAGAAAAGTTAAAAGAGAGGGATGGGATCTAGGTAAGCTTAATGATAGTAGGGTAAAAGAGGAATATAAACAAGTATTAGATAATAAGAGCAAAGAGATAGCTGTAGGAGGGAACGTAGAAAATAGATGGAAAGAAATAAAACTGACGGTACATGATACAGCAACACAGACTATAGGTAAGAAAAAAATAGAAGCTAGAAAGCCGTGGGTAACAAAGGAGATATTAGATTTAATACAGAATAGAAGAAAACTTAAACCTTTCAGAGAAGTGGATAGTGAAAGTAAGCAAAAATATAATACAGTTAGAAATAAGATAGTACATGAGTGTAGAAAAGCTAGAAATAAATGGATGGAGGAGAATTGTAAGGGAATACAAGATGATTTGAGAGTAGGTAAGACAGACAGGGCTTACAGGGCAGTTAAAAAGTTTTTTGGGGAAGATAGGAAAAAATATAATGGTATTAGAGACGAGAATAATGAGCTTCTAATAAATAAAGTTGAGGTAGCTGATAGATGGAAAAGATATTTAGAAGATTTATATAAGGGAGACGATATGGATGAGTTAGAGAACGACCAAGAAGAGGATGTAGAAATAGGGTTCTCAATATTAAGAGAGGAATTTGATAGAGCTATTCGGAATCTTAAATTAAATAAAGCGCCAGGGATAGACGATATTCCCGCAGAATTAATAAAATATGCAAGTCAGAAAACTTTGGACAGATTATATGAACTAATAAATGTAATATATGACACAGGTGAGGTTCCAATAGATTTCGAAAAAAAAAATTATTATCCCAATCCCAAAAAAGTCAGGAGCTGATAGGTGTGAGAATTTTAGAACGGTTAGTTTAACTTCTCATGCTTCCAAAATACTAATAATAATAATTAAAAATAGAGTAGAAGCTTTGACTGAAAATTATTTAGGCGAAGACCAATATGGTTTTCGTAAAGACAGAGGGACTAGAGAACCGATACTAATGATTAGGCTAATTATCGAAAAAAGGTTACAAAAAAATAAAAAGACTCATTTCCCATTTGTAGATTTAGAAAAAGCATTTGATAGGGTTAATTGGATTGTTATGTTCAGGATTTTGCAAAAAATATGAATCTCTCATAAAGATAGAAAAATTATTTACAGTCTATATAAAAACCAAAGCGTAGTAATTAGATTTGATGAAATAGAAAAGGAAGCTAAGATTAGAAATGGTGTTAGACAGGGTTGTATACTGTCTCCCTTGATTTTTAATGTTTATATTGAGGAAGCTTTAAACTTAGCCAGAGAGAGAAAAGAGATAGGTATTAGTGTACAGGGACAGAAAATAGACATGTTACGTTTTGCAGATGATATAGCCATTATAGCAGAGTCTAGAAAAGAGTTAGGAGAGTTTTTAAATATTTTAGATGAGATACTACGGAGTAACTATAGTATGAGAATTAACTCGGTAAAGACAAAGATAATGACAAGTGAGTTACAGCCTAGTTATAAACCAAAATTAAAAATAGGTAATACCGAGTTAGAGGAGGTAGATGAATTTTGCTATTTAGGTAGTATAATTACAAAGGATGGACGTAGCAGAAGGGATATAGTAGCTAGAATAGCTCAAGCTAGAAAAATGTTTTTAAAAAAGAAAAACTTACTAATAGCTAATAGTATTAGTTTAGATAATAGAAAAAGTTTCTTAAAGTCGTACGTATGGAGCGTTCTACTATACGGTAGTGAGACTTGGACAATTAAAGAAGTAGATAAGAAAAGATAGAAGCTTTTGAAACTTGGTGTTATAGGAGAATGTTAAAGATTAGTTGGACAGATAGAGTAACAAACGAGGAAGTTTATAGAAGGATAGGTGAGGTTCCCTGTATGTGGAAACAATTGAAGGTCAGGAGAGATAGAATGATAGGGCACCAGTTAAGACATGAGGGACTATTTAGTAAAGTCTTAGATTATAGACTACCAAATAAAAATAGAGTAGGAAGGCCTAGACAAAGCTATATTAGTCAAATTATTAGCGATTTAGGTTGTGAAGGGTATGTAGACCTTTTTAGACTAGCTCAGAATAGAAAAGAATTTAGAGCTGCGTCAAACCGACTTTAAGTAAATTCGAAAACAAAACAAAAAAAAAATAACAATCAGTTAACTAAATGTCACCAGGACATAACTCACAATTAGTTAGCGGTCTGGCATATTGGTAGCGTTTCGTTGCTTAAGCCTTACCATAACATATAATTTAATAAACGTCACCATGACATAACTCACAATTAGGTAGCGGTCTGGCATGTTGGCAGCGATTCGTTGCTTAAGCCTTACCATAACATATAATTTAACACTTTTCCTTTTTGAAGCGGATAACCAGGTTATATTTCATTTCCTTATAAATGGTAATCATGTAAACATATTAGAGTTCTTTAACAACCATCAGGTTGCTAATATCTATGTAGAGACAGCTGGATAGGAAAAAGATAGAAGGATTTAGGAAGACCTAGACCAAACTATATTAGTCAAATTATTAGAAATTTAGGTTGTGAAGGGTATGTAGAGCTTTTTAGATTAGCACAGATTAGAAAAGAAGTTAGAGCTGCGTCAAACCGACCTTAAGTAAGGTCGAAAACAAAATGATGATGAAGACAATGTATACTAACCGCGCATCTAGTGAACTAGATACAACTGCAAATGATATAGAAACTATTATAAAAACAGCCAAAGAAACATGAATTATGACCATGACAAAAAATCTATAGACGAACAACAAGGATTTGAAAATACACAAGCAAAACCTAATACTGTTGCAACATCTTCAAGAACAGACATTCTAACAGTTGAAAACCATTTGGGCTACGATTCTCCAACTTGCACAAAAACATTCTATTACAAAATTATTCTATTAAAACATTTCTATTAGAAGCACCGTGTTTAATTCTCCAGCGGTAGTAGAAATAAGTCCTACGAAAATCGTTTGTGATAGAAAAACTAACACGGCAACATTGCAAATTGCGAATGTTATACGGTATGACAGATACTGAATTCATTTTTAGGTTATTAGTTTTTATCGGTTTCGTTTCTTAACGGTTTTTTGTTGAATTGAATGATTGGATATTGTTACCTAAAATGGCAGAAATTGCAAAAAGGTCCAGTAGGTAGTGCTGCTCAAAAAGATTACCTACTGGATCAACAGATTTTACATTTGCTACTAGCAGAAATCTATGGCAGCAGGTATCTTTTCAGTTAAATCAAATGAATGGGGGCAAGAAAGATTGGAAAGCTTGAAGAAAGGTATCTTAGTTTTCTATTGTTTATATGTACATACTAACTATGTTATAATGTACACTAGACTTGGCAAGATCTCCGAACAAAAACCAAGAAGAAGAGCTCAGAAATCCGTCGGCATGAATTAAAAACAGGTGGCGGAAAAGCCACCGATATGCTTTTAACATCTTTTGAGGAAAGAACGACATCTATAATGGGAATAGTATACATTCAAGAAGATCCTAATATACAAGAATCTCCCGTAATATTCGATAGTGAAGAAATTGGTAACATCTTTGTACTGTTCATTGCTACATGTAATAACAAATTGTAATTTGTAGATATTGTAGAACATTCCACAACCACTGAAGCAGCTCCAATTGTCGTAGAAACAGTAGGATTTGATTACGAATATAGTAATTGTTATGAACTTTTAATGAAAATTTTTTAGGGAATGAGATTGCACATGAACAGGTGGTGGAACATATTGCAACTTTACCCGAAAATGCAACTCCATCTAGAAATTGCAATTTATAGAAGCGACGATTTGCATCTGAACGTTTAGATAAAAGTATTAAATGCAGTAGTAGATTTTGTGAGCAAAAAGACGAAAAATTGAAACTTAAAAAATGGTACTATGAGGAAAAACTAACTTTAAATAAAAGAGAAGTAGAAGCGAAGGAAGCATATTACAAAGCCAAATTACTAAAACTCGATTCATCCATATAGTTTATTAGTATTATATATATTTAATATTATAGTAGATTACGTGCTAATAGGTGTAAGTTTTATATTGAAGTACATATTATTAAGTATATGAATAAAAACAATTTAATCAAAGCTATAGTTTGTCAATAATCTTATCTCTAAGGAATTTTTACATTGAAGATAAAAATAACATACAGTCCAAAGTTATCTTATTGAAATCT
This sequence comes from Platerodrilus igneus, assembly GCA_036346225.1. NCBI lineage: Eukaryota > Metazoa > Arthropoda > Insecta > Coleoptera > Lycidae > Platerodrilus > Platerodrilus igneus. The sequence continues at coordinate 18,125 of JARFIW010001386.1, forward strand.
GTCTAGATTATAAAATGATTACCTACTATGTTTCGCTGTACCCTTCTTCCTTCCAACAAAAGAGCATTTCCATTTACAACAGCTACATCCACATTATTTGCTAAATGATACATTCCAAAATTGAGATTTTTATCTCCATTTTCTGGTGGAACATCGGGAATACCATTAGCAATACATATATTGTGCAAAACCACACATGCATTTATAATTTTCGAAGCTGTGGTAGGGGTGTAATGCAGGACTTTATGTTTCAGTAAACACCTAAAGCGCAACTTTAATATGCCATTACATCTTTCAATTAATGGTCGTGTAGCTTTTTGAGCAGTATTAAAACACGCTTCTGGTGTATTTGATTGCACTTCGGTTATGGGTGTTATCAAGTAAGGTCTTAATGCATACCCAGAATCACCTGAAATTTTTTTTAACAATTTCAATGAGAATATGTAAAAATTAATTACTACCTAAAAGCCAAAAGGAACCGTGCCCATTGTTGTGGAGGTTTTCTACCAGTTGACGTGCATTAGAATTATTCCAGATATGGGAATCGTGAGTGCTTCCTGGGAATCGAGCATTTACATTTAATATTGTTGTATTTGCATCACATATCTGTAAATATAATACAAATACTCTAATATATTAATTGTGCACTACTTACTAATTGTGCATTAATTGAATGGTAACCCTTTCTGTTGATATATAAATGTTCAGGATACAATTGATCGTTAACTTCTGGGGGATATATAGCCACGTGAGTACAATCCAGGCAACCAATTACACCTGGAAAATTATGCTTTATATAGAATCTGCAACACAGAATGTAAAGAAGGCTAATATATCAAATTTTCTATTACTTACTCATTGCGGACGTTTTGAAGTTCTTGAATGTTTCTTGGAAAACAAACATAACGTCTAAATATTTCTGGCCTGTTTAGTGCATCCACAACTTCATGGATAGCTCGACTAACAGAAGATTGGCTTATAGCTGCATAAATATTTTGTCCAATGCCTAACTGGTAACTGCCATAAAGAAAATTTAATGTTATTAGAACCTACAAACTTCCAATTATGAAGTGCTCGAATTACAAGAAGCCATAAACCTTGGTAGTAACATCAACTGCAGAACCTCTTGTTTGTTGTCGTAAAAAGGGTTCTACTAAATCTATAAGTTGAACAACCATGCCTTTACTCTAACGGTATGTTCTACAAAATTGACTATCCGATAAATGAACAAAGGGATCATCTCTAGAATGGAAAGTACGTTGGGGAGCATCTTGTAGGATTTCTGCTTCTTCCAATTCATTCAAGCCTTTAATAAACATAAATTCTTGTAAATTTGCCATCCTAAAACAATAAATTCGTTTCAACCTAACCTAACTTCGGTATGTTTTGACTTTTGAATCTATTAACCTATTTTGATGATTAATAAAATTGTGCTGCACATACCTGCTTTTAATTAAAAATTTACTAATAATAATATTATTAGATATAAACAACTAATACACAATTTAAATCGAAATACATTTATTCGTTCATCGAGATTCTACTATACTACAGACCAGTAGTAACTTTTCGCTCAGAAACTTTCGTATACGAATGACATTCACCGTTTGAGAATACCGCATTCAAATTTTCGTACGAAAAGAAGCAAGATTCTATTAGTAAGTTATTCTATTAAGTTGGAGAATCGTAGCACTGGTCATTAACACTCATAGAAATCTTTACTACTACTTGCATAGCAATCAGAACTTGATACGTTGGCTGTATATTGGAGACTTCTTCAACTGGGCATGCCTTATGAAACTTTTGGAAAGCGTATTTAGATAGCCCAGAATCGGTTTCACCTGAATATTTCTTAACATCTGTCTTCCTCTAAGGTGATTACAAGTTCAACATTCATCCTGGTGTTAATGTGATTGAATAATGGAGGAAGAAGGCACGGGAATAAACAGTTCCAATCGTTACTTATTAAGTATTTTAGATTTTTATGTTAATTCTAAGATCTACTTTTGCTAATGTGAGAATTCCTTGCTTTATGGAAAATACAGAATTACTAGGAATTCAGTTTAGGTAGCTAAAAATATAATAGTTTCTAGTTCCTCAACAAAATTGTATTTCTAATCTTTTTCTCAATGTCTCTTCTCAAAAGTAGGTTTTAAGGGTTTTGTTCTTTTATGCCCCATATCAATATAATGTAGTCTTATGCAAAGTAATTCTATAAAATTATTTACCCGTCTATCTGGGGTATATGGAAACGCTTAACTTAAACAGAAAGAAACGCATTTAACGATTTTTATTTGATATGAAGGCATGTATACCGTATACCATCCTTTACTAGAACAACAGTCACTTTCATACATATTAAAATTCGAAAGCAATACACCGCACCAAAACCAATGCAACTTAATATAAATGTAACTACTTACCCCAATTGACCCTAATAATTCAATATGAGATTCAAGTTTCGTTTCTTAAATTTTATCTTTTCAAAAAGCAGCGTTAGTTGTAGAATCGACATTCACATCTGATTTTAGTACTTTAATAGAGAGCTACTATCAAACAACAGAAGTATTTCCCATATAAAAATGTTGATATTACATAGATACCATGGTAAGCTTTTCTCAAAATGATTCCCCGAGGGCAGATCTAGATTTGTGTTAGATTACTATTGCGTGTAATTAGTGTCTTGAGAGAAATTTTATTGTTCTGCGTGTAACATTTCTTAGAAATGTTCTACAACATCCTTACAATTGTTCGTTAGCAGGGCAGTAGAGAGCACTTCGCTTAGTGATTATGACCGAATGTATCCCGTACGCTTTCAGCTTTGTTAAGGATTGTTATGATAAAGAAATTTACAGGATCAGATTGCAAACTTGAAAAAATAAGTAAGATGTGGAAACTGAAATATTCCTTTAGAAATGTTAGACTCAAAGTGGAATTTTAATTAATAAATCCTGTTTTGTGAAAATTCTAAATACTAGTAGGTTATAATTTAGTTTGTGGAAAATATTTAGTAAAAGTCAAATTAGTGTGAAGTTAGCAGTAAAATTCTAGCAGTAATTTTCACAAGCAAAAAATATGTACAACTGGCAGTAAAATCCCAGTAGTAAATTTTTCGTGCAGACCTTATTGAATAGACAAAACGCGATTTCAGAAATGAAATTACACTTACACCTTCCGCCTTGACACAACTAATGAAATGACCACCCTTAAAGCCACAGTAGAACCAAATTAACTTTCGACCCGTATGGGTTTCAAAAACCCCCTTTAAACAATAAAGTAAAATAAATCAAATGGCAGAAGTCCGTCTAGTAACACCTTCCGCATTGGCACATATATTGTTAAGACCTTCCTTAACCTTAATACACCTGCGAAAACAAAATTTACTTGCGACGCATATAGGTATCAAAATCGACCCAAGTATGCTTCAAAAACCATCCTTCAATGATATAAATAGGAAAACAATCAGAAACGGCAGAAGATCATAGAGTTACACCTTCCACTTTGGCACATATATATTGTTAAAACCTTCCTTAATGCAGCTGCAAAAACCAAATTTACTTACGACCCGTATGGGTATCAAAATCCACCCGTGTAAGCTTCAAAAACCATTTTTTAATGATATAAATAGGAAAAAAATCAGAAGTGGCAGAAAGCCATCGAGTTACACATTCCGCTTTGGCAGATATATTGTTAAGACCTTCCTTAATGCACCTGCAAAAACCAAATTTACTTATGACCCGTATGGGTATCAAAATCGACCCTTGTAAGCTTCAATAACCATTTTTACTTGCGTCCCGTATGGGTATCAAAAGCGAACCGTGCAAGCTTCGAAAACCATCTTTTAATGATATAAATAGGAAAAAAAATTATAAGTGGCAGAAGGCCATCGAGTTACACCTTTCACTTTGGCACATATCTTGGTAAGACCTTCCTTATTGCACCTGCAATAACTAAATTTACTTACGACCTCTAGTGGTATCAAAATCGACCCCTGTAAGCTTCCAAAACCACCTTTTAGTAATATAAATGGGAAAACAATCAGAAACGGCAGAAGGCCAACGAGTCATATCTTCCGCTATGGCACATATATTATTAAAACCTCCTTAATGCACCTGTAAAAACCAAATTTACTTTCGACCCATATGGGTATCAAAATCGATCCATATAAGCTTTAAAAACCATCTTCTAATGATATAAATAGGTAAAAAAATCAGAAGTGGTAAAAGGCCATCGCGTTACACCTTCCGCTTTCGTATATATATTGTTAAAACCTTCCTTAATGCACCTGTAAAAACCAAATTTACTTGTGACCCCTACGGGTATCAAAATCTACCCCCGTAAGCTTCAGATACCATCTTTCAATGGTATAAGTAAGAAAACAATCAGAAACGGCATAAGGTCATCGAGTTTCTGTTTTTCTTATTTACATCATTAAAAGTTGGTTTTTGAAACTTACACGGGTCGATTTTGATAGCCATACGGATCGCAAGTAAAACTGGTTTCTGAAGGTGCATTAAGGAAGGTTTCAACAATATATGTGCCAAAGCGGAAGGTGTAACTCGATGACCTTCTGCCGTTTCTGATTGTTTTTGTATTTATATCCTTAAAAGATGATTTTTAAGGTCTACACGGGTCGATTTTGTTATCCATACGGGTCGTATGTAAATCTAATTTTTGCAGGTGCATTAAAGAAGGTTTTAACACTTTAACAATATATGTGCTAAAGCGGAAGGTGTAACTCGATGGCATTCTGCCCCTTCTGATTATTGTTTAAATTTATATTATTAATAGATGCTTTTTGTAGCTTACACGGGTCGATTTTGATACCCATACGGGTCGCACGTAAATTCCAAAGAACAAATACTACCCTGATATACTTGGTTCTATACTCCGTAGCATTTTTATTTTAGTATTAGTGAATGGGTTTTGCACGTACATCTTGAAAAAAGTATATTTACATAAATTGTCAGTCTTATAAACTTCTTACGATGTTTGAGAAAACCGGTGGTCAATCTACTACTATAAAATAAATACAGACACGTTCAGGAAGCTCGATTGCTGCTACAAAAGATTTATTGGGCAGCAGGGAAAATATATCTTGCAGTGTAGAAAAACAGGAAATAATATTGGACAGGGTTTCACGACAGCTACGTCCGGATCAATAGAAATTTTAAATATAGGAAACGTTACACTAGTTATCGACTGCTTTCTATTATATAGCAGTCATTTATAAAATAAATTATGAAGTATCGAAAATGGCGATTTTTGTTTAATACTGAAGCGTATTGTCCGAATAACAACAAGAGGTTTTTATCTCTGAGGGCGAATAATGGATTGCCTCTTTGTTCTGATAGGATTATTGGAAGAGAACGGTATATAAAGAGATTACTATAAAAATGAATACATGATTTTACGTGGAATTTCATTGTAAAATGGAAATAGACTTGAAACGATGTGACTCAAGCTGATTTCCTGAGTCCAACGTAAAAACAGCATGGTGTGGTAAGTAGTATGGAGGTGTGTTAGAAACATTTATTTCGGCATCCAGAGCCTTTAACGACGTTGGATTTGTTGGTTCTGTATTAGTTGAAACCTTGGACATATGATCCAAGGAAATATATTCATGAATGAATTTTGAATATTCAATTTTAAGTGTAGGGTTCAAAAGAAATTTTTTTTCTAAGTAGAAAAATCTTTTCTTTGGTAACTCCAAAGAATAACCTAGTTTACCTAACTTACAGATAAAACGTATAGAAACCACAAAACGTCCAGTATTGTTTTGAATGATTGTTTCCGAAAAATAATTTTCACAAAACCGTTCTTTGGGGGAGAGTTTCGCTAAGAGGTTCTATGCCCTCCAGATGCCAAAATTTTTCTACAGAATCGTTTAAGCTCCTAATAGTGGGTCTTGCACCATTAATAGCCAAATGTGTGCAAGCTAAATTATTAGTGTATGGTGAGGGACTGGACAATTTCCAGAGATCACCCAATCAAGCAACGTTTTTTGCAGAGTAGGTTTACCCTTACCTAGTGAAATTTGTCCTACACATAATAATAATCTATAGGAACACTGTGGCACGATTTAAATAAAATTAAATAAAAACCCTTAACCACAAAAAATATATTTAAATTACTAGATACGTATTTCGACCACTATGTGGTCATCATCAGTAGGAAACCTCTTAAAAAAAAATAACAATAATAATTAGCTGTTGTTCTGGAACACTTCAGAGAATATTCTCCTCACCACTTAGGCTGAAGTGAACCTTCCCAACCTATAATTTACTATATTGTTGCTTTAAACACTATCGAGGATATTCTCCTCACCCGCAGGCTGGTGTTCTCAACAACAAACAAGTGAATTGTGACATTCTAACTTAAATCTACTTAATTTATACTAATTCTAAATCTACTGAAGCGGAACCGATTTAATCTTGCTTTCTCATTGGTTGTTGACCAATAGGGAAAGCAAAGCAGATGGCGCTATTGACCCTTTATCGGTGTTTAAGAGGGGTCCTTTATGTTTAACAATTTTAATTGATTCATAGGCATTTAAGGAGGAAAACGTTGGTACCGCTTTTAACAATTTAACATTTTCTAGTTTAACGGGGTGGCTGGTTTCAAATATATGTTTGGCGACCTGAGACCTTTCATATTTACCATATTTGAAGTGAGCAATGTGTTCTTTAAATCTTGTTGTTATATTCCTCTTGGTCTGACCAATATATTATTGAAAACACCCTGGCCCTGCACAATTAATTTCATAAATCCCCGACTTTTGCAATTTTTCCACCTTGTCTTTTGGATTACCTAGCAAATGTTTAATTTTATTAGTATTAGTGAAAGCAATTTTGAAATTACACTGTTTGAATATTTTATCAAGACCCTTTGTGGTTTTGTGCAACGGAAGTTTAACATATTTAACATTATCGTTAGAGGTGGTTGATTGCAAAGTCGTTGATTTACGGATGTTGATCCTATTTTTACACTTTCTAAAAATATTATCTATAATATCAGAAGAGAAACCATTGTAATTCGCTATTTGTTTAATAAGAGCAAATTCCTTATTAAATCTGTTTTTATTTAAAGGGAAATTCAATAATCTATTAATTAAAAAGTTAAATGAAGCCAACTTATGTTGTATGCTATGATTAGAGGAAGACAAAATAAAGCAATTTACATTGGTTTCTTTTCTATAAATGTCAAATTCTAATTTATTACCATTTCTAATTACTAATGTATCTAAAAAGAGTAATTGTCCATTATTCTCTAGTTTATACGTAAATTTTATGCTTTGAATTTTTGAATTCATTTCTTTAAGAAAATCATCAACATTTGATTTAGAAGTGTCAAAAACTGCAAAAATATCATCCACGTACCTTAACCATATTCTTGGGAAGTATTTGGAGTTTTCTTTTAACTCGGTTTCAAAACGAGACATAAATAAATTTGCTATGAAAGGTGATAAGCTATTTCCCATTGCTGTGCCTTCATGTTGTTCGTACAACTTGTTGTTGAATTGAAAACAGTTCTGGGACATGCAATGCGAAACAAGCTTGATATAGTCCTCAACTTTATCATCATCAATATCACTATCTATAAGAACATCCTTTAAATATGTTAAAGTACGTGGTATTGGAACACTAGGGAATAATGAACTGACATCAAATGAAATTAAGATTTCGTTCTCTTCTAATGTGATATTTTTAATTTTATTAATGAACTCTAAAGAGTTTTGTACAGATAAACTATTAAACTTTAAAATCTTAAATTCATTTGACAGCCACCGTGATAAATAGTAAGTCGGTGAGTTGATACCTGAAACTATTGGTCTCATCGATTTATTATTTTTATGAATCTTTGGTAAACAGTAAAGTTTTGGCATTTCGGGATTTGAAATTGTTAATTTTAATTTTAGTGTGGGCGAAATTAGGATTGGACATTCTTTCAAAACGGACTCTGTTGATTTAATCATTTTATTTAAAGGAACTTCATTTTTACGTTTTTTGACTATTGGTCTGTAAGGACCCTCAGACAGCAAAGTCTCTATTCTATCAACATAGTCTTGTTTATCCAGAATAACCAACCTATTCCCCTTATCAGCCTTTAAATAATAACAATTCTTTTGTCGTAAATCTTTAATAATCAGATGATCTTTCCTTGTTTGTTCTGAGGCATTTCTTGCGCAAGTGCGTAAGTTGTTCGAAAGTTGAATTTTGCACGCGTTTCTAATAAAGGTTTTTGAATTGTCGTCTAATTTTGAAATAGATTTTTCAATGCCAGCAATAATGTCTTCCAAAGGAGTTTTCAAATGATCTACTCCAAATTTTAGGCCTCGATCAAGGAAAGTCAACTCTTCATTATTAAAGATTTTCGACGATTCGTTAACAACTATTGACTCTAATGGAGGTGAAGTAATTTCCAGTTTTTTAGGCGGTACATTGACATTGTGTTTCTTTAAAAGAAACTTCAACTTAGTGTTTTGACTATTAATTTTGTCTAACAATTTATGATTGTTGACTTCAAAAACAATTCTCTGGAAATTACTCCATTTCTGAAAACCGGACTCGGATAAATTGCACGTTAGTGCTAGGTGCGATTTATACGTTTCCAGTTCCAATCTACTAAGCTTACTATACAGATATTTGATTTCCAAATTAAGCCATTTATCTTTTGCAAAATTGATTATTGCGTTACTACGTTTACAATTACTGCTGATTTTTACGTTAATGAAATTTGGAAAAACTTTGTGGGCTTTACAACTTTTTAGGAATCGAATATCTGCTTTTACAAAACTAATTTTAAGAGCTAAGCTCCTATACCTATTAAGTTCCGAAGACGGGAAGTCATAGTTAATAATCTATAGGAACACTGTGGCACGATTTAAATAAAATTAAATAAAAACCATTAATCACAAAAAATTTATTTAAATTACTAGATACGTATTTCGACCACTATGTGGTCATCATCAGTAGAAAACCTCTTAAAAAAAAAATTACCATAATAATTAGCTGTTGTTCTGAAACACTTCAGAGGATATTCTCCTCACCACTTTGGCTGAAGTGAACCTTCCCAACCTATAATTTACTATATTGTTGCTTTAAACACTATCGAGGATATTCTCCTTACCCGCAGGCTGGTGTTCTCAACAACAAACAAGTGAATTGTGACATTATAACTTAAATCTACTTAATTTATACTAATTCTAAATCTACTGAAGCGGAACCAACTTAATCTTGCTTTCTCATTGGTTGTTGACCAATAGGGAAAGCAAAGCAGATGACTCTATTGGCCCTTTATTGGTGTTTAAGAGGGGTCCTTTATGTTTAACAATTTTAATCATTGAATAAATTGAATAAATTCAGTATTAAAATTTAAATTGAAAAATATCTTAAAATTGAATAGATCTGACCTGTGATATGTTGTTCGTGTTGTGGATCAACACCCCCTCTGTTGTATTCAATCGTCTACCAATGCTCTGCTTTGTTGTACCAATATTTGAGTACAGTTACCCCTTGTTTTCCAAAAATTACCTCGTGCTTCTTTATTTTATATTAGAATTGTCCCCTTAGAATTCACTTAGAATTAGAACTTCCTTTTGACGCAGCTTTGAAATGTGCAGTATTATTGTCGACGCTGATTTATAACGTTCAGAAACGTACCATAAGTAGTATTGTCGACACAGATTTAAATTGTTCAGAAATATACTAGAAGTATTATTGTCGACCCAGATTTGAAGCCGTTTTCTATAAAAAAAAACGGCAAAAATTCTTCATATATGCTTAACGTAATTCTTGCACTATTTTCACTGTAACTTAAATTTGCTCTATTATACTTTATTTATTTTGCGCGTGGATTTATGGTTCACAGTGTCGTAGCTTCAACGTGCATCAATGGTGGACTGAGTCGTGTTATCACCGCTGAGTGTTAAAGAGCCTTTTCCCACTACATGTGGGCTAGGTTTTCAAGCAGTTCTGCAGATTATTTCAACCAACCAGATTTTGTCTTTAATATTTTCTATATTTTGAAGCTGTTTCTGATGTAATTAATTCGGATTTCCGTGTAATGGTGTTTATTTGCTATTCTTATCTTTGCCAGACGTTCAACTTTAAGTCTGTTGTTTTGTGTAGATATCGTTCATGTATTTATGCATCTTTGAAACTGCGTTTTCTTATCAAAGCGTTTATTGCATGAAGCTTTGTTAGGTTTTTATCTACTCTACTGCTTATTTATTTTATAAATTGTAGAACACTTCTCAACGCGTGTTTAATTATATGTACGATTATTTCTCTGCTCAATACGCGTTCTATTGTTGAAAGATATGCTCACTGGCATTACATAAAATTAATAACGGTCTATATACAGGGTGTTAAATGCTTGCTATTTACATAATGTACGAATGACTTATTTTTCTGCTAAATAAATGCAGTTTTCTGATTCCTATTGCTATTTATTGTTACTACATGACCATTACTACTTAATACATCCATGAACAACCCTTTATCACAGCAATATATATATATATATATATATATATATATGTGTATATACATTTTGAAACAAAACCTAAAGGTAATAGTAATAGTACTGAAGATAAATTTCATTGTTTACCAAGTGCTAAACTTATGTATAGCGTATAATTAATAAACAAGTTGTTGACGTTAGCATTTCCGAAAAACTTAAGTTAAAGCAAGTAAGTTTTCCAAAATGTTTCTACGCAAACTAATGTTTATACTAATTGCGACTTGAAAAACAATCACGTAATCACATTTTGCACTAATATTCGGTAGTTAATTTAGAGTCAAAGTCTGTAACTTATCATGCAAAAATCACGTAAAAACTTGAGCACTGGCGTTGTTATCAACCACACACAATTAACTAGGTTTATCATAAAGCATTAACACAAGACCAGAGTATTCCTACCTTAAGTCAATTTGTAGGCAAAGAAACAGTAACTGCATTCCTGGGTGATCATTCGATTATCTGTAGAATATTCCCATCGCGCATTGTCAGCCTGCATTCAGTACCATCCTAGCAGATCTGAAAATGCGTACTTACAACTTTTAACAGACCAGAAATTTCTATCATTTACTTGTTACAAAACATCGATTATTTCTGACTTTATACAAACAAGACAAGGCAATGCCTCTTACAAAAGAGCATCTTAAGTAACTCATAATATTGCGATTTTCGGGTCTCTTCACGTAAAATTGCTCTGCTTAGTAATATTCTCTTTCGCCGCTCAACTTGTGTATATAAGTGGAGGTAATCTACCAAATGGATTTGTATATTCCTTTTAAAAATATTTCCTATTGACCTAACAATCACCTGAAAGGTATGTTCAAAAGACCAAATGCAGATAAGCGAAAATAACCACGCGAATGGTCTCGATACTACTTGAAAAATTTCACGAATCGTGACTGCTTGAAAACCTAGCCTGGCACTATCAAAATAATGCCAGTTCAATCTGTTAGGCATATCTGCAACCAACATTATTTATGACTGGTGTCTAAATACTATATGAAACCATTTACCTTTAATATTTCGACTAATTACGCCTTGAAAAGATAATCATGTGAAAAATTTCCATTGTTCGAAATCTGTGTTCGTAACCAAATGTTTAATAACGGGATACCACTTTTAACCTGATGATAGTAATTTCGAAGTAAACGCTTTGATAAACTACACTTTCCCATATTAAAACAAACACAAATTGCAAGCATCCCAACCTTTGTTAATGCCAAACCCACGTTTCATTCTATCAAGTTAAACATTTCTAATCAATATGTTCGTAACGTGTTTAAGAGATACATGTGCATAAAACGGACTTCCACCTTATTAAAAGGTTTCTCAAGCAAATATTTGGACAAACAACACTTTCTAAACTTATTTAAGCAAACCCAGCAAGCATTTTTAACCTTTGGTAACTAAAACAAATTTCCATACGTTGTAATAATAAGCTCATAGGATTTTTAGTTATAAAAATAGAATTCATTAAAAATATTTAACTTTGTAACTAAATATTTAACTAAATTCTACAGGATGTTTAGACAAATGATCGTTTAAAATTGAAAGGCAAACAAACCCACTGCTAAGCATGCAAAAAAATCATGGAAACAGCAGAAGATATGAAATTTAATTACGTGTAGGTAAAATGGTATAGATACAAGGACTGAACGTAACAAATAAGTACAAGAAAAATCATCTACGGATATTATTATACCGTTATTCAACTATTTTTCATTTTTAAAATGTTTTGACAATTTCAGGTATATGTGAAAATAGATATTTTTGTTTCAATTAAATTTTTTAATGCTTCCATTAAAAATTTTAGTATTTTGCCGTGTGTGTATAAATGAAGTTATATGTGTGTTAGCGTGTAAGTGTGCGTGTGTGCACGCGTGCACGTGTGCCTGTGCTTCTGTGTGTACGCGCGTGTGTATGAGAGGGAGTATTGTACGGAAGCATTTAGTATTAAATAGAAATTAATTTTCTTTATTAATATATTAGATGCCAGGGTTTTATTACCTAAAAGTCATAATTCGTGGCGCTATATCACAGAAATTGATGATTACGTCCACGGTGTTTGTAATCAACAAGTCATCCGAAAAGCACATTTGTCAAATGTATTTTATATCAAAACTTAGAATAATATTTTTCCATTAGATGCGTTTATCACACTTTGGATCCATTAGTCTTCAGAACTTAATAAAAAATGAGAATGACGAAAAGTAACAAATGGACGTTTAATACTTTCTAGACACGGTTTCAGAAAATGATTAATTGTATATAAGGAAAGTTGACAACGATACGAAACAATACATTCTAGTAACGAAATCTTATCGGAAGCTTCGTAAGAGCTTAGTTTTTGGGATCAGGGGACAATTAATCAATATCTATCTCATGTACTTGCTAATCAAACCCCTTCTTAGGGCATTTTTTAACCGTTGTAGCTAATGATATTGGCGAAAATATCAATGTTTGTGTTTGTAAGGAAACTCGCTCATTTTAAAAAGTATTTTCAAAAACGACCTTGTCTGAGCGTCTCCTACAAAAACGTATAGTAAAAATTAAGATACTTGCGATATAAACATTTCAAAACACAATTACAGTAGCTATCTTTATTTTTTAGTTCGGTCGCTGCTCAAATTTTGTCGTTCTTATAGATTAATGCTCGCTCGCTTGAACGCTTCTTATAAATTGAACACTTTAGCAGGCGTTTTCATAAATTTGTGTTTTGAAATAATCTCATATGTTCAATGAGTTTCTATTGCAGAACTTTCAACTGGAAGTTTTGTTAAAGAGTATAAACCTACTTCAAATATTTATTATAATGAGAAAATGGTTATAATTGTTGAGACTAATTCGGTTGGCATTCTTATTTGAACAAGATTGTTGCCTCGTGGAAGTAGTACATACTAAAGTTTGAAAATAACTTTGTTTAACTTGCAATTGGATAGTATCCCGGTTTTTGAACATTTATAGTTTTGATGTATGTCTGGTACATCGGTGAATTTCTAGCAGTATGGCAAGAGCAGTGATATATTGGTCTTCAAGAAGAGATATTGTTTTGTTCGAAATATTACTAAACAATTGGTTTTACCTGTAGTATATTGCAGTAGGACAAAACAGCCAAAACTAGGGTGTAAAACCCCTCTTAGAAATACATGAGCAACTCTTTTTGTCCCTTCTATAAAAATGCGCAGACAATTCCTTGCACAATATTAGTACATATTTTTTAATTAACCCTATTGCAAAATATTTTATTTCTCCTATTACAAACAAAGACAAATCATTCCACGATATTAACATATGTTTTTTTTATGTATCCCTATTGCAAATTCTTTTCTTCTTCGCATAAGAATTACATAGACAAATTGTTTCACAGTATTTGCACATACACTTTTTTTTAATATAACTCTAAAGTAAACAATTTTGCACAATATTTACATTAAGTATTCCTTTAAGCAATTCAAGTTATGTATACCACTATGCAATATTTTGCAAATTAAGTGTACGATGTGTAGCCTATAGGTACAAACAATCAATAAATTTATATGGTTTACTTTCCAACATACAATTTTTGTAGAAATGAGTTCAGTATAAGTTGCAATTTAAGTCTTTACCCATTTTACTAGACTTGTTTATCATTTAGCAAATATTCGCACATTTAGTAGCATTGGATGTTGCTAATAGATACAATAGGTTCAAAGTATTTCGCAAATTACGCATAATGGCATTCTGCAAATCATCGGTACAGCTAGACTTAGTTGCCATTTTTTAACACATCTGGTACCATTGGGCAGTGTATTTCAGAATTTACAGGTGATGTCGCATAATTTACAAACAAAAAGCAGTTGCCCTAATCGGTAGGCCTATTTAGAAGTTTGAAAACTTTAGATACTAAAACTTAAGGCACTCGTAACATACTTGTTATATACTGTAAAAAAAGATATATTGCTAATGATTAATATATCTAAATGTACACCATACATTGTAACATTAAGATTCCTGTGCAAATTTCTACATATAATTATAACATCGCAACGTTAAATTATGCAGATCTGGTTAAACACTTCCTCTGAATGTATTAAACGATTCATATAAAAACCAATACGTTATTGAAAAATGCATCACTTGCTATTGGATATGATTTTTATCGGATCTGAGCTGAGGTAGATCTGAAACGATATATTTAAGTATATCACTTTCGAGTTATTCGTTGTTAACGCCAGCGCGAAGAGTCGGGAGGGTCAATAAAACGAGAAAGCGACAAGAAAAGCTCTCTTTTCCCTTTGGTAATTTTTAGTGAGATGTCGGGTTAATGATACTTGAAACATTTTTGTCTATGAAAGTAATGTGTAACAAATTATTTACAAGTTCTTTTTATATGTTAGTAATAATTTGTGTACAAGTTAATTGTAATGCATCTATAATAAACCAATATGGATGTTTATACAAAGCATATGAAGATTTCTAAAAATCTGAATTCTGTAGAGGTGGCTTCCCAAAGTACGTGCTTTTGCCTTTAAAATTAACAGTCGGAGAATATGGCGATTGCAGCGGGGCGTGTTCTGAAACCGTTTGCATCAAAGAAGCAAATTTATATTTGTCCTGTAAAACTGTGTCTGGTAAATTTGAAATTCAATTGCATCACTGGGTAAAAGGTATACAAGTATTTAATTAAGTAAATATTAAATTAGCAATGTCTGTATTTTCCAAGGTTTCTTATTCATTTTTATTAGAAACTTGATTAGCTACAAAGAGAAAAGGGGCACACGTGTTAATGTGTGATACGTAAAACTATTTTATTTATCAATGTCAACATCTAATTTGTAAAAGTAACTAACAGACCGACTCATACTTGGTAATTATTTTTTTATACACGGTTTTATACATGGTCCACGGGACCAAACATATGCAGCATTACCCATACAATAACCAAAAATTACGTACAGGGCTTGGTGTGCGACTTGCGTTTTTGGGATATTTTTGTACAGAGACTGCTGGAAATCTTAAAAGCAGCGGAAGTGGTGTTGTCTGTCATAGTCTATGCCGACGATATTTTGATCATGCTGGAAAAGGACTCAATTAGGTTTCTCGAAGAGAAAGCGACAAGTGCGCTACTGAAACTACACAACTGAACTGCTAACAATAAACTGAAAATCGGACAGACAAGAACCACATTCACAGTAATCAAAGAAACATTTAAACGCAACCCACGCATTTTAATAGACAGCAAGCCAATCATACGAGCACGAACATTCAAATACTTGGAATTCACACTGAACGAAACAATCACCACAACATGTAACAACGTGACACAGGCAATACAAACCATTGCCAGCTTGGTTCAACGCGACTACAAAATAACACTGCACTACGCGCGCTGTACACCTTAGCAGTATGCTGGCAACTATGATGTCGTACGCTGCGAGTGTATGGGCGCACCGAATGACAATACTAAAACTAAGGCAAGCAGTTAACATAATACAAACGGGTAGACTAATTAGACTGACTGGTGCTTACAAGACGATCGCCCTATCCATGATTACTGGAAAAACAGAAGAAGTACTACGATCTCCAGCAAACACGAAGAGGGGAGATAAAGGAGACGGTCCTGTCCGAATTGCAAAGTTGATGGGACTATAGCACAACCGCGCGACGAACATACGAATAGATACCGAACATAAGACAGACTCAAGACCAAACAGATGCTACCAATCCAAAGCTTGATTTATTTTCTGGCAGGCCATGGGCCTTACTCGATATATAAAGGTATAGAGTGCACTTGCAAAACGATGACGTGTGAGTGTGGCGAAGTTGAAACCCCAGACCACATTTACTTCGACTTTCAATGCTTCCGAATCACACACAACAAAGGAAACAAAATACTAAACGTATAGATACAAGTACTATTTAACGAACACACATTTAAACACCTAAATACTCTTGCCGACAAAATCACCAAGACTATGTACTAACGATACCTCGAAAGACAAGCACTACAACGACGACCACATTGACACAAACACATCACACTCACAAACTTTGGATGTTCCTGGAGCACTCTGCTCCTGATGACCGTGGAATCGAATAGTAACAACACGCCGCATAAACCGAAGAACACCAAATCGTCCCAAAATTAATAATACCATCAGATTTAGAATACCTTAGATTAGTTTTAATATTGTAATAGGATAAGACATTATACATTAACATAGAAGTAACAGAAAATAGAAAAACGGACTGCATCCGAATCATAAAACTTTCAACAACCTAGCTAGTACAATGGATGTGCCAAATAAAACCACAACCGTAAATAAAACACAACACAACACACACAAACACACGCACACATACATACGCGCACACACACAGGGACTGTGCACAAGCAATCCCCGGTTTTTGGGTGCCGACGGCCAGGGACGTGCACTATGAATGCGGACAGCTCAGTCTCTGACTTCTGGCTGCCAATGGTCGAGACTGAGTAAGATGCATGCGGAAATACAACAAAACAAAAAGCCTTTCGTAAATATAAAGAGAAACACTACGCGCACATATGCACACACACCCCGCGCAAACATACATGCATACACACACACGCGCGCGCGCACACACACACACTCATACGAACACAACACTAAGGGACGGTGCAACAGCAATGCCCGGTTTAGTGTTGTCGAAAGCCTATGCCATGCACTACTAACGCAAACAGCTTGGTCTCTGACTTCCGGCTGCAGATGGTCGAAACTAAGTAAAAAGCAAGTACAAACACAACGCCAAAAAAGAACGCATACACGCACCCACACTTGAACACGCACCCCATTCGCACGCACGCACGCACACACAAACACCCCACCTCCACCCCACACACACGCACACACAAAATCACCACACCACGCATACGCACACACACACACACACACACACACACAGACACAAGCACACAAAAATAAAACACATTCAACCACCAACTCAAATCCCAACTGCAACGACATTGTTCTATCCGGGTTAGGCACACTTAAATTGTCAGACAGCATGCCGAAAATTGGTTAGAAAAATAAAAAAAGATGAAGTCACCCTGTTTAAAGTAGATCTGCTAGACGAAAAATATTTGATGAATGCGGCAGTATTTTTGAACCCACGTTAAAACATCGGAAGGAAAAGCAAAGGTGGAAAAGCAGACAAAAGGGCTAACCGAAAATCATATACGGTTCGAAGAAAGTTCAAACCAAATAATGACTTATTCGATAGGAACTTCTTGTGCAAATACAGTAATCAACCTTTTATATGGCAGATTTAATGGCAATTCGAAAACTAAATATGGCAGGCAGAATGAATTAAGAGCAATTAATGAATCTGATTAACTATGGAGAATTGTGGATTTTTTATACATTCAGAAAATTGCATGCTTGGGGCAAATCCTAATGGGTTGATTGGCAATGACGCCATTAAGGAAGTGAAATGTCCTGCTAATGCTGCCAAGTCTAATTGATGCTATAAAGCATAAAATTATCAAGCACGTCGATGTATTGGCGATGATAGGCTCCAGTTAAAACGTAATCATGCGTACTTTTATCAAGTGCAAGGGCAGTTGCATATTGCTAAAAGAAGTACGTGTTATTTTGTTATTTCGAAATCTTTGAGAATATTTGCTGAACAGGTACGGACAATAATTAACCGGAATTTGATTTCAATATGTTTAATAATTTTCATAAAAGGTTATGCAGTTGTAAATCAAAACATGTTGACCACATCTAAAAAACCAATTCTAAACAAGCAGTTCTAAGATTTTATATTTATATTATGTACATTTTAGATGTACGGAGATGATGAATTTAAGGAAAACAAAATGTCTACAAAACTTACCCAATTTTACCTGGAGTGTCTTCTTCCCGAAATTATTAATCCAAGAAAATGTAGAGCGATGGATATAAGAAATCCATCACGTACCTGGCTGCAAAAAATTCCGAAAATAACATTAATATTTATACATTTTTAAAGAAAATTAAATGTACACTTCATTGCAAGCTAAAAGCTACATTAGAAAAAAAACCGAAAGAACTTTGCTAATTGTGTATTTTTAAATAAAAATTAGAAGTGAACTTCTTTGCAAACTAAAAGTTGCATTGGAAAAATTAAAAAATCCGAAGCAACTTTACTAATTATCTATTTAAAAGAAAGTTAGAAGTACAGTTATTTGCGAACTACAAGTTATACTTTAAAAAACTAACCGACTGCAAAACAGCTCTCTATACGCGGGAGATCTATTTGGGACCGAAATCACTTCCAGTTGTATCAAATTGACTTCTTCTGTCTGTTACACCTTTTGTTTAATGTAGAATTCCAAATCTGTAGTAGTGTTATAAATATATTGTTAATGTGTATTTACATCTATTATTATTTGTAAAATAGTACTGAAGTAAAACTTCCTTGACCAAATTGCCACTTCGTTTATTATATCACCGTTATAAAATTAGAATTACTTCTTTTATCTACAGGAAGGTTTATTGTAAGAAGAGTATTCGACATTTACTCAAACTGAATTCATAGACATTCCGCTAGATATTGTACTTAATTATTTTATATCAGAGAATCATTTTAACCATTATGTGGTTATTGACCTTGATGTCTCAACAGCTTTATCAATTATTATAGGTAGTAAAATCACTATGAGGTGTTGACATAGAAACTGATGTCAAATATCTTATAAACATTATGTAGTTTCGAAATCAATATACAACTATTTAATTTTCTTTGTTACAAATCTGTATTTCAAGTTTTTCACCAGTTAAAATTTTACGGAACAGATAATTAAAGTTTCTGGGAGGTTCGTAACTAGACTAAAATTGTTCACAGTACTGCCACCTATTTGTATCCACGAGTACTTAAAAAATAAAGTAAACGAAGTACTGAGCGTTATATCCTCTTCTAATGAATATTTGCATCTTAACATTTAGTCCTGCTTTATCCGCACTCACTACAGCCCCGTCTTTAACAGCACATGATTAGTAACCTACAGTGGACGAGCTTCTAATCGAATTCAAAAATGACAAAACTCGTGCTTAAGGATGATACATGGCATACAAAAGTATCAACCAATTTCTCATAGAATGACTGAAATGGAATAGTTGACCATGGCTAAACGTCGCCCATTGGGCTGTGTGTATCTTTATTATAACGCCATAACCACAAATCTCCACCGTAGCAGTATAACCTAATTATTTTTTGCGTAGATTCAGTGGTAAGCCAACGCCACCTATACAAAAAATAGAGCGTTGTAAATAGTCATTTTCTTATACGATAACTAAATATTTCACCTCTCTACTGGATTTCTGTATAAATACATATTTCAATTTCTGCTATCAAATTTTTTATAATTGTGAAACTGTTTAATATTTAAATATCATTTTTGAATTACTTTGCTTAATGGAATCAAGATTCTACGCTGTTTTCCCCAAATTATTTCTACAACTCTATCCATATTCTAATCTAACCTATATTACATCCCTATTTACATGTATCCATTCTGAATATTGTATATTATCTCCCTAATGTTGATCCCTATTTAAATACACCTATCAATTTATCCAACTCTCTTCCAAATTCTTGCATAGCCTTGTGTTTTTTTCTATCATATTTTTCATGGCCTTTTCATTCTTTTTTATCTTGTTATTCTGTGCCAGCAAAATTTACATCATTTTTGAGTTTTGAGTGGTCCGGTGTTCCTCGCTATAACTTCTCTCAAACATTCTTCCTGCAGTTTCCGTCTCATGCAAGATTACACTCTTCTGTGAACCGATTTCCACTCTTAAGGCCTCTCTTGCTTCTCTTATTTATTTATCCATTTTTGTTTTTGGTCCTAAGTTCTAAATCCTAACTTGACTTTTTAATTTTTTTATTCTACAATTTTCTATTTTGTTCTCGTTTTACGTTGATACGACCAGTTTATTTCCTGATATAATATTCTAGCTTTACGTTCGGGCCGCCAGATTACTTGTAGTGTGATATGACATTCTATCCTCACTTTTAGGATGCCAATTTTCTGTTCTCGCGTCACGTTGATGCGACAAGTATACTTTGCTATGATATCGTTGCAATGACCCGGTGCCCCCCTTTTTCTTTCAAAAAAATTAATTTTAATTGTAATGCTTCGGCTAGCTCAGTTTTAACTACGCACGAAGCTTGCGATGATACGACAACAACAAATTCTTAATCTCCCTGTTTATCTCTACTTCCTGTATTTGAGCTAAACACAATTAACCACAATTTATATAATGTCTCAATATATACAAAGTACAAAGCGTTTATAGTGTTGTTGAATAGAATCCCTTTTATAAAATTGCATTAATTTCTCCCAAAAATCATTATTTCCTTTAATTGATCAAAACGCCAGCAAAAATCACCTTTTTTATTATTACTTGAAACCCTATGAACGTTTATCAGTCTTCCTTAAATTTTTATGTAAATTATAACGCATGCCAAAACGATTTTTGTTGACCCTCACATAAATTTTTGTGAATGTAGTATTTTTAAATATTCATAAATAAAATCATCAATGCAACAAAATATTTATAATGGGCAACCTGTTGTCCCTTTTTCTTTTGAAGTGTCTCGTATCCCTAATTCAAACCAATTTTTGCTCCAATTATTCGCTGGTTCAGCTTCAGTTTATAGCTACTCTTTGAGTTGCCCAAATAGATTTAGAAATTCTGCGTCAGGTGGATTCTTCAGGTATTTATTTAAATACTCCCGGTTGGACCCAGAAACTATTTAGATATATGTTACTGTGACGGGTTAGGCTAAATATGTGTAAATAGGTCAAGTGCGTATTTGGGTAAACACTCAACGTGAAAAAAATATTTATTTATCACACTTCGATTAAATAAAATTGGAATAAAAACGGACATATTATAATATAAGCTCAGAACTATAATTTATGAATTACGTTTCAAATTAATTAAATGGGGATAAAAGGGCATATTTTAATGTAAGTTCAAATCAATATACAATTCACTTGTTTGTTGTTGAGAACACCAGCCTGCGGGTGAGGAGAATATCCTCGATAGTGTTTAAAGCAACAATATAGTAAATTATAGGTTGGAAAGGTTCACTTCAGCCTAAGTGGTGAGGAGAATATCCTCTGAAGTGTTCCAGAACAACAGCTAATTTTTTTTTTCTACTGATGATGACCACATAGTGGTCGAAATACGTATCTAGTAATTTAAATATTTTTTGTGGTTAAGGGTTTTTATTTAATTTTATTTAAATCGTGCCACAGTGTTCCTATAGATTATCAATAACTTGTATACATTAGGTAGTTGCAAGGATGAAAATTGCGTACAAAAACTAGCAGTATTAAAGCTCTGCAGGGTAAAAATCAATAAGTAAGCAACGCACATTTATTTAAGATAGTAAAAAAAAGCAGTTCGTAGAACGTTACAAAGTTAAGACACCAAAAATCAGTCAAGCTTTTCAAGGAATAAAAGCTTGGGGAGATAGGCATTTCTTGTGAAGGCTAGAAGACGTTAACAAAACATTTCAACGGGTAGGCACAAGGTTAGCTTCAACCGACGGGTATTTCATAAACAGATCGATAAAAATGTAAGAGACAGAGAATCTTTAGAATATAATAGAGACAGGTGGAAAATATAGCAGGTGCTTGAGTAACAAACAGTTTCAAGAGCGCGGTAAACAAATATTTGTAGAGACTAAGATAGGGGAGCAGATGCAACAGGTTTTGCGTCACACGATATCGATTTTTCAAGACGCACATATAGAAGAAAGGAGCTTTAAAACGTAGACAACAGGGTAATAGTGGGACTATAAGACAAAGACAGGAAAGGTGATTATAAATGTATGAGTGGAATAAGAATATAGATGCGGACATTAAGAAGCGCGATTAGGATTAGGTTGAGGCTAAGAGGGGACACAATTCACAGAGCAATTGGACGGTTGGTCAGTTTTATCATGTTTTCGAAGTATAATGTCGTTGGGGTGGTAAAATTCTTGGTTTTCAAAGTTCGGTATGTGTTGTGTAAATCTAAAAATATGTGGAATGGAGTGGCAGTTGACGTACTTCAGAGAATGCAGAAAAAATATGTGACACAAAAGGTCGTTTTAAGGCTATATAAGCATTGCCAGAAGGAGCGATCGCTCTCTTACTTTCTGAGTCGCATCACTTACTTTTGGTAGTATAGAGAAAACCATCCTAGCTGAAAATCGGGTAATAGTGCAGTCCGAATAATTTACAAGTGTTTAAAATGCACGAGTTGGTGCAAGTAATTTAAACGGGTCAAAAATAATTAGAAATAATTAAGACTATTGAAACAGGGTGGCAAGTAAGTAAGCGAATTATTGGAGAACTGAGGGTGTAAATACTTAAATAAAAATTTTTTTATGGTGCAAGGAGTAATCGGGTCTTTAGCATAACTTGTTGATACAATGTTCTAGGCATACTAAATTAAGGGCTTATGATAAGCTCAACATAGGCCTGGAAAACGCAAATTTAGAGTATTAGAAAAGGCCCATCTGCTTCGAATGAAAATTTGTCATATAGAGTAACATAAAAGCTCACGAGAATTTTAGTTTAATATTTCAATAACGATCCAAAGTGTGAAATGTTTATCGTGAAATAATTTGTAGATATTAAGATTATGCGAATAATTGTTTGAGTTATATGAATAAAAGGGGATGTTTTTTTGGAATTATTTTATTTTTCTTTTAACTCCTTTATTAGAAAGGTGGTGAGAGAATGAGTAGCCGTGGTGAGTATATCGTAGTAGGTAAGGAGCAGAGCTTACCGCGGTAGATCAAGTCGATGAAGCAATTTTTGTAAATACCAAACTAGAACATATCGTAATTCAAGAAATTTGTAACGAAATTTTATTTAAGTACAAATTGGTAGAGTTTTATTTCCATTTCAGAAAGAGAGTATAGTGGGGCATGATTCCAGGACACACTCGTGGGGCTACATTTAGGAGATAGTATAGAGCATTTTTATGACGCCCAAAGTTTGAGGGGGGGGGCGAATTAGCGAGCCGGCCAAAAAGGACCTTTCTATAGAACCACTGCAATATGCAATAGATATATATATATATATATATATATTCAACTTCTCTCGGTTAGATCCAGCGATTGTTTGGAGTCATTTGTTAATATAAATCTCAAAATCTATTTAAAGCAACTTTTTACAACTTGCGTTTTTGAGGATTAAACGACGAACCTTGTTTAATTATTCACTATCACCACATTTAAATTATTAATTATAAAATCACTTGCAATTATTTCAGGTATATATTGTATAAAAGGTGATGTGGGCCGTGGCTTCATTTAAGTCAAACTGATTTGTTTACGAAATTCTGTGGTATTTAAAAAGAATGCCATCTGTTTGCATTTGATCGGTCAAGCGCATAGTTCGCTGATTACCGCTTTGTACCTTGATTTTCACATGCAGGCTTAGGTATTTCTATGAATTTCCCATGTATAACAAAGTTGAGACGCTCTTCATTGCACGTAGGATATCAGGTTATTTGTATAAATTCGTTGGATTTTAAAATCCTCCATGATCTTTTAAATCACGCACGCTTTGTTTGTACAGCATTTTTGTTGAACTTTGCTTTATCCTCAGGCTGTTATTATTTTCAAATTATCAAGGATATACATGTTAATTTAGTACTCTCGTTCCCGTTATCGCACATTCTAGCAAGCGCAGCAACTTCAAGTATATTGTGACAAAACTTTTTAGTCCTCTGCAGTCCTAGATAGACTACCTAACTAAGTTTTGTGGCAGTTGTATACTGGTAAATTCAAAAATTTTCTTGACTATCAAACGAACGTTAGTAATAAACATTGTAATGAATACAATTACCTGCTTCATAAATATACGTTTTTGTTCTAAATATCTATTTAAGAAATATCCATTATTAGACAGAAAATATTAAATTCCGATAGTAACAATATATTACCAATTCATACATAGGACTCCACCTATAGTTAAAAACTCGAAGTAAAATTTAAGATTTCTTCTATCTACATGTATATTCATAGAATATTCCCATTCTGCGCGTGCTTGGATAATAAAATTGCCTCGTGACCAAGGTTCATGATTTACCATCTGAATGTAGTTAGCGAAGCAAGTGTTGAAACGTGGGCTAGCAGGTTTGAAAAAACATGCTGCTCCACAGAGAGGTGTAGTGGTGTCGTCGGACACCATGGCCTCAATTAGTTGTTGCATCGACCTAGAGTGACAAAGAAATATATATCTACGGTAGGTGAATAATTTTCAAGTTACATCCAAATCATTTTCCACAATTCTTTTCAGCGCAAGTAAAAAGTAGCAAGTAAAATATGTCCAATTTTGAAACGCAAGTAAGAGTTAATGTAAAATTAGAAGTACAAGTAAATTTCAAGTCCAATTTTAAAACGCACAATTTATATTATTGAAATACAAATTTTAGTGTAGCATGTAATTTGTTGCAATATTATTTGCGTATAACTGAATATTGTAATTTGGTTAATGACAATTATCTGTGAGTACGAATATTTACTGACTGTCGATGTAACATTGAGCATGGATCTACTGATCACCTCTTTACTGAGCTGAATGTTATCTTGAAGACTATAGCGTGAGTCAGGAATTGGGAATATTCTTGTTACTGTGATGGAAATCTTAAATTTTCGTGGTTTTAAATAAGTGGAAGTCCTTGTAGAATTAGTATTTATGGAGTTTTTACACTGGTGATCAGATGAAAACGTATATTTATGACGAATGTTATAATGTTTCACGTTCTATTGGATAGTCAAATTAGAATGTAAACAAACTGTTAGTATTACTGAAGCAGTTGTAATGATTGTGATCATAGAACGAATTTTAATATCTGTCATTGATAATCGAATTCTTGAATTAACAGAAATCAACTCAAAACTTAGTGAATAGATGTTCTTCTATAAATGATAGAGGAAACTGCAAAAGTTTGTCAGAATTACTTGCATAATCGATTCATGTAAATTCATAACGGTTTACGAGAATTATTAAACTGAATCAATTTCTCAAATGGATATTTTGAATAATAAAAGATAGAAGAAATGTTTCAAAAGTTACTAGTCTATGTTAAAATGTGATATCCTATATTAAATAGAGATCTGTTACAATGAAATTGTTCAATTTCGGATATTAATGATTAATTCGTTAGATACATGAAATTCCAAACGGTTAAAATTATTTAAATAAAAGCAATTTCTGAAAGTCGAATATATTGTTATTTTTATAATACAATACGAATTTTCTTAAAAAGTTACAAAGTTCAGTTGATAGCTTATTGTGATATTAATACATTGAATTCAAGATGCGGTTAAGTTTAGTAACTCTATTTTAAAAGACTGCATAGATTGAATTTTTCAAGCAATATTTATGTTTTTATCAAATGTATACGAACATGTATGCTTAAAATACTTAAAAATTTATGAAAATTATAATTTTAAAATTAATCAAGTGAGGCATCACAGATTGGTTCTAAATTCAAATGAAATTTAACAAATGTCATGTTGAATTAGGATTGTTTACAATAATTGGATTTGTGTATTCTCTTTCCCAGTTACAAGTTGTGATATACTTATTTTATAAAATATTCAAATGGCAAATTTTTCAACAAGAGAACAATATCATATGTTTTGTACATACATAAAATGTAATAAGAACAGTCGCGTTGCTGCCGAAACATACTTAACAAACTTTCCCAAAAAAGACAACCAAACATTAAAATCCTTCAAAGATTGGACACAAATATGCAGCAGTATGGATGTTTAAAAACCTACTGAAACATAAATGGAAACATTGCAGATGAGGTGTTGACACTGGCCTGTGTGAAGCTAATCCACACATTTCAACATGGGAAATAGAGACCCAAGTAAACGTATCCAAGTCTCAAGCATCAAGAATTTTAAAAAAGCATAAATATCACCCTTACAGATTTCACATTGTTCAAAACTTACAACCAAACGACTATCTCCGCAGATCAACATTTTGCAGATGGTTTATCAATCAAGTTAGGGAGAATGATGATTTTATCAATCGCGTTTTGTGGACCGATGAGTCTTATTTTTCTAACTGTGGAATATTTAATCGTCATAATGAACACTATTGGGCACAGGAAAACCCACGCATAACAGTTCCACACGGCAATCAAATTCGATTTGGATGTAATGTTTTTTGTGGTATATTGGGAAACCGTTTACTTGGTCCTATAATATTCGATGGAACCTTAACCTCTCAATGTTATTTGGAAATGCTTCAAACATCTTTAGAAGATTTATTAGACGACCTACCTTTGGCACAAAATAATCAAATTTGGTATCAACAAGATGGCACACCTCCACACAACGCTCGAGGTGTTATCATCTACTTAAGTAAACGTTTTGATAGCGGGGTAATCACGACCCACACACTTGTAAAATGGCCACTTAGATCAGCAGACTTAACACCCCTGGATTTTTATTTATGGGGCACTTTAAAAGATAATGTATATGGAAGTAATTTCCAGTACAATAATGTAGATGAACTACGGGAAGCGGTTATGCAGGAAATAAACGGTCTTAATGGGAATACATTACGACGCGTAACAAAAAGTGTTCTAAAACGTTGCCGATTGTGTTTAAATAATAACGGTCAACATTTTGAACAATTGGTATGATTTATTAGTTGGTGTTTGATGTTATTCTAATGTTTTTTTTTTTTTTTAATTTGTTTTAAAACTGATTTGTGTTGATGCCTACTTGATAAAAAATTAAAATTATCATTTTCAGTAAATTTTTTCATTTAAACATATGTTGTGATACATTGTTGAAAAGAGAAAAAAATATGCTATCTAACCATCTAAAAATCCAATATGGCGTCCATTTAAAATATGAAAGTTGATGCTAATATCTCGGTAACCGCCATCTTGAATTTAATTTTAATATCACTTTTAAGTGCATACAATTGAACTAAGTAACTTTTATAAGAAACATTTTTTCGTATCTTTTATTATAACAAAAATATTCGACTTCGAAGAAATTGGCAGTTTTCAGTTTTTTTTAAATAATTTCTAAACCGTTTGGAATTTCGAATGTATCTATGCGGAATTTAAATAAGCTATTCAAATGACACAACTTTGCCTATTTAAGCAGATCTCTATCATTAATAATAAGAAAGATACCCATGCTATCCTACTCAATTTGGGCACCCTGTATATATATATATATATATATATATATATATATATATTGCATATTGCAGTGGTTCTATAGAAAAGTACTTTTTTTTCGGCTCGCTAATTCGCCCCCCCCCCCAAACTTTGGGCGTCATAAAAATGCTCTATACTATCTCCTAAATGTAGCCCCACGAGTGTGTCCTGGAATCATGCCCCACTATACTCTCTTTCTGAAATGGAAATAAAACTCTACCAATTTGTACTTAAATAAAATTTCGTAACAAATTTCTTGAATTACGATATGTTCTAGTTTGGTATTTACAAAAATTGCTTCATCGACTTGATCTACCGCGGTAAGCTCTGCTCCTTACCTACTACGATATACTCACCACGGCTACTCATTCTCTCACCACCTTTCTAATAAAGGAGATAAAAGAAAAATAAAATAATTCCAAAAAAAACATCCCCTTTTATTCATATAACTCAAACAATTATTCGCATAATCTTAATATCTACAAATTATTTCACGATAAACATTTCACACTTTGGATCGTTATTGAAATATTAAACTAAAATTATCGTGAGCTTTTATGTTACTCTATATGACAAATTTTCATTCGAAGCAGATGGGCCTTTTCTAATACTCTAAATTTGCGTTTTCCAGGCCTATGTTGAGCTTATCATAAGCCCTTAATTTAGTATGCCTAGAACATTGCATCAACAAGTTATGCTAAAGACCCGATTACTCCTTACACCATAAAAAAATTTTCATTTAAGTATTTACACCCTCAGTTCTCCAATAATTCGCTTACTTACTTGCCACCCTGTTTCAATAGTCTTAATTATTTCTAATTATTTTTGACCCGTTTAAATTACTTGCACCAACTCGTGCATTTTAAACACTTGTAAATTATTCGGACTGCACTATTACCCAATTTTCAGCTAGGATGGTTTTCTCTATACTACCAAAAGTAAGTGATGCCACTCAGAAAGTAAGAGAGCGATCGCTCCTTCTGGCAATGCTTATATAGCCTTAAAACGACCTTTTGTGTCACATATTTTTGCTGCATTCTCTGAAGTACGTCAACTGCCACTCCATTCCACATATTTTTAGATTTACACAACACATAACGAACTTTGAAAACCAAGAATTTTACCACCCCAACGACATTATACTTCGAAAACATGATAAAACTGACCAACCGTCCAATTGCTCTGTGAATTGTGTCCCCTCTTAGCCTCAACCTAATCCTAATCACGCTTCTTAATGTCCGCATCTATATTCTTATTCCACTCATACATTTATAATCACCTTTCCTGTCTTTGTCTTATAGTCCCACTATTGCCCTGTTGTCTACGTTTTAAAGCTCCTTTCTTCTATATGTGCGTCTTGAAAAATCGATATCGTGTGACGCAAAACCTGTTGCATCTGCTCCCCTATCTTAGTCTCTACAAATATTTGTTTACCGCGCTCTTGAAACTGTTTGTTACTCAAGCACCTGCTATATTTTCCACCTGTCTCTATTATATTCTAAAGATTCTCTGTCCCTTACATTTTTATCGATCTGTTTATGAAATACCCGTCGGTTGAAGCTAACCTTGTGCCTACCCGTTGAAATTTATATTATTGAAATACAAATTTTATGTAGCATGTAATTTATCAAATTGTGGAGCGATAAATTTCTCGTATATAATTATTATGGAACACAGAAGCACAATTGGTTGTTAGCTGTATGGAAAGTACAAAGTCTTAGTTGTTGCTATGCAAGATGGTGGAAGTATTGGCAGATGTTGTTTTGTATAGAAGTCAAGCCCGTCTATGTGCCAGCCGCGCGCATCTGCTTTTGTAAGTACCCAAGATGGTTGATGAACTCGGACGCCTATCAGATTGTTTGTGGTGAGTCATCTCCAATTTTAGATAAATTTTCATTTCATAGAACCACTTAAAATGTACAAATAATTTTTGTAAATTCTATATATTTATTTAAATTGGTACACATAATTTTTGTAAGTTTTATATGGTCATTTAATTTAGACACGTAATATTTTATTCCGAATTTAATAGTTGGATATGTCATGAATGTTCTTATAAACACAAAGAAATTTCTATATGATAATTTTTGAATTTACAGGGTTATACTAAAATGTATTCGTACCTATACACGTGACACGTTGATATTTGTTTGTCACTTTATAAAATATAATTTTTTGGCAGTACACCTGAAGCATAGTTAAATTCAGACAATAAGTGTTTTTGACCTCTGATTCCATCAATTAAATCAATTAAAAGAATAGTTTGTAATTTACCAAAAGTCAAGACATTTAATTTGTTGATTGTAAACCCGAAAAGGATCCTATTCTGGTATCATATACAAATTGTAGAATAATAATGAAACACTATAAATAACGTTTTAATTATAAAATTCATATAAATAATCAGAGACTAATACTAGACCGTAACAAAAGTAATTAGCTCGAAAGTTTCAGTACGCATAGAATTGTACAAATGATGTATATATTTTTTTTTGTAAATTAATAGAAAGGATAATAAGTTGTTTTAAAGCTTTCTTTTATTGAAGTAATCAGTAATTTTTTCTATAGAAGCAAACAACCACATTTATAAATTTTTTGTAGTGAAGAAAGATGTATCATTGGTGTTGGTTTAAATTTTTTTTGAAGTATAATTTTTACTAGTTGATCTTTCTATACTTTATTTTTTGTGATAAAGTGACTAGGCTCTAACGTAGCCCTAGTTCAAAAATGTTTAGAAGTGATTGAATTTTCAGATAGTACGAGATCGCCGTTCCCATTCCAGTTTGCAGAGTCATAAGTAAGTATTATTTTTTTATGTGTTATTCGTCAAGGATATTTTTTTATCGAAGATTTCCGTATCTGGTCTTTGAATTGATTCATAGTATAATAATTATTAAGATACGGTGGCGTCCATTAAAAATTCTTTTATTATTGTATACCATCCTACGACCCTAGCTCATAGCTCTGCCCTAAGATCTCTATAGAGGGTCCTTTTTTACTCAATGCCATTTACTATCCTCTTTACCCTGGGCTTAAACTTTAAACAGTAACCCTTCATAATCTATTGAGGCTCTGCTGCCTATAAGGTAGAGTAAATACACTAAATAAATCTACAGAGAAAAAGTGTGTAACAACATGTTATCAAATGTTTCCCAAATTATTGAATTTATATAAAATTCACCAATAAAAATTAATCAGCTGATTTCACGTTAAGCGTATTGGCTACCTAAAAAAGTCGGTCCCAGCCCGCAACACAAATTGTAGGCAATCATTCCTTTAAACTTTAAAAAATTTTTGCTTAGTGTACTCAAACTAAATATTTTGAACATCAATAAATCAAAGTCATCTTCAATTTATGTCATAAATGTCAAAGTTGAAGTTTTTATTATTTTGACAAAAATCCTAGGTCATAGATCGAAACGTAATTAAAGATGATTTTAAAAACTATGAGTGGTTTAATTCACAAAGAAGATTAGGAAGAACGTAGTTCTTGATGGCACCATTCATTTCTATAATATAAAACTTATCGAAGCTAATTAAAAAACATATGTGGCATTGTTGATAACTTGAACTTTTATTCAACGAATTATAATTAGCATTTCTAAGGCATAGTTTCAGATAGTAAACACACCACTGTCATCGTGCATATCGTACTTCAGTTTTTCCTACTGTAATTCCACGAACATATGAACTGAACTCCATAATCAAATAATTTACCAGGGCGGGTTGAACTGAAAAGCGTTTTGTAATTGCTAAATGTCACACGCAAGTGAAAATTCGGTTCGTGAACTAGTTACAAGTTTAGAAGTTTAGGTGGCGCAAAGTTGTTTTTGAAATGCTGTGAAGTAGGAAACACGGAAACCCATTTCAGAAGCGGTCAACTTTATCAACCGTAACATGTAAAAGGAAGTTTAGCCTTTCCGTTTACAAAGCTATATAGTTAGAAATGTAAAAAGTCGAACAACTGTTTCTTGCTTCTTTTTAGTTTTATGGTAAGTATCTATTTCTTACTTATACATGGAATATGTGACAATAAGTAATGTGAAAGGCGTCACTTCTAAAAAGAACAAAAGATTTGTAGAGCCGTGTGTTACGCTCGATTCGCAAAACACAAATGAGCTTCTTAAAATGTGGAAAGACAATGATATTCCTATTTTAATGAGGCTGTTCTACTTTTTAGTCTTCTGAAGTCCTAGATAGACTACCTAACTAAGTTTAGTGGCAGTTGTATACTGGTAAATTCAAAAATTTTCTTGACCAGCAAACGAACGTTTGTAATAAACAAGAAGCAAATGCCTTCAGATATTCCTGGTCATTGTTTAAAATTGTGCACTAAAACGAATATTTTTTTAGACTTACGTCACACGATTTCTCAAATTAAATTCTAGTGAGCTAATTGTTTAACAGGCTCATGGATATTTATTCTGCTTATTGATAAATCGGCAGCATCACCGGTATACTGTGCGTTGTTTTACCTTTTCCTGTAAGGATATACAAGGTTAATTTAGTACTCCCGTTCCCGTTATCTCACATTCTATCAAGAGCAGCAACTTCAAGTATATTGTAACAAAACTTATTTTGCAACAACAGTTCTTTACTACCTGATTACACAGACCTTCTTACTTGTAGGTTCAGTGAAGTTATTATGTACTAAGGACAAATTATTCCAGCGAATCACTAACAGTACAACTTCTTTAAAGCGAAAACACGATTTTCTCTTACACTTGTTCTTAATAATCGAAGCATTATTAATTTATTAATTACTAACTGTTAATCCATGTCAACAATAACTCCAATAACTTATATGGCATAGATGTGCAAAACTAATCAACTTCGTATCAAGACTTTATAATATAACCTTCCTTGTAACTCACTACAATGGAAGCTGTTAAAAAAAAAGACACCAGAGGGTTACAGCATATGCTGATGACATAACAATTACAATAGAAGAAGATTCTGTAAATCAGCTTAGTGCACGTGGAACAAAAATAATGAAACATTTCAACACATGGCGCAAACATAACAAACTACAAATATCAAACGACAAAACAACATTCACAATACTAAAGGGAACAATAAAAAATGGTCCATGGTTCAAAGTAAACGATCAGACGCACTAAGACAATAAAATACCTAGGAGTAACCCTGGACGAGAACGGTACATATAAAGAGCACATAGAACAGAAATGCAACAATGCCAAAAAAGTCATAAACATAATAGCTACACTAGTCAATAAAGAATATAAAATTCCGCTACACTGCTTTTGAATATACATAAACCTCATAACGACAGCGATGATATCGCACGCGTCTAGTGCGTGGCGACATCGGCTTAAAACAGAAAAAGCAAAAGTCAACCAAGCTCAACAAACGGCAACGATACGACTGTCTGGAGCGTATCGGAAATCATCGTTTGATGTCCTTATAGTCGTATTAGGAATAATACCAATAGATCTGCAAATAAAAATGAAAGCAGCCAACTACTGGCTGAAGGAAAACGAACATGACAAAGTAAACAACTTAGTAGGAGGAAAAAACAGATCGACCGAAGACATCTACAAAAATACGATGAGAAGCTGGCAAGAGAGGTGGAACAACGCAACATACGGAAGAACATACATCTTTCTTCCAGACATTGAAGAACGGTTAAAAATAAAACATATACAACCAACAAAAGGAATGGTCCACTTCCTTACGGGACATGGGCTTTACGACATGTGCTAAAAACGTAAAAGACAATGAAATCTGTGAATGCGAGCATATAGCAACTCCAGAACATGTGATCTTTGAGTGCCCGATCTTCGATTACAAAGCAAGGGAGCTCAGAGAATTATAAACACATGATATATATATATATATATATATATATATATATATATATTGCTGTGATAAGGGGATGTTTAAGGGTGTATTGAATAGCAATGGTCGTGCAGTAACCATAAATTGTGATAGGAAGCAGAAATTTATTTAATAGAAAATTAAGTAATTTGGATATTATGTAAATAGTAAGCATTTAACACCCTGTATATAGAGCATAGATAGTTTTAAGCGACGCAGATAAACACATCTTACAACAATAGGACGCATATTTAGCATAGAAATAGGTAAATCATATATTAGGTAAATAACAAGTATTTAACACTCGGTATATAGAGCTTTATTAATTTTAAGCAATGCAAGTAACAATATCTTTCAGTAAAGGTACGCGTATTTAGAGGAAAGGATTGTACAGGTAATTAAACACGCCTTAAAAAGGGTTCTAATTAGTTATAGTATAATACGGAGATAAGAGATAACACTTAATAAAATCTTGTGTAAGTGCGTAGAAACAATTAACATTTTTGATAAGAAAATGCAGTTCAAAGATGCGTAAAACAAATAAACATACACGAAAATCGAAATTGAAGTTACATCATGTATTTTGGTTAAATATGGAAAACGCGATATTTACACAAAGCAACATATGGTCTGATAACGAGGTATCTATAAGCAAATAACCATCACCCGGAAAACCAAATATATTACATTAGAAAACCACTTCAAGATGTATCAAATACAAAGACCTTATTGGTCAAGATAGAGAGAGACTTGTTGAAAACCCAATCCACATGCAAATGGGATCAGCCTATATTTAACAAGCAAGGAATGATAAGACAGTTCAGTTCTAATTAAGCAAGTCAAAGCTGTACTACTCTGAATCAAAAAGTCACGCGTGATATTAAATGTTTTATAAAATAGATAGTGACAAGTAAGTGCTACAAATATGAAAATTTCTGTTGCCCTTTAACGTGAGTAGAATTTGGGGTAATTTATTTACCTTAATAAGATAATAATAGGGCTCCGAGTGGATAGATATAATAATCCGAGCGTGATAATCCTAGTCCTGATTGCGTGATAATAATTCCGAATGTAATAATACTAGTCCTAATTGGTGGAGAATAATTTCGAATGTGGTATAATAATTCTGAATGGATGGATAATTTGAGTATACGATATAATAATTTAAATGCATGAAAATAATTCTAATTGATGGTATAATATTTCAAATGATTGGATAGACATTAGAGTTGATGATAATTCGAGTATGGGGATATTTTAAATAGATTAATGTAATACTTCAAAGCAGCGTCGACGATTTTGGTACAATTTTGGGTTGCGAGATTCAATGCAAATAAAACAAAGAAGCAAGAAGCAATTTGTGGAAACCAAAGGGTTCAATGTAACAGGTAAGATCTAATTAGTTTTAAGAGATTTTTCTATTTAAATTTGGATACTCAAATTACGTAATTGATATAAAAGTGTAACAAAGTCAGCAACAACATTGCATACGTTAAAAGTACGTAATATTATAAAGGGGTTTATAACGTTCTAGGTTTCGTTAATAAAAAGGGTAGTTTTTGGTGACTTTAGATTGACTGCAAAGCATATAAATTTTGAGATAAATAAGACTTATGTTATTGATTGATTGAAGGGTGTATTTTAATAATTTTCAAAACTTGTACATAATATTTCTTTTCATTATATGAAATTAATTGACTTCATTTTATAATTCAAACAAAGACGTAATCATAAAGGGGTGAAAAAAAAATTGATTATTGTAACGTTGTGCACTCTGTGTAAAATAATAAAAGCTAGCCGTGGCATAATAATAAAAATTAGTGAGATTTAAATTTGATTAGGAAAACACAGACAGGTGGAGTTAAGTAGAAAACGTCCATTGACACCGAGTACGGCGTTATCATTTCAATATATATTGCTATGAATAAACTGGAATTGTAATTATCTCCTCCGACGTTGGGCTGTCTTATTAATATTGCTATAAATCTCCCTCCTTGAACTTGACTGGATTTTATCTTGAACCTGTCTTGTCGACCAATAACAAAATTTGATACGTTACCGCCTTACTCGTTATCAATTTCGTATCCAACTTATAGCTCCTCCTTGAACTGTTTAAATTATCAAATCACTCCCATTAACTTTATCTTATGACCTCGACTAGCATTTATTTGGAATTATAAAATTCAGTTAATTCGATTCTATATAATGAGACAAATATTATGTACAGTTTTGTAAATTATTTGAAATACACCTTTCAATTAATTAATGTTATAAATCTCATTTATTAAAAATCATATACTTTTTACTCAAACCCAAAGTCACCAAAAAAAACCTATTTTTTTTTATAAAAAAAAAGTGTGGAACGTTCGAAACCTCTTATCATATTACGCACTTTACACGTATTCAAGTCCTCCTTTTGTTGATTTTTTTACATTCATTTTATATTAAGCAAATTCAATATTCAAATAAAAAAATAGAAAAGAAAATGTCTTATTACTAAAAGAATCTAACCTGGTCTATTTTCTTCGCATTGACGAATCCATAATCAGCTAATATTTCCTATTCATTAAGCCATCCATTTGAATAAAAATTATCTTCCCCCAATTCAGGATTATTACATGCCTATTCAAAATATTATCTATCCACACGCTTGAACCATTGCATTTAAATTATTTCTATCACCCTCTGGACTACCATTATTAACTTATTCTTATGCACCCCAATTTATTGTCGTCTAATTTCAGACTTAGAATTACTTCTTATCAATTTCCCAAAACTTAAAATTGGATTATCATCATTTATTTTCCCTTGACTTAGAAATTGTATTGTCATTATCCCCCAGGCCTCTGAACTTGGATTTTTTTTCCCTGGCTTCAGAAGCCCTATTATTATTATGTTTTAGTTTAAAATAAATTCACCAAAATCTACTTACGTTTAATCGGCAATCGTAATTTTCATTTTAGCACTTATACAATTTTTCACTTTAAATTATTACGTATCGCTTTATTTCATAGTGGCGCACCTCGGCCTTTGTTGAGTTGAAAACTGACTTCGTTATCACTGTACCTGTTAATATATCATTGCTTTCCTACTCCGTCAGTGGGTATGGTCTACAAACTCGTCGCTCATTTTAACGAATCAAATATTTGCATTTAAAGTAGTCTATGATGTAATTTTCTATGCTTTCCAATAATTGTGGCCTGCTCGCAGCTGTCTTCGTTATCAAACATGCGGTGTTTTGATGAATCTAATTGCTTTTCCATAAACAACTGATGCAATTCGACTTTTATTTTTTATATCTGCCTGTTATTTACGCAATTTTTAATCACCTCTCTTTATCACAGTTATTAGCTAATTGTACGCATTCACATTATGCTTCTCGAAGCTCTATTTCTATCTCCGTATTAACCTAATTGTTTGGAACTCTTTTGAATGCGTATTTGATTACACTTTATATTGTTTACTTATAAATACGCGTGCTTCCACTGAAAAATATCATTATTTACATTGCCTAAATTAACTAAAACTCTATCTACAGGATATTAAATATTTACTATTTACCTAATGCATGTGTTCCTGGTTTCTACGCTACCTTTGCGTCTTCCTGTGTGTATTTGCGTCGCTTAAAACTACTTTATATACAGGGTGTTGACTGCTTACTATTTACAAACTATCTCCATTTCTCAATTCGTTACTAAATAAATGCAGTTTTCTGCTGTCTATGGTAATTTCTCATTTTTAAACAACCTTTACTATAAAGTACACCCTTAAACAACCCCTTAGCACAGCAATATATATATATATATATATATATATATATATGTAACATCATCAAACAGTGAGCTATCCAAAAGTATATAAAAGAATAAAACCAATTTATATACACACTCAACTACAAATAATTAACATTAAGTAAACATAAAGAAAGAAAACACAGAAACAAGAGTTTAAACATTTAACAAGAAATAGATAGGATTACATTAAAAATAGGATAAAACAGAAATAACACAACATGCCACCTGAGCGAAAGCCGACTTTCGATTGCCGATGGCCGAGGATTACTAAGGTGACAGAGAAAACACAAAACCAAACACAAAGTGAGCAAACATATACAAGTCGTCCAGGTGGAATCCGATTTCTGGCTGCCGATGGTCGAACCCACAAGGGCGGTGGACATAAAACAATACACTATACCAATCACAACACACAAAATACACGCACAAACCCATACACACATCAACGTGGGGAGCTCAGGGGTTTCTAGCTGCCGATGGCCCCTCAAAAGCTCGACACGATAACCGACACACTAAAACACGCAACAAACAAAACAAACAAACAACAAACAACAAAATTAACAAGCAAAAAAACAAACAATACACATCACAAACGCCCACCTGATGGAGCTCGCCTTTCGGGGTTTCCGACTGCTGAAGGCTTCGTCGTGCGAGTCACATCAACGAAACCATAAGAAGAGCGGATATCTGGCTGCCGATGGTCCGCTCCTTATGACACAAACATAACACATCAATACAACACAACACCCAAACAAACAACAAAACAAACAACAAACAAACATACAAACAAACAAACAATTCACACAAACAATTCACTACACAAACACCCACCTGATGTGGCTCATCTTTCGGGGTTTCCGGCTGCCAATGGCCACGTGGGGCGAGTCACCTCAAGGAAACCATGAAAAAAAGCGGATTTCCGGCTGCCGACGGTACGCTCCTCATGACACAAACACAATACAACAACACAACACAACATAACACCCAATAGCTTAAACCCCACACAACACAATACATATGAGGAATAGAATTAGGCCAACTATCAACAAATATCATATTAATATTCAAACTAACAAGGGACGGGTTAAGGTGGAGGGTAGCATAGTTTTGGTTTAGGTTAGATGTAAGAAATGTAACGTATCAACTACCATACAAGTCTAATGTTGCATTTAAGTTATTGGGGAATAACAACCTGTAATAGTGTTCTAGGTTACAGGTTTGGGTAGGTGTTTAAATTAAAGCAAAAAAAAAGTGTATGGGATAATCTTTAGGTCCTGTTATTCTTGATAAAATTAATTAAAAGATAATCAAATAAGTAATTTTTATTTAACAGCTTTGCGAAATTAAGAAACATATACATACAATGCTTTAATTAGAAAAATACATAAATATAAAATAAATGCTTAAAGATTTATTTGTATATATTGATCTACGGTAACTAAACTATGATCAAATCAATAGTAGTTTAAAACGAAATATTATATAAATACTTACGTTTCAATATGAAAGCAATTTCGAGCAAAGCGCATAGGAATACTTTCGTCATTTTTTTTTTTTGTATAGTGCTGCTAATGCAACCAGCTGACTAGACTAACAACCAGCAAATGAATTTCTCTCTACTGTTAATACCTTTAGAAAGCGAGGCTTGGTAAGCAACCTGTGAATCTGTACCTGTACCTGTACAGAAAATAGCTATTTAATTCTTGTTTAAAGCCCTATAAACCCAACTAACCCTATATATTGGTCGTTTTATAACGCTTTACATGCAGTGTTTTACCTAAAAATAATAGATACGTCTGTTATTAAAGTTAACCTTTCTCTTTCACCGATTTATTAACCCATAGAAAATAAAACAGGTCAGGTAGAAAAAGAATATGCAGGGCGTAGGTCGTGTTCATTTTTAATGTTTATTTTAATTATTAATCCCTGTTTTTGTATTTCATCAGTTTTGAATAATAATAACATCAAAAAACCGTTAGTTAACCTGACTCTTAAATTATCTGCAACTTTTTTTGACTATTTGTTGCTTTCCAAATTTGGATATGTTAAGGTTGAATAAATTGATCTTCTTATCGTTTGAGCTCCAATGCACTTGCCCCCCCCCCTATTACGGTGGCTGGAAGGGTGTAGATACGCCACTGATTAAAGGATTCAACAAGTATTCAAGGTTTTCTAAGGGTCGTAATATATCTTGTCTTGAAAGAACTTACATCTTTTGTATAATATACGACAATTGAGTTCATACTCTAAATCTAAACCAATACGCCCCTCTTTGGGAAAACTTAAATAATCATTGATAATTTTTAGAAAAGTCTACATAAAGTATCCGTAAACTTATCTACTAAATAATAATTTTTAAGGTTTGTAACATTTTTATTTTCAATAATAATTATTTGCATAGAATTACAAGAATAATGCGCTAAGCGTGCATGGTTTCTTATTGATCTACTTGTGTTAATATATCTGTGTCACATAAAGCTAGTTCTAAGCGCATCTCGGTTTGTTTATTTCGTATTACACGCCTCTAACGTCGCGACTACTCGGTTCCAGTTTGACAAGTTAGTCGGCCGCTGGCAACAGCTTGATTAAGATGTATTTTTGGCTAGAGGCTGGCAATCTTCGCATCAACTATTAACTGTTGAGATATCTTCTACTAACGGTTGGTAAAGTATACATTTTGCGAACTAATGTAATTTGAATTAATTTATTTAGGTCGACAACGAAGAATGGAACAAATATAATTCGTCATGTAGGATCTAAAAGTTTAGAATTACCGTCATATAGGAACAGTCGATTAGAAATTTTTGTCTACTAAGAAATTATGGATGTAATTTGGATGCAGTCATATCTAATTAGGAATGGCTGGTAACTTTGTTTGGAGAACGAAATTTCCATCTCAATTTATCGTGAAACAACGAAAGCAGTTTTGGTTCGTTATTAGTTGTAAGATATTTCATGCATGTGTTTTAAAGATTAGAGCACGTAAACTTGCTATTATGGTTACAACATGTAAATTGTGTAAATTACAATCATTGTTGAACTGGTTTTATAAGCCGTAGAACAAAATTGTGTCAGATTAGCTTTCTATAATAACAAGCTTTGTTCCATTTGAACCTTCGATAATTTCAACGTATGTTTTCGACGTCATATTTTTTTGTTTTGCACAGTTGACAGATGTTGTCTTGAAAGCAGATGCTTTGTGCAGCTGTAATGGAATTTAAACAAAACATTCCTATTTTTGTGATCAGCTTTATCTATACATAAATTATTAAACGTAAATATGAAAGTTCAAATCCACGATATATAAGGTTCTAGTAATTGTAATCTACCTGAAAAGATCTGCCCAGGTTAGAACGTAATTCAGTGTGTTGTGCTTATAAATTATTATCACTCTAATATTTATAACAAGTTCATGTTTAAAGTATAGTTGCTTGTTTTGAAAAAAAGTCAAAACTTTAACTTTGTTGTAGTTGGTAATGACAATTTTTTTGTTAAAAAGTTCCGATATTTTGAAAGAGTTTTTTTTAGTAAACAAATAGTTCAAATTTAAGGCTTTTATTTT
Organism: Platerodrilus igneus; assembly: GCA_036346225.1. Taxonomy (NCBI): domain Eukaryota; kingdom Metazoa; phylum Arthropoda; class Insecta; order Coleoptera; family Lycidae; genus Platerodrilus; species Platerodrilus igneus. Next base: position 59,044 of record JARFIW010001386.1, read on the forward strand.
GGTCAAATGCGATCAAATCTAAATACACAAAAGTAAAATTCTGAGTAATAGTTTGGTGCCAATATTATATTGGATATACATTTTTTTATTTTTTTATATTTTTATAGGACACAAATGGTGTTCTACTTTTTTTATTTATTTAATCTTTGCAATTTCTTACAGGAGCTGCGCCTTATTTTGTTAAGACAGGTTTTTGTTAAAGAAGGCAACGTCCTATCATTGGGTTACCACGCCCATAAAACAAAAAAAAACAACGTGGAGTCAGTTAAACTATAAACAAAAAAAAACGTTTCAGTGACGCCGCAACGTGTAGGGCTTTGAAATTTGTTTGCAAAAAGTTTATTTTGCTTCGAAATTTGTTTCCTTAAATTTGCTATTAGCTTCGAAATTTGTTTGCTTAAATTTGCTATTGTTCTTGAAATTTGTTTTGGCACAAATTTAGTTGAGACATTAACCTTCCTTCCGTCAGTTAATTACCTTAGTCAAATTTATTTTTAACTTTAAATTTTATTTTGACCCGATAAAGATTTTATTTGATATTGTTTTGGCAAAAACCTATTTTTACCAAATTCACTTTTTGACTTTGACCTTTCGTTGCCCGAATTTGTTTTGAGGATTTTCGTAAGGCTTAAATCATTTAGATTTATCAATTTAATTTCATTAAAATATTAGACTATCGCAATCAAGTCTGAAAAATTCCAAATTGTTTGTTTACTTAAAGAGGAACTGGAATATGAACTGAGAATCAGAGGAGTAGTGAGTGAGAAACCAGTTCTTGAGAAAAGAAAAAGTTTAGGTAGACTGTTAGCTAAAGAAGTCGATAAGCCTGGTTGTCTGATTGACCTTTCGAGTTATGAAGTAGATTTTGCAACGGAAAGTAAAGAGATTTCTGCTTCGTGTTAGTCATGTTTAAAAATAAGCGAATCACATGAATAATAATTCACATATCATTCTGTATTGTACAGTTACTAGATACAGAGTACAAGAAATAATGTTTCGGTAAATTAGGTACATTGGTTTGAGCTGTCGTCATATCATTTGAGAATTGCTCCTGTGCATATTGGCACGTTTTTGTTTTGTTAGCAAATTTTTTATTTAGATCGGCATTGCAACGCAATTTAGTCTAGGCGGAACTTGTCGTCGTGGTTAGTCGCTCAGCAGTATGTTTGTCTAGACGAGACTCAAGAAGAGTTGGTCGCTCAGCATTACGTAAGTCTAGACGAGACTCGAGGTGAGTTGGTCGCTCTATAAATTTTTGCTTAATAATTTTTTTGAGTTGATGTAATTTTTGATTGTTAGTCTAGGTGAGACTCGTAAAGGGTTTGTCACTCTAGCAAATTTAGGCGTTGTGAAACATTGTAGTTGTTTCGACAGTTCGGTTAGTAGTAGGCTGAGAGTGTACCTGACACTGATTTTTTTTTTTGGTAGCTATCATCGAGATTAATTTCTTTTAAATGTATAAATTATTTCGTACTCAAAAGCCGGAAAATGGCATGTTAAGGACTTAAAGCTCTTTGCTGCATCAGATCCAGATGAAAATGATGATCCTGAAGATTAGTTCCAGTTCAATCATTTCTTTGATTATAAGTAAATAAGTTGTTTGCTTGTTTCGTTTTGTTCTGATTTTTGATTTAGTATGGTTTTAACTTATACTAAATGAAGACTGTCCTTTTGCAACTTATTTTATTTGGAAAATTTTGTATGGGTATGGAAACTTGTAGTCAAAATTTTGTATAGTAGTTTTGTAGTGTACATTGATGTACATACTGATTAAGTTTGTCGCGCGTTAATAGAAGATATTATTAGAAAGTAGAAATAAGTTGAATATATAAATTGTTACTCCTGATTTCTACATATTTAGATAGAGAGAATATTGGCATATTCTTTCCCTTGATTTTGATCTTTCTTTAATTTTTGTTTGGTAAGGTCATAGGTTTGTATGGTGAACCTCACCATTTGATCCATCGCTAATAGGTGATGATGTTTGAAAATTAGTGATAGGATAATCAGTAGGGTGAAGGAGATTTCAGCCCTGACTGGTTCGATTTTGTATTAAGAGTATTGGTTTGAGAAATATTTGTGTGGAAGTTTGTGTTTGGTGGAAGCAGGACTTCTAACACTTTGAGTTGTGGTGGTGATGATAAATTATTATCACTCTAACATTTATAACAAGTTCATGTTTAAAGTATAGTTGCTTGTTTTGAAAAAAGTCAAAACTTTAACTTTGTTGTAGTTGGTAATGACAATTTTTTTTGTTAAAAAGTTCCGATATTTTGAAAAAGTTTTTTTTAGTAAACAAATAGTTCAAATTTAAGGCTTTTATTTTGGTCAAATGCGATCAAATCTAAATACACAAAAGTAAAATTCTGAGTAATAGTTTGGTGCCAATATTATATTGGATATACATTTTTATATTTTTGTATACTTTTATAGGACACAAATGGTGTCCTACTTTTTTATTTATTTAATCTTTGCAATTTCTTACAGGAGCTGCGCCTTATTTTGTTAAGACAGGTTTTTGTTAACGAAGGCGATCATTTTATCTTTGGGTTTCCACGTCCGCCCTTAGAACTGTGCTTTGCAATTATCGTAATTATCTCAGGACATGGTGGCGCCTATTTGATTTAGCTTAACTTTGGTTTGCAAACAGAATTCGACTCCCCCCCCCACTTCTTGTTGCTCTACCCAGGAATAGACCCCTACCTATGTCGAAAGATTTTTGTTCACTAGCGCCTTAATGTAGAAAAAAGACGTTTCAGTCTTTTGTAAAACAGAAGCAAAAATCGTTACCGGTTTTCTAATAATTTGTGGTTTATTCCGTCCTAGCACTCACTACACACGCTATATGTAAGCATGGCCTTTTGATGAGTATCCAACAATGTGTTCTTACCTTTTATGAAAGACTGAATGAATACTCGATAACAATGCATACTCTACATGAAAGCATCTGGGTCACAAAAAGTCAGTAGTATTAAAGGGATTAATCTGAGAATATCATATTGTTATGTCATAGCATAAATATCAGCACACATTTTTTTAAGTGAATGGTTGAACCTAAATTCAAATACCTGCAACGATGTTAAAGTCGAATAAAGGGGTTTGCAAGGTTTCAGTAAATTTGCATAATTTGAAAGTACTGCAGAACCAATGTATGAATACAAATGAACTGCAATTATTTAAAATAATACAGAAGAGTCTATAGTAGTCTGGATGTTGTTTTATATGGTCAATATATTCAAAGCCGAGTAGCATTTTTTGTAAAAGGTAATGTATTAGTACAAAGGGAGTAAAAGTTTAGTTTAGAGCTATGTAAAGCTGCAAATTTTTTAGTCCCACGCAATCAATTTAAGTGTAACGAAAAAGCTAAAAGTTAGGATTAGCCCATCAAATAAAAAACCGATCAGTTTTAAACTAAATGTGTATTGGAACTTTATTGTTGCAACTTCTAGGTGTTGAATATGAGGGGAAAAAAATTATAAATTCAGTTACATAATGAAATTTACCACTTCATATATTTTCCTATGTCGGTAGTAGTGCCAGGTGAAATCTGAAATTGCCATGGTAAAGTTTAACATATTTGAGGTTAAAGGTACTCAGAACTTTTTGATGTGCAATCACTATTTGTGTTTTTGCGTGTTTAAAATTTCATCTCAGCCAAAATATGAAATTAACTCGCGAAAATTTTCGAGCTATGGTTTCTTAACACCTTCGACGTGGTCTAACTTGAGAACATTGCATCAATCAATGAATTCAACTTTTGGCGATAAGGCACCATCCACAGCCACTGTATATCGCTGCTACACTGAATTCAAACATGGACGTAGTTCGTTCACGGACGAAGTTAAGGAAGGCCGTCCAAAATCGGCCATTGTGCCGGAAAATATCGATGCTGTGCGAAAACTATTTGAAGAAGATCGTCATGTGACGTATCAAGAAATCGAGAGATGTTTAAGCATTAGTATGACCAGCATCCATGAGATTTTGCAGGAACATTTCTGTGTTCGGAAGCTATGTGCGTGTTGGATTCCACATATGTTGACAGATGCTCAAAAAAATGCTCGTGTCGATTGGTGCCGTAAAATGATTTCAAAATACAACTGTTGTGCATCCAAAGCGGTATACAACATCGTCACAGGTGACGAGTCGTGAATTAATGCGTAGCCAGAAAGAAAAGACCAGTCGGCAGTTTGGGTATTTCAATGTGAAGCAGAGCCAACAAAAGCTTTACGTTCTCGAAGCGTTAAGAAACAAATGGTGGCGTTTGTCTTCACGAAAACCGGTCCTGTGGCAACTGTGGCACTTGAAAAGCAAAAGACCGTTAACCCAGTGTGGTATACGACCATTTGTTTGCCTGAAGTTATCGGTAAATTGAGAGAAACCAACCCAAAACGACGAATCATTTTGCATCATGACAATGCTAGCTCAAATACATCACATGCAACAAACGAGTATTTGGACGTACAAAAGATCGAATTGATGGGTCATTCCTCTTACAGTCCCGACTTGGTACCAAATGACTTCTTGTTTTTAGTAATTAAAGATAAACTGCGTAAACAACGATTTTCATCGCCCGAAGAAGAGGTTGAGGCTTTCAAAACGCATGTTTTAGAGCTACCTTCTTCTGACTGGACAAAGTGCTTTTAAGGGTGGTTCAATCGCATGCAAAAGTGAATAGATCTTAAAGGCGATTATTTTAAAAAGCAATGAAAGTATTTTTCATCAAATTCATTTGTTTATTTTTTCTATTTTCAATACATAAATAGTGTCCCTCGTAAACAGTACTACTTTAGAGATCATTTTACATAAAGGGTAGCATATCCAAAACTAGTTTAACATGCCCGGTACGGAGCATGATAATCATGTAGTAGAATAGATAGGTAAACACAGAATTCAAAATCGGGGTACAAGATACTGTAACGAGCGCTCTTCTGTATTAACCCTTATGCAGGTATGGATAGATACAACCTCCCCAAAAATATTTTTCGGGTTCACCAATGGTACATAAGGTATAAAAAGCAAATTAAAAACATTTTTTGCGGCAAAAACAAAAATTTTATTCTTTGTATTACACTTGATACATTGCTAAAGATAACGGTGAACAATTTAATAGTACTTATCTCTTGTGAAAACTTAAAAAGCAATTTCTATTTTGTACAAAACAAAGACGAGCGTCATATTTATGGCAGGTAATGTTAGTTTGGCTTGTGCGACAAAATTTACAGCGACCTTAACTTCCGTAGATGGGAAAGTGATCCATATTATCGTAACGAACATCGTCAGAAGATTTTGTACTTACCGGTTTTAGAATTTTTTTTACAATGGAAATAGGAGAACGTGGGTTAGAATGTTTTGATGGCAGACACAGGTTTTAGTCTATTTTTTTGTATGAGAGGGTAAAAAATTCGAAACTTAAAATGTTTTAGACGTATTAGCTTATCATTATTTTCTAACAGAGATATCCCTTCTGTATAATAGCCATGCATAGCTGACACACATCCAGAACATTAACAAAAATAGCAAGATATCATCGCCAAGATCTTAGTTTTGTTCGGGATAATGCCACCAGCATATCTGATAGATTGACTCCCCATATGCAAAGTATACTCTTTTTCGCGTCTCAACTTTCGAACATCCAAATATCCTTGTACACTTTTAGTTGAGCTCGAACCAATGCATGTGCTAGCAAGCAAAACCGCTCTACTGTCATTCCATTTCACTGCAATAATTGTTCTATTATTATCGGTTTTTTCATCAAATGAACCGCGAGTTTTTCTCTGTAAATTTTTGTCTGGTTTGAAATCACACCCTCGTACTTCGTTCGTTCTCATTGTTCCAAAGCTAAATACTCCATGGTGTTCTCTCAATGGCATCATCATTTCAAAAGATGCAAAAAGGTTATCACAGTATACTACTAAACTATCATAATTGGGAATTGATTTATAAAGTGCAACAACTGTTTCGCCAGAAATACCAAAAAAATTTTCTTATTCGAAAAACTCAACTGCGTCAAAAGTCCCGTCACCTACATATAATTATATCCGCATACCATCATAACATTTAAATATAATAACAATTATACTTTATTATTAGGACTTTTACTTTCACTGAAAATATTTACTTTTCACTTAATAATTTAACATTACCGACCCCGTCAATCTTCTATCAAAGTCTTTATAAGCAAGTGTAACAATAGAAAATTAGCTCTGTATTCATTTAGGCTTTTAGCTTGTGAAAACAAGTTCAAATATTGTAAAATAGAATTTTTAAAAACTCTTCTTTAAGTTCTTGAAACTCAATTATATACAAAAAAGTCATATATAATAACAGATACTCCCGATCTTGTAAAAAAGTTTAATCCGCCGAACCTATTAGTTCGGCTTATTCTTCATATATCGCCGTCTCGATCGTGCTTTCTCTCCTTTATAGAGGACAATCAGATGATGGTCCTCTATAAGAGACAGAATGACGTTTTTCGTGTTCAATGATCAGAAAATTTTTGCAAACTGACTCTAGCACAGGCCTAATTTTCAATAAACGATAGCAGTTTTGATCTTCATTGTTGACAAAATGTAAAGATTTTCTAATGATTTCGAATCGCTTTACGGGCATTAAATTAGCTGTTTTATCATATCTCAAATCTTGAGACTAATAATTTGTATACGCATTCATTTCGACTAAGCCGGTCAAAAACTCAATTGCTATAAAATTCTTGATTTTATTTTTATTAGTCTCTATACATTTCCCTTTTGTGCAGAATATAAATTTGCATTTTGTATAATAGTTTCAACTAATTCTTAATGAAAACACTTATGAAAGTATTCAGCCGGTGCCAAAATATGGTTTGGAAGTGCAAAATTCGATTTACTATCAATGGTTGCACCGTACGCAAATTATTCATTATTCCACCTAAAATTATAGGAAGATTTTTGGTAACACCGGAAGTGACAATGTAAAAATAACTTACCTGAAGGTTTGCATAGAACACTTCTATTTTTTTTCTGGTTCTTTCCTATCCTTCTATTGTCTCCTTGACTATTTGTTTGTTAGTTTCTATCAAAAATTTTTTTGACTCTTGCATTTTTAGGTACATCTTCCTGATCACATATATCTGCCTGAACAGATACAATTTGCATGTTTTCAACATCAAAAAATGTCAACATTGTAAGGATATCTACATTATTCGATCTCCCTTGTGATACCTCAGCACCGGTATCTTGTAATATTTCAGTATCAGAATTCACCTCAACTTCAACCTGCAAATCTTCTATATCCGATGGAACTGCTGGCTTAGGTAATAAGCAAATATTTTCTCTGATCGGGATAAAACTATTTAAAAAAATAAATAAACACTATAAAGAGCGTCCAGGAAACACAACAATGTTCTACATATAATACATTCTAAAGTAACTGCTAAACTGGGAATGTATTACCTCTGATACTAATATTTCAAAAACCGTTTATCGTTATGCTGAAAATATACATTCATCAAACTATAATTCATTTACATACTAGAGACAAACAAATTTATTAGTGATATTTTTGTAAACAACTTACTTTTTTTCTATGAACCACCAACAGACATCATTTCTTGCATTTTGCAAACTGTAACTGAGAATGTGGTTTGTAGATAAAGAAGCATTCTATATACCGCCGTATTTTATACAGGTACATAGTGCTACTAGAATGTACTAGATGACCCTGAGCTTTCCTACCTTACAAGTTAAATATTTTAACTTGTACAGTGCTTCAATAATAATGTATTACCGGTGACACATTGGCTGAATAGGAGTAAACAACAGTTCTATATTAGCAACTGATTACAGAAGCCATTTTAACTACTAGTAGATGCAGTGAAATTCTATAGCGATCACGACAATTTCTTTCAAGCTAATCGCTGACAGTACAAATACTAACTTCTTAATGCTACTATGTCATCGAACCATTATAATTAACTGCCAAAGCACTAAGTGCTAATTTATATCAATTGCTACAATAATTTGTATTATAAAGAGCTGTTTATTTTAACGTTACTACGATACAACTCATTCTTTTCGTAGCACCACCATACAGATCCAAGCGCGAATTAGAACTGAACTGAAACTCCAAAACGGGCAATCCATGTTCTTAATTTTATTGTTGTAGAACATTATATAGCGTACCAGATTTATATAAATACCATCTAGAAGGTTCTCGTTGTAAACCTGATAAAGTAATTAAATGCAACCACTGGTAAACTGTCAATCAAATCCATCTGAAGATGTCACACCACAAAGTGCCTGTCAATTATCCTTTGTCTGCAGACGCCTCGTTTCCGTTCAGCTGAATTATTCTGGTCAAAGACAGACTAAGCGACTCTTGTTACGCTGCCTTGGTTTAAAAACTGTTTTGTCCCAGATGACACAGTGACTAGGACACCGGAAGTCTCTGTGGCAGTAAGGACAGACGAAATTATTTCTGCAGTTTCCATCTTGACGGAAGTAGCAACAAACACTCTTCATAGTAGACACGGATTCATTCGGTTTGTAACCGCACACGAAGATCTAGACTCCGGTTTTCGGGTAAAGTTCCTTTAGCTTATCCCGTACGACCCTGCAGTCTGTGCCATCGAGCCTACAACCGATCTTCGGTATGGTCAACTTTTTTACTACAAATTTGATCGTCTCGCCCTTGAGGTCCATTAACGCCTTCCACAGATTCTGGTAATTCGACTTACCAGACGGCCATTGCTTAGTCACCGGGTAATTGATGCCACCAACCTTGTCCTTTAGCTAACAACCGAACAAGTCCTCGGGACAAGTGTATGTCCGGTGCTACGTAATGTGCGAGGAAGTATTCTGATGACACGTCAGATAGATCACCGCGAATCTTATCTGTAACTTCAAATCTCGCTTAGCCTTTACTGCTGTACACAAATTGTTACGCATCTGCGATACGTCAACTAGAAACCGGATGCAGAAGTAAAAAAATTATCTTCTATAGACAAATTAATATTAATATACTCTGTGTAATTCTGGTTTCATGAATAGTAGTGTTTACTGAGTAAGACATTTCAATCAAAATTTTAGTTCTATTAAAATTATAAACTTAAGAACCACAAAAGGTTCACTTTATTTCTGGTAAATACATATTGGTACGGAACTTAAGTTTATAAATTATATTAAACCGCATAAGGGTAAACAAAATATTTATTACGGTAAATATTTACAACGAGATCATGTATTCTGAACAAGCTTTTAAAATAAAGAAGTGTATAATTATGGAATTACTATTAAGCATGTTGCGTATCAGTGTTATATCAAACATAGAAAACTTTTTTTACAAATTTTAGGTAAATGGAATAAAATTTATTGCATAATTACAATGCCAAGTAAGCCTCAGACCATACTAGAAATATATTCATCCAACGCAGTAATTACTAAAACGCAAATGCTTTATTAATAAAATTACGGATATCAGGTTTTAGATAATTTAATCATTTCATACAATATAATGTATTCGTTTATATTGCCGACGACTTTAAGCGAGACGCTTACTTAAGTAAACCACCTGACATCTTGTTTGATTCAAGGAATGTTATACAATGGACCAGTGGGCAGCCGTCGAAAATCGATGAATTATTCGCGAACCAGTAACGAATAGGCATGTAAAAGGGTATTATTAGAAACAGAAGTTGAAGAACTTTATTGCCTAGGAAGTAGCAACCAGGTATTCAACGTGGTGACTCACGGATAATCTCTACAACCCGGATCGAATTTTGACGGAATAGTTCCAAACCACTTTGGTGGGAAATTAAACATAATCCTTCCTAATATGGATTCCAGCTGTTGAAATGGATACTGTTAATTAAATTGACACTTAGTTTAAGGTTAGTGTAGATATCTATAAGTTGTTCTTTCGTTTTGTGACGGCTTGTATTTATGAAACCTATTTAGCTGGACATTGAAAATGAAAAACGTTTACCCGTATTGTAGGTCATTTTTTTTACTTTATTAGCTAAAAGTAGCTTTGATATTGGACAATATGAATGATTTGATCGAATGGTTATAGGAAGTTGTTACGATACTTGCATTGAATTTGATGTAGCTAACGATAACTTTTGTAGTCATTTGTTATCAGGAATATTGTTATGCAACTTGTGTTGAAATTTATTAAGTAACCTTAATAACTTTATATGTATCTATTTGCAGAAATAATACTATGATATTTTATTACCAATAGATTTAGGTAACTCCGTGAGACTGTTTTCTTATTGATTGAATATATTAATTGAGAGAAACTCCATCCCACCAGAAGATAAATGTAATTAAAATCCTCAAAGGTTACTCGTCATCAACAGAATTATTAGACTAAATGAATTGACACCCATGAATTTGACAGTGTTGAAAGCCTTTTAAGGTAATTGTTATTGGTAACATAGCATAAAGTTGCACCTACTTAATTGGTACATTAGTCCAACTTTCTTGTTCCATTTTGTAACGTGCATTTTTAATGGCTTAACATTTTACACTACCCAATTCGTAAATACTTCAGAATAATTCAGAATTGTATGCAATTTAACTCGTGTGTATTAATTAAAGATAGTTTAATTGAAGATTGATTTTCAATTAATAAATAAATTGCAAGGAACGAATTTTAAATAGGATTATTCGTAAATTACTTTCCAACTTATCAAAAATGATAAACAGCTCGTAATTAATTAGTAGATATGATGGCTGCATTCATTTATTGAATGTTCCTTATGTGGATATACAAGTTTAGATAATAGGACGATAAGAGGTGGTAATAGTAACGAGTTGATATAAACAGATGAGGAGTTGTAGTTTGTTCTTCGCTCCTATATATTAATTACGTTAAAAATACTGTTTCCTTGTTGCTTTGAAAATAGGGAGAATTAATGCGGGATAAATTTTCGAATTGTTCATGAACAAGCACGACACGATTTTAGTTGTTTTTCTTGTGAAATAAAAGTTGTATATTAACTGTAGGCAATGTAGTTCTAATGCCTTTTGAAGGAAGTATGCTTGATAGGCGAACGTGTTTACTCGACCTGCACGTGCGTTTTACGGAACATTGACTTAGTGATACGCGTTGCTTTATTGATTGTGTTTTTTTAGTTGATTTGTTTTTTGATATTTAAACTGTGTGTGCGATCTAGTTTCGCGGTCCTTTTTTTATCAGAGTAATGCATACTTTGGATTATCCAAATACAGTTGATACTGTAGTTTCTGAATTTTCCAACCCCAAAGTATCTAAAATAGTTCATTGCTTGCGCAAATTTCGTTATTTGCGAAATATAACCGATTACCGGTTTACAAAGGTATTGGTTGAAGTTTCTCACTGCTTTTTGGAGGTTTATGAAAATAATATACCTTTGGTCCCAGTTGAAATTAAACTAGTGCTACAAAATATTTCAAAATTATTGTCTCAGGAAATAGAATTAACAAGAAATTTATCAAAGCTACATAGTTCCATTAGCATGATAATGTCTGCTGCTAACACCAGTGAAATACGTAGGTGTGATTAGTGTAAAGTGTAAGAAATTCCATCAACACCCTCACAGTCAAGGGTGTAGTGCTTCGTTAGTGCAGGACATCGTGAATCCCACACTTCAATTGCAAGGAATCGTTACTGAAGGACTTTTTGTAAGTTGAACTATTTCCTACTTGTTTTTACTTTAAATATCTATCCGTTGTTTTGCCATATCTTTGTCGTTCTGATACCTTTTACAATAGAATTGCATGCTATTAAGAAACAAAAAAAAAGAGAAACAAAACCAATTAGTTTGAGTAATTTGAATATTTGGACAAGAAAGAAAAAAAATCAATGCTACTGGATTGCTCATATCAATTGTGTCTTATCTAGTTATCTTTTGTTAACATTTTGTCTGATTTATGTTTAATTGGTGTGTGAGGAAACGTTTCTGCTACTCCCCAATATTACCTCACTTTGTAATAAAAATTTGTGTATTGCTTTTATCGTGATTATATTATATAGATTGTCTAAACAGTTTTATTTACATTCTACAAAGTACTGAATAATTTATGTTTGATCAGCATGCTATGCTTATTCTTTTATTTCAGGTTGCTTGACTATTTTTATTGCAGGTATTGCCACTAATTCCTTACAGCCGCATACATTATATGTCAGTCTGCTTTTTACAACCCCCCCTAATCTCCGATTGAGCCCGGTCATTCCTTGATATCTTTGTGTTACGCACGGCTACGAGTCAACGTAGCATAAATTTTGGCGCCCAACGTGGCTGCCTCGAATGAACGTAACAATTTCATTGTCTGTTGTTACGGGCCAATTGAGCACTAAGACACCAAGGGACGGATCGGGACCCGTGAGCGGCCTAGCTCTAGCCGGTGAGGGGTAGGTCAGACAAAAGTCGTAGCTTGGGATTGCTAAATGCCCAAAGATGACAATTATAATGAGATGTGAATTCGGTAAAACGTCAAAAATCGGGTGGGCACCACCAGTAATGTCACAATGCTCGATGACAAAAGGAGAATCTCGTCACTGGTCTGTAGACTCCTTGTATCTCAATATTTAACATAAAATCCTCAGAAAATCTCGCAGAGTAGAGACGTTGAATTCACCCTACTAACATAAACTTCTTACTAAAATAATGCACGTAGACAACTTTACTTAATTCTATTAACAAATCCCAACGACTGAAATAAATACATGGGTTGGTTACATAAACAAATATGGCACATACATATATGAACAAGTAAATGTAAACCTTACCACAAGTAATATTGTCGATAAAGTAAATGGCATACAATTATTATTACTATAAGGTGTACTGGCCAGTAAAGCAATGTGTAATAAAATTAAGGTGGAGTTGAGTGTACAGGACACCCCAACTTGCTCTACTTACACAGTAACTAATAAAATATTTGAAACGTAATGCGTAGGACGTTGGGTGCATGCAACCCTACGCTATTAACTTAACGGCAATAATAACGTTCAATTCAAAATGTAAATTGTGATCTTAATTCAGCAATTATGTAATCATAATAATTTTGAATGTCTGGAAGTATTAGTACAACTGTCTTAGATATTACGTTAATTGGAAATAATATGGTGTAACTATTTATACTAGTTGAATGTATTTGTTGTTCACGACAACGGTAAAGTATCAATAAAGCGCACACACTTTAGTACTCGGTGATAAGGGATTGACACAACTTCATGCACGGGTTGTGCTTAGTTTAATTACGCAAACATTCAATTATAATCGACGTATTTGGGGCTGCACTGTAAAATCTACGAATACAGTCACTTACCTTGTAAGGTGGATTGTACCAGTCAACACTGTGAGGATGTCGAGTTTTCTACTTTTAAACACGTGACAATTAATCTATTACTTGATCCCCAACAACTGGGTTATATTACGGGCCTACCGCAACCCTAACGAGATTTCCATTCATCCTCCAGACAGTAACTCCCAAATTTATTGGCATTAATTAATACGTCTAAAACGTAAACAACAAAAAATGATGTATCAACCTACAACAGAATGATTAACCACGTGCAGCACGTGACGCTATTTGCGAAGATTGACAATCAGAACTCGGCACTTGTATTATAACTTCCCCTGAACCACCAAAATAAACGATCGATTACCTATGATATTGTAACTACATATTTCATGTAAAAACTGAATAAATCCGCTCTAAGCGATTTGTTTTATATCACAAAACTCAACTTGACAAACTTCACTTCATAAACGTCACAGACCCCTGCCTTTTTTTTCTCCAAAAAAAAGAGTATCGAAATTATGAAGGGATGTGCGGGCAATGCGTTCTTTGTTATATTTTAAACTGATGAATTATTTACACAAATTAATTGACTTTATATACATATTTCTCTAATATAAGGTAACAAAGTAAACGGAACGTTACACTGTATAAGGATCTACTTCCGCATCATTGTGGGTAACCGAAGTTCCCTTACTTTTGTTACACGATTTCCACCATTTCTGGGCAATTTCAAGTTTAATAATTTAACGCTCCATTCACCTATAGCAAGACATGAACCAATCATATCTCGGCCCAGGCTTTTGCTCTCCCTCGCGACGTCATCAATACGGTAGAGTTATAGACGGTTAATGTACATCACTATTGTTCTGCACTTTGTGACGCCGAGAGTTCCATACACCACATTATTGATCCTTTCTACAACTTCGTATGGACCCTACCATACCTTTGGTGACAATGCACGCCTCCGTCTGGGATTGCATAACCCGATGCGGTTGCCTTCTTGAAAACGAAAATTCTGCATCTGGATGTCGTATCTGATCTTGCGATTTGGATTTTATTTCTAATGTCATCATAGAAGTCAAGCATTTTGCGCTTCAACTTCTTGATGCAGTTCTTGCGCATTCTGTCTTCTACAAGCTGCATTGAAACTCAAAGTCGCATGGTAGACATATCTCGAGTCCAAATATAGCACATGCACGTGCCTGAACTGAAGATCGATTTGCCAATAAAAATAGATATATCGAACTCAGTCTGACGTTGGAAGATCACCTTGAGTAGGTACTTACTCAGGGTGCGATTCATGCAATGTACCATACCATTTAATCGTGGTTGTAATAGTGTTGTTCGGTGGTTGTCATTCCCAACAGCCGGCAAACTTTTTGGAATAACGCTGACTCAAAATTTCTGCTCTGATCGGCGTATAATTTCATAGCAAATTTAAAACGGCAGAATAATTCCTTCACTAATGCGTCAGCAACGGTTACAGATTCCTGGTTTGGTATAGCGTACTCTTCGATCTACTTCGTAAAATAGTCCATAGCCACTAAGATGTACTTATTCCCGCGATCTGTGTCAAAGAATGAATCGCCAATATCGATTATCACTTTTTCAAACGGGCTTCCCATGTTGTATTGCCTCATTAGAGTCTTCCGGCTTCCCAAGGATGCTCACAGCTGACACTTGCGGCACTACTTTTTGACATCGTTGTTGTAGCGTAGCCAATAAAAACTTGCTCGGCTCTACTCCAGGGTCTTCTTAACGCTAAGGTGTTCTCCCGAGGTTCGATTATGTAAATCTCCTAAAACTTACGACAACCGAGTTTTAGGAATCACCACCTGAACCGTACTCACGGATCCTTTTTCATCCTCCAAAGATTGCACCAAGAAACCATTCTTTATCTTCAAGGAATCCCATTGTGCCCAGTACGACCTTAGGGTGCTACTCAACGGACTAATGTCTGTCCAAGATGAACGTTCTGCTCTGACTTTCCAACACAGAATGATACCTAGATCTTTATCATTTTCCTATTTGGTTCGCAACTGTAAGGGCTGCCAAATGTCGTTCATTACTGTAGTCCGACCAACAGAATTCCATTTTACCTGTGCGAAGCGGATGACTACTTTCGTGACAGAATCTGTGCAGATCGACTTTCGCCCCGCTCCTTCGACTACCTATATTAATTTCAACTCCCCATGTTCTTCCTTAAGTTGTTTATATCGGATGTGTCTGTGCCCAAACCCACGGTTATCGCGTCGTGGCACCTTTTTGTCGACTGCTGGTAACGAAGTACCTATCGAAAAACTCTTTCAAGCTTTCTTGACTCTTCTTTTCTAAGTAAGTGAAATTCGCGTTAAGTGCTATGATGTGTCTCAGATGTACAATTCCATCAAAAATAAATCTTCAGGAAACCATTTGAACGAAAGTCTTATTGCCCAAGAAAAACGTTGGTCAATGGTTCTAGAAAGAATTATAGTAAAAGCATAGTATCTAATCCGACAAAATTTAGCTTTTCAGTCATTTTTTAAAAGTGATTGGAATCATTTCAGGAATTGATACAGTTACGGCTGATCATACTCAACGTATTAAAATAGATAGCAACTGCTTGCTCCATACTTTGAACCAAAAATACAAAATGAAATATTGTCAATTTTAGGAGGATTCATAAAAAATGTTATTAAAACTGTGTTATACAAAGTCAGTTATACTAGACTGGACCCTTGACATCAGTCGTCAGGAACAAATTATATCTTAATAAGATTTGTATTTTTAGATAATTTGAGCATAAAGAGTTGAAGTCAGGAACCTCTTTTTGGGGTTTTGCATATTAAATTGTTTGACGATGCAATACATGAAAGCGAAGTAGGTGCATTTATTTGGCTGATGAGCTTGAAATGATTAGACCATATGCTTACGATAAAGGCAATCTCTTGGAAATTTTAGAATACGTAGTTAACAATTATTTAATTCGGACATTTCCAAATTTAACGATGGCTTTGAGAATAATACTTACTTTGTCAGTAATGGTTGCTGAAGATAAATGATTGATTTTTAAATTAAAATTAATAAAGAATTATTTACGGTCTGCGATGTCTTTAGAAAGATCGAACAATTTAGTGTTAATATCAATCGAGGAAGATGTGTGAGTTGGTTCGCTGAATATACAAAGTTTAATAAAATATTTTGCTCAAAATAAAGCGACAGCTAAATTTTTTGTAGAAAAATTTTATAGGTGTATTATTGTTTTGCTTAGTTCGTTCATTTTCAATGTTGTTTTTTTGTTTATTTTTTTATAGTAAAGTTTTTTGGTCTATATATTTATTTTTTCTTTTTGTAATATACGGTTTCTAGTAAAAAATATAGCTTTACAAACGTGCGTTATTTCACTATTAAAATATAAATTCTCTTTAGTAGACGACAAAATTCTTACTGCATCCTGGTTCGACCCTGAACATCTCAGTATAAATGCTAAAGTACAATAAAAATATAATAATTGCATGGTTTCTCTTTGCTTCAAGCTTTCCCGTTTTTATAAGACATCCTATCTATATAACAAAATAATTGATGCGTTTATTAAATTTATTTTTCTACAAGCACTAAGTAAAGACTATCATTCAACTATTTCTCCTAATCTTCTTTGGGAATTACACCACTCAGATTTGTTAAATCGTTTTATTTACGTTTTGATCCATCACTTAGGATCGTGGTCAAAATAATAAAAATTTCAAGTTTTACATTTATGACATAAATTGAAGGCCACTTTGTTTTATTTATGTTTGATTTGAATACATTAAATGAAAATTTCAAAGTTAAAGAATGCGTGCCTTCAATTCGTGTTGCGCCCTGGGAGTGACTTTAAGATAGCCAATTCGCTTAACGTAAAATCAGCTGATTAATATTTATATATTTAAATTTCATATAAATTCAATAACTTGAGGATTAGAAAACATTTTTTTACATGCTTCTATTTGTACGGTTGAGGGGGCGGTTATTAAAAAAGTGTGCCATTACTTTACCATAAAGCTTAAGCAACCGCTTTTTATATTTATCTTGAGGAAGAAAACCACCCTATTGCCACCATATTTAATGGTATGTAAACTGGGTTAAGTAGCCTTGCGACGACCAGATATCCCCCACTACTCGAACATTAGCAGAGCTAATATGCCTATTGTAGGTATAAATAGAAATCATGTATGTAGGCTGTATTTCATGTTAATATCGCTAGGAAAATCCAGGAAAAACTTGCAATGCTACTTAGATATGGGAGACATTCGATATTCATTTGCTATTTCTTTTGTTATTCTTTTTAGTAATGGAATCCATTGTTTACTGAATGTCACGGATTTGTTTACTACACAGTTATATTTATGTAGGGTTACATACGCAGCTTCTTTGATTTTGCGTTTTTGGTGGTTTTCTTGTTTGACAATAATTTTTGCGTTTCGGAAAATCCTTGTCTGATGCGTATCGTTGTTTCTGTTGTAACAGTTTTTTTGACCACTGCAGAACGTCAACAAATTTTTAGTTTTACAAACTCTTGTATAGTCATTTATATCATGTAGACCATTTTTAAATAAATAAATACCAGTATTGGTATTATGAGTGCTAACCGCCATACAGAAATGCTAGTTTGGTTGCTAACATCAGGCGTCGAATGATAGTATAAATATTATCAAGGCCAAGCAGCTTTCCAGTTTCGTGCATATTGCATCTGCACTCATTTTAGCTAGAGCTCTCGTCGAGAACCATTATGGAAACCAAAAGGGTTCTAGCATGTAATTTGCGTCTGGCCTTGTGTGGTAGTAGAGCCCTAGTGCGCTGAACACTAGGCTTAGTGGTTTTAACAATGGTACAAGTTAAAAAATAAGTTATTAGACAAACTGAACAAATTTGTTGTAGCGCTCTTTTAACGACGTCTTTTAATGACTTCTTTTAATAACGCTTTTGAATAGTTTCTTTTTATAAATAACTTCGTTTGAATAATTCTTTTGATAAATTCATTTACTAATTCTTTGGACATTTGTTTAAATAGCACTTAAAATATTCCTTTAATAATTTCGTAAAAGTTACGATAAAACATGTTTTTCACCGCTTCGGAATCTTCGATTAGATATTTATTTTGTGATTCTCCTGCAAATGTAAAGAAAGAACTTTTAAGAAGTCGTTTTGTCCATCAATTGTAAGGCTTCTCCGTATATTTATTTGTTAGAATGAACCCGTCTTATCTGGCTTTATAAAAATAAGGCAGTCTGTATGCTGTATTTCAAGAGGATATTAATTTTACTTTCGCACTTGCGAGTATTAAGTTATAGTTCATTCACGTCAACTTTGCGATAAAATATTGATCCAAGATGAACGTCCTTCAACCGTACGATGAATAGTCGGATTTTATGTAATGTTGTAATAGAAAAATATTTTCTTATAATGAGATACTTTCTTTATTATTCATTATAAGCTTTATTCTCGTGACTATCAGCTATAAATTAAACCTCCCAATTTTCTAACCCTTAATCTGATATCACAAGATCGAGAATTTCTTCTTTTTAATGTAAGCCCAAGGTAACGTTGAATGGAGAATGGCTTGAGACAAAGAAAAACTCTTAAGACATAAACGGCTAGTCGAGTGTTAGCTCTGGGTAGATCATGAGCTTGGGTCATAGGTTGATAAAAGACCAAAAATATTTTTAATAAGCGCCACCGTATTTTTCAATACAATAACCAACAAAATTTAACTGTGCTTGTATAAGGGGAATGCGGAAACCTTATCTTAACACCACCAACATGGCCATAAAACCTGAATTTCACTCTTTAGGACACACTTACCAAGACCTCAACCACCAGATGTCATACAGATGTCTCAGCTTTACCTGTGAACAAACAAAAGCACTACATGGACACCATTTGTGTCCTCAAAAACATTTGCCAAAAATAAAATAATAGAATTTAGGCATCTAAAATATACTGAGGGAATTTGTTTTCATTTCACACTCTTTCTATTCCGGGAGGACTTGCAATTTTTGAATGTTAAATAATAAAACGTCTTTCAAAAACAAAAAGCATTCTATTTGGATAAATTTCTGATTATATATGTACAACTGCAATATTTAAGTTTGTATCTTTATAAAATTTTCTCATAATAATTTTAATGAAGTTTTACATTCAATATTAAGAAGATCTCTGAATAGATCTCTTCTATAAAATTTAATTAGATAGACGTATAATTTGTAAGTTATTCATAATACATAAATTTCTTTTAATCAGCGAAGTACTTCCTTGATCATTACAACAGAAATTAATTATCAAAGTGCAGACTTTGTAAAATGTAATTATTCTAATATATTATATTCTATAATAAATACGCGAATTTCATATGTCGATGAAAGTGCCTGTACATCTTTAAACATATTGTAAATTAAATCAAGACAGCATATGGCGTCTAGATAGGAAAACTGAATCTATATATTTTTTTTTATCTGACATAGGTTGTCATTCAGAACTTTATAAAATACACTATTTGCGTACATGTGCAAACATTCTGACAAGCAAGCAACATATTATTTAATTTACTGATTTCTCAAAAACTATTTTCTCTTTACGTTACTCAAATATTTAATGTTAGATAATTCATAGTAATTTACTGTATTTTCAAAGTTATTAAATGCTAAAGAACACTCACGTGCATCGAAAATAAACTAAAAGTGCTGGACCTTGACCTCAGCTGTCGGAAATTTCCATCATAATCTCCTTGTTTAATATTGTTCATCGGTAAGGTTGAAATATAAGGAACACATGTGAAATTGGCTTCCACGTTACTGCATGTTATATTAAATTGAACGAAACCATAAATTCTTGTTTTAAAATAATGCCTTCAGAAATTGTTTTAATTTATTATCGGAGATATTATTCAAGATATGTCCTTAAGATATTGCACTAAGATGAAAAATATTAGTATAATCTATTGAATTAATATATACCAACTATCTAAATGATGTCCAAAGAGGGTTTCCATCTTCTTTACTTTTTTCTAACTTTGTTAGAAGCCACTTGTTTACACAGGGCCATCTTGACTTCACCTCCTCTGCAAAGCAGCTTGCCCTTTCGAACGCTGAGAATGAAGTGCCGACTGACAACTTGACAGAGCTTGGTAACGAACTTTAGAGTATAAACGTATAAGAATCTATGCGTTATTATGAATATTATATATTAATTTTTATTGGATGATAATTCACAAATTAAATATTTTAAATTATAGCTGTTTTATTTTTATTTTATTGTACTAAATGTAACTAGGAAAAAAAATACGTTACAATGTTATGCGAAAAAACAATAAGGTTGGATCTTTAAGAAAACGTTCAATTAAGTACGTAGAAATTTTTATGGTTTGGAAATAAAGTCCGATGATGGATTGAAATGATATTTTTGAAGTTATGAGTGTGAAATTACAAGTAATTAGGAGGAAAACTATATGATGGTAATTAGTTTGGTCAAGATCTACGCACAGTAGAACATCTAAGTTTGGTATTGGAGTTTGGTTGGTCCAGTTTGTGCGTATATGAAAAACGTATGGAAGTTCGTATGGTCCGGTCCAAGGATCACGTAGCTGTTCGTGTCCTGTAGAACATGTGGATTTTACGTCACTTGTTTTCTGAAAAACGTATGTATTAACTCCTACCCTAAAATGCTGTAACGCCAACACGTGAACATCACCTGCGGAACCAAGGTAAGAGATTAGTATTATTCTTACACCACGTCTACATTTGGTGGTCTTTGATACGAGGCTGCTTCAGAAAATATCTTTGCAACCACTTATTATCATTAACCCGTTTAACAAACTAAAACGGACCTTAGTAAATTTTTATTGTCAATACTAGTACAGTGTAATCACAGTTACTAATTTTAATGAAGTTAGGCAAACCTAGAGAGTTCTTATTGATCTTTCATATATGCATGATTTTATTTACAATTTCTGAATGATGAATTAATAGACAATGTAGTTAAATTTTTATAAATATGTAAACAGAAAAACAGATCTGATATTTCTGGTATAATTTCAAGTTAAATTTGTGTAACGAAAGCAACATTTAAAGTTTTTAATATTTCTTTTGAATATATAATCCTACTTTATGAGTAGATGAAACTTGTATTATCTTTTCTTAAACATGAATTTTATATTTACAGTTTTTATGAAGAAACAATTTTAATTAAAGAAGCAACATTTAATTTTCTTAATTAATTGTTTTATTCTGAACAAGCACGTTCAGAAATAGGGTACCAAGGTATAAGATCAAATAGCGTAAAGTGGTAAACCCAATTTAACAAGAAGCTTTAATAGCCTTTTCAGATTTGGAAGCATAAAATCTGTGCTCAAAATATTGTTGCCTAATTAATCATTGTTGTTTTTTATATG
Organism: Platerodrilus igneus; assembly: GCA_036346225.1. Classification (NCBI taxonomy): domain Eukaryota; kingdom Metazoa; phylum Arthropoda; class Insecta; order Coleoptera; family Lycidae; genus Platerodrilus; species Platerodrilus igneus. The sequence continues at coordinate 80,716 of JARFIW010001386.1, forward strand.
AGGTAACAATAGAATACCTCTTGTGTCCTCATTTTTGTAAATTTAATTAAATATTCTTTACAGCTTCTGCGTTAGCATTAATACGGTATTCCTCTCTAAGGACGCCCAACTACCCCTTAGGGAAACCCTGTGTTTAAAGTTAATGACTTGGTGGCGCCCTATTTAAACCCGTTTTGTTAAGAATCTAGCCCTAGTAAGAAAAAAAATGCTTTGTAAAAAGAACCACGACCAATCCTCATAAGCTCTGTCTAAGGAATAGACCCTAGCATAGTCGGAAGATATTAGCGTTCCATCATTTTAAAGAAATCCTTCCTTAAAGGTCACTGGTCACATTAGGGGATAAAAGAACCCGTAGCATGTTACACATCAGTTGATTAATTAAGTAATACTGTTTTCTTCTTTTCTATTTTTTGGGACTTATTCATTTCTTTTTCTATTATTCTTGAAGGATGCTTATTTCTTATAAGTGTACATGTGATTAGGTATTCCTCTTTCTTTAAGATTTCTTCGTTTAATGATATTAATTTTGCTCTATCCTACATAGTTTTGATAATTCCTTGTTTGACACAGAGTGGATAGTTTGAATCGAAGTTTAAGTATGTGGTTGTGCGTGTTGGTTTTCTGTATACTAATGTATTAATTGTTGTATCGCTTTTGCTAACTAGAATATCTAAAAAAAGGAAGTTTTCCAGATTACTCTAATTCATAAGTGAATTTAATAGTTGGTTCTATTCTGTTAATTGAATCTACAAAGTTTTTAATTAGTTCTGTATTATGAGGCCAAATAGCATAGACATCATCTACATATCTCTACCAGATTAGTGGTTTCAATTCTTGTGTGAATATTACATCTTTTTCGAGTGTCTCCATGAATATATTACTAAAGATTGGCGATAGTGGATTTCCCATCGTCATTCCGAAGTTCTGTTTGTGGAGTTGGTCACTCATTTGAAAATATGTGGTATCGACGCATTCACCAAGTAATTCCATGATCGATGATATGCTTAGCTTTGTTCTTTCTTTAAGGTTGTTATCTTTTTATAGTTTGCTTTTTATAATATTAAGCGTTTTATTTACAGGAATATTTGTGAGAGATTTACTACATCAAAACTTACCATTGTGTGTGTATTTCCAATTTTGATATTTGATAATTTTTCTAAAAAGTGTTGGTTGTTTTTTATGAAAGAATTCGTTTTGCCTGCTAATGGATTTATAATTTTTAGGAGAAATTTTGCTAAATTATGGCATGGTGAATCTATGGAGCTTACGATAAGTCTCAAAAAAATGTCTGTTTTATGAATTTTTGGTAGACCGTAAAAGTGTGGTGATTTACTGTAAACCTGGGATCAGTTTGCTTCTTTCTTTGTTTTCGAACTCATTTTTATATTTATATAGAGTTTTGTATATTTTATTTTCGATTGATTTTGTTGGATACGTTTCTAAACTAGTGTAATTCTGTGTTTATTAGTTCATTGACTTTTGCGTTTTAATCGTTTTTATCGATTACTACTGTTCATTGTCATTGTCAGCAGGTAGAATTATAATTGAGTTATCGAATTTTAGATTGCGAATTTCTCTTATTTTGGTACAACTAATATTTGTTTTTGTTTTGCGATTCTTTTCTATTTCGATTTTGCATCGTACTCTAAATTCGTTTGCTTGATCTTCTTCGAGTAGGTTCGTTGTTTTCTTTAAACAGCTGATTATTTCCAATGTTGGTATTGATTTTGGTGTTACTACAAAATTCAGGCCATTTGATAGAATTAGTTTTTCTGTGTCGTTAATAGTTCTGTTTGATAAATTTATTACGGCATTTAGCATGATGTTGATGTTTTTTAACGTTTTAACTTGCATGTTACATTTCTCTGTAAAAGAATTGTTAAATTTTTTTATGTGAATTTCTTTTTATTTAGAAAACTCAGATTCGTAGTAGGTTTTTACACTAACGAGATTGTATTAAAATCGTCTTTTGTTACTGTTATTCGTACGAAATTTATAATGCTTTCAATATCTTGTTTTAACTTACAAATAATGTGTCGATGGTTTTGTAGTCTTACTCTCATCATACTCTAACTTGCTCTTTCAAGGATCCTTGATAGTTTATTGCATGTCTGACCAAATTCGATTTTGAATCCTTTTGATATCACTTCGTTGTTTCTGCATTTTATTAAAAACGTGAGCAAATTTTTGGAGTGCGATGGCTATAGGTTTATATTGTCTAAGTGTCTAACGGCTAACTGCACCGGTTCATATATTAAGCGGTACTTAGCTAAGTTCCACTTATATTATTAAGTGATACTTATATTAATCGTACTGCACCGATTTCGATAGGAACAACTTAGGTATATTGTCAAATTCCTAGTTCTATCCAGGGATTTTCTTTGTTTACTGTTGGTTAGCAAACATAACCTAACCTATAATATAAATTTTTAATTATTGTAAATTGAAACTTGCCGTTTAATTCATGTTGTTTTCGTATCAAGTCGATCATGAATAATAAAATAATTGAAAAGCAACGAAGAACAAATTTTTCAACAGAAGAAAAACTTGTCCTAATGCATTGCGTTTCGAAGTTAAAAAACATCATTGAATGTAAAAAGACCAATGGTTCTACTTGGCATAAAAAGAATACTGCATGGGATGCAATTACAAGAGAATTTAACTCCCAGTCCCTACTGGAGTATATCGCAATAAGGAAAGCCTTAAAAAATGTTATGAAAACAAAAAGGCAGAAGTACGAAAACTAGCTGCAAATAACAAATTTGAAATGCGTACAACCGGAGGGGGAACTTTTATTCCAAAAACTGACCCCTGCCTAGACATTTTGGTGGAAATAACAAATAAAAAACAATTGAGGGAATGCCAGATGAATTTGGTGGAGACGCCCTTATCCAAAATGATATACATCCTGTCACTGATGATAGTAATATAATGGTATGGTGCTTATTTGATTATTTTATTCGTAGTTATAATTTTTATTGTAGTTAAATGAACATGATTACACAAATAAAATACTTTATTCTAATATTCCTACCAGTGTGCCGTTGACCCCACCTTTAACATCTGCCAAATCGCCAGTAGAGGTATATTTTTATTTTATGATAGTATATATCACAATTTTATTGTTTCAAATAGATCTGTAATGAAGTAGAAACCTGTAATTCAGAAAACATTAATTTCGGTGAAAATATGGAGAAGGTAAATTTTTGTATATAAATATAATGATATATCATGTAGACTATTTTAGAATAATTGGACGCTATACAAACCTTTAGATTTGAAAAGGCAGCCTAATAAAAAATTGCAAATTCCTTGTGATCGTAGACGACCTAAAGCAGTGCAATCGATACATACTAACTACATATCACAGCAGTACTCCGAAGTTGCTACGTTAAAAGCAAAATATTTAAAGAATGAAATTGAACTTGCAAATCAAAGAAGATTAAGGGAAGAAGAAGAGTTTAAGCTGAAAAGGTGTTCTTTAGAACTCGATATTGAAATTAAACAATTGCAATTAAAAGACTAAAAACAGTTTTGATTAGTTTTATTAGTTTTCAAGTAATATTTTATATACATAATCACATGTAGATATAGCATTAAACCATTCTTGTATCCATTAAAAATATTATATATTTGTGCTTATATTTTTAAGTTACATTTGTGCAAAATAGGTTTGAATAAGGTTTCTTCTGAATGTATTTCCGTTATTGAACCTGTCATCTGCTGCTGGCACAGGTGGGATCTGACCTTGGAGTATCAAGTGCTCTAGTTCTTGCATATTAAACTCTTTTCGTCAATTGCAGGTTCATCTTCATTATTTAGTCGGGTTATATTACATAATACAACTGATGCTATGATAATAGCTTGAATATTTGCTAACTTTAAACGACACCCATAGGCTAACACAGGAAACCTCCTCTTCAATATTCCAAAGGCACATTCAATTTTGTTTCTAGTTCTAATAAGTGATTCGTTATAAAGTTGTTCTTCATTTGTTATTGGATTTAGCAAAGGAGTTAGCAAATAATGTTTGGATGGATAACCTTTGTCTCCTGAAAGTAAAAAAATTTATCATTGCATGATCGCTTATGTATGTGATATACCTAATAAAATGCAATGTGGAAATTGATTTGTTTCAAACATTCTTTTAACATTGGAGTGATTAAAAATTGTGCTGTCGTAACTAGAACCAGGCCATCGAGCAACGACATCTAAGAAATTCCCATTAGCATCACAAATTGCTTGCACATTTATAGAGAAATAATCTTTTCTATTTCTGTAGATTTCTACATCATTTACACCTACAAGATTATTCACATATTGTATGTGAATACAAATATATAAAAGTAACAATTTCAAAGCTGGCGATATGATTTTTACATGAGTGCAATCTAAAGCACCTAAAACATTTGGAAATCTTGCTATTCCATAGAAATCAGCTTTTATTATAGCCCTAGCTTCATGGGAAGCAGGAAACGAAACAAATCTTCTGTATAAGGAAGCTATCGCTCTAGATACTCTGTGAATAATTCTTCCTGCAGTGGAAGAATCCATACCCATAAAGTCAGCTATGCAATCTATATGACTACCAGTAGCGAGGTATCTTAAGCAGGTAAGAAGTTGGTTAATAGGAGACACACTGTTGTTCCTACAATAGAATAGTTTCATAAATAGCACATACGTACTTTAATGCATATTTACACGTCGAAAGAAAATTCAAGCTTTTCTTCTAAGAATGGTAATAAAAACATTACAGTTTTCTTCGTGATACGAAACTTTTGAAAGAATTTATATTCAGGTAAAGTATGGTAATAGTTCTGCCTAATAATGATATTTCTTGGTACACCAAATTCAATTACTTCCACTTCATCGACGTCATCAAACAATTCTACATCCATTATTAAATTCATTTTGTGTATGTTAAGAACAAAATGATGCAATAGGCAATACACCAAATTAACAATTTACGAATTATCAATAGGAAATACCATAACCGTGAATATCAAAATATAACCTCAAAACCATTTAAGTGGCACCTAAACTACCACTTAACATAAGTGTCACTTAAAGTTCTACTTTGCTCCGGTGCAGTTCTATTTAACATATAAGTAGAACTTATAACCTTAAGTGTAACCGGTGCAGTTGGCCGTGAAACATTTACAATTTTCAAGGCCATACCTAACTTGTAAATACTTCCTGTATGTTTGTGGTGATTTGTTCTTTGGAAATTAAACCAATCATAGTTGTTAAAATCGTCTTTATTTACGTTTCGATTCATGACCTAGGATCGTTGTTTATTATTTTGACTACGATCCTAGGTCATGGATCGAAACGTAAATAAAGACGATTTTAACAGCATTGAGTGGTTTAATTTCCAAAGAAGATTAAGAAAAATACAAAACAAACCACAACAAACATACAGGGAGTATCATTCAACCATTTTACAGGAGTGTGATACATAAATTATTTTAAATGAGTTTACATACGAAACTTTCATCATCAGCATTCCACTTATCTCCTGATGGTAAGTAATCATCTGAAATTATCATCAACCCGTATATTTTGATCTTGAAGCTCATCTATAAAAGCTTCTTGCTCAACATATTCCTTTTCAGTCTCCTCAACATGCAAACATGCTTTACACTATTTCACTCAAATATATTTTATATGTTCTTCTGCAAACTTACATATGTCATCCATTTTAAAAGTTGCATTACATTCAGCGACATGGTTTCTAAGTAACCTCCATATTTTCTCGATAGGGTTTATTTCTGGATGATAGGGAAGTAATCGCAATACTACATGAGCATGTTCTGCTAGTGGCTGATCAATTAAACATCCTATGAACAGGATTGTTTGCCTTAATTTTGGAATAAAATATTGGCTTTTGGTATACTTACATTTAAAGAAAATATTTCTTCCAAATTGGTAATAACTTTTCATGCAGCCACTTTTATAATAACAGACAACAAAATGTAACATTCTATCTTCCTTTAATATGAATCACCTTCCTCTTATTCATATTACTCTAAAAAATATCAAAATTAATCAACCACGCAATCTTTTCAAGTACTTACGTTGCTGAAAAAATTAACTTGAGTTGGTTATTTATGAATAAAACTGTTTTGATGAATAGAACCTGATAAAATCTATCAAAACGAAAAATTCAAACTGAATAATACGTCGGCGAATTCGAGAATGACAATGACATTTACATACGATATTGCAATCACCTGAATATGTACACTGTTGCCAGAGCAAACTTTTACCGAACACAAAGCTGCGAACCTACAATTATTCATTAATGAAAACAAGTAAAAGCTTGATGTTATATAACGTTCTGAGTGTATTTCGTGAATTAATGCATTTCTAGATATTGTCAGTATAAACGGGAACCTTCAAATTAATATTTTAGTTTCCGCAATAAATGGGGTGTTTGTGACGATGTTTTAAAACTATTGTAACGTATTTTTTTTGTTACACTTCGTTCTTTAAAATAAAAATAAAACAGCTTTAATTTAAAATATTTAATTTATAAATCTCCGTTCAGTAAAAATTAATACATAAAATTAATAATAACATATAGATTCCTTTACCTTTGTCACCCCTAAAATGCGAGTGGTAAAGTATAAGGCCCCGCTGAAGGCGTACTAGGAGTAAATTGTAGCAACGCTGTGCTCGAACCGATGAAAGTGGCTCGAACTCGGAGAGATTAATTTGTTGCTTCCTGTTCCGCGGCTAGTCAAAGAGCACACAAGGGTCGTAGGAGTGCTACATAAGAGATAAGTAAATACGGGCGCCAGGGCTAGGTTCCGCCCAGGAAACAACTCAAGCAAAAAGTCAACCACACCCAACCCGATTAGGAAGACTATGTAATCCAGGTTAGAATTCCCCGCAGTAATTATCTTAACAGCTCCTGATTTCCAAGTAATAAAAGCTTTGTGTCGTACACACTTGCACAATCTCTTTAATATTTATAAATAAAGTAACCAGACAGATTCTAAGCAATATAAGATAATGTGAACCAGTGGCAATGTAATCATGACACTGAGTAACTCAAGACAAAAGCCTCTAGGCCCGTATTAAAATTTAAAATTGAGTGTTGTGAATATAAGTTACCAAATATTTATATCCCACAATGTGCGCAAATTGTGTTTACAATTAGACTTATGATAGCAATATTCTTTTATAATCTTTACATTTTTATCGATAGTTAATTGTCACATATAAATCCCTTCACCCTTAAATAATTATTCTCAGTTATGAAAAATCTAAGACCAACCAATATTTTATTCTAATTAGAAATAACTTTAGTACTCCGCCTCACAAGTAAACTATTTTCTAGGGCTACTCACGATCACCCCTTGGACATGAACCTGTACCGATGAATTGGATTCCGGAACAGCTGATTCAATATCCAACGTCAGCAGTACCAACTAGCGATTAAGCCTCTTCTTCAACTCTACTACCAATTCCAGAACCAAACGCAGAAAGACATTCACAAAACTCACGAATGCGCCAACAACTAATAATTCAGGACAACCTATAAACCTTTCGTTAAAAAAGGCTCTTATACAATACCAACATTCACATTCATACCACATTCATTTCCTACAAATCCTTACAACGTAAGTTCGGGTAGTTTCAACTCTGAAAACCCTTTTAATTTAGTAAGCCACCAAGCGTGTTTTACGTCAACCTAATGTTCTTCTGTTCGTAAATCAATAATTAAGTCCGCGCAGCCTGCTATCATGTTAACAAACAAGTACTGATATCTCGACTCTTTACACAACACATTGATGCGATACTACGCCTTCAAACATTGAGATATAGTTTAAACAAAGGTTAAATTTCCTTAAAATAACTTTCTTCCTTTTGACAATACAGTGCGTTTCTCAACGTTACACCAATCAAATAAAATAAATTTCTTTATTACTAGACATTTACAACTTTATATACAGAATTATATACAGAAATTGAATTAATTTTGTAGCGGTCATAGAATGACTGTTACACCTCTATGGTCTAAGGTTCGTTACTAAGCTTTGTCGAGTTGTCAATTTGTTCACTTCATTATCAGCGTTCGAACGGGTAATCTGCTCTACAAGATAGTGGAGTCAAGATGGTCGTGTGTAGGCACGTGGCCTCTAACAGAGTAAAAAAAAAGATGAATAATTGAATGAAATGGAAACTCACCCACATCATTAATACAGTTGGTATAAAATGATTTAAATAAATTTTCTAATATTTTTTCTCATAGTGCAATATCTTAATGCAATATCTAAATACAGTATCTTAAGGCAATATCATATATGGCTACATCTTATATAATATCATAGAATGCAGTTCCATAGAAGGCAATTTCATATAGGTTCCAAATTTTGTTGGAGTATTAAATTCAATCAAGCAGAAGTTAGTTTCGTTAAATAATAGTTGTGTTCAGAAGAACTTTGATAATCGATGGTTATGGATATTTCCGACAGCTGAAGTCAAGGTCCTATTTCTTCGTTCAGAGCAGTATCGTAACACGTGAGTGTTCTTTAGAATTTAATCACTTTGAATATTAATTAAGTTGCAATAAGAAAATAGAACATTAAAAATTTTGTAACGTAAAAAGCTTTTAAGGAAACAGCGAACTAAATAACAAATCTATTGTTTGTCAGAATGTTTGCACGTGCACACGAAGTGTACATTTAAAAAGTTGTGAATGACATTTTATGTCAGATATATAAAAAACATAGATTCAGTTGTCCTATTTAGACCTCACATGTCGTCTTACGTTAATTTAAAGTATGTTTGAATATTTTGAGGTCATGAACTTTCATTTTTCATCGACATGTGGAATTCGAGTACTAACTGTTAAATAAAAGTAGCTTAGAGTAACTAAATAATATTTTATCAACGCTCTGATAATTAAATTTTACTGTGAGGGTCGAAGAAGTACTTCTATGACTTAAAGAAAATTATGTATTATGAATAACTTAGAAAATTCAAGTCAGCATGTTTAAATTTTGTAGAAAGATCCATTCAGAGATCTTTAGATTATTACATACAATTCTTTACTAGTATATTTCTGTTCCATAAAAATTATTAAGAGAAAATTTTATAAAGATGCGAATTTAAATATTATAGTAACATGAATCCAGAAATTTATTCAAATAGAATCTATTTTGTTTTTGAATGACTTTTTATTATTTAAAAATTCAAGTAAAAATTACAAGTCATCCCTGATCAGAAATTGTGTGTAATGAAAACAAATTCCCTGGGTGTATATTTTAGAAGCCTAAATTCTATTATTTTATTTTTAGCAAATATTTTTGAGGACACAAATGGTGTCCATGTTGTACCTCTGTTTGTTCACAAGTTAAGCCGCGACATCTGTATGACATCTGGTGTTTGAGGTCTTGGTAAGTGTGTTTAAAAGAGTGAAATTCAGCTTTTATGACTATGTTAGTAGTGTTAACATAAGGTTTCCGTATTCCCCTAATACAAACACAGTTAAATTTTGTTGGTTATTGTATTGAAAAATACGGTGGCGCTCATTAAATATATTTTTGGTCTTTTAACAACCCATGACCAAAGCTCATGATCTACCCAGAGCTAACACTCGACTAGCCGTTTATGTCTTAAGAGTTTTTCTTTTTCTCAAACCATTTTCCATCCAACTTTACCTTGGGCTTGCATAAATAATAAGAAATTCTCGACCTTGTGATATCAGGTTAGGGTTTAGGAAATTTAAAGGTGTAATTTATTAGCTGATAGTCACGAGGATAAATAAATATAATAAAAAATCAAGCAAGAAAAATTTTTTATTACACTATAATGCTCATGATGTTTGTAGGTCGTATTATAGCATGAAGAATCTTGTCGTTCAAAGCTTATTTGAACCTACTGCGCGTTTGGCGTCACCGCTATCCGATAATAATTCTACTTTACCCCTTTGTTACATAATATTAGAATTTTTCTCATTCAGGATATCGCTTAATTTCAAAAACCACTTACACGTCAATCTTCAAAAGTAGCTCCTATAAACCGGTAAAAGATTATAAATCGTAACCTTAATATACCTTTCATTGTTTCGTTTTTACGTTGATTATATAAAAATAATCTTAGGTTGTTTATACAAAAGATTCATTAAATTTACTGTTAAAGAAAGCCCGCTAGCTTCAGAGAGGAAATATTACCTACAAAAACATTCGAACAGAAGTAATACAATTATAAAAGTATTCGCTTTCGGTATTTAAACTTCTGATAAACTTCTTAGCAGCTCTTTTTGTGGTAGAATTTTGAACATAAAATGTTTTTTCCTTACAATACTCAAGCTTTTGGGAAAGTAAATTTGTTGAAAAAAGTTTCAAACAACTTGTATGTTGCCGAATGAAACTTTATAAACGTAGAAGTTATTTTCCTTAATGTGTTTTGTTGGGTAATGCAGAACCGTTTGTGTGGAATTTAGTTGTCAAGTTTGCAAGTCGATAATCATCAGCGTTAACTTTGGGACACTTTTGAGACCATTCTGTAATATCTACACGTAAGATGTGTTTTCTTATCTAGTTTTATGAACTATTAGATCTAAAAGAACTTTTTTATTAGAATATGTTCTATTGTAAGTTTTACTGAGACATTCAGTTGCTCAAATTGTTAGTATAAAACTTTAATTCAAATCGTTTATCGATAGCAAGAATATTTATTATTGCATCGTATTAACTATAATACATTAGTACTTATCAACTTACCTGTGTAATTAATTACCTAATATTTCTATTTATAATATATATTAAAGCTATTGAAGAAGACCCACTAACAAGGTAAGAAATTTTATCTGCTGTTGAGTATTAATACAATTTCAGTAATGAACCTGCACCTTGCCGAAGTTCTAAATTACTAGAACAGGTGAAATGGCTTGCGCGTTCTAATGAGCTAAAGACCCAAACTACAGGTCCAACCAAAGTAGTAGGGTCGTTAGTGAGGAACCAGACTAAGACAGGTCCCCGAAAGAGGGCAGCGGCTCTTTCGGTAGCTAGGTTGTCAGAGACCATAGGGGTCGGTATAGCAGTCTAAGACACACTACCGCGATGTGGAAGGCAACGGGAAACCACCACATTATCTCCCAAGTACACAGCGTACCTAAATTATAACAAACATGATGGCATTCTCTGGGGTAAAAGATTCCGGAGTTAAAATAGTCCCCCATTCGGATCTCCGGGAGGGGACTACTTCGGAGGATGTGATCGGAAAGTTAAAAATAAGAGTCGGGAACATTCTGCGAGTCGGAGCGTGGAATGTTAGAAGTATGAAGCAAGTAGGTAAGCTAGAGAACCTAAAAATCGAAATGAATAGGTTATCACTAGACATAGTAGGGATTAGCGAAGTTCGGTGGCCAGAGGCGGGGGATTTTTGGAGTGGAGACTTCAGGGTCATTCATACAGGAGCGGAGGACGGAAATTTGGGTGTGGGGATAGTTATGCGGAAAAAGATAGGATACTGTGTAGAAAATTACTTACAAAAGAACGAAAGAGTACTCATGGTTAGATTAGAATCTAAACCGGTAAACAGTAATAATACAAGTATACATGCCCACCTCTAGCTACAGTGACGAAGAGGTAGAAGCCATCTACAAAGATATCGAAGACATATTAAGATACGTAAAAGGACATGAAAATTTAATAGTTACGGGGGATTTTAATGCCGTGGTAGGTGAGGGTAGGGAAGGAGCGGTAGTAGGTTTATTTGGTTTAGGCACAAGAAACGACAGGGGAAATAGGCTGGTAGAATTTTGCGACAAGAACAATTTAATCATCAAAAACACATTATTTCAACATCATGCTAGAAGACGATATACGTGGAAGATGCCAGGAGATATAGGAAGATATCAAATAGATTACATTCTTGTTAGACAACGGTTTAGGAATCAAGTGAAAGACTGTAGAAGCTACTCAGAAGCAGATATAGATACTGACCACAACATCGTAATTATGAAGGGTGCACTTAAATTTAAAAATTTGAAAAAAAGAAACGGAAAAAGACACTTGGACTTAGAGAAACTAAAAGATAAAGATTTTCAAGAAAGATTCGAAAAAAAGTTAAACGAATTGCTCAAAGATATCGGGAAAATATCTGATACTAAGGAAGTAGAAACAGAATGGAATAACATTAAATCCAGCTTAGACATGGCAGCCAGAGATATTCTGGGGTATACACAAAAAGAAAATAAGAAACCATGGAAACAGGAAAACAGAGATACAAAGCTATAAAATGGGAAATTATTCGAAAATGCAGGAAAGCTAAAGAACAATGGATTGATGAAAAGTGCAAAGAGGTACAAACGAAGATGAAAATAGGAAAGACAGACGAAGCACACAAATTAATTAGAATGAATTTTAGGGACATAAAACCGTATAGCAAAAATATAAGGGACGCACAAGGAAACGTCATCATAGAAAACGTAGAGAAAGTGTGTAGATGGCAAGAATATATAGGGAATTTATATGCAGGAGAGCAACTAACTGCATTAGAACAGGAATCAGACATTGAAAATGATGACTTGGGATATCCTATACTTAGAGAGGAGTTTGAATTAGCATTAAAAGGTCTGAAAAATGGTAAGGCGCCGGGTACAGATAAGGTGCAAGCAGAAACTTTAAAAGCCGCTGGACAAGCAGTAACAGAACGTCTCTTCCAACTTGTAAGCTATATGTATGAGACAGGCGAGATACCCAAAGAATTCAAATGTAGCATCATAGTAACTATACCAAAAAAGAAAGGTGCGGATAGATGTGAAAATTTTCGAACAATAAGTTTGCCAGCACACGTGTCAAAAATATTAACTAGAATTGTGCATAGACGAATGGAAAAACGGGCGGAAGAAATACTGAGAGAAGACCAATTTGGGTTTAGGCGAAACAGGAGAACACGGGAGGCTATTTTAGCTCTGAGAGTGATAATGGGGAAAACAATAGAAAAAGGGGAAAGCGTGTATATAGGGTTTGTAGATCTGGAAAAAGCATTCGACAATGTAAAATGGAAAAAAATGTTTGAAATACTCAACAAGATTGGAATGAGCTATAGGGATAGACGAATAGTACATAGCTTATACAAAGAGCAAACAGCAGTAATAGAATTAGAGCAGGAACGTAGAGAAGTAAATATTAGGAAAGGGGTGAGACAGGGATGTGCCCTATCCCCATTGATTTTTAACTTGTACATAGAAGACGCAATGAATACTGTCAAATGCAGGAAGACATTTGGAATTACTATGCAGGAACAAAAAATTGATATGGTTAGATTTGCAGATGATATAGCGATATTAGCGGCTAGTAAGGAAGAGTTAGAAGCTGCTCTTAATGAAATGGAAACGGTTCTAACAGAGAGATACGGTATGAAAATTAACAAAACTAAAACTAAAGTTCTAGTATGCAAAGGTGGGGAAAATAAATCAAAAACAAGAATACAAGTATGTAACACGAACTTACAAGAGGTTAAGGATTTCTGCTACTTAGGAAGCCAAATAACGCAAGATGGGAAAAGCACAAAAGATATAAAACAAAGATTAGCACAAGGTCGTGCTACATTTAACAAGAAAAAGCAACTACTGTGCTCAAAGACCACAAACATAGAAACAAGGAAAATATTGCTTAAAACATATGTGTGGAATACAGCACTGTATGGCTGCGAAGCCTGGACAGCAGGAGAAGCAGACAAGAAAAAGGTAGAAACCTTTGAAATGTGGTGCTACAAACGTATGATGAGGATATCATGGACAGAAAAAGTTAAGAACGAAGAGGTACTAAAAATGGTAGGGGAAGAAAGAAATATGTGGAAAACGGTAAAAAAGAGGAGAGATAAGATGATAGGCCACATACTACGGCATGAGGAAATAGTGCGGAATATATTAGAAGCAGAGATAGGAAAAAAGAGAAAAAGAGGCAGACCTAGGTTAGACTACTGCACACAGATAGTAAAAGATGTAGGCTGTATGGGTTTCAGGGAGATGTGTAGGCTAGCCCAGAATAGAAATCAATGGAGGTACGCATCCAACCAATCACAAGATGGATAAACTAATGACGAAAAATAACTGTGATGAGTATTATAAGTAACTACAAGAATTGGCTGAGCAATATTCTCGAATAATGTTAAGTGTGTGAAAGGATTTACTGGAAAACCATTAATTCGGCAAATGTCTAAGTGTTGGGGGATCTTGGTAGCCACAGGTTGCTTAACCCCCTTCACTGAATCTTGCTGAAATAGGGCATAAAATTAGAAAACAATAGAAGGGGAACCAGCTGAATACACATGCTGTGTGAGAATTTCAGGGAACTATGTAGGCTAACTCAGAATATAAATAAGTGCAGGTACGTGTCCAACCAGTTTTGAGACGGAAAACTTAATGACAAAAAAAAGCGCAGATAAATCTGATGAGTAGTATAAACAACAAGTTGTTGGTTGCTTAATATCTGCGACTAATGAGGACTGTGCGAAAAGATATATTGGAAAATATATTACATCGGTAAATGGTTAAGTGTTGGGGGAACTTGGCAGCCACAACCACTGAAGGTCGGAGAAATAGGGTATATAATTGTAAAACAATAGAAGGTGACTGAACTGCATCTAACAAGAAAGCTCAGCGATCATGAGAAAAGACAACAAACATAAAACAAGAAGAAAATTGTTGAAAGCTAATGTGTGGAACACAGCACAGTATGCCTATGAAATACGGGCAGTCTGAAACGCAGACAGAAAAACGGTAGCAGCCTTTTGAAATGCTGTGCTTCAGATGTATGAGGACGATAGCATGGACAGACAAAGATAATAACAAATAGGTTATAGAAATAGTAAGGGAACAAGGACATTGGGGAAAAAATAAGAGAAATAGAAAGGAAGAATACGTTCTAAGGCATTTTGGGGAATAGTATGGGATATATTACAAGCAGAGATAGGAAAAAAGAGGTAGATGTAGACCTAGATCAGATAGTTATAGATGCAGACTGTGGAAATTTCAGGGAAATGTGTAGGTTAGTTCAGAATAGGAAACGATGGTACGCGTCTAACCAGTTCCAGGACTAAAGACCTAATGATGATGAAAGTAAATGAGCCTTTCTTATTAAAAATTTTGCATTAATGCTGAATAAAAGATATACGTAAAATATCCATCCATTTAGTTAATAGGTAATGAACCTTTATAAACCGAACGTTCTTAATACAGTTTTACGCGAGATATGTATCCCCCAATCTATATATGTACAAATAAATAGAAATTATTAGAAAATCACTAAGAAACTTAAGTTAGACGCAACATTGTAAAATCAAGGATAAATCAGAAAAGTTTTTAAAAGTTCACAAGCAAGTTGTGAAAACGGATGTAATACATTGTATTTCAGACGTAAGCGATATTTCAGGTGCAGGTCACAGACGGTTAAGGAACCGCAATTACTTAGAAATTAAGATTGTTACATTGTATAATGAACAAAATTAAGAAATAAGCAGACGTGAGTTCTGAAAGTTCCCACAGACATATGAGGGGCAGGGACAACATAAACACCCCGGGAGCCTCAGAACAGTCAGTCAGTCTTAGGTATTTCAGCTTTAACATTGCCGTATACTTAGGCTACTCGACCTAATAATGATTCAATTATTATTTTATTTTGACTTAGGATAATTATATCAGTTTGTCAAAATTTCATATTTAATATCTGTGGAAATAATGAAGTCTGTTACAAGTTTTGGAAAAAGTTTTTTAAAAGGACCGCATCCAAGGCCTGAAACGTAACTCGCGTTTATGATTAATTATTGTGAATTAACGTAATAACATTTGTTTCCAACGAAATATTAATAAAATGTAATTTTGAAGCATCTTCCCTAATGACGCTATTTGAATGCTGAAACAATTTTCAGTTACTACCTCTATTACAATATCGTAACTGTAGTAGTTGTGTTACTATTACCCTGAAATTCATTTTTTTAGGACACTTCAGAGCAACATGTCCAAAATCTTTATACATAAAACATTTTATCCCTGTATTCTTGTCAGCACAGGTAACAGACTTTGAAACGTCTTTTTGTTCTATTGTACTGAAAGCACCACTGAAACGTTATTTTTTCCACATTAAGGTGCTAGTGAACAAAAATCTTTCGACATAGCTAGGGGTCTATTCCTGGGTAGTGCAATAAGAAGTGAGGGGGGAGTCGAATTCTGTTTGCAAACCAAAGCCAAGCTAAACCAAATAGGCGCCACCATGTTCTGAGATAATTACGATAATAGCAAAACACAGTTCTAAGGGCGGACGTGGAAACCCAAAGATAAAATGATCGCCTTCGTTAACAAAAACCTGTCTTATCTAAATAAGACGCAGCTCCTGTAAGAAATTGCAAAGATTAAATAAATAAAAAAAGTAAAACACCATTTGTGTCCTATGAAAGTATAAAAAAAATAAAAAAATGTATATCCAATATGATATTGGCACCAAACTATTACTCAAAAAATTTTACTTTTGGGTAATTAGATTTGATCGCATTTGACCAAAATAAAAGCCTCAAATTTGAACTAATTGTTTACTAAAAAAAACTCTTTTAAAATATCGGAACTTTTTAACAAGAAAAAAATTTGTCATTAATAACTACATCAAAGTTAAAGTTTTGACTTTTTTACAACAACCAACTATACTTTAAACATAAACCTGCTATAAATATTTGAGTGAATATAATTTGTAAGCATACTACGCTGAATTACGTTCTAACCTGGGCAGATCTTTTCAGGTGGATTACAATTTCTAGAATCTTACACAACGTGGATTTGAACTTTCATATTTAGATTTAATAATTTATATGTAGATAAAAGCTAATAACAAAAATAGGAATGTTTGGTTTAAATTCCATTACAGCTACACAAAGCATCTGCTTTCATGACAACATCTGTCAATTGTTCGACACAAAAAATATGACTTCGAAAACATACGTTGAAATTATCGAAGGTTCAAATGGAACAAAGCTTGTAATTATAGAAACCTAATCTGACAAAATTTTGTTTTACGGCTTATTAAACCAGTTCAACAATAATTGAAAATTACACAATTTACATGTTGTAAACATAATAGCAACTTTACGTGCTTTAACCTTCAAAACACATGCATGAAATATCTTACAACTAATAACGAACCCAACTGCTTTTGTTGCTCCACGATAAATCGAGATGGAAATTTACGTTCTTTAAACAAAGTTACCAGCCATTTCTAACTAGATACGACTGCATGCAAACTAACATCCATAATTTCTTAGTAGACAAATTTCTTATCGACAGTTCCTAAATAACGGTAATTCTACATTTTTGGATCCTACATGACGCGCGTTAGTAGAAAATATCTTAATAGTTAGTAATTGATGCGTAGGTCGCCAGCCTCTAGCCGAGAATACATGTTTATAAAGCTGTTGCCAGCGGCCGACTAACTTGACAAACCAAGAACCGAGTGGTCGCGACGTTAGAGGCGTGGAATACGAAAGAAACAACTAGAGATGCGCTTGAAAATAACTTTATGTGACACAGATATATTAATATAAGTAGATCAATAAGGAGCAATGCACGCTTAGCGCATTATCCTCGTAATTCGATGCGGATAATTACTACTGAAATTAAACATGTTACAACTTATGTTCTTTTACACCGCCATTACAACATGTTACATTTTTAGTTTCCCACTCTTTTTTATAACCTTTGCTTGGACCTTGTTTTTCATGGCGATGGTGAAGTAAACGTCTCGTCTTTTTTTCAAACTTTTTTGAATATGCGGGCTGCATATTATTAACAGATTTAGTAATACGTTCATACAACTTAATT
Organism: Platerodrilus igneus; assembly: GCA_036346225.1. NCBI lineage: Eukaryota > Metazoa > Arthropoda > Insecta > Coleoptera > Lycidae > Platerodrilus > Platerodrilus igneus. The sequence goes on from JARFIW010001386.1 coordinate 98,543, forward strand.
TTTTCTCTAAACTCCGCAAAATTTTTAACTCCATATAAAATTACTTTATTAGAAGAATAATCATTCCGTCTATTATACGAGGCTCGTATATTGAATAACTACTTCAGCTTCGAGATATACATATGGGTGTAGCATAGCATTGTACGGCTGTGAAATCTGGAGAGTAGGAGAAGCGGACAGGAACAAGATAGAAGCCTTTGAAATGTAGTGCTGCAGACGTATGATGAAGATATCATGGGCAAGCAAAGGTAAGAATAAAGAAATACTAGAAATGGTAGGGGGAGAAAGAAGTATGTGTAAAACAGTAAAAAGTAGGAGACATAGGACGATAAGCCACATATTATGACATAAAGGAAAAGTGTGGAATATATAAGAAGCAGAGATAGGAAAAAAGAGAGGTACGGGTTGACCCAGGTTAAACTATTGCACACAGATGGTGTAGGCTATGTAAATTTCAGTGAAATGTGCATGCTAACTCAGAATAGAAATCAATGAAGGTACGCATCCAACCAACTCGAAGATGGAAAACCTAATGACGAAAAAAATTTCTGTGTACACATACATACATTCGTAGCTCTGTTAGTTTAACAAAGACAATGGAAATTTATGTTTATTAATTATTTTTATCCGTTCTGAATGGACCAGCACCTTGATGAAGTTCTATATAGCTAGAACGGCCAGAATGGCTTGGGTATTTCAGTGAGCTAAAAAGTCAAACTATAGGTTTAACCAAATTGGTGGGATCTTTAATGAGGGACCGGCTAAGACAGGTCCCCGAAAGAGGGCTGCTGCTGTTTTGGTTCTTAGGGTGGCAGGGACCATAGGAGTCGGTGTGGCAATTTGTGGTACACTATTGCGATGTGGAATTCAACGGGAAACCATCACACTACCTCCCAACTACGCAGCGTATTTCGATAGTTGTTTAAGATAATGGCATCCTCTAGTGTAAAAGACTCCGGAGTTAAAATAGTCCATCAATCAGATCTCCGACAGAGGACTACTTCGGAAGATGTGATTGGAAAGTTTTAAAGAAGAGCCAAGAATATTTTGCGAATCGGAGCGTGGAATGTCAGAAGTATGAAGCCAGTAGGTAAGCTATAAAAACTTAAAAATTGAAACGGATAGATCAGCGTTATATATAGTAGGGATGCGTGAAGTTCGGTGGCCAGTTGTGGGGAGTTTTTGGGGCGGTGATTTTACGGTAATTCATACAGAATCAGAGAAAGGACATTCAGGCGTGAGGGTAGTTATGCAAGAAAAATAAGATACAGTAAGGAAGAGGTAGAAACGATCTTCAAAAATATCGAAAACATGCCCATCAATAGGTCTTCAGTCCTGAAACTGGTTTGACGCGTACTTCCATTGTTTCCTATTGTGAGCTAACCTCCACATTCTCTGAAATTTACACAGTCTGCATTTTTCACTATCTGCGTGCAATAGTTTGATCTAAGTCTACCTCTACCTTTTGTTTTCCTATCACTGCTTGTATATATCCCGCACTATTCTCCAAAAATACTTTAAAACGTATCATGCCTTTCTATTTTTCGTAGACCAGCTCAGAATAGAAATCAATGAAGGCACGCGTCGAACCTGTTCTAGGAGGAAAAACCAAATGACGAAAAGAAAATTGTACTTAAATCTGATGATTATTATATACAACTACAGGTGTTTGTTTGGTAATACTCTCAAATAATGGTAATTGTGCGAAAGGTTTGGCAAATGTCTAAGTAGTGGAGGTTTTCGGTAGTCGTAGGTTGTTTAACCCCTTCACATAACACCGAATATCGGTGGAATAGGGTATATATTTATAAAACAATAGAAGGGAAACCGAGTTGTAACTAACAAGAAAGAGAAGCTGTTATGTTCGAAGACAACTAACACAGAAACATGGAAAATTATTTGAAAGCATGTGCAATGGGGACAGTACGAGAGGCAGACAGGAAAAGTGTAGAAGCCTTTTGGAATGTGGTGCTTCAGTTGTATAATGATGATAGTATGGACAAAGTTAATAACAAAAAGATTTCAGAAATAGTAGGCGAAGAAGGATATCTGTGGAAAACGAAAAAAATAGGACAAAATATATAAGTTCAAGACACGTTCTAAGCCATTTGGGAAATAGTGCGGGATATATTACATCCAGAAATAGGAAAAAGGAATGGTAGAGGTAGACTTAGATCAGACTATTGCATGCAGATAGTGAAAAATGTAGGCTGTGTGAATATCAGAGAAATGTGTAGGTTACCTCAGTTCCAGGACTGAAAACCTAATGATGATGAATTATTTTACTGAAAAAAGTCAGCTACAGTTTTATGAGTTGCATATTGTTTACGTTCCTGCACAAATCGTTCATATCATGCACCATTATTTTTAATCAATTGCCGCGCTAACGAAATATGCTTGATGTTACTCTCGTATATTTCTAAAATATCGATTCCCAAATAGATCTGCTATCGCAAATCTTTTATGTGGCTTAATCTACAAATTCTTATTGTTTGCTTGTTAATAGGAATTTTCTGCATTTCAATGAAATTTTCATTACAAAGAAGATCATCACTTTGTTACGTTCAAAACCCTGCAAGCAATCTTTTCTACATGAATATTAATTCATACTATTTCTGTTTAAAACGCCCTTAAATTTCTAAACAAATCACAAAAGTTATAGATCAACAACTCGATTTTCTTCTAATTGAAGTTAGTAGTATATTATAAAATTTCGTTAAGTATTTACTCTATAATATTTTGCCCTATATAATCAAACACCTGCATACCAATTTGACTGTACAACCTTACTGCAATATGTTGAAGCACCTGCAGTGCATACATTTCAACCACAGCTGCACATACATTAATGGTTTTCTTTCAAAGGATTAGGCGGCCTTAACCATTTGCTTAGTAAATGAACACGTGGAATAGGTTTGTTATCTATATCAAGTGTATACTTCCATCAAGTGCCATGTTATCTTGCAGCTGTGCAGGCATCCAAAGCGATAAGGTTGCCCCTATGTTAACCATTTTTACTAGCCCTAGATTATCTCTTTGTTTGCAAGCTGTTACAGTTAGTTTACTTTTGCAAGTGCTGTCTGAGAATTCCTTACATTTGATCCTTCGGAGGTATTTTTTAAAGCCAAGTACCTTGCCCCTTAGGTGGTTCTTTCTTTATAAATACAGACCGTACTTTAAAAGCGACACACTCAATACAACATCCTATTAGCAAAAAGAGGTGGTGTGAGCCGCAATATTAAATTGCCTTTTTAAATTGTTTTACTTCAACGTGTTATAGTCTACTGCAATAGTTTCACGTATCCAGTCCGACAAAAAGCGTAATACACACTTTCCAATCAGCTATGTTGTGACGTGACCTAGACGTGTTCGACTATTCTCTGCAAAAGGAAATCAAGAAAAATTTAGCAAGGCAGAACACTAAACTCAGGTGGATGATGTAGCTATTATCAACTACAGTTACGTTCACAAAGGTCTAAACAAAGTTGTGGTTTATCCGTATTAATTATGACCTTTGGAACCTTCCGGACTCACTTGGAACTTTAACTCCTGCGGTTGTTTAAAAGGACTTCCAGGGGGGTTCTTATTTACGGATATTATATGGTGTCACTACTTCGTTAAATTTTATCTTTAACAAGCAAAGGCTAAAGGGCGAAAGTAGAAACCTCTTAGTGTGTTAACGTTTCTTAAGGAAAATGCTTTGTTTTTATACGCTTACCCTCGAACTTATAGGAGAATACCAATACACATAATAAAGGGAGATACTGTTAGAGTTTCAAAGCACCTCATCATAATTATGTAACTCTATTTGTCTTTAATTAATTTAAATCTGACTATATGGAATCTCTTTCAACTATAAATGTGGTAGCAATATAATTGATTCCTGGAATAATAGAGTTGACACTTTAGATCAGTTTTTCTAATTTAGGGTCAACTTTCGTGACCGGTACTGTACGGCTTAAGCATCTTTATATTAATTAATGCTACAAGAATAATAAAGATAACCCAACTAAGTATATCTATTACTAACAAAATTTATCGTTACAATGTCAAATAAAATTTAATTTTCAAATTGATCATTATTTAAATTTTTAATTGAATTTAACATTTCTGAAAAATATAGGGAGTGTCGGAAGGATCAGATCTGTTACTTTCGATTTACAATAGAGATCATATATTCATTTAATTTCATAAGTATCCAAACTGTGTATTGATCACTTAATCATATTTCTAAAAATGTGTCAAACACATATGAGGAATATATCTTGTAAATAAATTTTTAATTTATTAGTCTTAATTAAAGGAAAGTTCATGCAAAAAATAAGAATTTTAACGGTAGTCGTTTAGTTTGATGATCAAAAGAAAACGTTTTTGGAACGACGCACCCTTCTGTTTATTTGTTATGATATATAATAAACCCTTCAATAACGTGAGGGTCCATCATCAGGTTGCAACCCAACAAGTGCCTCTTACAGCATACTGGATTCCAACAACCACGTTGAACATTTGTCCTTGCGCGTGTCAAACAGGTTCAATAAACTGCATCGCTAAATGGTAGCATCTTGAATAAAGCGTGATAATCCGTTTTATTAATCAATCTATACCTCCATTATTTTCGAATTTTTGTCGTACCTAAAGGTGACATCCTGTGTACTAATTATGAATATTTCATATTGTTGCGTAATTATGCCTACATTTATTTCCTAAATTTAGTTGCGCTGAAAGATAATAAAATTAATTATATCTTTCAAGTAAGGATTATACTAACTATTGGTTAATGTTCTTGATTTAATTACAGTCGTGTGCATGAGCTCAGCCATTCTAAGAATCGCCGCCAAGGAACTAAGGAAGAGCAACTTGATGCCTTCGTGGTTGAAACTCGAGTATCTTGTTTTCCGTTACAGCTGGCGCTGTCGAACAAAACAAACAACACGAGGCGCACCTTAGGAGCAGTGGATACACAGCTAACCCGTAACTTTTCTTGAACTTAAAATACACGAATTTATATTTCAGGTTTTTAGAAATTTTTAATTTTTATTTATGAAGAGCATGAAACTTTTGATGTTAAATAATTTTATGGGACAGAATATTCTGTTGAGATGAATTTTTAAAAAAATAAAAATGATCTCTACGTTATAATATTGATTTGTAGAGAAATTAGAAAACTAACATGCTTCAATGTTATCAGAGAGGCAGACAACTTGGTTTAAGGTACAGTTTTTCCTGCTTGCTTTACTTGTGTTGCTATTAATGAAGATATTTATTTTGTTAATTCCGCAATAAATTGCTGACTGTACGTTACCGAACCATTCTACAATTATTCTTAAAACTTGCATTAGAGCAATTTTTAACTGTTTCCTTTTTTGTGTACCTTAATGTTAACGTCAACAACTTGCTAGTTAATACTTGATTTGGTTATTTAAAAGTTATTGTTATGTTCTATAAATTTTACGAGGTGCACTTGTCAAAAAAGACACTACTGTATTATTTCTTGCATATATTACCGTTATTATTTCTTGTACATATATTTTGGGTTGTAAAGACTATATAAGTGTAGAGTATTCAGATTGTAAGATTTTATTCCTGATATTTTTAAATGTTTAGGTTTATACTGTAAATTGACGCTTTGTTTACATCACGTTATAACACGATTACGTAAATGCGTGTTTTTGACTTTTGTAAATATTCTTTCGCGACTATACCACGTTTTTTAGCTAGCCCGAAATCTAATTCTTTTGAATTTCGATTCTGCCATTCTATCCCTGTTTTATTGCGGTATTTGATGTAAGATTTTTTCTATTTTCTTTCGTGTGTGCACGGAATACCATAAAAGTTTATTGATATAAATTCTGGACCCTTTTTACTGTGATATCCTCCATTTTAGAACCTTCAATCATTATGGCAATGATATTATATGTTAAATATACCATTCGTGATTGTTATATTGCTTCCACCACGTCCTCATTGATTGTCGTTCTTTACTATATGTTCTTTGGATTAGTTGGCTAAATGATCAGTGAAGGTAGTAAGTTTTAAAGTTTGCAATTACTCCTTGTTTTATGGGCCGTAAAATTGATATGGTGTTTGATAGAAGGAACATTACTTTTACTTTCAAATCATAGGGTATATCAAATGTTGTCGGGTACGCATGAACATTATCTAAAAATAACTGAACTTTATGCGAAAGTTCATTTCTACCACAGTAAGCTTTAACTAGCAAGTAAACCAATCATGAAGGACTTCTCGAGTAACACCTTTGTGAAGTTGGCACGACATTCTTTAAATTTTAAAAAAACAATGATAGTTCTAGTAGCACTTTTCATAGTTCTAGAGTTCCTGATAGAAAATAAAAAGAGTTCCGTATTTTTAATACAAAAAAATAGCAAATGAAAAATTGTGGTGCTAACTTCGCGAATCTAGCACGACACTTCCTCCTGTAATCTATAAGAAACCAATAAATATTACAACTTTTAGCAAGAGTTCCCGTTAGTTCTAATCAAGTTCCATCTCTATGTGTAATTAAAATAAAAAAATTGCAACAATTAGGTTAATTGCATAAACGACGTATATTGTACCCAGCACGAGACTGGACGAAAAAGTGTTGTGCTGATTCTTTTTAGCGCATTTTTTGATATATAACGATAGTTCTACATGAGTTCCAACAACTACGATCACCTTTAGCCAGAGTTCCGGTGGCTAACCATTTTTAAGTAATTTTTTAATTTTCAGTCTAGCACGACACACGGAAAGAAGTTTCGTTCTGTTCATTTCTAGCAAATTTTTCGATATATATCGACAGTTCTACATGAGTTCTAACAACTAGGACCACTTTTAGCCTGAGTTCCAGTGTATAACCATTTTTAAATAATCCTTTAACTTTTGGCCTAGCACGACACTCGGTAAAAAGTGCCGTGCTGATAATTTCCAGCGAGTTTTTCGATATATATCAACAGTTCTACATGAGTTCCAACAACTACGATCACTTTTAGCTTAAGTTCCAGTGGCTAACCATTTTTAAATAATTCTTTAATTTTTGGTCTACCACGACACTCGGAAAAAGTGTCGTGCTGTTAATTTCTAGCGATTTTTTCGATATATATCGACAGTTTTGCATGAGTTCTAACAACTAAGACCACCTTTAGCCAGAGTTCCAGTGGCTAACCATTTTTAAATAATTTTTTAATTTTTGGTCTAGCACGACACACAAAACAAAAGTTTTGTCCTGTTTATTTCTAGCAATTAATGTGATATATATCGACAGTTCTACATGAGTTCTAACAACTACGATCATTTTTAGCCTCAGTTCCAGTGTTTAACCATTTTTAAATAATTTTTTAATTTTTGGTCTAGCACGACACTTGGAGAAAAGTGTCGTGCTGTTAATTTCTAGCGAATTTTTCGATATATATATTGACAGTTCTGCATGAGTTCTAACAACTAAAACCATTTTTAGCCTGAGTTCCAGTGTCTAACAATTTTTAAATAATTTTTTTATTTTTGGTCTAGCACGACACTCGGATAAAGGTGCCGTGCTGACCATTTCTAGGGAATTTTTCGATATATATCGACAATTCTACATGAGTTCTAACAACTACGACCACTTTTAGCCTGAGTTCCAGTGTCTAACCATTTTTAAATAACCCTTTAATTTTTGGTCTAGCACGACACTCGCAAAAAAGTGTCGTGCTGATAATTTCTAACGAATTTTTCGATATATATCGACAGTTCTACATGAGTTCCAACAACTACGATCACTTTTAGCCAGAGTTCCAGTGTCTAACCATTTTTAAATAATCCTTTAATTTTTGGTCTAGCACGACACTCGCAAAAAAGTGTCGTGCTGATAATTTCTAACGAATTTTTCGATATATATCGACAGTTCTACATGAGTTCTAACAACTAGGACCACCTTTAGCCAGAGTTCCAGTGGCTAACCATTTTTAAATAATTTTTTAATTTTTGGTCTAGCACGACACACGGAAAAATGTGTCGTGCTGTTAATTTCTAGCAAATTTTTCGATATATATCGACAGTTCTACATGAGTTCTAACAACTACGATCACTTTTAGCTTGAGTTGCAGTGTCTAACAATTTTTAAATAATTCTTTAATTTTTGGTCCAGCACGACACTCGGAAAAAGGTGCCGTGCTGATCAACCACAAGCGAATTTTTCGATATATATCGACAGCTCTCCATGAGTTCTAACAACTACGACCACTTTTAGCCTGAGTTCCTGTGTCTAACCAATGTTAAATAATCCTTTAATTTTTGGTCTAGCACGACACTCGCAAAAAGTGTCGTGCTAATAATTTCTAACGAATTTTTCGATATATATCGACAGCTCTCCATGAGTTCTAACAACTACGACCACTTTTAGCCTGAGTTCCTGTGTCTAACCAATGTTAAATAATCCTTTAATTTTGGTCTGGCGACACTCGCAAAAAGTGTCGTGCTAATAATTTCTAACGAATTTTTCGATATATATCGACAGTTCTACATGAGTTCTAACAACTACGACCACTTTTAGTCTGAGTTCCAGTGTCTAACCATGTTTAAATAATCCTTTAATTTTTGGTCTAGCACGACACTCGCAAAAAAGTGACGTGCTGATAATTTCTAACGAATTTTTCCATATATATATATCGACAGTTCTACATGACTTCTAACAACTAGGACCGCCTTTAGCCTGAGTTCCAGTGGCTAACCATTTTTGAATAATTTTTTAATTTTCGGTCTAGCACGACACACGGAAAAAAGTGTCGTACTGATCATTTCTAGCGAATTTTTCGACCAAAAATTAAAAATTATTTAAAAATGGTTAGCCACTGGAACTCTGGCTAGAAATTATCAGCACGACACTTTTTTCCGTGTGCCGTGGTAGACCAAAAATTAAAAAATTATTTAAAAATGGGTAGACACTGGAACTGAGGCCAAAAGTGATAGTAGTTGTTAGAACTCATGTAGAACTGTCGATATATATCAAAAAATTTGCTAGAAATAAACAGGACGAAACTTTTTTCCGTGTGTCGTGCTAGACCAAAAATTAAAAAATTATTTAAAAATGGTTAGCCACTGGAACTCTGGCTAAAGGTAGTCCTAGTTGTTAGAACTCATGTAGAACTGTCGATATATATTGAAAAATTCGCTAGAAATGATCAGCACGGCACTTTTTCCGTGTGTCGTACTAGACCAAAAATTAAAAAATTATTTAAAAATGGTTATCCACTGGAACTCAGTCTAAAAGTGGTCGTCGTTGTTAGAACTCGAGTAGAAATGTCGATATATATCAAAAAATTTGTTAGAAATTATTAGCAGACACTTTTTTTCCGAGTGTCGTGCTAGACCAAAAATTAAAAAATTATTTAAAAATGGCTAGCCACTGGAACTCTGGATAAAAGTGGTCGTAGTTATTAGAACTTATGTAGAGCTGTCGATATATATCGAAAAATTTGCTAGAGATGATCAGCACGGCACCTTTTTCCGAGTGTCGTGCTAGACCAAAAATTAAAGAATTATTTAAAAATTGTTAGACACTGGAACTTAAGCTAAAAGTGATCGTAGTTGTTAGAACTCATGTAAAACTATCGATATATATCGAAAAATTTGCTAGAAATTAACAGCACGACACTTTTTTCCGAGTGTGGTGCTAGACCAAAAATTAAAAAATTATTTAAAAATGGTTAGCTACTGGAACTCTGGCTAAAAGTGGTCGTAGTTGTTAAAACTCATATAGAACTGTCGATATATATCCAAAAATTCGCTAGAAATGAACAGGACGACACTTTTTCTGTGTGTCGTGCTACACCGAAAATTAAAAAATTATTTAAAAATGGTTAGCCACTGGAACTCTGGCTAAAAGTGATCGTAGTTGTTGGAACTCTTGTAGAACTGTCGATATATATCGAAAAATGCGCTAGAAAGAATCAGCACGACACTTTTTCGTCAAGTGTCGTGCTAGGTACAATATACGTCGTTTATGCAAATAACCTAATTGTTGCAATTTTTTTATTTTAATTACTTATAGAGATGGAACTCGATTAGAACTAACGGGAACTCTTGCTAAAAATTGTGATATTTATTGGTTTCTTATAGATTACAGGAGGAAGTGTCGTGCTCGCTTCGCGAAGTTAGCAAGACAATTTTTCATTTGCTATTTTTTTGTATTAAAAGTGGGGAACCTTTTTTATTTTCTATCAGGAACTCTAGAACTATGAAAAGTGCTACTAGAACTATCATTGTTTTTTTAAAATTTAAAGAATGTCGTGCCAACTTCACAGGGACTCGAGTTACCACTTATGCTTTCCTGTTAAAACGCTACACATCTGGCAGGCTATCTTTATCTATACCCCTAACGGCACACATTGTTTCTGTCTACCATAGGTTTTAATTTAAAATTGTCAGTCGCATAACCACTTACTAGAATTGCAAGCTTTTTCTTTGCCGCTGACTACATCTTCTGTAAGAAGGCGTTTTGAAAATGTGTCATTGATAATTTTATTGCTTTAATTACATGTGTGCTGATTTGAATTTTAACGTTCAACGTATATGATCAGAATCATACACCAGAAACACGTGAACTCCAAAGAAGTCGTCGTGTCCTAAGAAAAGCAAACGACATCTTTTAAGAGTCCTCTATCTGTCGAACCCTTTTGGCTATACGAGTTGATCACCCTGTTAACACAATATACATCCTAAAATGTAGTGTTTTCGACAGCAGTTCAAACCAGGTAAATAGTATACTACATATCACAACGTATAATCTGTGCTTGGCGCAGGCATTACCGTTTATTCCTTAACCCGGGAGTGGTCGCTAGAACATTTTTTACTCCATTGGTCGCGCGAGAGACTTTGTCTCACAACGCATATATCTTTGAATTAAGTCATGTACAAGTATTCAGTCTATCTAGATTTGGTGATTTTTCTAGAAAATACGCTTTTGGTTATATATCGATTGTAAAATAAAAAATGAACAAATACTATATTATACAATAATACATAAAAATGCAGTTATAAATGATAAAAAATAAAAATATGCATTAATCACAATTTTCTGAACAATTCAGGCAGTTGTAAATTGTGTGTTCGGGGCAAATGGGCTTTTGGCATGAATTACAATTTTTCTTTGTTCTTCTACCTTTACGACGAGGGCAAAGATAACAATAATGTGGCTTCATATTTTCAGTCTGCACATTTGCTAACTTGGCTATCGATGTACGAAGTGTCAATGGTAGGTTTGGAATTGCTGTACGTTGTACAAGGTGTGGTTGCATCAATGAAAATGCCAAGTTCTTCAGAAAAATGCGGCGGTCTTTGATATGATTTTCATTGTTGAATTTATGTATTATGTAGCTGTTAATGCCACCCACGTTTAACATTGAAAAGAATACAGTCAGTGGCGATCTGCAACTGACCCTTGCAACTGAATACAAACTTTTCATTTCATCTACCACGTCTACAGCACCTTTCGTTAGGTTATAAAAGCTGATTACTTCAGGTTTTTTCTGGTCTTCAGTTTGTATGTCGATTTGGTCATCATCGTGTATAGTAGACAGTAGAAGTACATTCTTGCTTTTGTTGGAACATAATAGACAAGCAGAATGTCTTTTGAAAAAGCAAACATGCTACTACAAGGTGCTCTGTCTTTTATGTTAACAAGTGCCGGTGGAATTTCTTTTTTATTTTTACGTAAAGTGTCTACCATAGTTGTCTTATGAATTCGTAGATCTTTCGCTAAGGGTATTGATGAAAAATAATTGTGCATTGTAACATTTCGGCCTGAATTTAAAATCGATGCTGTGATTCTTTTTACGACACTAAAAGCACTGTTATCTAGTCTGTATGGTCCAATTGGCTGTTTTCCAGCATATATTTCCAAATTTGAAGTGTAGAAAGTTCGTGCATCAACAAGAGCATAAATTTTTATGCCATACTTTGCAGGCTTATTAGCTATGTACTGTCGAAACTTACATCGCCCTCTAAATCCCTCCAGCATTTCATCGACCGTTACATATTCCCTGGTTGGTAATTGTTTTACACCTTTCTACAAATTCTTCAAACTCTTCTCTTATAGGTGCCAAATTGTCAGTTACTCTGCGTTGTGATCTATCTTCGATATTATCAAATCGCAATGCACGCAAAAGCAAATAAAATCTTTTGTAGGACATGGTTGCACGAAAACATGGCGGAGGGGTGCCATCATCACTCCACATTTCTTCCACGTTGAGGTGAGAATTCTTTTTTACTCCAGCCAAATAAAGCAAACCTATTAGTGCCCTCATTTCTTCGATACATGTTTCTAAACAATCTCTTTCACGAACATATTTCTCTTTCATTTTTCTTAGGTAAATGTTTGTGTATCTTACTAGTTTTTCTATACATGCCTGTGGGAAAAAAAGCTCCCAACATTCTAATGGAGATTTTGCATTACGCGCAATCTTTTTGACACTAGGAAGATGTAGTACTATATTGCGTTTTCTAGCACGACCAGAAACAACAGGCATGTGTTTTAACCATTGGATTACTCTATCTTTGCCGAAAAACAGTGGCACATTTTGAAAAGGAAGAACAACATCTGATACATCAGAACTGTCTGATTGTTCCGAGTTTGTATTATGGGAACTACACTTACTCCGTGCATCGCTCTCTGGATCATCAGCGCGATCATTTTCGTTCAAAGCAGTTAGTTCGCTCTGTTGAGACTCTAAAAATTATCTTTGTAATATAAATTTGTTATTATTGCAATTCACCTTTATATTTCTCTTGCTCTAATTTTAGAAGAGCTAGCTGTACCATTCTGATTCCACGACTCATATTTATCGATTTATCACCAAAAACAAGACAAAAAAATAACAAAAATATCACAAACTTTTCAGAGAATTAGTCAAATGTCACAAATTAGGAAAAAGTTAAGTGCGGGAACTACCGAGGTAACTACTAATCTAAATCACTAAAACTAATCAAATGTTTTGAGTAATACGCTATGATAAAATAAATTAAAAATAATAATACTTTAGAAATGTTCACGTTATAAAACGGTTTCACGCAACTGGCAAATAACACTATCACAGATGGTCGCGCGACGAGAGAAAATCACACTTTGAATACGTGCTCTTATTACAAGGACTGCTACAAAAATACTGGACGCTGGATCAGGTTGCTGGACCCGAATAGCTTTAGTTAACAGTCTGGTAGAGGATATGGAGGGGCGGCAAGTATCTACCTGCTTTAGTGTAAGAACAATGAATAATACAATAAATATGTGAGACTTTCTCCCATAAAGCGACCACTCCCGGGTTAAATACCATAAATCTCGCTATGTTTAAATTAGAACTAGATACCTAAAGACCATAATTATACACTATCCATAGGCAGATGAATTTGAAAGGCGACTTCTGGCGAAATGAATGAAGTTAGAAGCTTTATTATACCTATATAAAATAAATTTATGGGGATAATTATTTGAATAATTTAAATTAACCCGCCTTTTTAAAACGGGTGAATAATCGGACTACATCTATGCAGAAGAATAAACATGCTCCATTGTGGTATGTATAGTACGGGAGGCAGCGTTACATTTTTGTTGGTCATTTCATCCCGCTTAATTTTTTGTGTAATTGATAGTTGAGATACGGCTAATAATCAAAACAAGCGTCAGTCGCCGGAATCGTGATGGGGCAGACCGTGAGAAAATGTACATATTGTAAAAAAACAATTTTTCAAAAGTAATTTCAAGCAACTTGAGAATTTGCACAACTATTGTTTAAGTGATGGTAATAACAATAATAATAGTCAGCTGCGTGCGTAGTGGGGGGTTAGTCGTCAGTCGTTTGTGTAAACCTATCATAAAACAAATTATGTAAAGTCATGTCAAATTCAATGAAACTCAGACATCGAATTTAGTATACAATTAGAATAATAAAAACATAAATCAGCTGTTTATATAATGGTGGTAAAACCGTCAGCTAGGAGACTGTAAGTGCTAAGTCGGCATTTGGCTAAGTATTTTATAATGTTATCAATGATGCAACTGACGATTTTTACCCCGTTATGCAGGCAGCTGACTATCATTTTTATTCAATACAATATGTGAACTACTCATTATACAAATTTCATGTGGTTTAAAATCTGTCCAGCTATAATTTTGTTGATTAATATATTTTTCTCGACAAGTTGGAGCCTGTTCAATTGTCGTGAATTTCGTGTCACTGCTTGTATTTCATTTTTCAGTTGAGTGTTTGCTTTTGATGAGTACTTCTGTACTAACAAAATGTCTAAAGATTTTAAACCTTTATGTGTATTCTGTTTAAAAAAAAATGAAACTTTGATTACTTTTTGTGATGACATTTTAATGAAGTGCAATAATATTCTCTTACTTCGGAAAGACAATAATTTGTCTATGAATTATACTAAAGTTCCAAAGAAAATGAATGATTTTCAAAAGTATCATTCAAAATGTTATCGAACATTTTCAGCGTAACCGAAAAAATATAGGCCGTATCTTAAGTCTGAAACAACATCAGTATTAAGCTAAGCTGCAATTGTTTTATAATTACTATAACAAGCAATTTATTATTATGATTATGATGAGTAAGATACAAATTTAAAAAATAAGGTAAGGTGATTATAATAAATCTATTTAATCAATTGAAGTACTACCATATTCCAAAAGCTTCAATCATGTACATAACTTTTTCGTATTCAAAATAGACATGATGAATTTATTTTTAAAGTTTAGTTTTTCCCATATTTTTGTATTATTATTTTTGATAGTTCTACTTTCTTACTTGCTATGAAATAATGATACATAATAGTATATTAAACAATCGAGTTTATAAGCCATGTATTACAGCACGCGTCCAAGTTTAAAACACGACCCGCGTATCGGTGACTGTTTTAATGGACAAGTGATGCAAATCATAACTTATGAATGAGTTGTTTATATTATTTTTTACATTTCGCGCCGTTAATAACAAATTAATTAATTTCAATAAATAATTTTTTATTAAAATATTGATTTTTTTTAGTTGGCAGAACTAATTTGACATTTAAAATTTGAAGTTTGAATTTCATTAATGTACTCGGTTTGATATTATTTGAATATAGCATTGCAGTAACTACAAAAAATTAAAAAAAGCGTGTTATAATGAGATGTATTACAGCACCCATTTGGGTACTGTAATAGCTTTGTTGCGAAATGTAAAAATTGTTTTTATTTTGTATTTTACAATTGTCAATAAAGAGTATTATAAAATTTTCATCCTACAAAAAAGTATTCCAGAGTACTTTGTAATTTTTCCAGTTTGCAAGAGGATCCAGGAACCAGCGACCACGGTGTTTTCAATGCAAGCACATGCGGTCAAAGATTTGACGAAGCAAATACAAGCTACTCAGGTGTTGAAGAAAAATTATTTGAAATTGTTGTGGGAGCAAGTGAGCAATCCAATATTATGGATACTTCAATAGAAGATGTGCAACATCTGGTTACAAAAGAAACATTAGAAAACAGCACTAGCGAACAAGTAGATTCGGTTTGTATATTTTGCACTAAAAGGCGAAAAAAAGTCCAGGGTCGTGAACAACGACTACAAATTTGTTTATTGGAACATGGTATCGATAGAATAAAAAACGAAGCTATTAAATTGAGCGATCAAAATTTATTAAGCAGAATAATCGAAAAATGTGAAATGAATTCCAGTATTTGTTACCATAAATCCTGCAGATTAAATTATCAGAATTCTGCACAGTCACATATGACTACTGCAAAAACCGAGAAAACTGATTGGCACAAATCTCGCGACATTCATAAAAAAGCCTTTCAAGAAATATGTCGCTTTGTGTCCAAAAATATTGTAGAACAAAAGAAAAGTTGTTATCTCACATTTTTGAGATCATTATTCATAGATTTTTTAAAAAGACAAAACAATGCTAAACCCGTAAACCTTGAGCCACATAATTTAGAATCGAGATTGCTTGAAATATTCTCAAACAAAATAAATATCGTTAAAGCGAACGGTAAAAAAGTTGTTAAACCTTATCATGGGCATTTAGTAGAAAATGAATTGCATAAGCTAGAAGAGCAAGATATTTTAGATAAAGCTATACTGATTTTGAGGTCAGAAATTAGACAGATTTAGCGAAAACCGTTGCCAAACCAACCGACAGCTACTGATTTAATAAACGGAGAATGTGCCATTCCACCAGTACTCGTAGATTTTTATTCAAAATTGGTATGCTCTAGTTTTCGGCGCAAGAATAATGTAAATGTTGAACGAATTGCTCAATCATGTTCTACAGATGTAATTTATGCTGTAACCAATGCTAAGACAAAGCCAGCCAAACACATATCTTTAGGAATGGCACTCAAAGGTTTAACTAACAGTAAAAGATTATTAATATCATCAATAAGTACGGACACTGTTGTACTTATACAGTGTTAGAAGAGCTAGAAACTGAAGCTACATTTGCTTCAGCACAACAAAATGATATTTATCCAGAGGGTATCGTCCGTTCAGAAAAACTATGCACAGTACTAGCGTACAATAATTTTGATAGATTTGTAGATACTTTGAGCGGAAAAGACACTTTACACGATACTATAGGTATAATATTTCAAAACATCAGCCAACCTGATGAAAATAGTTCCCAAGATTCAATTGACACTTCCCAAAATTCTACTGAAACTCCTCAAGAATTAACTGATGATAAACCTCGTGAGAAAGAACCTTCAACAAGCAGACCAAAAAGACGACGAACTTTTGATGCTATAACTGCCGAAATAGAATCATACAATAAAAGACCAAAATTACGCGAAACATTGAAAAACTTCAACAAGTTTGTTACGATTACAAACCCCAAATAACATTATAACGTTTGAACGTATTGATCTTGCTTGGATGGTTTCTCAATTTATCCAAATACCTCGTATAGCGTCTTGGGTAGGATTTAACAGCAAATTTTATGACGACACAAGCTGTAAGCAAAAAATTGCATATTTAACCACAATAAATTCTTCTCCTACAAATGCTTCTGTGGTTATGGAAACCATGAAACAATCGCAAAAAATTGCATTAGAATGCAACGAGCCATATATGGAAATGATTTTGCAATTGCAAAAGTTCCTTTGCAAATCAGAAGTACGGAAAAACCACGCTTCGATAATTTATTTATTCATTTGGGATCTTTTCATATTATGATGGCATATTTCAAAGCGGTTGGAAAATTTATTGAAAATTGTGGAATCACAGATATGATGGTTAACTCAGAATTACTTGCAAGCGGTTCGGTAAATAGTTTTATAACTGGCAAGCACTTCAATCGTTGTAAAATATTACATCCAATGTTGTCACTTGCTCTTCAGATTTTACATTTTGAAAGATTCCTGAATGACAGTAAAATTACAATAACAGACGAAATCAAACAATCATTATTACATTTTATAAAACAAAATTCCGAAAATCCCATAATAACAGATAAAAAATTAAAAACGTTATTGGACGCATACAAGACATATCAACAGACAACACTGGATGGCAAGCATGGCAAAACTGCCCAATTTTATATGATTTATATTAAATTAATAAATTACTATTTTTTTACTAAATCGGAGTATCAGACAATCAAATCTTGAATTGTTCAAATTTGTATTGCCCAAAATTGCAAATATTTTCTTTACGTTTAATCAACAAAATTATTCTCGTTACATGGTATTATATCATGAAAATTTGATGAAAGTAAGTACAACTCATCCGGGATTAGAACTGCAATTTCATAAAGGATCCTATGGCATCAAAAGAACTGATAAACCGTTTTCACGTCAGCCAGTGGACTTAACTTTGGAGCAAACAATAAATGCCGATGCTTCAAATAGATTAACAGGAATAGTTCATTCCACCAATTCGATTTCTGCTCGTCAACGTTGGTGTACGAGCCATAGTCTTCGTACAGCAATCATCAGCAAAGTAATGGAAGAAACAGGTTTGAAACAAATTGAAGATATTAACACTGAATTTGATAAGAATAGGATTAAAAACATTCCATACAGAGGCAAAATATGGTTGAACACATTAGACAGAACAATCCATTTTCAGAAGATATGGATGAAAAGTTTGTATTTAATATATCTACAGGTCAAGCTGCACCAGACAAAATTGCCGATTTTTTACTTAATGTATAGAAATCAGGGAATGAACAGCGTGAAACATTTATTAATGAATGTAGCATCGACTTAGGCAGATTTCAGAAAGCAATTAAAAAGAACAAGGTATTGACATTCGCAAATATGATAAAAAAGAAAACAATGTCAGTTGCGGGAAAAATCGTGGAAGTTCGCATGCAGCGCGACTTGTTTGGGCATTTGTTATTATCTCTACAAAAAACTTTAAATGTTGATGCAGTTTTTACATATCCGCTAACACCAGTTCCATTCGCTATGTGCCACTTAGACGGGATGATTTGTAAAACTAATAAATCTAAATTGCTGAAATGTTTGGAAGCAAATATAGAATCAAATGCACCAACAACGTGTGATGTAATGATTTATGATGGATTTTTTATTCTACATTCCATGACAGACGTTCTACTTACGTTTGGGAATATTTCACGCAAATTGTTTACAATGTTTACTGCCACTAATGCTCGTTCTATTATAATAACGTTTGACCGTTATATTTGTCCATCAATAAAAGATCATGAACATTCACTGAGAGGTACAATATCAGGTGAACATTTTAACATAAAAAGTCCAGATTAAATACGGCCAGCGAATTTCATTATTGAATTAAAAGACATACATTTTAAGGATGCATTAGTCAAGTTTCTCTGTGAGGACTGGCAAAATAATCATATGGCTCCCTTCATCGGTAAAAAAACTATTTACATAAATTACGAATCTTGTTATAAATACCAAGTAGAAAATGAAAAAATAGTAAAAAGTACAGTCCCAGAGTTAGAGTGCAAAGCTCACGAAGAAGCCGATACGAAAATCGTCTTTCATGTTTGTCACATAGATTTTGATGCGCACGTGACTATAAGATGCTCGGACACGGATATTCTGATTATACTGTTGGGCAACATGCTGCATATTCAACAAAAGTTAAAAATTAGCGTTTTATTTGGAACAAGGAATACCAAAAGATATATAGATGTAAATAAAATATACGAAACTCTCGAACCAGTTTTGTGCGCATCTTTACCAGGGTTTCATGCCTTCACCGGATGCGACTTCAATCCAGCATTGTATAGACGAGGCAAAAGAATACCTTATAAGATATTAAAAAATTCAACCTCTTATGTAAAAGCCTTTACAGACATTGCAAACGTGAATAATTATCATGAAAACCAAGAACTCCAAAAAACTATAGATGAATTCGTCTGCAGAATGTATGGCTCTAGAGGTATTGGTGACGTAAATGTAGCAAGAGTTGCTACATTTACGAAAGCTTATAAAATGAACTTTAAAACAGATGTTTTTACCTTCAAAAAAACTATTGATGGTGCGATATTTCCGCCCTGTAAATCCGAGTTATATCAACAAGTTTTACGCACTGCGTATATAGCCCACCTCTGGAGTCATGCTCATCTGCCAGTTCCAACTGAATTTTCACCAGGAGATTATGGATGGGAAGAAATAGATGATAAATGTCATTTTAAATGGTTCCGATGGTGACCAGCTCCCACCGAGTATTACCAGCGTCACAGGTGTTATCACCCCGACAGGTATTTATTAATTAACATAATTTTTAGCAAAAATTATGCGTAGCGTAATGAAATAAAAGTAATTACGAGAATCGAATTTGGTTTTGTTTCCAGATAACACCGAAATGGACGAAGAACCCACGATACTGGAGACTCCGGAAAGAGTAGGAGTTAATTCCGCTGAGGAGGTTGCAGCAGAAGAAGCTGAAGAAGCAGAAGGTGTTATGGATAGTTCTGATGACAGTTTCCAGGACTATAAAAATCAGTCTGACACATCTAACAGATTCCACCGCTGAAGATGAAGATTTCTTTTAATTATTAAATATATATTTGATCAATAAATATACAACATACTTTTCTTCTAAATGATTCATTATTATTTACCAGATCCAGATATTCTTATTCAAGTAAACGATTACATAGATTTAAATAATTCAATAATATCATTCAAAAATAGATTATTCAACGAAATTATAGCTTGTCCGATTTCAAACCACATGAAATTTGTATAATGCGTACATAACGGGGTAAAGATCGTCAGTTGCATCATTGATAACATTATAAAATACTTAGCCAAATGCCGACTTAGCACTTACTGTCCCTCAGCTGACGGTTTTACCACCATTATATAAACAGCTGATTTATGTTTTTATTATTCTAATTGTATACTAAATTCGAAGTCTGAGTTTCATTGAATTTGAAATGACTTTACATAATTTGTTTTATGAAGTGTTTACACAAACGACTGACGACTAACCTCCCACTACGCACGCAGCTGACTATTATTATTGTTATTACCATCACTTAAACAATAGTTGTGCAAATTCTCAAGCGGCTTGAAATTACTTTTAAAAAATTGTTTTTTTACAAGATGTACATTTTCTCACGGTCTGCCCACCACGATTCAGGCGACTGACGCTTGTTTTGATTATTAGCTGTATCTCAACTATCAATTACACAAAAAATTAAGCGGAATGAAATGACCATCAAAAATGTAACGCTGCCTCCCGTACTAGTAGTGTGAACATTTCAGATCGCATTTCTATAATATAACGTGACAAAAACGAAATATTATCAGAGAAAATACACAAGGAACAGCAAAACTATAGTGATGTGAAAACCCATTTATTGTTGTTTAGAAGTGACAGTTATGGCATTAGTATATTAGCAGACCATTTATTTATCAACGATGCTATTCATCTCGTTCATCATGAGCCAGTATATCACTTATGCTTCCAGAATTGTACACAGCTGTTCAAAGCTTAATCGATGTCTGTATATTTTACCTAAAGTGAGATGCATTGCCGTAATAAAAATTTTTTTGTTAAATTTATTTCTATACAAACACCAAAATATTATAGTTAAAATAGAAATACCAGTATTTTTACATCTATTGTTAAATATTTTTTCTAAGATCACTTACAAAAGTTAAGTAAATCGCCACGTATACTGCTATAGAAAAAGGAGCGGTTAAAATTCGGACGTTGTACCAAGGTTGCTCCATATATATTGTAACATACTCATTTTAGTATTGCTACATTTTTTCTATTCCTTACTTATAAGTTGGGATTTTTGTTTGTCGTCAAATAAATTCGAATTACACCCACATTTCTTATTATATTAATATGGTGTAGTCTTTTATCATAGCTGGTTTTCTTATCGCAAGACACTTTGCAGATGATTTAGTTTAAAACACTATTTGATGTTTTATCTGTCAAACTGACACTTTAATATTCTAGTCAATGTTTGTTATGAATTAGTGTTATTAATCACATTGAATGTAAGTACCGTATATAATGTTATTTTCCTGTTTTTGTTAATTGCAATTTTTAGCTCATGATTAAGGATTCATATTATCCGAAACGTTGATGTTCAATAAATGATTATTCAATAATTTATTTTATTCGGACGCCTTTATCCCATAACGATTTTCCATCAACATTACTTTATATATATATATATATATATATATATATATATTACTCAAATTTAGACCAGGGTAGAAAATTAATTAATTACATCAAATAATTTTAATCACCGTGTGTAAGGAAGCTTTGGGAAAAGGTACGTGTAATTAAAGGCCTACTGTGAAGATTTAAATCATTCAATTAGAATGTAGGGTTTGTATAGAATTTTATTAGATAATACGCGTTATTAAAACCGTGGAGCATAAAAATTTATTCGTTTCATTAAAAATAAGGGATTTAAATTATTCACTAGACGCTTTCTATAAAAAGAAGCAGAATTAAAGTGCTGAACTTGTATGTAATTTAATTGTTCCAAGTACTAAAACAAATAGAAATTACGTGCAAAATTTATGTTAATTAATTCAATTTTTAAGTAACGGGTATTAAACAAAATGTACAAATAATAATTAATATTTAATTTGTATTCACTAAAAATTAAAGGGTAGAAGTCAATGCCATCCATTATTATTTTAATTGCAGTTAATTGAACGATTATTAAGGTATAATATGCATAAAAGCTTTTAAAAACCCAATAATACCAAATATGAGACGCGTTGCTAGCATACAAATATATCCAGAAGGTTAAAATACGTGGAATATCCAAATCGTAGAAGTATTACGATTGAACACCTGCGTATTTTAAATGTCACGTTCTGTTTAATTTGTTTGGATAAACATGAAAATTCTGCGTATATTGCAAACGGTCGGATAAACCGTAGCTTATATTAACACAGGAATCCACGTGCACTGAAATAACCGATAGTAAAGAATATCGATTTGCACCACTAAGACCAGGTTAGAAAAAGACGGATAAAATGCGCAAGGCAGAGACACAAATAATATAAGGCGTGATTTGAGCAACATCACGAGGAAACGATTGGTTGAAATAAGTTGCAGATATGAGAGGTGGAAACATATCAATCTCTATACAAAATTGATTAGTTGTTCGCAGACGCGTTGCGAGTCGTGTGGAAAATTCTTAGATTTTCAACTTGGACGTGTGCAAATTTGGTAGAATCGCTGTGCCGGACCGTCGAAGGGGAAACAGAGAATGCGAAATTCTAAAAATTGGCCGTCGCGGGACAAAGTCGACGTGCAGGCAAGCTATTATATAAACCCGTGATTATAGGTGTTTCGCTCTCTTATATTTTTTGAGTATTGAATACTTTAAAACAAGTTTGCTCTTTAATTTTTTGATGTTATACGATACTGCAAGCAGAATACGTGCTACGGTACAAATTATTATGCATTAGTGCACTTTGAAAAGATAGATAAGTAGCGATAAATAAATACATTTAGGTATGCAGCTTTGTATAGCGTGAACGATTTATGAATTGCTTTGCTAATTTTCGGGGATATACATAGGTGAGTTCCTGAAAAGTCCTGAACCAATTTAGACAAATGGTGGTGTACAAAAATTTGAAAAGCGGTCAGAATCTGAGGACGTAAACATAAACCAGCTGGAATGGTGGAATTAGCAAGTCCGATGTACATTGAAGCCACGAGTGCAGTAACCTTCAGGCAAATTATACAATTTTGTTCGAACTTTGATATTTTGGTGTGTGTTGGATATTTTTATAATTTGTTTGATAAAATAGACAGTAGTGAATTTGTATAAACAACAAATTTTTAATTTTAAGGTGAAATTTTCTTGTATAAATAGAAAGGAGTATTTAGCAGGTTTATGTTTTTGATTATGATGAAAATTTGGGTCTGTCTTTGAGCTGAATTAGACTAACCTGTTTAATTAACGTAAAGGGGTGGGAGATGATCTTTTTTATTCAGACTTAGGTCTGCACATATTGTAACTTAATTAGTATGCATCCTACCAGGACTTTAATTCTGGATGCAAATTAAAAATGATGACAAATTTAAACTTGAAATTTTATGATACTGAAATTTATGCTGAAATTTAATTTTGAAAATTTAATGTATTATGAATATTGATGTAAATAGAGTCAACGTTGATGTTTGTGGTAGGAATATGTTTGTTTTTTTTATGAATGAGGATCAAAGTTTTAATTAGGTGAGCAGCCGAGGCGGAAAGAGCAAAAAGGCGACTATCTGAAGAGATTCAACAGGACGAGAATCACAGCAAATCTTGGTGCCCAATTTGAGAGGCTCGAATATTTTTTTTACTCTGGTGAGGCTTTTTGTAGGTTTCACAGCATATTCTTGACGGCCCAACGCTGGGGCTCGATTCGAAAACCTTAGTTCACGAATAATGGTGAGGTTTCACAGCAATATATATATATATATATATATATATATATAAAATACTCATATTTAGACCAGGGTAGAAAATTAAATAATCACATCAAATAATTTTCATCACCGTGTATAATGAATATTATTAGATAATACGCGTTATTAAAACCGTGAAGCATAAAAATTTATTAGTTTCATTAAACATAAGAGATTTAAATCATGTACAAGACGCTTTATATCAAAAGAAGCAGTATTAAAAAGCTCTGCGTGTAATGTAATTATTCCTAAACAAATGGAAATTACGTGCAAAATTTATCTTAATTAACTCTATTTCAAGTAACCGGTATTGAACAAAACGTACAGATAATATCTACAGAAACTTGTAAAACCCAATAAAATGCAAATCCTAGAAGTGTTAGTTAGAAGTAGGATGTTTGAACACACCTGCGTATTTTAAAAGGCAATTTCAGTTTAATTTGTTTAGATAAACATGTCGATTCTAAGGATATTGGAAACGGTCAGATGCTTTAGCACGAAATACAAAACAGGGTTTATTTAAAAAGCTCATTCGGCGAAAATTTTGCAGATAATTAATGTTTACAAAGAATCTTGGAGAAACCGGGGTTTAATATTCACGAGAAGGTGCGATACGGGGTTATTAAACCCAGATAGTCCACATGGACTAAAATATAATCGATAATAGAGAATATCAATTTGCACCAATACGAACAGGTTAGAAAAGGAAAGAGAAATGCGTCAAGCAAAGACACATATAGTAAAAGGCGTGATTTAAGCAACGTCACGAGGGTCACAATTGGTTGAAAATAGGATGCAAATATCAGAGGTAGAAACAACAATTTCTGTACACAATTAATTAGTTTTTCTCGGACATGTTTGCGTGCCGTGTGAGAATTTCTGATATTTAAATGGGGCGAGTGAAAAATTCGTAAAAACCGACGTGCGAGCGACGGACTGGGAACATAGAATGAGAAAATCTTAAGAATTGTCTGTTTTGAGGACAAAAGCGACGTGCCGGCTATTCGCTATATATACCGGTGGTAATATGAATTTCGGCCTCTTAGACTTTTGACTATTCGATGCGTTAAAAGCTCTTACATCCGCGACTTGATTCAAGATGTTAAACAGTGCATTTTAGTTTGATAAAATAATTTAAAATTTTGCTCGTATATTTTAGTGATTCAAAATTGTTTGTTTACGTGCTAACATGAATGTACTTCAGTGCACTTAGATACAAGGTAATAAAATTTAGTATCACTGTACCAATTAGCAAAATTTACAACGACAAATGTATACACAAAAGTAGGCAGTTTTGGCGTATATTGGTGAAAGAAGTATGAATTTCTTTGTTATTTTTCGGGGGTGTTAATAATTAAATGGTTCAAAAACGTGTCTGGATCCACGAAACAAGGGTCAGATATACACAGATGAGTTCCGGAAAAGCCCAGAAACAACTTTAAATATATGGTGATGGAGAAAATTTTAAAAGCGTTGAGAATTAGAAGCCGTAAATACAATCCTGTTGGAATGGTGTGATTAACTAAAGGGACGATGTACATTGAAGCTACGAGGACAGTAACCTTCAGGTAAATTATACTATTTTGTTTGAACTTTGATATTTTTGTGTGTGTTGAATTACTTTATAATTGATTTACTTTAAATGGACATTAGTGAAATTGTACTAACCATAAAATTTTAATTTTAAGATGAAATTTGCTTGTTTAAGTAGAAAGGGTATTTAGTATTGATGTTCTGAATTATGATGAAACTTTGGGTATGTCTTTGAGCTCAATTAGACGAACCTGGTTAATTAACGTAAAGGGTGGTAGATGCTCCTTTATACTCAGACTCCGGTCTGCTTATATTGTTATATTAATTAGTAGGCATCCAACAAGGACTTTAATTCTGGATGCACGTTAAAGTGATAATAAAATTAATCTTGAAATTCTTTTTAAAACTGAATTTTATGCTGAAATTTAATTTGAAAATTTAATGTATTCTGAATATTGATGTAAATAGAGTTAACGTTGATGTTTGTGGTAGGAATGTGTTGTTTAATTTTATGAATGAGGAGGTTTATAAAATTAGGTGAGCAGCTGAAGCGAAACCAGGATCACAGCAGTTTATGACGCCCAATCGGTGGGACTAGTATTTTTTTGTTGATAGGACCCAGTTCCCGCATTCAAAGGAGGATATCACAGCAATATATATATATATATATATATATATATATCAGGTAGAACAGAGAAAATACGCTAATTAATGAACTGGTAAATATACTGTTTCGAATAAATTTACAGATGTTCTATACAAAATAGTGAATAAACATTTACCATGCGTGTCCAAGGTGTAGGTGTGTGATCGCGCTCTCTCTACAGGCAGGACGAAGCAGATGGACTGCAAATTCCGTAAACCGTGTATTTCTCCCACAAAAGGAAGGGGCAAACGCCTCATCAAACAAGGCCAAAACAACAGTGGGTTCTATTTTCCGGAAGGCGCTATAAACAGTACAGGTAAAGATTAGACCCTGTATCAAAGAAAAGTACATTTTTTTAAATGCCAAGTGCTTACCATACAGTGTGTGCACGCACATTTCGTAGATAACGAAAAATAAATGTAACGACGAGTAATTACTGTCGTGATCAGAAAGAATTAAATTAAAAAATCGTTCAAATAACAAGAATTCGAACTTCAATCCTCGCATTATCAAATGTGATTAGAAACACGCCTTATCAAAGACTACAATACATTATTTCAACGAGTCTTTTGTTCGTAGCAGTATAAGAATTAATTGTACGCTATAGCAATGTGTAGCACGCTAGCGGACACCGACAACAAGGTACCGACTTTTTAAATTACAGAGTACACTTTTCTAATTCACAGCAAATGTGTTCAAATTAAAGTATTGACAAGCGTGCTTATTGTAGGATGGCAAAATATACAGGATGAAGCAGAATCCAGGCCAACGAACAACAAAAAACAAAAACAAAGCACGTTTCAACTTTATCGTGGGAAAGTGAACGTAACGTACTTTCTACATTCAACTCCATAGTGCGAAATGGTGCTACAATAAAAGCAGAAACTTTAAAAATACATTTTCGTAGATTAATTTTGACATTTTCAACGACGTGTTGCCATACGAGTAGCAAGTGCTTATAAACTACTAATCGAGGCGATAATTTCTAAGGTACTTCGTTAAGTCAGTTCAACAGGAGTATTTAGCAGTTTATGTTTTGATTATGATGAAAATTTGGGTCTGTCTTTGAGCTCAATTAGACTAACCTGTTTAATTAACGTAAAGGGGTGGGAGATGCTCCCTTTTATTCAGACTCAGGTCTACAAATATTGTGAAATAATTAGTATGCATCCTACAAGGACTTTAATTCTGGATGCAAATTAAAATGATGACAAATTTGAACGTGAAATTTTTTGATGCTAAAATTTATGCTGAAATTTAATTTTGAAATTTTAATGTATTATGAATATTGATGTAAATAGAGTTAACGTTGATGTTTGTGGTAGGAATGTGTTTGTTTTTTTTATGAATGAGGATGAAAGTTTCAACTAGGTGAGCAGCCGACGCGGAAAGAGTAAAGAGGCGATTATCAGAAGAAAGCACCAGTTCCAGAGACCAAAGGCGCATTTCACAGCAATATATATATGCATATATATTACTCAAATTTAGACCAGGGTAGAAAATTAATTAATTACATCAAATAATTTTAATCACCGTGTTTAAGGTATTTTATTATATAATACGCGTTATTAAAACCGTGAAGCATAAAAATTCATTCGTTTCATTAAAAATAAGGAATTTAAATTATTTACAAAACGCTTTGTATGTAATTTAATTGTTCCAAGAAAAGAATCAAATAGAAATTACGTGCAAAATTTATATTAATTAAATCAATTTTAAGTAACCGGTTTTAAACAAAATGTACAAATAATAATTAATATTTAATTAGGATTCACTAAAAATTAAAGGGTATTATTTTAATTGGAGTTAATTGAACCATTAGTAACATATAATATGCATAAAAGCTTGTAAAAACCCAATAATATTCAAATCGTAGAAGTGTTATTTAGAAGTAGTACGATTGAACACCTGTGTTTATTTAAAACGCACGTTCTGCTTAAATTCTGCAGTTAACAAATGGTTACAGAGAATGTTGGAAAAACCGTCGCTTAATATTCACGGGAAATGCTAATAAAGTGGGTTATTTAACAGCCCACGTGGATTGAAATAACCGATACTAAAGAATATCGATTTGTACCACTCAGAACAGAGTAGATAGAGACGGATAATATGCGCAAGACTGAGACACATATAGTAAAAGGCGTGATTTGAGCAACGTCACTGGGTTGCGATTGGTTGAAAATAAGAGGCAAACATGAGAGGTAAAAATAACATTTCTGTATAAAAATTAATTAGTTATTCTCAGACGTTGCGAGCCGTGTGGAAATTTCATGGATTTTAAACTTGTACGTGTGCAAATTTTGTAGAAGCTGTGCCGAGCGATCGAAAAGGGAACATAGAATGACAAAATTTTGAAAACTGTCCGTTTTGGGGACAAAAGAGACGTACAGGCTGCCATTATATATACCCGGACTTTAAACAGTTTCGCTCTCTTAGATTTTTGATTATTCGATGCTTTAAACAGTGCTCTTAATTTTTCGATTTTGATTGAATACTTTAAACAGTTTGCTCGTATATTTTGGTGATTATTGAATACTTTAAAACAGTTTGCTCTTTACGTGCTACGATGAAAGTTGTTTAGTGCACTTAGAAAAGAAGATGCAAGGTAATAAAGTCTAGTTATATTTGCGAGTATCACTGTACCAATTATTCAAATTTGTAACGATAAATGAATAAACAAAGGTAGGCAGTTTTGGCGTATAGCGTGAAAGAAGTATGAATTTCTTTGCTATTTTTCGGGGGTGTTAATAATTAAATGATTAGTAAACGTGATTGGATCCACAAAACAAGATGTTGATATACTTAGATGAGTCCTGAGAAGCCCTGAAACAATTTTAGATGAATGGTGGTGTAGAAAATTTTAAAAGCGTTTAGAATCAGAAGCCGTAAACATAACCCAGTTGGAATGGTGTGATTAACAAAGGACGATGTACATTGGAGCCACGAGTGCATTAACCTTCAGGTAACTTATGCTTTGTTGTTCGATTTTTGATGTCTTGGTGTGTTTTGAATAACTTTATAATTTGTTTTCTTAAAATGGACAGTAGTGAATTTGTACAAACAACAACATTTTAATTTTAAGGTGAAATTTTCTTGTTTAAGTAGAAAGGAGTATTTAGTATTTATGTTCTTGATTATGATGAAAATTTGGGTATGTCTTTGAGCTCAAGTAGACGAACCTGTTTAATTAACGTAAAGGGGTGGAAGATGCTCCCTTTTATTCAGACTCAGGTCTGCAAATATTGTTAAATTAATTAGTAGGCATCGTACAAGGACTTTAATTCTGGATGCAAATTAAAATGATAACAAATTTAATCTTGAAATTTTATGATACTGATATTTATGCTGAAATTTAATTTTGAAATTTTAATGTATTATGAATATTGATGTAAATGAGTTAACGCTGATGTTTGTGGTAGGAATGTGTTTGTTTTTTTTATGAATGAGGATGAAAGTTTTAACTAGGTGAGCAGCCGAGGCGGAAAGATTAATATAGGGGTTTTTGAGAAAGTCAACGGACCAGTTAATTTAAAAGGTTTCACAGCATTCTTAACGCCCAATCTGTGGGGCTCGAATGTTTTTTAGATAGGGCCAGTTCCTGCAGATATGAGAGGTTTCACAGCAATATATATATATATATATATATATATATATATATATATATATATATATATCATCATATATACTTCCTATTTTGGAACAGATACTTGTGGTGGGCGAGTTAAGGTTCTACCCATACCTACTCTGGGAAACGGTAGTCCGATGTTTCCCAGAGTAGGTATGGTAGAACCTTAACTCGCCCACCACATATATATATATATATATATATATATATATATATAACAATAATAATAATAATTAATGGACTGGTCAGACTTATAGTATAATACACATGTAGGTTTTTTCTTGGGATGTAGTCCAAATCAAACAACAGATTAAAATTTAACTTTTAATCAATCACCTAACGTTTTGGTACGTTTTTTGTACCTTTTTCAAAGGCTAAAATGGTAACAGAAAATTCAAAATTAGCAAGAAATACAAAACCTGACGCTAACTACTTACTTTGATCAACTAAAATGTAAAAAATTGAATAAAAATTACTGAACGATTTATATAATAGTCAAGAGTCGCTTAACCCAGCACAGGAGTGATTGCAGAAAAAACTCCACTAAATGTGCATTGTCTTCTCATGTTTCTGCAACCAGTCATACACCATTGTTCGACGACACCATCATTTTGGACAACGAAACCAATTACAAAACTAGGCTTTTCATCGAATCTTTTTACATTAATAGTGAAGATAATCCTATCAATAATAACATGGAGATTAATAGAGTTCATAACGTTTACTCTGCTTTATATAGTAATGATATTTTCAAACAACGTTAAAATATTACTTTTCATGTTATGTAACTGATGCCATTTTTGGAACGTCCCTTGTCATTCCTACTTCATATTGTCATTTTCAATTTTGTCTTTCTGTTTTAACCGCCATCGTGACATGACGTGCCCTTCAGGCAATGTTGTAATTTTTTAATTTTTGACCCACATTTATTATATGAATCGTTCAGTAATTTTTATTTAATTTTCTACATTTTAGTTGATGAAAGTAAGTAGTTAGCGTCAGGTTTTGTTTTTTCTTGCTAATTTCGAATTTTCTGTTCCCATTTTACCCTTTGAAAATGGTACAAAAAACATACCGAAACGCTAGATGATTGAATAAAAATTAAATTTTAATCAGTTGTTTGATTTGGACTGCATCCTAAGAAAAAACTAACATGTGTAATTATACTATACATATATATATATATATATATATATATATATATATATATATATATATATATATATTGCCGTGTTATACTCCTGTTATTACTCATACACTTGTAAAATGTTAAATCTCTTTGCCTCAACTAGCTGATTCAATTAAATAAAACAATTCTACAATACACAGTATAATGATTAAATATTTACAACCTTTTCAAATATTTTCCCCCTTTTAAATTATTTACATCCGTCAGATTTTTAGAAAATAAAGCCAGCAAAACGAGCTCTTTATTACATTTAGAGACCTTTTGAAACGTTTCAAGATGCCTCTATAGCCTTTCATAAATTTGTCCAAGAAACCCCAGTTTGTCGGCTCTTACATTTTGAATTATTATTGAAATAAAACAGTTTACAGAAATAAATTGTATCAAAATATCTAACCTGAAGTGGTTCAGTAGGTTCTCTACATCCCCAAAAATTTTCGTGTCTAGTCTGAATGTTCTGAGTCGAATTTGAAAGTCGACATCTAACCACAATACTATCCAAATCGTTGTTAGTGAGGTTGTTCCAATAAAAGGTTTTTCATCTCCGTAATTAATGAATATTTACCATTTTCAGAGATTACCAAATGAATTTAACAGGCAGCATTCTCCAGAGTCTTCCTGACTCGTATCCAAAATTGTATTTAAAATCGTAATTAAGATCGTTATGGAGAGTTTTAACAGGAGTCGTAACAAGATCTTTATTAAAACCCCCGTTGTATTTATTATTAGAAATTGTATAATTTCAATAAATCTGGTTTACTTACGTCTGTAGAAGTACGGCTCGCCCACACAATTTTACACTCTTTTAAAATGATTTTCACTTTAATTTAGTTAACTGTTCGCGTGAATATTTAGCACTTTCAAGAATAGTGACTGCCCAGTTTCAAAAGTATACTAAATCGTTGTTCAATTGTCATCATTTTTATAGGCCCGACCCTGTTTGTTTGCGATTCGTTGACTCCACGTGCTGGGCGACACCAAGTGTCTTATCTCTTGTTATTTTGGGAAACTTTACCAATTGTGTAGTTTAATTGCATCGAGGATGCTCAATTTGTCACATAATTCATTCTTATACCTCACATTTAATTAAGAAATCCCAGGAATGTTCGTTCATAAAATCACGTATTATTGTTGTTGGCTTTATTCTAATCTGAATAGAATAAATTTGGTGTTTGTTTATTTCCTAGCTAAATGGATTTTTGAACAAATGTAATACTTCTATCACGTACGCTTTTCAAATAATGCATAATTTCTGCCTGCATTTATGATGACATATTAACGCACTTTTTGAATATTTATCTAGCTAATTCATACAGGTTTTTCATTAATTTAATTTCGATGCGTTTCGTTACATTTTTAAATTCTTATCTTTGCTCGTAGCTACTCTTGGATATGCGTTTAATCGTTTGTACTTCTATATACAGTGTGCACTCAACTAATAATATTTATAATGATCTATTTACTCTTCTAATATCTGTAATTATGTGCCTTTGTTACTTGGGAGTTTCTTTTGTTTATTCTACGACCCCTATGACTTAACCTACTCCTAAATTAACCCTATAATTACAGCAATATATATGTATATATATATATATATATATATATATATATATATTGCTATGCTCCCTAAATTATTCGCGCCCCATCGTTTGGGCGACCATATTAAAATTGCTATGTATAAACAAGAATTGTAATTATCGTTCTCCGACGGTGGGCAGTCTTATTAATATTGCTATAAAATCCCCTCCAGGAACTTAACTGGATTTTATCTTGAACCAACCTTGTCTACCAATAACAAAATTTGATACGTTACAGCCTTCCTCGTTATCAATTTCCTATTCAACTTATAACTCCTCCTTAATTGTTTAAATTATCAAATCACTCCCATTAACTTTATTTTATGACCTCGACTAGCATTTATTTGGAATTATAAAATTCAGTTAATTCGATTCTATATAATAAAACAAATATTATGTACAGTTTTTGTAAATTATTTTAAATACACTTTTCAATTAATAAATGTTGTAAATCTCATTTATTAAAAATCATATACTTTTTACTCAAAACCCAAAGTCACCAAAGAACCTATTATTTTTATAAAAGAAGAAAAAAAAAAGTGTGGAACGTTCTAAACCTCTTATCCTCACGCACTTTATACCTGTTCAAATCCTTTGTTTTGGTGAACTTCGTCACATTAATTTATATTAAGCAAATTCAATATTCAAATAAAAAATATAGAAGAATAATGTCTCACAACTAAAAATCTAACCTGGTCTATTTTCTTCTTGCAATTGACGCATCCACTAATATTTCCCATGCATTAAGCCATCCATTTGAATAAAAATTATTTTCCCCCAATTCAGGATTATTACATGCCCATTCGAAATATTGTCTATCACACTTGAACCATTGCATTTAAATTGTTTCCATCACCTTCTGGACTACCATTAACTTATTCTTATGCACCCCAATTTATTGTCATTTCATTCAGACTTATTAAATTTCCCCAAACTTAGAATTGGATTATCATCTTCCCCAGACATGGAATTACATTTATTCTCCACGAACTTTAGAATAGAAATCTTATTATCATTGTCTCCTGACTCGAAGCCCTATTATTAATATGTTTTAGTTTAAAATAAAATTCCCCAAAATCTACTTACGTTTAATCGGCAATTATAATTTTTATCTTGGTACTTATACTATCTTTCACTTTAAAATTATTACGTATCACTTTGTTTCATAGCGGTGCACTTCGGCCTTTGTTGAGTTGCAAACTGACTTCGTTATCACTGTACCTGTTAGTATATCTTTTCTCTCTTACTCCGTCAGTGGGTATGGTCTAGAAACTCGTCGCTCATTTTTAACGAATCAAATCTTTGCATTCAAAGTAGTTTCTAATGTAATTTTCTATGCTTTCCAATAATTGTGACTTGGTCGCAGGTGCTTGTTATCAAACATGCGGTGTTTTGACAAATCTAATTGCTTTTCCATAAACAACTGATGCAATTCGACTTTTAATTTTCATATCTGCCTGTTATTTACGCAATTTTTAATCACCTCTCTTTATCAAAGTTCTTAACTACTTGTACGCATTCACATTATGCTTCCTGAAGCTCTATTTCTTATCTCAGTATTAGCCTAATTGTTTGAAAGTCTTTTCAATGCGTGTTTAATTATACTTTAATATGTTTACATATAAGATACGCGTGCTTCCACTGAAAAAATCATTATTTGCCTTACCTAAATTAACTAAAACTATCTACATGGTTTTAAATATTTACTATCTACTTAATGCATGTATTTTTCATTCCTACGCCAACTATGCGTCTTCCTATGTTTATTTGCGTCGCTTAAAACTATTTATATTTTATATACAGAGTGTTGACTGCTTACTATCTACAAACTATCTCCATTTCTCAATTCTTTACTAAATAAATGCAGTTTCCTGCTTCCTATGATGATTTCTCATTTCTAATCAACCTATATATACTATAAAGAATAAATTTATCATTAATATTAGCCAAAGGGCATCCTGTCGACGAGTTTCGCCTAATTGGGCTCATCAGGACAGGAGTAGCAGATGTAATATTTAACACGAACACATTATGAAGTACAGCATCACCTAGCCCACAATTTGTGCCTTCGTGCTGTTTCACCTGACTTTGCAGGTTTTGTCAACAGTCGGCACGGAGGAGATCCGGTTCAACTGCCTTTTGAACCGGATCTCCTCCGTGCCGACTGTTGATAAAACCTGCAAAGTCAGGTG
The DNA here is from genome assembly GCA_036346225.1 of Platerodrilus igneus. Taxonomy (NCBI): domain Eukaryota; kingdom Metazoa; phylum Arthropoda; class Insecta; order Coleoptera; family Lycidae; genus Platerodrilus; species Platerodrilus igneus. The sequence goes on from JARFIW010001386.1 coordinate 133,205, forward strand.
AAACAGCACGAAGGCACAAATTGTGGGCTAGGTGATGCTGTACTTCATAATGTGTTCGTGTTAAATATTACATCTTGCTACTCCTGTCCTGATGAGACTCAATTAGGGCGAAACGCGTCGACAGGATGCTGTATATTGAGTCACTAATAAATTTCATTCTTAATATTATTTAAGACTCATTAAATTTATATATTCTTTATATATATATATATATATATATATATATATATAGTAGACTGTTTTTACGTTGTCTAGGGTTTGATACTTTTATACCTTTTGAGATAATTCACTCGCGTAATCATATAAAGCATTTAATAAAATAAACAGGTATAATACAGTTTCGTGAACGTATAAACACAATCAATGTTTAGAACTATGTAATTTTACTACATCGAAATTAACCGTAACATGAGGAATTGAAAACACTTGCTTAATAAATACAGGTAGCTAATAAACACGTAAATAGATTGCGGCTCAATCTAGCATTCGTCTTTCAAGATATGTTCTAGGGTCGTCTTTCCCTAGGACGTACGTCTTAATCTCGTCTTAGCTCAACTTCGAATGAACGATCCCCTGCTATGAGCCTCCCTTCCATTTGTGTTCTTAAGGTCAGGTAAATATTATAGCAGTGGTGTTTGTTCAACCTTATCCTGTATTCTTATTACGCATGGGTGTATCTTAAAAGTTTAACTTACTTCTACTAAATTAATATTAAGGGTTATTCCTACATATATATATATATATATATATATATATATATATATATATATTCTGAAGTCTACCTGGACATATGCTGGAATAGGTCGGATCGCTCAATTCAAGTCCCACTGTTGGGTTGACATTAAATTCTCTGAAGTCTTGCTCTTGGACGCCAAACTTCCAGCTTTTCTGCTCTGCTTTGAAAGTGCTGTTTCGTCAGAGATATTCATCTCGGCTTCTCAGCTGCTTTCTGAAAATACTATCCTACTATTCGATGAAAGAAAACTCGACTACAAAATCTTACCGCAATTCTCACTTTAAAATAATTCATTTTGAATATTAAATTTTGAGATCTACCTATATTCAACAATAACTATTGAAAGTAATTGGGCTTAACCATAAACCTTACTTTAAACCCCTGGTCTAATAAGAGCCAATAGTAAACTTATTCGTACATGTGTGCTAATTTTCGCACTAAAAATCATCTAAAATAATAATAATCAATAAAAATAATCAATTCTTTTGTCCAGAGAATTAAAAAAATACACCCCAAAAATCACAGAATGTCATAACACCTAATATTCACTAAAGACAAATTTTTTATAAAAATCAGTTACCTGGAATGTAGCACAAACAGGTATCTGCCATTGCACCATCGCTGACGTAGCCCTCATCAACAACTGCACGTTCAGAAATCACTCCAAATTGACTCACACTATCTGGAACAGCAATCATCTACCCAAATTTCTATTTATCCAATCTACGGTATATCCAATCCTTCATACATGTGCTAAGTTCCAACAATATCCACAACTCCATTTAAGTATTCAAAAAGCACCAACAACCAAAATAATAAAGTTGTTTCTACTTACAGTTCAGCATGCTATGCTTTTCAAAATATATTTTATAAAATTTAACACTGCTATTTCAGCATTACACCAACTTGTGCAAGTTTAAATGATTTCAATTAAAATTCACTCATCCCTTATCTCATTTACTAATGTTGTTCGAATCTTGGATGAAAATTATCAGAGAGCTTCTTACCGTCTCCTGGTGATTTATATAGCACAAAATGCCCCCCCCCCCACTAGTTTCGCTTCCTAAAACACACCGTCACCACAAACAAGATTTCTTATTAATTTGTACAACGGTTAACACAATTCCAAAAACAATATGCACAAACAACACACACCTGTCATGGATTCTAAAAATCCCACCGATAACCTTCGGCAATTCGTTGGAAAATTGGCAGGCGTATGCCAACCGTCTAGAAAATCTAAGAATTTTGATCACAAAATAAACGCTTTACTTCAAAAATCTGCGACAAAATTATGTATTGTGATGAAAACTCATGCCAAAGGAAGTGGAACTTAAGAATGCATGCAGATTACTGATGGAAACTAATCAGGGATGCTCCAGAAGTACTCTAGAAACGAAAATTTTGCTAACAGATCGTAATCAGCTGAAAAAAGTCCTATAAGAAACACCCGTCGTTGTTCAATGTTATGTACGAAGCAATTCAATTAAAATACCAATGCAACATTCAATTTTGGGTTAATAATCATACTTTCCGTAACAGCAGAAACACTAGCGGTGCAAATACATTTTCGCGATTCAATAGCACTATCAGTAAGAGTGAGCAAAAAGGTTTGCAAAATGTCTTAAAGATAAGACGATGTTTGCCAATCGAGAAACGGGCCTAAACTTCTGTCACTCTGATGCACATTTGCCATTATATCGCAAATTAAAACCGTTTAAAACGATTTTTTGCCACTCATACATATAGCAATTAAAATTCGACTTGTGAAACTGACAATTTAAGGCATAGTCGTATAGCGTTGCTAACGGTTGCTCTAAAAAAGCAATGCACCCTGAAGTGTACCTTACTAAGCTATTAGTAATTTTCCAACTAACAATACAAAATTATTCAAGCATCGTCTGAATTTATAATCGTTTCCAAGCACAATAAAATGCAAAAGCAAAGTTTCTTAACACAACAAAATCTGCTTATTTAAGCTGTACAAAATATACAATGCCGATTAGTTATTGAAAATTTAATTACTCCATCTACAGCAAAAGCAATAAGCCAAACCGCCTGAAATGTAGAAGCAACTTTGTTCCGTTCCTCTACGGTAGTTTACTCAAGCTTAATTCACGAAGGAAATAATAAACGGAAGGCTTAATAATTCTAGCTTTCTCAGCTCTTCTATACGTGTTGACCCTAAAATTGCTGTTAGTGTGCACAGTGCTAAGTTAATTAACTTGCAAAATTATACTGAAGTGTTTTTGAAATTATGCATTCTATTTGGTATACGCGCCCTTACATATTAATCTGTTTTTCTCATGAACAGCTTGTTGTCTGCATCTATATTGATATTAGTTCTGGATATTATTTTTAAGAAATCCGCTAGTATGAAGGTCGTTCAATAAGTCCTTAGAAAAAAGTAGAAAAAACATTTTTTTGAGGAAATTTTTTTTCAACATAATATCCCTTCAGCTCTATACATTTTTCAAAACGCTTTTCCAAATTTTTTAAGCAGTCCAAAAAATTGAATTTCTGAAACTCTTCAAAATAGTCATTTGTTTGGGTGATGACCTCCTCGTTAGACGTAAATTTTTGTCCGCCAAGCCATTTCTTCAAGTTGGGAAATAAAAAAAAAGTCACAGGGGCCAAATCTGACAAATAAGGTGGATCTTGCAATAACAACTGCTCAGGTGTACACCCGTGCATTGTCTTGATGAAAGAGGATCTTTTTCCGTTTAAAATGAGGGCGTTCTTCCTTGATTTCTTCGCTCAGCCGGTCCAATAACGACGCATAATACTCTCCCGTTATCGTTTTTTTCTTTTCCAAGTAATTGATGTAGACGATACCGCGTGCGTCCCAAAAGACCGTGACCATAACCTTGCCGGCCGATTCACCGATTCACCAGCAAAACAGCCTCAGAACCGACCACACGATTGCGTTTATTCCCCACTGTGAGCAAACGCGGCACCCATCCTGCCGAGATTTTTTTCGCAGCCAATTTTTTGTGCAAAATTGATGCAACTGTGCCTTGCGATATGCCTGTGGACTCGGCTATTTAGTGCACTTTTATTCGTCGATCATTTAAAATTATATCGTGAATTTTGTCAATCATTTCGGAGGTAAACTCTTTTACAGGGCGTCCGGAACAATGTTCATCTTTGTGGATGTACGATCACGTTTAAACTCATTCAGCCAATTGTAAACAGTTGCATACACAGGAGCACATGTGCCATGAACTTCATCCAACTTAGACTTTATTTCTTTCGCCGTTAACCCTTTTAAATACAAGTGTTTAATCACTGCGCAAAAATTACTTTTATCCATTGTTATAATCAAATGAAAGCTTTTACTTAAACAACAACAAAAATGACTAGTTAGGAGTGATGCTTGCTGTGAAAATTTTATTTGCGATACTACGAGCGCCATCTCTAGGATTTTCTAAGAACTTATTGAACGAACCTCCTACTATTAATGACAAATCAGTAACAGTAAAAATTAGTAGAACAGCATCACTTTTTAACGTAAGTAGTACCACGGAGTATGAATTGATATTTGCAATATTTCTATGTCACTATAATGTACATGAACGGGAGCTTGGAGGTCAGAAAGCAAATGCTTCAGTGATACCATACTGGGATTGTGCGCAAGATCAATTCAAAAACGACATACGCAATTGAGTTTCTTTAAACATAATAAACTTAAATAAAGCTATAGTGGATTTATTTTACAATTTTGAAGGACCTTATCTTAAGGAAGTTTTAGAATACGAGAACTGGTAGAAAGGCATGCGTATTGAATGAGCTAAAGAGCCACAATTTTAGATTTAACCGAATTAGTGGACTTTTTAGTGAGGAACCCGACTAAGACATATTCCCCAGAGAGGGCAGTAGCTCTTTCGGTACTTAGAGTGGCAGAAACTATAGAGATTGCTATGGCGTTCCCAGACATACTTACTGCGCTATGGACGGCAACGGGACACCACCATATTATCTCCCAAATACACAACCTACCAGAAACGTTTTAAAAATGATGACATCCTCTGGAACAAAAAATTCCGGAGTTAAAATAGTTCTTGATTCGGATCTCCAGGAGGGGTCTACTTCGGAAAATATAATCGCCAAGTACAATAGGAACCGGAACATCTTGCGGATAGGGGCGTGTCATAAGGTCCCGGGTTCGATTCCCGACACGAACCGTTTGAAAAATGCTAGGCGTGCATTTTCCACAAATTATACGTCCTCGTTGGAATGAGAGCTAAAATGTAGGTCCCGCATTTGAAGTTTTGTTACGCACTTCTAAAATTCCTACCTTGCTTGGCATAGCAAGGATTAGTCAAAATTCAAAATTTTAAGGTAGAGCAAACTCGTTTCCTGGCCAATGTAGTATCTTCAAGTACAACATTTTAAAGTCAAATAGGAGCGGGATGTGGTATATTAGAAGAATGAAGCAAGTAGATAAGCTATTATGAATTTAATAGAGGAAAGATCAGTTGTAAAGTAAATTAAGCAATTTAATCCAGTTCTTTTAGTAAATCGACAGATGTAAGTATGTTAGAGTCAAAAATGTATCCAAAAGTTACGGAATGCAGGTACAAAAAATATTATAGCCAAGATTTTGAAGATGTTTGTTAACACCAAACGAAGTGATCTGAAAAAGTTATGGTTGTAATACGAGCCATGACTAGGCACCAAGACAACCAAAATAATTTAAATAAAGAAACATGTTATGAGGACATGTAGAAGTGATTTTGCGTGAAGTAAAAATTTTTTAATTAGAATGTAACGATACACGTTAATCAGCATACCGTTGGTAAGTTTTAAAGTAGCACCTAACTGTATAAGTATGCATTTGTACAAGAATGGAAGAGGTGGGGCAAAGAACTTCTACTGCAGTTGCAAGAGACAGCTAGTAAATTATGACATCGAAATATTAAATTATGCACATCGGAGAACATTGTTAAGTATCGTAGAACTACTAAATTCAAGAAGTCCACGTCTTCAATATACAGTGAAATATGCTTAATACTATATCTAAAATCCACTAATCTAGAAAAGAGGGAGTACGTACAGCAAATACTAAAACTTTTCTCGGAAAACCCAATTTTCGGAGGACATGTGGTAGCAAACGATTACTAAAAGGATTAAGTACCCAATACAATTGGAAAAGGATATTACGAGATGTGGCATAATATGTCAGGAATGTCAAACCTATAAAAACAAAATTAGAGAAAAAGAAGGAATAGAAGTAAGGTCTGTCCCTCAAAAATGTTTTGATATAACTACCATTAACACGATAGGTTCTTTTGTAAAGTCAAATAAAGGAAACGGATACGCGGCAACAATATCATATGAGCTAAGTAAGTACGTTGAGATAATCTCAACACCAAACAAAGAAATTACCACAATAGATACCTTAGTAGACAATTTTATACTAGTATATGTACGAATAAAACAAATACAAACTGATCTAGAAACTGATATAAAAATGAAATTTTCAGAAGCGTAACTGGCTTATTATCTATACCGAATCATCCACAAATAAACAGCAGGAGTAGAAAAAGTTTATCGCACATAAAATGAATATATATGATCATTTGTGAATATCTAGAACTGATTGGGATGAACGGAGTTGTTACGTTTATTTTCGGGATAAATAAAATACCCCTTTTTCCCTTGTTAATTCATTACCCGTTCGAATAAATTCCGTTTCTATTCTTAAATTCTTCTATAACATCCTATATGTTTTATCTGTTCAAAATAATCCCTCTTTACAATAATTTTTAAAGCAAATCTATTTGCTTGGAAACGACAAGTTTATGATAAAATTTAAATAAATCAATACCTTGTTTTAAGTATTCTTTAAGTTGCTAAACATTCCGATAGCGTATAATTGATTTTCTATTGTTCCAGTTTACAGACTCGTCGAACTAAGGTCGCGCACTTGCCGATAAAGCCGCGTTTTCCAGTTTCTTAATCGCGTTATGATAACAATATGACTTAGAGCTCTGGTTGTTTAATTAAACGGATTTATGTTCATTTTATTTTCGAAAATATTAAAAAGCATTCGTCGGAATTGCTAGATTCTTCATTCCTTTTTCTTTATGAAAATTTCGCGCACGCCTTACAGCGTGATGCCAACTAATGGTTTTATAAACCTGTACTTGTCGGCGTAAATAAATTAATATTTTTCGTAATCATTCTAACTACCTGCGGGGGACACGATAGTCCTTGAATTGCCGCTCCTGGAGGTATACAAGGCTACACTAGTAACGTGGTCTCAGATCCATCTGGCCCGCTCCGGTCCTAGGAGCGAACGAGAGATCGAACACCTTGAACATGGTAAGTGTTTCGTCCCTGTTTACGATGAGTCCCTATATATTTAGACTTCCCGTGTAAACTCATGCATGTAGAAAATTACTTCGCCTATACGAAAATTTTAAAACTATTTTGGAGCTCTTTGCCATGTTGGGAATGTAGTACTATCTGTTTTAATGAACTACAAAACAAAAGGATATTCTACATATTACTGTGTAACTGGGTTAAAATACTTAATGGATAACTGATTTAGAATGCATACTTTTATGCGAGATGATGTTTTTTTGTTAATAATAGTAGATAATATACCTTCCTTCTGGCACACTTCGATCCTCACTCGATCGATCCCCCACCCTGCCTTCTATTTCGCAGTTGTTGAGGTGGTGTGCCTTGTAAATTCAGACGATCCTCAAGACACTTCTGGCGCACATCGTTTCTCACTGGATCGCCGCCCCTTCCTACCCCTTTCTGCTTGCCTACTAGTTGTAGGGTGTTGAAGGGGAAGGGGTCTTATGACAATTCTCATGACTCGTATGAATTCTTCATTATGTTTATCGGCTTTGCGGGTGTCCTATTCATCATTCTGCGGGCTAGAAAATTTTAACGATAGTGATAGGCAGATATAATTAGCATTGTGAAATTACATGGGATTATTTAGCACTATTATTTTAATATTATAATTTTACTTTTTAACATATATCATTTTAATATTAGACTAGTATAAGTGTGTTCTTAAATTTTAGAATTAAGTTGACTCCATAATTGGACTTCTATACATATGTCTGTGTAGACTTTATTAATAAATGAAATAAATGAAATTATGTTTATCGGCTTTGCGGGTGCCCCATTTGGCATTTTGCGGTCTAGAAAATTTTTAACGATCCTCATGACTCGTATGAATTCTTCATTATGTTTTTCGGCTTTGCGGGTGCCCCATTCGGAATTTTGAGGTTTAGAAAAAATTTTAAAAAATTTTAAATTGAGTGAACATATGTCCTGGGGTTTAAAAATCAATTCAAAATTATATAACATAGATATGGGGAAAAGTTATTGGCATCGTAGTAGGTCAAATACTTACACGGTGTAATGAGATCGTACTCTTCGTCCATGTACTTGTTGGCTGCAGCGCAACGTTCCGTATGGGCGGGCGGACCGGTTGCACGGGCGGGCGGGCAAACGAATGCGGATGAACGGGCGGACGGGCTGGTGGGCGGACGGGTGGATGGACGGACGGACGGGCGGGCAGGGATGGACTATTTAGTATAAAAGACTGCTTTTTGAAATTTTTGAATCAGTCTTAACAGTATATTTGAAAGATGTACACCAAGCAATCTTTAGAGAAAGCAATTAGTGAAATTCGGAAAGGTATGTTAAATACGCGTAAAGCTAGTAGGTTGTATAATGTGCCTAGAACAACGCTACGGGATCACCTCTATAAACTTGGTGTTCGAAATAAAAGTAGAGAATCAAATATCCCGGTAGAAGCTGCACGACAAAAGTTAAAATACCATACAAAACTTTGATACATATACCACTTCTAGTGCAAAGGAAGTTGGTAAACATGGACTTTGTTCCCATCCAATATAAGGGCAATATTTGCAGGACCATCGAGTTGTGGAAAACCAACGCTCTAATATCTCTCATTTTACATGAGAATGGACTTGCATTCCAAAACGTCTATGTGTTTTCTAAAAGTTTATATCAGCCAAAGTATGAACTGTTAAGAAAGTTATTTGAACCCTTAAAGACGGATATTGGTTACTACGAATTTGGGAATTATAAAGATTTGATTAGGCCAGAGGATGCAAAAGAAGATTCAATTATTGTCTTTGATGATATTCATGCAAACGAACAAAACAAGATCGCACGGTTTTTCTCCTGTGGTAGACATAAGAGTATCGATTCCTTTTACTTATGCCAAACGTATGCCAGCACAGTAAAGCACGGACTTAGAGATAACGCTAATGTTATTTCAATATGGAAACAGGATGATGCAAATCTTTGGCATATCTTTTAAATCATGTTGGCAGTGATATGCCCTTTATAAAGTTTAAAGAAATTTGTCAGCGATGCTGGAATGGTGGTGACTCGAAATATAGTTTTATTACTATTGTAAAAGATTTTGATTTGGGTAAGGGGCGATATAGAAAAATTTCGATGAGTATATAAATATAGAAGAAGCCGTTAATGGTTAGCCCCAATCTCAAGTTTCATGATGACGGCCGCTAAAGATTTTATTGTAAACAAACATAAGCATCATTTTATGCAGGATGCCGTACGAAGGAAGTTTGTGGAACGCAAAAAAGATATACTACTTTACAACCAGATTTCAAAGAAGCTCATAAACATTGCATGAGCCTTTGCAAATCACCGCTTCCCAGTCATAAGGAATAGCGGAAAAATACTAAAACCTATGAAGGGGATTAAAGTTGAAAACAAAGGCGAACTTTTAAAAAGATTAAGTTACCAGTTAACGACGAGCCTGTACATCGTTAGTATACGAACGTGCTGGTTAAAACTGAAGACGAAAATATATACACGTCAGTTTATGGAGTTAAGTATAATCCCCAATCTGATACGCATAGTTCGGGAAAAAGTATATTGGAAATTGATACAGAAATCAGTAACATAACCTTAAATAATAGAGGTCATCCTAGCACTAGAGGGGTATCTATAATAGAAGAATTAAGAGAAGAGGGTTGTATAATAGAATAAGCATAACACAAATCGAGCACAATCGGGGCATATCCGAACAAGAGTAGCTCATATAAAAGGACTGTTGGCATAGAAGTTATAATTTATCGATTATACAGTTTAAAGAGGTGATTAAACAAATATGTATAAAGACTTTGGGAAGGTTATTCAAAGATTTCGCAATGCTCTACGAGTAAAAAGGCGGAATGCGGGCAACGGTTTTCGATAGAAGGACAAAATGTCTTATGTGCCAGTCATACGAGGAAGCAATACAGCACTGTACTGCTGTGTTAGTATTACCCGAAGATTTGGATGATTTTATGGAAATAATCGAGGAGATGGGATTTATAAAACTGTTGGCAGATATTCAGATGGAATATCTTTTAAATTCTAAGTTTTAAGATAAAAATTTAACTGTCTCAATTACTGCCATAAGAAATGAATGATGAGAATTTACAACATCAACAGTAACAACAACATCAACAACATCGATAACATCAACAACATCGATAATATCAACAATATAATCAACTTTACCAACCTCATGAAACCATTAAACAATTACAGCACCAACGCCCACAACATCAGCTTTGCCGTCTCTAATATTATAATGGGCAGGAGCAAAATATTAATTGGATAAGAAAAATGCTTCCTTATACATCCAATAGGGTGGAACGCTAGACTACCGAAAAGATTCCAAAGGATAGCCAATAACTGGATATCTATATAATTTGTATCTGCATTGTATTTTGTAAAAATAAAGTTGTATAAAGTTGAATAATGTTTTGATAATACGCTCATAATGAAATGTCGTTTTACATCACTTTTGCGAATACAGCGCTAAGGTCATCGTAACGGATACTATAGGGCTACGCTCGATCAATAGTTGCTCAATCGATTGCAATCTAAGTCGCCAATACATTGTGATATTCTAATCGTACCCGATGTTACTCTAACCTATGATCCAACAGTCCCATATATATCCAAATTGTCACATTACTAAGTAACTTACTACAGTTAATCACAATAGCATATTGCAATATAAAGCCTAGGGGTGGGGTACGACGGTTCTTTATAGCCACCAGGCAGCGCTTTTTATACTATATATACCTGACATTTTAATGGATGACATCCTGGTTTGTAAGCAGGATTAGGATCATCCAATGCCGATACACTCCCACATTGTGGTATCTGTCGTATAAATATGGCCAACCACCAGTTTAAACCCCAAACCATTTTCCAGTAGTTTTATATCCATGATGCTATTGTTAACAAGCGAGTTTACTTATTGTTATGATATTTGGGCGCAAGGTAACACGGTGCAATAACACTTACCTCATAGCCTATTCGCTGAGCTTTTGATGTTGAATTGGAACCATGCCGCAAGCACCGTAGACCCGGCTTTAGTCAGAGGCGTGTGCAATGGTCTACCATGCGCACAAAGATCAAAGCAACATAGTAAATATTTTTTGACACCTTTATAAATGAATTATATCTATTAAGTTGATATTAACAAAACATGCAGTTACATATACACGATGGATAAGATGCCTGTTGTGCTAGCCTGTATCGAATTATGGACTCTCAAAGCAATTATGCGTAGCCAATAACAGAATGAATAAATGCGATTGTTTTGTTATGATGCAAATTATTAGGTAAAATGAATTAGTAATATTGTAAGCAGAAGGGAGGGAAGGGATAATAAACGACAGCATTCTATAGTTTATAATGAATACGACCGTGGGCTACTTCAGTTTTATTCTAGTATTTTTAATAGTTTGTAAATTTTGATATTGATATTGGAATTGATGTGTAAATATAATATAATATAAGAATTAAAAATTAAAACCAGTAGTTTACATGGAAACTGGGCATGTCACCAACCAGGTCAAAAATAGATTTTATAGGTATTTCAGTTATTAAAGACATTGCACCAAATTCATTCCTATAATATGCCATGATGCTAACCAATCATAATCCTATTACATAATACTAAAACTAGTGGTAGCGGCGACTTAAGTTGTGCTACAGTTTATAAACCTGTAAAACTTAATTCATATACAAATTTTCATGCTACTGAATAAATAAGATGTAAATAAAATAGCCGAGCGCCTGCCTATTTGCAACATTTATTAAAACGTGTATGCAACGGTCATATTAATATACACGTCTGGCGAATACTAAACACATAATTATGCTAAAATAAGTCTTTTAAAATAAGCATCGTCATCATCTGAAACAATGTGCTGTTAAAATCTGGCCACAAAAATTAGTTTACTTACCTAGAGCGACTTCACAAAACTCGATTCGTAAACTGAAAGGCCGAGCACTTTACGTTAATGTATCAGCATATGTCATAAGGAAATGCTCCGAGTGTAAACACCAGGAATCCATCTATGAGCAAAATGCTTAACCATTACTATTATTGTGCTATTCATTAGCAGAAATCTGCACAAATCTGCATAAATATTACGTCCAATGCTATTTTTGTTTGATGTCTGAAAGCAACTAATTAAAATATTGCATCATCCGTTTTACATAATTCACGTATGTAAAATTTGTAAACATTCAATATTTGTGCAATTTAAAGAACGAAATAATGCTTTACATAATCAAATGAGGTATTTTCATTATACAATACAATAATAATTATTACAATAGGTAACCCTATTTTGACTATTAAAAACAATGTCGATGTGTGAGCTCAAACGATTAGTTATTTGATAAAACTTCTTGGGGCGCGATTCGAGTGGTCAACGGCCTACTTAAACATGTCTATGCTTGTATAAATGTGCGTGACGTCATAAATATCATAGCTTATAAATATTTCTAGCTGTAAAATATATTAACCGGATGCACGTTTGAGGCTTCTCGCGCTTTACTAAGTTCTATTTTAAAATGAAAATTGCTTTGTATTCACAGAATGTCGGTCTTTAATTTAAAGATCCAAACACATAATAACCAATATAATTTACAGATTTTTAAAATGGGTCACTAATAGAAAAGATTTTTATAATACGTACTAATTTGCCTTATGGAGAGCTGCATTCGCGAGCGTCTTTGGTACCACGATACAATTATGTATCATGAAACCGCACCAGAAAATTGAATAACAACGGCACATATTTTTTCGGAGCACCGATTAATGCAGATTTTATAAAAAATTTGTTCATGCCATCTGGTTCATCGAATTTCACACTGTTGTTTAAGCCCAAACACTAGTAAATTTAAATAAGTAAGGTGTTTCTGTATGACAATTAAACTACTGATGTACCATCGTATAGATTGCGGCTATTTTCTGCAATTTACAGAAAGTGAAATCATTATACATATCTGAAAAAAATATATAAATATCCAATCAAGCATACACACGCCCAAAAATGTTCGACTTACCTAGAACGATGTTTAATTACAGTAAAATATCAGTCGAAGGAGTGTTAACCTCTCACGATCACCCGGCGACTATGATTAGTCTCGAACCCCACAAAAGTTATAAAATGATTACATCATGACTCATCCAAAATTCTACATCACGTCTGTGCGAAGCTCGGTAAAATTGAGGTCAGCGCTGCTTTTATATAAGTTCGAATATTTTCAATGGATCCTAAGATATTAACAAAAATTATTAAAATTAATTAGAAACCTAAAACTATCTCAAAAACTATTTAGAATTTTACTAAAAGTAGCGCATTAAATATATAATTCATATACAAAATCGCGTTCGTCTTTGTCAATATCTGGAACCACACTAAACCGTACTAGAAAATTAAATCGTTAGTATCACAACGATACATATATTTTCTTTAGCGCGCCGATTTAACTTGATTTTATAAAAATTTGTTTTTCGCCTAGCATATATGAAAATAAATCATATCTACCCTAAAATCTGACTGAAAGTAAATCTTTGCGTTTCTAGGGCCGCAAAACTCATAATAGCATGATTTTATAGGTTTTTCCCGATCTAGACACCTATGACTATCATTGAGATTCATATATTGCGGCTTTGACGTTTCAAATAAATTATCATTTAACCTCGGCGTCGGTGTATTGTTAATAAGAGTTTCAAATAAAATATAAAATAATCATAGATGAGTAGTGAATAATTGTAATTCTAACTGAATAACTGTTAGTGAAGATGAATGATAATTTAGACTGTGATGATGATGAAGGAATTACAAGTACTCCACCGGTGTTGCAAGAAGAAGTGAGCAATGCTTCTTTAAATCTTTTACCTAAAAGTCTAGAGAACGGTACAAAAATACTATGAATTATTTAATAAATAGAAAAAAAAAAAAAAGCTAAAATGTAACAGAGAATGTTTTAATTGCGTATTTATCAGAAAGATCGAAACGTGTAAATGCTACTACTGATGGGCTAAATTTTCAATGCTAAAAGCACTTTTAAAGTCAAAGAAAATATTAATTTTGATGATCATCATAAAGCATTCTGTAAACTACCTTCCCAAAAAATCTAAAATTTTGATTCAAGTACAATAAATGTATTCAATTTTTAAGGCGGCAGATGATTAGGAATATCTAATGATAAAGGTATACAAATAAAATTATTGTAAATTTTTAGATTAACTTTACATTGCAAGTTTCTCTTATTATGGGAGTATACGGAGCTTGCCGCCGAAATGAGTTGACGAATATGAAACTTGACCACATAGATATTAGTGGACACGTATTGATTGTTACAGTTCCACAAACCAAAAATAATATTACAAGAACATTTACAGTCACAAACACTACAGTTGATGTACTGAATCTACTTACAATATACAACAAATATGTTTCTATTATACCTCCCCACATTACTCATAATTCCCTATTCATTTATTACAAAAATAATAAATGTACAATACAGCCGATCGGGAAAATGTATTTAGCAAAATTCCAAGCAAAATAGCCACCTTTTTGAAATTGGTTGAACCTAGTACATACACAGGCCAATGCTTCCGCCGTAGTTCTGCAACTCTATTAGCTAATGCTGGAAGTAATTTAATAACACTTAAGATACCTGGAGGATGGTGTTCTTCTGCAATTGCTTAAGGATATATAGGTGATTGGTTATCAAATAAGATTAAAATTTCTCAAAATTCTAACAAACCAAGAACATCAACTGTCTAGTACCAGCACAAATAATACAATTCACATGTTAATTGCTCTTAAACCAAATAAATGAAATACCAATTAATGTAGATAGACCGTCAACGTTATCGTAAAAAATGTCATCATGCTACCAGCATCTCAAATACTTACCAAGTGCCTACAAATTCTGGTATCACTATCCATAATAATGGTCAAGGGATAATTAATATCAATTACTATAATAAATAAATACGTCAAATGTTATTAACCTTCTTTATTTTATGGTTTTTCTATTTTTCTTTAATGTTAGACGAAAAACAGTTGTGTATCACACAGACAAAAATGCATTAGTAGTCCTTAGCTATCAGTTGCCCTCGCTCGCTTCGCTCGCTCAGGCATCTAATAGCTGCGGGCTGCTAATGAGCACTTTTGTCCTTGTGACACAATATACTATATACCGTCTGGTTACTCGAATTTTGCCCTATTTTAAGCCTAAACACTAATAAAGTTAAACAAGTAGGATTGTTAGTTATCATAGCAGAATATTTGTATTTCAACAATATGTAAACTTTATAGCGCTTCCTTAAATTTTATTATATTAAAACGGGTTTTGTGTGATGTTCTTTAAACATTAAGCTGTAATTTAAGTCCAAGCATGAAATTTGTATAACAATTATAAGAGCGTAAAAATCTATACATTGATTCGATTTATGAATTTTCAAAATAATTATCGACCCGTTAGAGATAAAAATTCTCGGGGCATGATTCGAGCGATCAACGACCTACTTAAACGTGTTTATGCTTGCATGAATATGCGTGACGTCATAAATATCATAGCTCATAAATATTTCTAGGTATCGTTCTCTATTAATTGTAGAAATGACCATTAATCACGATTTATAGGAAGAAGAATACATTTGTCTATATAACTCGAAAATATCAGTGCTGGTTTGATATATATAGCTAATTTTATAAAATAATTACTGATTCGATAGCAATAAGAATGTTTAGTTTGAATCCAAAATTTATTATTAACGTTTTATATCACATTACTGTTAAATTCCGGGATTATAAACCGAGTAATACAGTTCTTGAATTGCAATTAATTCAGGAAATATATTGTTTCTCTAATAACGCGGTTTCGAATAGGTAGGCTGATATACAGGTTTTGTAATATAGTTTATTCATAAAATCGATTTCTTATGCAAATTATTTATTGTACTGTACTATTTATGTGTCGTTTTGCTTTATGCAAATCACAAAATGGCCGCATTCCATACGATACGATGATACATCTGTCTATAATTAACCGCAAAATACTAATTATAAAATGAGCTATATATTAAAACAGAGAAAATTACTTTACCTGACGTTGAGATAATCAAAGCGGTTGATAATTAATCAATTTATAAAACTGAATACCCTTCAAATCGACCGATTTACATATATTTTAAATTCAGGCAATTAATTGTTTATGATGTAACTATGTTGTCTTGACTCATCTAAATTCTTCGGCACGTCTGTGCGAATCTCGGTAAAATTAAAGGTCATCATAGCTTTTATTAGAACTCGAATATTTCAGTGGATTCTAAAATATTAACAAAAATTACTAAAAATCTATTAGAAACCATAAATTATATATCGAAAATTATGCAGAATTTCCGTATAATTAAATTAAATATGTCACTCACCTAACTGCTATGATTAACGGAAAAAAGAACTGGTCCGAGCGCACTTTACATTATATTAGCATATCTCGTAACAATATGACCAGGAGTAAACACCTGAGGTCCATCTATATTCATACCGCACAAACTATACCTATGTGTCATTCTTTTCGTTTGTCTCGATCTGTTAACGCAGATTTCTGTTAAAGAATAGCACATAGGTATAGTTGGTGTAGTATGAATATAGATGGACCTCAGGTGTTTACCCTTGCATATTGTTACGAGATATGCTAATATAATAACGTAAAGTGCGCTCGGACCAGTTTTTTTTTCCTGGTTGCTGTTTACTATCAATGCAGTTTTGAGAAGTGGTTGAAGGTGAGTATTAAACCTTTGTATACATATTTAACAGCATATTTTTCAGATTAATCTGCAAGTTTTACGGTGTTAAAAGACACATTTTAGCTTAATTATATGTATAGTATTTGCTTTTAGATAGACGTGTATATTATATATAATCGTTGACACGTTTTGACGAGCTTTTAATGTTGCATATATGAATTACATATTTAATTTTAATTTAGCGTAAATTCGGCTTAATTTCGGGATAATTTATGGTTTCTAATAGATTTTAGTAATTTTTGTTAATATTGTAGGATCCACTGAAATATTCGAGTTCTAATAAAAGCTATGATGACCTTTAATTTTACCGAGATTCGCACAGACGTGATGTAGAATTTTGGATGAGTCAAGACAACATAGTTACATCATAAAACAATTAATTGCCTGAATTTAAAATATATGTAAAGCGGTCGATTTGAAGGGTATTCAGTTTTATAAATTGATTAATTATCAACCGCTTTGATTATCTCAACGTCAGGTAAAAGTAATTTTTCTGTTTTAATATATAGCTCATTTTATAATTAGTATTTTGCGGTTAATTATAGACAGTTGTATCATCGTATCGTATGGAATGCAGTCATTTCTGCAATTTACAGCGAACTAATCCTAGAAATATTTATGAGCAATGATATTTATGACGTCACGCACATTCATGCAGGCATAAACACGTTTAAGTAGGTCGTTGATCGCTCGAATCATGCCCCGAGAAGTTTTTATCAAGTAACTAAACGTTTGAGCTCACACATCGACATTGTTTTAATAGTCAAAATAGGTTTACCTATTGTAATAATTATTATTGTATTGTATAATGAAAATACTCCATTTAATTATCTAAAGCATTATTTCGTTCTTTAAATTATCCGAATATTGAATTTTAAAAATTTTACATACCTGAATTATTTAAAACGGATGATACAATATTTTAATTATATGCTTTCAGACCTCAAACAAAAACAGGTACAAGGTTAATTCTATGCAATCAAATCGAGCATTGGATGTAATATTTATGCAGATTTGTGCAGATTTCTGCTAATGAATAGCACAATAATAGTAATGATTAAATATTTTACTTATAAATAAATACCCGGGGTCTACACTGGAGCATTTCCTTATGACATATGCTGATACATTAACGTAAAATACTGGATTTTAACAAAACATTGTTTCAGATGATGACGATGCTTATTTTAAAAGATTCATTTTAGCTTAATTATGTGTTTAATATTCGCCAGACGTGTATATTAATATGACCTTGGCATACACGTTTTAATAAATGTTGCAAATAGGCAGGCGCTCGGCTATTTTATTTACATCTTATTTATTCAGTGGCTTGAAAATTTGTATATGAATTAAGTTTTATAGGTTTCTAAACTGTAGCAGCAACTTAAGTCGCCGCTAGCACTAGTTTTTAGTATTACGTAATAGGATCATGATGGTTAGCATCATGATATATTATAGGAATGAATTTGGTGCAATGTCATTAATAACTGAAATACCTATAAAATATATTTTTGAACTGGTTGATGACATGCCCAGTTTCCATGTAAACTACTGGTTTTAATTTTTAATTCTTATATTATATTATATTTACACATCAATTCCAATATCAATATCGAAATTTACAAGCTATTAAAAATACTAGAATAAAACTGAAGTAGCCCACGGTCGTATTCATTATAAATTATAGAATGCAACAATGCTGTCGTTTGCGGTTGGCGCCATGGTTCTATATCGAATAAGGTCCGAAAACATAGCAATGACTATTTATTATTCATATAATGCTAATTTTTCTGTTTTTAGTTGTATCGCAAGTTCCCCAGACGTAACTGTGCTCCATTCCTTTAGGAGCATCTCCACTGGGGCGACGTTTTATTAGCGATCTGTGCGCATTCTTTCTAATTTACCTATTTCCGATCATCTGGCTATTTATAAGAGGCCTCAGCCCATTTTCCTTTTCCGCGAATGCGAAAACATTTGTCTGCGTTTATTAAGCTGAGTAATAAACATCGTTTTATTGTGCAGATCACATAGGAATCCTGGGCCGAAGTTATATCGGTTGCCTGTGAGCATGCGCTTTAATTTACCTTCTTACATTCATCTGGCTATTTATTAGAGTCTCAACCAATTTTCCTCAATAGTGTTTCTTCTACGACTACAAAACCTCATAATTTACGTGTTTTAAACTATAAATAAACATCATTTTATTATACAAATTTCAAAGGAATCCTAAGGCGATGTTATATTGATGCCTGTGAGCATGCGCAGTAATTCACCTGTTTACGATCATCTGGCTATAAATATAAGGGGTCTCATCCCATTTTCCTCAGTTGTATTTCTTCTACGATCGCAAAACCTCGTGGTTTACGTGTTTTAAACTGAGTAACAAACAAATCCTGGACCGAAGTTATATTGACTGCCTGTGAGCACGCACTTTAATTTGCCTGTTTACGATCATCTTGCTATTTATAAGAAGTCTCAGCCCATTTTCCTCAGTAGTGTTTCTTTTACACCTGTAAAACATTGCAATTTACGTGTTTTAAACTGAGTAATAAACATAGTTTTATTGTGCAGATTACAATGGAATCCGTCAAAGTATTCGTCTGCGATGTGTGCCAGAAAACTTCTCGATCCAGAGCAACCTTAACCGACACAAAAGGAGGTTCATAATATCATTAGACCACCACCACGTCAGGTTACAGCCTCAGCTCCACCGACTGGATTATCAGCACCAGTATTATTTGTGTGCGACATTTGTGATATGGGGTTTGGGCGTCGAGCTAATTTAACCCGGCATCAGCACGCTCTCCACGGAAATACTATTTCTTCTACATCGATGTCAGCCAAACGTGGAGCATCACCACCACGTGCTGCACCTGCCCCAAAACGC
This sequence comes from Platerodrilus igneus, assembly GCA_036346225.1. Lineage (NCBI taxonomy): Eukaryota > Metazoa > Arthropoda > Insecta > Coleoptera > Lycidae > Platerodrilus > Platerodrilus igneus. The sequence continues at coordinate 152,984 of JARFIW010001386.1, forward strand.
CAGCGACAGGACATACGATATTGCAAGGATTGCAATATGGACGTTCCTTCACGCCAGTTCCCTGGACATTTACGCAGTGCCGCGCATAAGACCAAATCCGGAGACCCCGAACAAGAAGCGATACAGCTGTTATCGTCAGCCTTCCGCTCCCGGATCGCAACTTACCGCATCAATAATATGTCTGGTTGTAGAGACATTGAGACTTTTACTTGAACAAAAGCGGCATTTTGTAAAGTTGATCCAGGACACCTTGGAGGTCCACACGACCCTTAAATGTAATGTGGAAGTGTTTGGTATGTACACAAAGATGGACTTGGGTGATACCGAAGCAACTAAATCTTTCAATACCAAGAATCAAATTATAACCCGATCGAGCGACTTGAACAAAGTGTATACGGCGTTTTCTCGGGAGATGCTCGATAAATCCCAAGAATTTGAACATCACCAGTCCGGTTGGGCCTTACAACGTGTCCTGCATTTAGAACTAAACATCAACAAATACCAACCACTTAGGGATCTTCTTACATTGACCTTCCACGCTGGATAAAAGCTAAAAAGCGGTGGTGAATGTTAAAACCGAGACGCAGCCTGTTTTGCATACTCCATTGTAGCAGCGTTGTATCCTGCCAAGTATAACTCCCAACGTTTTAGCAAGTACCCCATTACTCGAGCTGCTTAAATATGGGTGGTATAGAGTTCCCTATGGCCTTTGACAAGATTGCCAAGTTCGAGGCTTTGAACGATCTGAGTATCAATGTATTCGGAGTGGAAGGAAGGTCTATTGTTGGTCCTCTACATTTTACTAAACGCAGGAGATCCCGGCACGTTAACTTGCTTTACATCCAGGATGAAGAAAAGGTCACTTCTGTTGGATCAAGGATTTGGGACGTCTGGTCGGTAAACAGTTATCAAAAGATCGCTTACATAAATGGATCTGCGATGGATGTTTAATCTTTTTCCGACTGAGACTGCCTTAATTAGGCATACTAGGCAGGACTGTAACCATGTCGTTACCCAAATGCCCACCGTCTTCAACAACGTTTTAGAATTTTCGGGCATCCAAAACAAATGCAGGTCCCATTCGTTATTTATGCAGACTTTGAGTCGCTCCTACAGCCGTACAGTTTTGCAACGCCCGACCCTCCACATCATCTACAACACCGCTTCAGCTGCATACCCCTTATAGCTGGGCATATTACATTAAATGCTGCTATGACAACTCCTCAATAAATTTGAGATCTACCGGGGTCCAGACGCCGCACGTAAATTTGTTACCAAACTTAGAGAGGAAGCTAGACGTCTGGGTAAGATATTGACGACGAATGTGCCCATGATTCCTTTGGATGCCCAGAATGAACTTTTGTTCCACACTACCGAAGACTGTGGGATATGCAAGAAACCGCTTGGAACAGACCGTGTGCGGGATCACAACCACATGAATGGTGTGTACCGCTTTCCTGTACACTCCAAATGTAACATCCTCTATCGGGTTCCGCAGTTTATCCCAGTGGTGTTTCACAACCTTAGTGGATATGATGCTCATTTCATCATAAAAGAACTGGGTATGATAATGAGAAGATTAACGTTATACCGAACAATAAAGAGCGGTTCATCTCGTTTTCAAAAACTGTACGACTATACGATTCAGAAGTGGTCTTAGACGGACAAGAAAAGATTGTCGACAAGCCCTGTGTCCAACTTCGGTTTATCGACTCTCCGATTTATGGCGGCCGGGTTGGATACACTGGCGAAGAATTTGCCCCAGGACCAGTTTGTAGAGGTCAGACGTCACTTTCCCGAGGACTCCAGGTTCCAACTGGTTACCAAGAAAGGTGTGTTTCCATACACTTACATACAAAGTATGGAAGTATTGGACGAAACAGCTCTTCCACCACAGGCTGCCTTCTACAACGATCTCGCCTCTACATCCATTACCACCGACGAATACGACAGGGCTCAGAAGGTATGGAGGGACTTTGGTCTTAACACGCTCGGAGAATATAGCGACCTCTATTTAAAGACAGATGTACTGTTGTTAGCAGACGTCTTTGAGAACTTTCGCCGGTGTGCATGTCGACTTATGACCTTGATCCGTGCCAGTATGTGACAGCGCCCTCATTAACCTGGGACGCCATGTTAAAATACACCGGCGTGAAACTGGAGCTCCTCACGGATATTGACATGTACCATTTTATAAAGTCTGGGATCAGAGGAGGTTTGACCCAGTGTAGTGGACGCTACGCTGCTGCCAACAACAAGTACATGGAAGAGTACGATCCTGCGGCTCCGTCTAAGTATTTAGCATACTACGATGCCAATAACTTGTATGGCTGGGCCATGAGCCAGGCTCTCCTCTTGGAGGATTTCGATGGTTGCCCTCTACCGATATAGCCGAACTACATGCCACCATCTTAAATGTTCCCAAGGACTCTGCGAAAGGATTCATTCTGGAGGTCGACTTGGAGTACCCTTCACATTTACATGATCTCCACAACGAGCTGCCGTTCTGCCCGGAAATGAAAACGTCGCCTTATATCACATCTAAGGCTCCGAAGCTCCTCGCCACCTTAGAAGACAAACACCGCTACATTATCCACTACAGGAATCTACAGCAGTGTGTGCGGAATGGATTAGTGTTGACCTCCATCCATCGGGTTCTCGAGTTCGACCAGTCTCCATGGTTGAAGCCTTATATCGAGTTGAACACGGACCTTCGCACTCGTGCCACTAACGCTTTTGAGAAGGACTTTTTCAAACTCATGAACAATGCCATCTTTGGTAAAACCATGGAAAATATAGACAAGCGCGTCGACGTGAAGCTTGTGACTCGATGGGAGTGTAACCGGAAGACCTTGTGTGCGAGTACCCTGATTGCCCGCCCGAACTTTAATTGTATTCTGGTACTAGGCGAAAATTTAGCACTTATACAGATGGACCGCGTTAAAGTCACCTATAATAAACCTATATATGCAGGCTTTTCGATTTTAGACCTATCAAAACCTTGATTTATGACTTTCACTATGAGAAACTGTTGCCTCTGTATGGGTCTAAGCTTTCGCTTTTGTATACAGATACCGATTCGCTCGTGTATAGTGTCGAAACAGAAGACTTGTACAGTGATATTCATACCCACCTGGACCTATTCGACACTAGTGACTACCACCCAGACAATAAATATAAGATCCCACTTGTAAACAAGAAAGTGCCCGGAAAGTTCAAGGATGAGTTTGGTGGTGAGATAGTTTTAGAGTTTGTGGGTACTGCGCCAAGAGTTACTGTATAGTTAGTGAAAGGGATGTAATAAAAAGATTAAAGGGGTTAAGCGTAGTGTTGCGCAGGGTATAAGTGTTGGCAGTTTTAAGGACGTAGCACATAACAGTAACTTCCGAGCCCTCGTGCATTCGATGCGAACTATTAGGAGCAAAAAACATGATTTGTTTACGCTGTTACTTAGCAAGGTCAGTTTATCGGGCGCAGATGATAAGCGTTTCGTCATCCCTAACACGACCTTAACGTATGCATGGGGCCATAGTGAAATAGATAATAGATTTTATTTTACTTAGTTTATAAGTTGTATATATTGCTCGGATTTAAGTTGTACACATTACGTGACTGTTTTAGGGTCACAATGTATATACATGTTTAGCCTAAAACGTGTACAATGATAATTGTAAATATAGACATATACAAAGAATTTATTACTACTGTGTATAGATTGTCTAATAAATTTTTATTTCTATATATATTGCAGTTTATTTTTATTTCTGTGCTCAATCACCGATCCCAGAGAACGGAAACAATTACCCTTTACAATTTTGATTACCCATACCTATGCCATATAATTTTGAGTGCATATGTTAGCTCGATTTAAAATTTTTTTAAATTTTTTCTAAACCTCAAAATTCCGAATAGGGCACTCGCAAAGCCGATAAACATAATGAAGAATTTATACGAGTTATGAGGATCGTTAAAAATTTTTTCTAGACCGCAAAATGCCAAATGGGACACCCGCAAAGCCGATAAACATAATTTCATTTATTTCATTTATTAATAAAGTCTACACAGACATATGTATAGAAGTCCAATTATGGAGTCAACTTAATTCTAAAATTTAAGAACACACTTATACTAGTCTAATATTAAAATGATATATGTTAAAAAGTAAAATTATAATATTAAAATAATAGTGCTAAATAATCCCATGTAATTTCACAATGCTAATTATATCTGCCTATCACTATCGTTAAAAATTTTCTAGCCCGCAGAATGATGAATAGGACACCCGCAAAGCCGATAAACATAATGAAGAATTCATACGAGTCATGAGAATTGTCATAAGACCCCCTTCCCCCTTCAACACCCTACAACTAGTAGGCAAGCAGAAAGGGGTAGGAAGGGGGGCGGCGATCCAGTGAGAAACGATGTGCGCCAGAAGTGTCTTGAGGATCGTCTGAATTTACAAGGCACACCACCTCAACAACTGCGAAATAGAAGGCAGGGTGGGGGGATCGATCGAGTGAGGATCGAAGTGTGCCAGAAGGAAGGTATATTATCTACTAATAATATTGTATTTATTGCGGCAAGTTTATGTAATGAATTAGGTATTTACATTGATGATTTAGAGCTGTGGTTTTTAGCGTTGTACTTTGATAATTTTTCTCGGGGTAAGTCAGATGGGGAGGGACCTAAAAATTACAGCTTGCCAGTTTAAAGGGTAATAATTTTTTGTGGGTCTCGCTTGAAATATGTATATTAGGGTTATTGATTTTTTTTTGGGTTTGGGAATACCGTGTTTTGTACATATTTTGTTTAATTATAGGTTTCTCTTTTTTGTATGTTTTGTTATGAATGTGAATGAGTGCATGTATTTTTATTTCAGCCTTCCTATTTACTTTTGGCATGTATAAAACCCCGTCCCCTCACCGAATGAGCCCAGTCAATATCTTTTTTCTTCTTTGGCTCATAGGCTACGTAAATGTGCTCAATATTTTGGATAGTTATTTACACAAGGTAAGTTGATAAATACTATTGTATTACAGTGAATAAGATGAAACAATAACTTGAACTTTTATGCAAAGCTCAAATGATCATTTCAAATCTAGCTAGTAATTAAAAGATGAAAAATATAAGGTCTTGGACAGGACTTGAACCTGTATTTTGGTTTTGCCGGAACCATGCGTTTACCAATTATGCCACCGAGACCAATGACGACAATTGGGAAATTTACAAATTTAAATCGTGTACACAACTATACATGAACCTAACCTTCAATTACGTCTGGCATTTTTGTCATTCATATCTGACATTGTCAAGTTTTTGACTTATGTCAGTTATAGAGCGGCAAAACCAAGATACAGGTTCAAGTTCTGTCCAAGACCTTATATTTTCCATCTTTCAATTACTAGCTCGATTTAAAATGATCATTTGTGCTTTGCAGAAAGGTCTAAGTTATTATTTCATCTTATTCACTGTAATACGATAGTATTTATCAACTTACCTTGTGTAATTAACTATCTAAAATATTTATATATTTAATACTTGGCTTATTTCCGTAATTTTGAGCGTAGTTTCCTGTCTATAACTGACATAAGTCAAAAACTTGACAACTTCAGATATGATTGACAAAAATGACAGACGTAATTGAAATTTAGGTTTTATGTATAGTTGTGTACACAATTTAAATTTGTAAATTCCCCAATTGTCGTCATCGGTCTCGGTGGCGTAAATGGTAAACGCATGGTTCCGGCAAAACAAACATACAGGTTCAAGTCCTGTCCAAGACCTCATATTTTCCATCTTTCAATTGATAGCTCGATTTGAAATGATCATTTGGGTTTTGCATAAAAGTCTAAGCTATTATTTCATCTTATATATATATATATATATATATATATATATATTTAATTTGTTTTATTATTGGGGAAAGCAGTCAAATTTGATGGATTAATAAAATACTCTTTCAATCATTCAAGCTTTCGATAAATTTATTATCTTCGTCAGGAATCTAATATATATAAAATTAATTGTTGGAATAGTAGTTTAACATTACTTACGGTTATGAGTTTTATATATACATATAACTAAGGATTAATGAATAAATTATTATTCAATAATTCTTCGAAATCAGAATATACAACAAACAATACAACAATAAAAAACAACAATAGTAATAACAATTCCATAACACAACCTTTATTTTACACACTTCCATACATACAAAACGTCACAAATAAAATATCTAACATATTTAAAGAATTTAAAGATGTAAAAATTTCCAATAAAACTATACTCACTATAAATAAGATATTTTCTAAAGTAAAAGATAACACTCAAAAACTACAGGAGTCTGGTTTAGTTTATGAAATACCTTGTCAGAATTGTCAAACATGTTATGTTGGACAAACAGGAAGATGGCTTTCAGCCAGAATAATTTCACACAAAAGTGATTGTAAGAGGAAAATTAACTCTTGTGCTCTTACCACTCATGTAATTGAAACAGGACATTCCATGAACTATACAGACACTAAAATTATTTTCAGAGAACCAAATTATCACAAACGTTTATTTTTAGAAATGATTGCAATATCAATAAATGCCAACACACTAAACAAGAAAACAGATACACAAAATTTGAACAATATTTATTCTTATCTAATATCCCTTATTAAAAGTAATAATCATTCACTTTAATTTTTCAAAAATTAGTTTAAATTTATTTATAATTTTAATTTTAATTTGGTACCAATTTATAAACACATTGAGATATGTAAATTTTCATACACAAATTAATTATTTTTACATAGTCAGTAACTGTTAATACATGTCAATGTCTTTCAAAATTTCATACTCTGTACATTTTAAAAAATTTTTTCGATATCCTTAGTTATATGTATATATAAAACTCATAACCGTAAGTAATGTTAAACTACTATTCCAACAATTAATTTTATATATATTAGATTCCTGACGAAGATAATAAATTTATCGAAAGCTTGAATGATTGAAAGAGTATTTTATTAATCCTTCAAATTTGACTGCTTTCCCCAATAATAAAACAAATTAAATAATTATTGAACCAGTCGAGATATCTTAAATACATTATATATATATATATATATATATATATATATATACATATTTTAAAAATATTAAAATACACTCTTTAATCAATCAATATCATATGTATCATTTACCCCAAAATTTATATGCTTTGAATTCAATCAAAGGCACCAAAAACTACCCTTTTTACCAAAGAAACCTGGAACGTTCTAGATCCCTTTATAATACATTACGTAAGTTTAACGTATGCAATGTTTGTTTATGACTTTATCACAAGTTAATAAAATTGAATAAATTCAGTATTGAAATTTAAGTAAAAAAATATCTTAAAATTAAATAGATCTGACCTGCTACAGATTGATCGGGTTGTGAATCAACATTCCTTTGTTGTTCTCATTCGTCTATTACTGCTCTGCTTAGTTGAACCCTTCGTTTTAAATAAATTACTTCGTGCTTTTTTATTTTATTTGCCTTGAATCTCGTAACTCCCAATTGTACCAGAATTGTACCAAAATATAATTATCGACGCTGATTTGAATTGTAATATTATATTGACCCCGATTTGAATTGTTCTTATCGACGCATACTTGAATTATTCAGAAATACACCACCAATTCTAAGTGTTATATCGATCATTTCGAATTATTCTCATCAACACATTTGAATATTCTTCTTGTCGACACATTCGAATTATTATATCACAAATTCGAAGCCGTTAAACGGCAAAAGAAGTTTTCGTAGTCGTTGCACTTTATCACTTGATATTTTATTAAGTATTAAATTACGCGTGACTTTCTGTTTAGCAGTGACGCAGCATCACCCTGCATAAGTTTTAAACTGACCCGTTTTATCATAGCTCTGTGTTAAATAGGCTGTTCCCACTTACATGTGGGCTGGGTTTTCAACAAATCTTGCAGATATCTCAACTAACCACGTATTTAATATTCCCTGCATTTCAAAGTTGTTTCTGATGTAATTTCCTCTGTTTCCCATGTAATGGTGTTTATTTGATACCTCATTATTCGTTATCTTGAGCATACGTTAGTAGGGTAGCTAAGCCGGTTTGGCAACAGAGATCCACAGCAAGATATGTATACGCCGGTTCGAGAACAATATGAACAGCTAAGCCGCTTTGGGAAACAAAACGTGCAGCAAGATATGTATACGCCGCTTTGAGAACAAAATTGTCTTTGTGTGTAAATTTGTTGCGTCGTGGGGTCGTTAGGTCTTTGGGGTGTGCGTTCGGCGGGGTCGTTAGATTTTTGTCGTGGGGTGGTGCGCGTGCGCTGGGGTGGAGATATTTTCTTAGGAAATTTTTTAGCAGCGTTCCCGACGTTAAATATTAAATATTAAATTTTAAAAAAATGTTGTGTGTGTAGAAAATGGAGTTCACGTGTTGGTTCGTATTTTTCTGGGGTAGGTTAAGCTAAAAATTAAAACGCCGCTGTGAAGAATTTTTTAATATTAGGCAAACGCGTGCAAGTGATAAAGAGTGTTTTAGCTCTCCTCATAAGCTGCGTTTTGTACGAAGTAGCAAATAAAATTGAGAAAATATACGAAATGTTATATGATGGAGGTCAAATTTTAAACGTTTGCAGGTAAAATCTTGTAAAAAAGAAGTCGTTCACATCTCGCAATTTCAATGTCGCGATAAAATACTAAGAATTTGCATGCAGTCGAATATAACAACGTGTTTGGAATTATAAATCTATGGTAATATATGTAAATCACGTCGACATTCGACTTTTAATATAATGTATTTAATTAACATAAGGTGTGTGTGTGTTTGCAAAACATGTCAAGACAGGTATGCCGTATATTTCCTTATTGGTATGCAAATTATACCATCTTGCATCACGATTTATTTGACTTTTAAATAAAAATTAATTTAATCTTATATCAAGGATGTCTTGCTTACATTTTAGCAATTTGAATATATTTAAATATTTAAATGTAATTATACATTTAATTTATGTGGCAATAAAATTCTTTTACTTTTAGCGGTTTGGTGATTGAATGTAGATGACGCATTAGACATTGTATATATATAACTCGTTTAATTTCACCATTATTTGAACCTGCGTTTTGAAGTGCTCAGTATACGTGCAGCGTTAGTATAAAAAGTAAGTTACATTTTTCTTTATTTGTAAAAGAATATTTTACTTTATAATATTTGCAAGTTTGTAACAGCATTGCTGTTGTTTGTAGATGGATCAAGTAATACAAAACAATAATAAACAGTCCGTTGTAGGCCCTAGAAAAGAGGCAAAGAGGTTAGCCGAATTGCCACTAAACGTTCCACAAAGAATCTACAGAGCAAGAATAGTACATTCCAAATATGGTGATTGTGTACTGATTGAGTTAGCGGACAATATTTCATTTCTACCACAACGCAACACGGAATTGTGGAGAAAAACATTGAGGAATTGGGTTCTGGAAAATACGCAATAACCGTATTAGAACTAATAGATATTAAAAGACCCAATCATCTTGTTTCCTACAGAATAGAACACATTTAGAAAACAAAAAATAATTGGTATGTTTTATAATTATTGCTTGTTTTGAATAATGACTGAACATATTAATACTTTAAGTAGCGAAATTGTTTTAAAGTTAATAACGCATGCAATATTTTATTTAAAAGGTATACAATTAAAGAAGCTGAAATTTTGTTAAAATATATCAAACGATACTTAAGGTTATTTGTAAAGGCGGTTAGACATGGCGACTTAAATTTAGGTCAGTTAAGGCAAATTCAAACCAATATGGGATTGTTAAAAGCATCCAATCATCAATTAAAAATTTTCATGTAGGAAGCGGCATTCAATCGGTTTCACAACCATCACGTTTGGGGTCAAATGGATTGATTTGGTTTCCGCTTTTGCAAGAAGAATTAGAACAGGCGTTATAATAAACATGCATCATAAGGACTTAATGGCATTTTTAATGATTGCTTTAAGGTAATTAAAATTAAAATAAAAATAGTTTAAAAAATTAAATTTAATAAAATTAATATTACACTTTGCGGAGAATTCATTAAAACATCTAATATTGATGAAAATAATATAACGGATTTTAAACATTTTAATACGAAAAATGTGGCGATTGACGTAGCGACGGATTTAACATCATGGTTTCGTGATGATGTGGTTGATAAACTAAGAACAAAACTATCGGAGTTTCAGGAATCAAAATCAGGCTGGGCTTTGAAAAAATTGTATCGATGGAAGTTAATATTAATAAATACGAAATGGGCAATGGACGTGTTTCATCTTTTATTCCGCTTCCAAAGCAAATTTCAAATAAATATGCATGCATCAACGTGAAAAATTCAGATGAGTGTTGCTTTTTGGGCAATTGTTTCAGCATTATTTCCTCTAAAATAAGAAGTAATCTCACATCCTCATATCCACACTACAGATTAGTTTTGAATGTTGAAGGATTGGAAATGCCGATGTCGATTAAAAATATTTCAAAATTTGAAAATATGAATAAAATTTCCATAAATGTATACAGTTTAGAATTAAATTGCGCTAAAGAAAAATCGTTCTATAGTGTGGTGCCAACAAGGCTTACTATGCAGAAAGCTGAGAAGCATGTAAATTTACTCATAATTCAAAATCAATATTTTCCAAACGTAAACAATTATAATACTCCAAGTGAGGATTTTGAAAATGTTGAAATAAAATACCATTATGTTTGGATAAAAGTTTATCGCGGCTTATTGGCAGTCAACTAAATAAACATAATCATAAAAATATATTTGCGATCGTTGTCTGAATTACTTTAACACCCTCGATAAATTAAATGATCACTCTAAATATTGCGAACAAGTAAATATCTGTAGAATTTCATATCCTAGGCATCGTCATGTTGAATTTAAGAATTATGTTTATAAGCAAAAGTACCTTTTATAATTTATTCCGATTTTGAGACTATTTTAAAACCTGTTAAAATCATAGTTATCAAAATATTCCAAGCACTTTAAAGTATCAACATCATAAAGCTTTTAGTGCTGGTTATTATTTAAAATGTGACTATGATGAATCGTTATCATTTTTAAAAATTATTTGGGGAAGATTGTATAGATTGGTTTGCAAACGAAATGGTGGAAGTTGCAAAATTTGTTCGAAGTAAATTCAAACATATTGAACCAATGATTGAACCTCATAATAACATTATTGCAACACATTGCTCTATATGTGAAAATGCATTTTCTGAAAACGCTATCATCGTTAGAGACCACTGCCACTTTACTGGCAACTTCAGAGGTTTTGCACACCAACATTGTAACCTCAACTTTAGAAATAGTTTTGTTGTACCGGTTGTGTTTCATAATATGAGTGGATACGATTCCCATTTCATGATACGAGAATTATCAAAAAAGGGTAATATTAGTTTATTGCCATTAAACAAAGAGAAATACATTTCATTTACTCTGAACGATCTAGATGCTGATGATGATGGTGATGCTAAGATAAAGTTTCGTTTCATTGATTCTTTGAGATTTTTAAATTCATCTTTAGACAGTTTAGTGGCCACATTGCAACCTTCAGATTTCAAATATTTATCGAAAGAATTTTCAAATGTCTGTTCAAATAAATTGAACTTATTAACAAGAAAAGGTGTATTTCCATACGACTACATTGATTCATTGTCTAAACTGGATGAATTTGAACTTCCAAAATTGAAAACTTCTATAGCATGTTGACTGGTGAACATGTCACTGAGGATATGTATAACTATGCTCTAAAAGTTTGGAATGCATTTCAAATAAAAACATTTCGGAGTATGCCTTACTTTATATGAAAACCGATATAATGTTGTTAACGTGTGTTTTGAACAATTTCGCGAAAAGTCGTTTGCCACATATGGGCTCGATCCTGCTTGGTACTTCACCTTACCAGGGTATGCTTGGGATTGCATGCTTAAGCATACAAAATATAAGTTAGAGTTGCTTATGGACATTGATAAAATTATGTTTATTGAAAACGCTATTAGAGGTGGTATTAGTCAGGTGAGCAACCGATATTCCGAAGCTAACAATAGATACATGCATAATTATGATGCATCTAAACAATCCAAATATCTTTTATATTTGGATGCTAACAATCTTTACGGGTGGGCAATGTCGCAAGCATTACCATACGGAGACTTTGAATGGGTTGACATTAATCTCGATATTATTTCAATTCCAGATGATGCTCCAGATGGATATATTTTGGAGGTTGATTTGGAGTATCCTGAATATTTACATGATTTACACCGCGATATGCCGTTTTGTGCAGAACATCAGATCCCTCCAGGATCAAAATTGCCTAAATTAATGACCACCTTATCCAATAAAACTAAGTACATTTTACATTACAGGAATCTTAAACAGGCGTTGTTAAACGGACTTAAATTGACAAAATCCATCGAGTTCTAAAATTTAAACAAAGTTGTTGGTTAAAACCCTATATTGATTTGAATACTGAGCTTCGGAAACTTGCAAAGAATGAGTTCGAGAAAAATTTATTCAAATTAATGAACAATGCGGTATTTGGAAAAACAATGGAAAATATTCGAAAGCACCGTGTTGTAAAGCTAGTTAAACGTTGGGAGGGCCGTTATGGAGCAAAAATTGGATGGCAAGCCCCATGTTTCATAGTTACACAATTTTCGATGATGAGTTAATGGCTATTGAGCTAAACAAAACCGAATTAATCTTTAATAAACCATTATATGTTGGTATGTCCATATTAGATATTTCTAAAATTTGTATGTACAATTTTCACTACAATTTTATGCTTCCAATCATGAAGGTGGAAAATTGCAAGCTCATGTATAGCGATACCGATTCGTTTATTTATGAGTTAACTTGTGACGATGTATATAACGAACTTATTAAGTCAAATCTCTCAAAGTTTGACACTTCTGGGTATGATGTAAATAATCGCTATGGAATACCTCGGGTTAACAACAAAGCTTTGGGGCTCATGAAGGATGAAACAAACGGTGTAATAATAACACATTTTGCTGGGTTACAATCGAAAATGTATAGTTACAAGTTGGAATGCAATCCAAATGAGAAGGAAAATAAAACACGTAATCATGGTGTTATAAAAATCCAAAGGTATCAAATATAATGTAGTAAAAATGAAATAACTTTTGAAGACTATGTTTCATGTTTAAAAGATTTTAAAGAAAAGAAACTTAAGCAAGCCACGTTCCGTTCCTACGCTCATGATGTATTTACAATAATTCAGGAAAAATTGCATTAAGTCCATATGATGATAAACGTAGTCTAATACCACATTCACATGATACATTACCGTGGGGACATTATAGTATCGCGATGATGGAATAAATATATTTTTAGAAGTTTAAAACAAGCAATTATTAAGAAAAACTTACTAAATATTTTATTTGTTTTACAGATAACCGCTTCCCATTATAGTTAACAGTATGGATGTTGAACAATTAGTAGAAAATCAAAAAGAAATTGAAGTGCCTAGTTTACTGACAATTAGCATAAAACAATACTGAATCAAATTGGGTTAACCAACCAGAGTCATATTGGTATGTTAAAATCAATACTTCCAAAAACAGTATACAAAGACATAAAAGAACCGTTATTGGAATGTTTAATAGTGCAGATATTTATGAAGTTAACCTCAAATTTCTTAAGTCTGTGCTACTACAAAATGATTTTGAAAAGCATGCGTCGAAGTATTTGGAGAAGTTGGTCAACTGCCACAACGATCCAACTAGAAACAATATAATGTATAAAAAAGAACACATCAATCCAATAATGTATTCCAATTGTCTGGCAGAATACCTATACATATTTGAGGAAATTGGATGGGATCATTTTTGGCTACTGTTTTAACAACAGGTGAAGAGGACATACTTCATAAGTGGGATTTTACAAAACCTTTGTCTGAAGAGCAATACATGTGTTTAATGTATATTCCAACAAATCGCATGCCTCAATTTGCAGAGCGATACAATCGTGTAGTTGTACATTCTTGGGAAAAATTAAGTACTATCACAGCTTCTACTGAGAGTTATTCATGTTGCAAGGAATGTATGAGAGGTGTTAAGGGTGTAATTAAAATACAAAATTTATGGTATTTGAAGATGCTTGTATAGTACCAGATCTTATATGGAACATGAGTTATTGGTGTTGCAGATGTGAAAGAATGCCTTTATTTCAAGTAATCGATGAGTCAGAATATTATACTCATATTGATTATATTACACAAGTTTAAATGTTGTATAATGGATTGCGGTTGTTGTATATGTAATAATAGAAATAAAAATGTTTTTCTCAATTTGTATATTATTGAACTGAATACACTATTTTAAATCATTCAAATCGCATAAAATTCTATCATAATAGTAAAAGATGCATTGCTTTAGACCAATACACAAACTGCATAAACTGCATAAATTATTAAAAGTCTCCAAAGTCTGAAACATGCAATATTCATCATTATTAGAATAATTTTTCACTAAATCTAAAACATTTCTATAGTATGCATAAAAGTTCATTTCTTTTAAGAGGTTTACTTGATCAACCACTATACATTGATTTGCTTCCAAAATCTGAACTACATCATTTTCACAAAGCATATATTCAACATCATGTTTAGTAAGTTTTAAAACTTTTCATCATTGTATACGACTTGTTGTAACTTGCACGTGTCAATGATTGAATCATCGTCATTACCATTGCCATCCAATGGTTGTTGCATAGTAAAGAAGTTAACTTTGTTATTAAGCAATTCCATAAGGTGATTCCACTCAACATCGCTTAAACTAATTTTATTGTTACCATCATCATTTAAGTAGCTATGTCGATTTAAATCAATTGCAGGTGTAAACTGTCGAGCTGGAGATAAACCTACTTTGATGTTATAGTATGAGAGTGGAAATGTGGTTTGTAGCAGTAAATAATGTTCACTTTTGCTAGCATGTTCAACTTTATCTAGATATTGATTGATTGCAGCATCATAATCAACATCTTCGGATGATGATGATACATCAAAATCATAATAATCACTTTCAACACTACTTTCTTCAACCATGATTGCAAAGACCTTTTGCGATACTGAAATCACGTGAGAAAAATGTTCATTATATTTTATGCGAAACCCCACTTCCCCGCCATTACAAATTGGATTTTTTATCCATGAATTGTGAGAATTATCAAACCCCAACCATTTTACAAATAGACGATCTCCTTTTGGCGTAACACTTTTCAACAAGAAAACATCAGGATGTGAGGTTTTCTGCAGTTCTTCTGCATAAAATTGCCCCAAAATCGGTTCACCTTTGTAATCTTGAAGTAGATAGGTAGCAGGATTGCCAACTACTATTTTAACAATTTTAAAGATTTCTGTGGAATAATTTGGCATGTAACCTTTGGGAAAATCAGACTTATATTTCGAAATTCGAACATGGTCGCCAACTTTAAGTTTTATCACCCCATTACTTTCAAGGCATTAAACTGTGGTAAATATGTGAATTCGGTGACATCTTTAGGCTTCATTTTAATTTTCGAATGTTTTTGTTATTATACTGTTGAGTAATATTAGGCAATGCATCCAACCATTTACATTTACGTCTAAGGCTAAATTGTTTGAATAATTCATTCTTTAACGTTCTAATTACTCGTATAACTATGGCAGCCTTTTTGTACTGAATGTAGAGTAATGATTAATGTTATGCATCTTCATTAATTTTTCATATCTGCTGTTGTAAAATTCTTTACCATTATCGGTTTGTAAATTATCAGGCACACGACCTTCGTTAAAATGGATGTCATTGCCCGGCAAACATCAATTGCATTTTTGATTTTAAAGGACGTGTCCATAGATATTTTGAATAACAATCTATCACCACTAACACATACCTATAATTGGCATTTTCCTTAAAATATTGATCAAATTCGATAAAGTCGGCTTGCCAGAGATCGTCTCTGTGTTTAATAATGGTACGTTTTCTAGGAAAATTTTTCTGGCTGCTTTATACAATTCTTCAACAACGGTAAGCTTTGACATTATAAGGAAAGTGCACAATACTGGGTAACTATTATTTTTCTCTTGATGTGCAATCGACAGTCGAAACCGTTGACATCAATAATAATACTAACGATTAGAACCTTGCAACGTTGGAGATGACAAAGCTGGTGTTGTAGTTAGTGAGATTGACGAGGTTATAGAGGTTGATGCTGGTGAAGTTGTTATTGTCGAGATCGGTGATGTTGTTGAAGTTGATGTTGTTTGCACATTACACTTTTCCTCAATTGTATTCAGCAGCTGTTTGTGTAAATTACTAATACAGGTATCCACGTATCGCTTATTGGCAGCATCATAATCAGCTTGTGGTTCTATAACATTACAAAGTTTTTGTATTGCATATCATATTGATCATCAAATGTATAATGAAGCCGATATTTTGTGGATGAATGTGTACCAAACTTATCGATACTCATCTTTCAAAATGCTATTATGCAATGATCCCTTCTTCTCTGAGCTCTTCTTCAATACTAATTATTTCATTATTGTGACCAGTATGACCTGCCGATTTTGATGCGTGTAACAATCTAAGTCGCTCAACTAGTTCGTGAGGTGTGTTCCAGTACACATACTCCTTTGTTTTAGCGTTGACTTCTTTCAACAGACCATATCCTACTGGTGCATCTAGTATTGGTTTAATAATTTTGATGTACTTATACGATCTGGAGCCAATAATTTTGTTTTGAGGATCATAGTTCCGTTTAAGAGCGTTAGTAGCTTCTAAAATCTTTCTGTACTCCTTTTGATCATTCTTGGTATACTTTTCAGGTTTTTTAAGTATTAAAAGTTCATATAATCCTGGAGTGCCTTTATAAGTTTTACCATTTATAACTAAATCAGCTGATTTAGGTGTTATGGTAACTAAAGCATTTCCCATACTCCAGTGATCTGTACTAGCATCGTATCGGAGGGCACTATGACCATAATCGATTTCATCTTCTGAATTTTGAATGATTAGTTCTATATATTTTCTAGGTAAAGGATGCTCATATCGCTCTAGAAATTCACCAGTAACAACATGATCATCATCATCATCATCATCATCCTTTACTTCAACTTTAGGCAAAATGCCAAGAGCAGCAACATCAGCAGAACTATCTGCAACTGCCAACTTTGATTTCAATTTATGGTTAACAGATGCATATTTTTTGTTTTAGCAATCTGCAGTAATGGTTCAATTATTGGTTTATATGCTGTTTCAACCATTCGCTGAGTATCAAGTTCACCCTCTTAAGAGCTTTAAGTTTACGATTAATTGAACGTCTAGTTTTCGTTAATCTTTCTTTAATCGTTCTATCAGTGACATCCATCTTGTTGGCTTGCAGAGTAGAAACTGAGCTGCAGTAAAGTGGTTATAGAAAGTTTATATTGTTATATAACAATCAAATCCCTTTCGATATCGTCCATAATTAAAGTCTTTTGCAATGCATAGAAAATCATATTTTCCAGCCAACATCGCGAGCACATTAATTTAAAATGATCAAAAGTCATATCGGTACCAACATGTTCATCATATATGTGTTTTAAATTTAAATGATCTTGTTTAAATAGGACAACTATGTTAACATTATCACGTATTAATTGTTTTGGTACTTTAGAATACGTTTGACACAGATAAAATGAATCTACACCCGAATGTCGACCCTGCTAAAATATTCGCGAATTATATCCTGATTTAAGCATGAAATATCGTCAAATATCATTATCGTATTTTTACTGATTGCTTCTGGAGGGTGACATTCTCTTTATCGCTATAGGCGTAGTACTTAATGCCCTTTATAGATTTAAAAGTTGCTCTAAATATTTGTATTTAGCTTGTTCCAATGATTTGGAATACACGCACACATTTTCAAACCTTAATCCGTGTGGTGCCTCCAATAAACTAATCATTACATTGGTCTTTCCACATCCTGATGGTCCGCATATTATCGCCCTGATTGATGTTGGAAATAAAGGTCCATGCTTTCCCACGACTTCAGATTTTAAAAATTATGATCGTCTATACTTAATTGTTGAGGCTGCCGTATAAACTTCATATTAAGTCGAATGTTTTAATAATACTAATCAGTTGATGGCTAAACGTTGTAAAGGAAGGGTGTTCTAAACACCTTGATAAACAAATTACCGGTAGAGCTTCATGTACCGGGATACCAATTTTGTGGACCAGGCACCAAGTTACAAGAACGATTAGTACGAGGTGATTCCGGCATTAACGATCTAGATAGATTGTGTCGCGATCACGATATTGCTTATGCTCAAAACCCTGACGACTTGACCGCACGACACAGAGCTGATAAAGTTCTAGCAGAAGGCGCTTGGAACCGAGTGAAATCGAACAACGCTCAGTTTGGAGAGAAAGCAGCCGCTTGGGCCGTAACCAATGCAATGAAAATTAAAACCAAACTGGGTATGGGGTTACATCAAGAAGGATAAAGAGGAAGAAAAAGAGACAGTGTTGTTCATTTAAAGGGGGCATATTGACACCAATTAGAACTGCTGTAAAGCATATTGTCAAAGATTCAAATGTGAAGAAATTTATCAATATGAGTTTACTTGCTGCAAGAAAAGCAGTTAAAACCGCAGGTGGAAAAAAGAGAGTGCGATTTCCTCGAATTATTCCCATACCCAAAGCAGGAGGCTTTCTTCCATTTCTAGTGCCACTATTTGCAGGTCTTTCAGCTGCAGGAGCACTAGCTGGCGGTGTTGCAGGGGTCGCTAAAGCTGTCAACGATGCTTCGGCAGCTAAAAACAATTGGAGGAAAATCGACGTCATAATGTCACCTTAGAGGATATAGCTTTAGGTAAAAAGGTGAAGGGTTATATCTTTCATCGCGCAATAAAAAGGATTTGCCTTATACTTAAAACCCAATCGAAAAAACTTGTAAACTTGCCACGTAGAGCACTATTTGATTCAGATCTAAAGAAATATGCTAAAGGTTTACCTTTTTTTAGAGGAGTATTTATGCGTGATGCACTGCCAGCAAAGCCTCATGTTAACGAATCTGCTATTGTAAACTTAGATGACAACGTTGGAAATGGAACGCACTGGGTTGCATACAAAAACGTGGCAAGAAAGTTATTTACTATGATAGTTTTGGAGATTTAACACCACCGCTTGAAATAGTGAGATACTTAAGAGACTGTAATCTTACTTATAATTACAATCAGCAAAATTTTAATACCTCAATATGTGGACATTTATGTTTGAACTTTTATACAATAAATAATTTTATGGTATATAGTTGTTTGATTTTAAATTTAATGGTAGTCATGACACAAACGTTTACGTTGACAGGTGTGGAAACGTGCTTTCTGCCAACTATTTCCTCCAATTGAACTTGATTCAGAATATAAATATGGGTTAGGTTTGGGGGGTTTTACGGATGCAACTCTATACGCAATATTCATGCAGGTAATAACAAGTTTTATTATTTGGATGATAAAAGGATAATAATAATAATGTTATTGATAACGATGATGATAATAATGCTAAAATAAAAATGATTACAATTCCACCTGGAGCATATGAAATTTCTGAACTTGGAAAATATATAAACAATGCAATAGATAGCCCCCAAGTAGTGCATTGAAGTTTATTCTAAAGGCTAACAATAACACATTGCAATGCGAAATGAAATCCATGTACACAGTGATTTTTAAACGCAATGATGCTATTGGTCAAATGCTTGGGTTCACTTGGCACATATCAGGCAAATAAAATCATTTCTCTCAACAATCAGTACAAATATTTGATGCGACCAATATACATGTGGAGTGTAATCTTACTGGTGGAGCGTATAGGAATAGCGAGCAGTCACATACAATTTTTGAATTTGATGTACACGTAGGCCTGGATATAAATTAATTAAAGAACCTGTATCCATCACATACTTGCCTGTGATCGTTCAACAAATAGATAACATTACGCTACGGTTGGTCAATCAAGAGGGTAAATTGGTGGACTTTGGTGCAGAGAAAGTATCTATTAGATTAGAACTTAAAAATATGGGGCTTAATATTTTTGGTGCTAGAGTATACTCAATCAGTTCACCTCAACCTGCAGGTCAGCAAACACCTGGTGCATTAACAGATCAGGACGTTCAATTTTTAGAATATCTCGGTTATAAAGTGCTTAATAAACATGGAAGGCGCAATAAGAGGGCTATTCAACAGTGTAGCGTCCGAAGATACGATTACAGAATATGATCGTCGAACATATCACCCATATACGACAAACGCCTATGGAAACTCGGATGAAATCAATATTGTTATCCAAAAGCTGATCTTATGACTGCAACTTATGACAGCATTATATACTTGGAAGGTACTCTTAGTCCAACAGAAGCTCAAATTAAGGATTATGCTTTCACGAATAATGCCATGTTGTTTCTTTTGAAGAAATTAGATTTACGCTGGGTGATCAGGTTATCGAAACGGTTAGATTGCCCGGAATTAACAGCACAATCAAAGGCGTTTGTTCGTATACACGCGAGCAAAGTCGTTGTATGATGCATGCAGGATGGAGTGTGGAAAATAAACCCTTACCTTTGCTTAATGAAGCTAAAGATTCTTTTGCGCTTCAATACCATTAAAGCACGTGCTTGGATTTGCCGAAGGATACAAAACACCGTTGCTCAACGTTCGACAAGAATTAACGTTGGTACGTTCAAAGTCTGATATTGATTGTTGTAAGGGTACTTCTATACCAAAATTACTCTCACAAAAGTAGTATGGAAAGTACCACACGTAATGCTCAACGATGCCACAAAATTGTCTATTTACAAAGAAATTAACAAAATTCGCGAATACAAGTAGCTTTTCATGCACGTGACTTGTATACCTATCCAAGCCTACCGTCCACTACATCTTTGGTTTGGCCTGTTAAAGTAGTACGGGTTTTCAGCGCCCTCAATGGATATTCATCACCTTTCAAACCAAAAAGCGCAACCATAAGGATGCAGATGCGTCTACATTTAATCATGCAAACGCTACAAATATAAAGGCTAATATCAACAATAGAAGATACCCGTATGAGCAGCAAAACCTTTCTTTTACCGACAACAAGTACATGGATGCTTATAATGAATATTTGAATTATCGATCTCAATATTATGAACCGTTCGAGAGTTCGGTATGTTCTCTTCTCAGTTATGAGGAGTTTAAACAGCAAAATTTTTGTAATCAACTGCACCAGACAAAATGAAAGCATCCATAATATAGTAGCAGATTTAAAAATTGAAATTGAAGCATCAAAAGCATTTGAAGTTGAAACTGTTGCTTACTGCATGATTATGCATGACGTACTTATTGAATATGAACCATTTACTGGCATTATACGTAAACTTTAAAAATCGTTATTTCTTATAAAAGATGATTGAAATACATATGTAATATATTATTTAAATAACAGTGTTTTTGTTAGTATATTATTGATAGTCATGGAGGTTGTTGCTGTTCCACTCGCAGTGCTTTTAATCTTCCTTAATTTCCCCATCGGCAGGGAAGTGAGGTGTGAAGATGAAATTTACACAAACAGTGAATTTGGCTTAGAAATGGCAAACGTTTATCTAAACAAATATGGATATATTGAAACTCATAATGTTAGTGGGGCCTCTATTGAAAATCGCAAATCGATAATTAAAATGCCTTAAAAGCATTTCAAACATATTACCAACTGCCGGTTGATGGAGAACTAAATAAAGAAACTTTAAAGTTAATGTCAAAACCTAGATGTACAAATAAAGACAATATTTCTGAAGCATACAATGTACATCAAACCAAATTGACAAAGGGTGTTTTAAATTACACAGTGTTAACGAATGATTTTCGCATCTTAGCTCGGACGGTTGAAGCATTTAAAGTTTGGGCAAAACACACAAATCTTGTATTTATATACAATCCACAGAGTTATGATATATTAATAACATTCCAACAACAAAATCATTACATGAGGGCTTCAACAAACCCTAATGAGCGGTGTAAGGATGATTTTGATGGACCTGGTGGTGCTTTCTTTCCATCCAGCGACGATGTTGTGTCTGAAATACACATGAATTATGATGAGTCTTGGTATATGGAACACTCAAATTCACCACCCAGTGGATATATAAGTTATTATGAGGTGCTACTTCATGAAATTGGTCCTACATTAGGGTTAAGACATTCAAATAATGTTAATGCAGTTATGTATTCATATTTAGAAAATCATCATCTTGATTTACATGAGGATGATATTGCAGGAATACAGTCCCTGTACCCACCACCATCATCAGCATCTACCACCGTTAAATCAACTACCGCTGCTTTTAAACCTAACTCACCCAATAAGCCAACCTCACCGAACAAACTACCGCCAGACCTATGTAACATTGAAATTGAACATTTTCTAATTCTAAATAAACGCATATATATGTTTTATGAAAATGGGTTTGGATATCAGCTCTAAATAGCACTTACATTGAACCGGCTAAGAACATAATAGATTGGCTACCTTTTCTTCCACACACGTTTAAACGTTTAGATGCCGTATATCAGAAACCAAATGGTGATGTGGTTTTCTTTAGCAACAATCAAGTATATCTGTTGCAATTTCCTAGCATGCAGCTAGTCAATGGATGGCCTAGAGCATACACTCACTTTTACATTCCTAATCGTGTTCGGGTCAATGCGGCTGTAAATACCTATACTGGACGTACATTGATATTTTATGGCGAAAATCAACTCATGGAATACGATGAATGTACTAAGCAACCCAAAGCACATTTTTACAATCACATGCATTTCCAGATATTCCTTCGCATATTACAACCATTTTCGATATACCAATGGTCATCTATATTTTATCAATAAAACAAATTTCACGAATATAGTGAATTTCTAGGCAAAGTAGTTCAATCTGGCCACTTTGATCTATCCATATTTAACATTTATTGTGCAAACAAAGGATTAATGCAACAACTTTACGATGTATTGACAAAGTTATTAAAATTGGACAAACTAGTGAATTCGTACTTACAATCTAGCAGTATGTATGATAATTATGATGATGAAAGTTTATCGTAATGTTAAAAATGTACAAAATATAATAAAAAATTAATTTTTAGTTCATTTTATTTTTACATCACATAAAATTTATTTGGAAAAGCAACAATAATTTATAAAAACTTAAATTCTAAAGAATGTTGAATAAAGTAGCTGGTTCTTGATAATTTCGTAAGTGCTTGCATATTTTCCGCCCAATTTACCTGTAGATATAATACAATCATCGTTGATTGCACCACACTGTTTGGTAAAGAGGACGCTATGTTATCTATAAATTGATTATAGATGTAATCAATTGAAGAATCATTAATTGTAAATAAACAATCGTTAACTATGAATGCCATTGAAAATAATTTATTAATTGCTTCCTCAGAAAACACGAGCGTAGCACTACCATTATGACTTATTCCAATATATGGAAAGTTGCTGCAGATATCGTAAATGGCATGCAGCTTTATTCCATAACCAATGGATATTTCTTGATCTCTATATTCAGGTTCCTTTTGTAGAATTAGCATATTACGAAGGAAATGTTCGCCTTAAACTTGAAATTTCATTCCATTCCTTAACATTAAAACATAGAAAGCTTTGTGGAGCAATAACATTAGATATTTGCACTACTGCATTTAGTTCATACCGCGTTGAAATACCAACTTCCAGTAATAAACCCAATTCCACATGTAAAAATGTTGACCATGTTGATACTAATTCCTCACGATACTTATTAAATGCTGTAGGACGTGTTTTTTAGTGATAATTCTGCGTTTGCATCAGCCCATGAAAAATTTGCATTATCATTTTGAATTGCATCGACCGATAAACAATTTGCATTACCACCATTCTTATTCAAGTTTTTATTAACTGTTGCAGCATACATGTTTCTACTTTGAACGCAAAACTCTAACTATTTACGATGGTGGATTTTACCGGTTGAATTATTGACTATAATTATTCATCCAATACTTCAGTACAATCGCATTTTCCGCTGCACAACTGAATGATGTGCAATGTCTTGCGTGATATGAAATTTTGAAGTGTTGGGGCAATTACCCTTTAACTCTTGTAAAGAAGGTGGACACCCCAAAGCTTCAACATTGATGATGTTGAGGTTAGAAAATTCGGACATTACCCATGCCCGTTTTCTAACCCCTTTACAATACATTCGTCGCTTCATTTAATATTGGACTTAATACATGTTGCAAGCATCCATAGGGCAACTCACCCACTCCCACTTAATACCATGAAAATGTTCTATTAGCCATGCATTTTGACGTTTATGGTCTAGCAATAATTCACCCCATGGATGCGGTGGTTTTAGTATGTAAGTACTTACATCATTTGATGATGCCAATAATGGAACAATAGCGACTTCTTTATATATGAACTTATTGTTTACAGTTTTGAACCCTTGAACATCTAACACTATTGAAGTATTCATTTTGCAATATTGACGCTGGCTGTTCAATAACAAACAGAAACTAACATCTTAACTCATTGTCTCCATATATATATATATGCTTTGCAACAAGATTCCCCACATAGAAACGACGTGATTATTTAAATTTATGCGATTGTATAATTATATACAATCCCATTATATTTAATGTATGCATTAAAACATTCCAATGTGGTTATAAAATTATTCACGTTTTGTAGAAAACCATTAAAATTTACATTTTAATCTCATTGCAACTTTGTAACCTTGATGCTAATGAACGCTATTATTAACTTCTATTGTTTGAGAATGACGCAAAGAAAAATACCTGATGCTACACCTTGAATTATAAAAGTTAATACATGTAAATTCTTCAAAATTAGTATGCTAAATACAGTGTTGATGTTTCATCATGACCAAATAACTACATCAATTGAATATATATCAAACAGGATTCTGAATAGTACACGGTTGATGTGGATATAAAATTATTCATGGTTTTAGCAATAAAAATTTAAAATATAACCTTGCTTATAAGTTTATAACATTTCTAAGTATATATAATACAGTAAATTTAACCATTAACTAACAAAATGAAACCAACTGCAATTATATCGCCAACAAATAGAACTGGGGTGCCGTGGTTCGCAAAGCCGACAGTGAAGCGTCAAATGCTTAGACTCTTAAACCCGTAAGTAACAAATATTTATTTGTATAAACTAATTTTCAATTTATATTTACTACTGAAAAAATTGTTATATAATAAAACTTAGGTTTATTTTTTCTTATTGTTACAGTAATATGCGATATACGGAGGTGGCAGACCGACATACGCCAGCACAAATGTCACCACCACCACCACAACCACCACAACCATGGTCCCCAGATGATGGCGAAGATTTACTTACCTTGCTAAATGAATTTATAGAAAGAAGTATTCATTAAATAAATATTAAAGAAACACATATTTTCTAAATGATATTGGTGCTAAGGAAAGCTATTATTATTAAGTTATATAGTTTGAGAGTGATGTTAAAACCTTGATGCTACACCCTGAGTTGTAAAAGTTAATCCATAAGCAAGAAATCCTTGATAATAGCAAGTTCAGTGTACTTGTATAAATTATTTTGGGATGATGTAACCAAAAGGATATACGACATACCTGCCTTGAAATGTTTTTGCAAACACACACACACCTTATGTTAATTAAATACATTATATTAAAAGTCGAATGTCGGCGCGATTTACATATATATTACCAGAGATTTATAATTCCAAACACGTTGTTATATTCGACTGCATGCAGATTCTTAGTATTTTATCGTGACATTGAAATTGTGAGAAGTGAACGACTTCTTTTTTACAAGATTTTACCTGCAGACGTTTAAAAATTTGACCTCCATCATATAACCATAGATTTATAATTCCAAACACGTTGTTATATTCGACTGCATGCAAATTCTTAGTATTTTATCGCGACATTGAAATTGCGAGATGTGAACGACTTCTTTTTTACAAGATTTTACCTGCAAACGTTTAAAATTTGACCTCCATCATATAACATTTCGTATATTTTCTCAATTTTATTTGCTACTTCGTACAAAACGCAGCTTATGAGGAGAGCTAAAACACTCTTTATCACTTGCACGCGTTTGCCTAATATTAAAAATTCTTCACAGCGGCGTTTTAATTTTTAGCTTAACCTACCCCAGAAAAATACGAACCAACACGTGAACTCCATTTTCTACACACACAACATTTTTTAAAATTTAATATTTAATATTTAACGTCGGGAACGCTGCTAAAAATTTCCTAAGAAAATATCTCCACCCCAGCGCACGCGCACCACCCCACGACAAAAATCTAACGACCCCGCCGAACGCACACCCCAAAGACCTAACGACCCCACGACGCAACAAATTTACACACAAAGACAATTTTGTTCTCAAAGCGGCGTATACATATCTTGCTGCACGTTTTGTTTCCCAAAGCGGCTTAGCTGTTCATATTGTTCTCGAACCGGCGTATACATATCTTGCTGTGGATCTCTGTTGCCAAACCGGCTTAGCTACCCTACTTACGTTGTTTTGTATAGATATCGCCTTTTTGATAATTGAACAAAATAAATGATGTAACTTCAGTTCTGCTTTCGTTTATCTATGCGTGTTTTCAACTGCGTTTTCTTATCAAAAATGTTTATTGTTTTCGCGTACTTGCATAAAACTTTGTTAGGTTTCATCTTGTATCTTCGTATTTGTTTTATAACTAATTAGACACTTCTCAATGCGTGTTTAATTACCTGTACTCTCATTTCTTCTGAATATGCGTACTTTTGTTGAAAGATATTCTTACTTGCATTACTTAAAATTAATAACGGTCTATATACAGAGTGTTAAATGCTTGCTATTTCCATAACGTATGAATTACGTATTTCTCTGCAAAATACGCGTTTTATTGTTGTGAGATATGCTTCCTTGCATTGCTAAAAGCTAATTACGGTCTATATATATAGGGCGTTAATTGCTTATTATTTACATAATGTACGAATTACTTAATTTTCTGCTAAATAAATGCAGTTTTCTAATTCCTATTGCAATTTATGATTACTACACGACCTTTGCTACTCCATACACCCCTAAATAACCCCTTATCACAGCAATATATATATATATATATATATATATATATATATATATATATTACTGTGGGTTTTTTTTAACTCTTTTGATATATTTGGGTACTGATCCAGTATGTAGAACAAGCACCTGTTGTTAGAAACGCTTTTCAATTTAGTTTAGGATAAAAATAAATACTTTTCTGAAAAGTTTTAGTAAAATGAAAGTTAGCTTTGTATAATTTGTTTTTACGTAAACATACGTGAGGTATAACAGGGGCAAGATAGCACTGCAAAAGTCAGACAGTAAATGATGTATCTAAATCGTAGTTCATTAGTGTAAAAATAATCTGTAAGAAGCTTTAACATATCGATTTTATATTTAACTTACGGGGTAGTTACAGCTAGTAAGAATAGTGTACCATAAACAGTCTATTTATTAAATTTCAGCATTTAAATGTAAATAGTCAAAAGCTTTTAGCTTCATTCTAAAAGGCAGTTATGTTGTTTATTAAACATGTGGGAGAAAGAAATAGTTTTCTAGTAACACGAATTTGACCGTTGAAGGTTTTCTAACAATTCTTAATGAGGAGCGTTGAAAATAAGACACAAATAACAAAGCAGTTTCTGAAGGGTAGCAGGTGTGACAATTAACAGGGATTGATTGTCGGAGTGGAATTGGTAATAATTTAAACGGCCACTATACAGCTGTCAACTCGGAACGAAGAGGAATATTACATTTACTCTATAGATAGAAGGAAGATAGCGACATTGTGTATTAAATGTTTGTTTAACATGAGGGAAAGCAAGAATAAGATGTAATATAGAGAGTGAAGGATAGAAATACCATATATTAATATAGGCATAGTTTAGTGGGGCAATTTTAGACGGTAAGAAATACAAGTTGTTAAAGAAAAATAAAGAAGGATTATTTTAGGCAATATGAGTAAAAGAATGAGAGACTAATTGTGAGGTTTGTTAAGATTGGGCTTCAAGCAAGGTAATGGAAGGAAAACCGAGAGATAGGAGTTGGAGTGCTTATTTTAAAGGCAAACAGAGAGAACAGTTGAGGCGGGTTTAACGATAACTTGTGACAGTAGGTATTAGATTTCAGGGAAATACCAAGACCGTTGGAAGATAAACGTAGAATTTTTTTGATTTCGATGGCAGTTAATGTTTGCGTACGAAATTTCAAAGAATTTGAAGACGGTTGAGAGTGTTTGTTTGTATTGAATGAAATTTTGGGAATTGGCACGTTTTAAGGGGGTTAAAAAGTGTATATATGTACCGGGGATGGATAGTGAGGGTCTCTTACATTTTACGTTCTTTGTGGTCAATTAGTTTACAGCTAAAGGTCAACTTTACAATAAACAACCAATACAAGTTGGTATTGTGTAGCAACAAGCTAACAGTAATGCAATTTATAAATGTTAATAGTGAAAATGTAAGTACAGACTGCTGGAGATTATGTAGTTGCATGGAGTGAGAAGCTTGCTCTTAAAATGAAGTTGAAGTCTGTGGCGGAGTGATTTTGGTTACGTATCAAAAATAAACGGTGTAACAATTTTATTTTCGCATTAAAAATCTCTGCATTAAAGGTATAACGAATGTTAAAACACCTTTATTAACTAAAGTAATAATACGTGTAACAATCAAATTTTTGCATTAATACAGTATCTAGAGCCGTTAGTCTATTTGTTTCGGAGGTCGGTGTATTCCACAGCCACAGGCACGCGCGTGAGAGGATTGACAACCCCCCTCGGGACCCTCCCACCATGCAAGAACGCGGCAGGGGCACTCGTCGATAGGTAAAAGCAGCGACAGCATGCATTCGAAGAGAATGGCGAGTGACCTCCGGGTCGCATTAATTGTGTAACACACTTCCTGAGTAACGGTTGGTATTGTATATTCGTTATCCTAGTATTTTTAAATTTGTTTAGCGCGACTACGACTTACAAACTACGCAACGAAAATTATATTTATAACTAAGATTAGACCATGAAAGATTACGCTACAAAATTTATGCAACTTTGAATCAATGTAAGAAACCCACTTCGCTTCAACACCGGTATTTAAAGCATGGAAAGCAGGAATAATTAGCTGCAGACTCCGCACGGCGATGCAGTTCCCAATCTAGCCAAGGACAGCAGCCCGGGGTTTGGTTCGTAATAGCTTTGAGATTTCCTCAGTGCTTCCTTCTAAAAGCACGTTATTTCGTTTTGTTTTATAGAAGCACAAATTTGTTATTCAGTTTATCTGTAGCTATGCTGGTTTTCTCCAGTATCAAATTTAAATTTCACTTAGTTTCGTAGATATGTGACTACACGTGGCTTCAGCATAAATTAACAGCTGCGGCTACGTCACTTGTTTGTTTAAAATATGCCGTCAACAATTGCACAATTGCAAGCAGATGTTTATTATTACATTACTACCACCTTTGATAAAATTAGAGAATATCTTTGTGAATATTTTGACTTCAAATCGATTTTAATACTGTTAACTTAAAAAGAAAGTTTTGTATATTAATTTGTAAATGACCTACACAGATCTGATTGGGTTAGAAAACCTTAGTATAACCAGTCACACTGGGTTGTAATATATTTGAGTAAGAATCAAGTTGATAAACTTTACAATAATTCTTCAAGTAATTCAAGTATTCATTTTATTTTATTGCATTAAATTTTATTTACAGAAACAGAAAAATTCTTTCTAGTAAATTTATAATCCACGCTTAAAGTCTTTTATTCTGATCTAGTTTGATCAGACCTGATAAACAAAAAGCAATAAGAGTTCAATTTTATGGTACCTTTATGTAGGAAACATTCTTTTGCATTTTAGACATATTTGAGGGACACAAATAGTGTTCCCATTTTTATGTGACTTAATTATTATTTTTCCTTACAGGAACAGCGTCTTATTCTGTTAAGACAGGTTTTTGTCAGCGAAGGCGATCTTTTTTCTTTGGGTCTCCACGTCCGCCCTTAGAAATTAGCCATGCCATTTACATGAATCAATCTGGACTTGGTGGCGCCTGTTTGTTTTAGTTTGAGTGTGACCCCCACAGATTTCGACTTACCCCCATTGCTCATAGCTCTACCCAAGGAATAGACCCTAGTTACGTCGGAAGACTTTGTTTTGCAGACACCTAACTTGGAGCATGGTGATTATAAAGTATTGTCGGCCAGAAGTATAGAAAAGCGTTTCACTAGCGCCCATGCGTGAGGCTAGCGGAGCCAATTAGAGAGGAAAAATCGTTACACTGGCGCCGGCAACGTTTGGGGCCTCGAAATTTGTTTGTTCATAGTTTGATTTACCTCGAAATTTGTTTGTTCATAATGTGATTTACCTCGAAATTTGTTATTCAAAATTTAATTTGCTTCGAAATTTGTTAGCTCAAAATTTAATTCGCTTTGAAATCTATTTGTCCAAAAAATTATTTTGCGTCGAAATTTGATTGCTTAAAGTCGATTTGACATTTAGATTTGTTTGTTTGCTTTTGATAAAAGATTGGTTGTAACATTAACCCTCATACAGTCAATTGATTAACTTGGTCAAATTTATTTTTGACTTTCGTTCTATTTTGACCCCATATAATTTTTTTGATATTGTTTTGGCAAAAATTATTTTACCAAAAACACCTTTTGATTTTTACCTCTAGTAGTACGAATTTATTTTGATCACTTTTGTAAGGTTCAGATCAGTTAGATTTATCGGTTTGATTCCATTAGGCTTGAGTAATCATGTCGGAAAAATTCCAAATTGTTTGTCTACTTAAAGAAGAATTGGAGTATGAGCTGAGAATCAGAGGAGTGGTGAGTGAGAGACCAGTGTTGGAGAAAAGGAAAATTTTAGATAGATTGTTAGCTAAAGAAATAGATAAGCCAGGTTGTTTGATCGATCTTTCGTGTTATGAAGTAGACTTTGCAACGGAAAGTAAAGAAATTTCAGTTTCAGTCGAGTCAGTTCGTAATGTTGTGTCCGAATTTGAAGGTGACTCATCAGACTCAATTTTTAGGAGAGCTTGTTCAAGGTTAAACCACCTTTCGGGGCGAGTTAAGCGCATGAAAATCCCTTCAATAAATTCCGAGAAAGCAATTAAGTTCAGAAATGAGACAGTAGCAACGATATTAACCCTTGAAGCTGAGTTATACGATAAAACCAATAAAAGTACAGAGTCCACCTATTTGGATCGGTCCGTTGTAGTATCTCCTTCAGTTGCTAGTGCACCTATTCATTCGACTTCGTATGTAACGACTTCCGTACCTATAGGTTCATGGCCTGTAAAATTCTCAGGTGATCCCAAACAACTATATTCATTTTTAGATAGAGTTAGTGATTTAGCACAATCTCGTAAGGTATCCGAAACTGATTTATTTGGATCAGCATGTGAACTTTTTGTGGGTGACGCTTTAGTTTGGTTTAGTACAGTAAAAAATTCATTGAGAGACTGGAACTCCTTGTTAGAACGTTTAAGGAAGATTTTCTACCCGGTTCTTCAGATCATGACATTTGGGAAAAGATCAGAAATCGTCGTCAAGGTAAAGACGAAAGGATTATTTTATTTGTCGCGCATATGCAAACCCTGTTTAGTAGACTGACCAACGAGCCAGCAGAAGTTACTAAAGTTAGGATGATAAGAAGAAATTTGGTTCCTGAATATATTTCAGCACTTGCATTGTCGGACATTCAAGATTTGTCTACCTTAGTAAATTTGGGTAAAAGGTTAGAAGAAGCTTCTTTGATGAAACTAAACTTGGTTTTAGCATCTTCTAGTAAACCTAACAAGATTTGCAACCCTCTAAGCATCTATTTGAGAACAAACATCCTGGGTTGAATGAAAAAGTTTGTGCTGTTAAGAGTAGGGTGTTTCAGAATAAATTAGTTAATCCCCAAGTAACAGTAGCGGATAAGAGCTCTTTGGAGTCCTCAGTTTGTAATTTCTTTAGTCCCGACAAGAGAAATAATTTTGTTTGTTGGAATTGCTCCCGTAGTGGACATTGGTTTAGAGATTGTAGAGCAACCAAGAAAATTTTTTGTTTTGGATGTGGTCGGAAAGGCGTTAAGGCAACGTCATGTCCACAATGTTCAAAAAACCAGTAAGGCGGCAGGCGCATAGTGGTCGGCATCCTGTTCCGCGTAATAAGGCCATGGTTATGATTTGTAAACAAGAAAATACTTTTGTAAAGACGAGTGGTCGAGATGGCTTACAGTTGTTAAAAATTTTGTCAGGACTCTCCGAAGCCTAAGAATAATACTTTATTCATTGAGAAGCAGTGTGATAATCGACCTTACATTATGGTGAAGTTAATGGATAGAGACATTACCGGTCTTCTAGATTCGGGATGCACTACCTCAGTGGTAGGATCCTTAGCCCTTTCAATTGTTAGAAAATTAGACTTGAAAATTTTTAGTTCAGCAAAAACAGGTATCACTACAGCTGATGGTTTAATAAAGTCTGTTGTAGGCTCGGTTGATTTGCCAATTTGTATAGGTAATGATTGCCGCATCCTTAATGCATTAGTGGTTCCGTCCCTACCTCACACCTTTATCTTCGGTAGTGACTTTGCAAAATTATTTGGTGTAGTTGCTGACTTTAGAAGTAATAATTGGTTTATCCAAAGTAACATTGGGAACGACATTGGGTATATAGGTTCGTCTTCCATCCCTTTGAACACTGAAGATTCCTTATTTGGTTTACATGACCTTTCAGATGCTCAATGTGTGCAAGCACATGAGTTAATAAATTCATTTAGTGAGATTAGCAGCGACGATAGATTAGGACGAACTCACCTAATTGAAATGGACATAGACACAGGCAATGCCAAACCCTTCCATAAGAAACCATATGTCATGTCACCATATATGAGTAAGATATTGAATGAGGAGTTGGACGACATGCTTAAACTTAAAGTTATAGAACCGTGTACTAGTCCGTGGTCCTCTCCAGTTTTGTTGGTTAAGAAAGCAGATGGAGAATATCGCTTCTGTTTTGATGGTAGAACCCTGAACGACTTAACTGTTCATGATTCGTACCCCCTTGCAAACGTAGACAGAATTCTCAATATGTTGAGAGGTGCGAACTACATTTCGTCACTTGATTTGAGAAAATCGTTTTGGCAAATCCTCTTAGTGAGTCGTCTAAGGATAAGACTGCCTTCAGTGTTATTTCACGAGGACAATTTAGATTTACATGCATGCCGTTTGGGTTGAAGAATGCTGCGCAGACACAACAGCGTTTAGTAGATGCAATTTTTGGTCCACGTTTTGAACCCCATGTATTTTGCTATTTGGACGACATAATATTATGTTCGTCATCTTTTGAAGAACACCTAAAGTTATAGGTAGAGGTTAAGCAACGTTTAAAAGAAGCTAACCTCACTATAAACATAAGTAAATGTGAATTTTTTAAAAAGACACTTAAATTTTTGGGTTATATAGTAGGCTCTAACTCACTTCGTACAGATCCCGATAAGGTGTCGGCAATGGTTAACTTTCCTCGTCCGAAAACCACAACGGAGATTAAAAGGTTTATAGGAATGTGCAGCTGGTACCGTCGTTTTATAAAGAATTTTTCGTCTTTAGTTTCGCCTATCAATGACCTCATTAAGAGTAAGAAAAAAGGTCAAACTGTAAGTTGGAGTGCGGAAGCAGAAAATTCATTTGTGCTGATCAAGCAAGCATTAGTTTCTGCACCTCTTCTTTCGCAGCCAGACTACTCAGCACCCTTCATTGTTGAGTGTGACGCAAGCAACACTGGGTTAGGAGCTGTTTTGATTCAAAATGTAAAGGAGAAGAGCGTGTAATTTCGTACGCAAGTAAAACCCTGAGTCGTACAGAGCGCAATTATTCCACCACAGAGAGGAGTGTTTAGCAGTTATTTTTGCAATTGAGAAATTTCGTCCGTGGGTAGAAGGAGTTCGCTTCACAGTTGTCACCGATCATTTTCGTTACTTTGGTTGAGTAATCTTCAGAATCCAACTGGAAAACTCGCCAGATGGTCAGTTCGATTAAGGCAACATTCATTTGAATTGGTGCATAGGAAAGGAAAGTTTAATATAGTCCCAGATTGTCTTAGTCGTGGTGTTCCCTTAGAAAATCCAGAAGTTAATTTAGTAGAGATTAAACTTGATGGTGTAGACTTGTGGTATGAATCTTTGAGAAAGAAAATTTTGTTGTCACCCAAAAGCTACCCACAATGGAAAGTGGAAGATGGGTTTATTTATAAGTTTATACCTTCCCTATTACCGCATTCGGCGTATGTTGTAGAGTGGAAGTACTTAGTGCCAAAATCTCAGCGTATAGATGTCATTAAATCATGTCATGACCCCCCTTCAGCAGGACATTTTGGTTCTTTAAAAACTTTGTCTCGTGTCCAAGAATTATATTATTGGCCAAAGATGATCTTTGACGTACGTAAATTTTGTAGGAAATGTTTGGTTTGTGGTGCTTAAAAACCACCCAATAAAGGTCCCCTTGGGATGATGGGAAAGGAGAAAGAGGTTGGACTACCGTTCCAAACCATTGCTTTAGATTTGATGGGTCCGTTTCCTCGTTCCAAACGCGGACATAAATGGCTTTTAGTTGTTGGTGATTGGTTCTCAAGTATTCGATTTTGCAACCTTTGCGTAGTGCCACGGCACATTTGATTGAGAAATTTTTGTTTTAGTTTGAGTGTGACCCCCCCACAGATTTCGACTTACCCCCCCATTGCTCATAGCTCTACCCAAGGAATAGACCCCTAGTTACGTCGGAAGACTTTGTTTTGCAGACACCTAACTTGGAGCATGGTGATTATAAAGTATTGTCGGCCAGAAGTATAGAAAAGCGTTTCACTAGCGCCCATGCGTGAGGCTAGCGGAGCCAATTAGAGAGAGGAAAAAATCGTTACAACGGGATCAGTAGCAGAACTGGGGGAGTTTAGAGATACCGTCATACTGGTTGATAAGAGAAAACAAAAGCGGTGTGCAGTTACAGCTGGTCCAATTCAGATTAGAGACATTTCCGAAGGCGCAGTCATTGATGGAAGGCAGTAGTTGTTGATAGAGATGGCAGATCCATGGCTGATGATGAATTCCAGGTAGCGGATGACGTTTTAAATTGTTTTGGGCATAACTGGTGTAATGACTTGGGATAACTTTTTGGTATTCTGGCTATGAACTACACGGACAATATTTTTTACGAATTATTAAATGAACACCCTTGAAATATTAATTTATTATTTTATTTATGTGGGAAATTATGTGTATAAAATTTTGATATTTATGTACAAGGTAAGAGGAACTTTTTGGCAATTTGTTGTGCAGAAATTTGCACAAGTGGTTATAGGTTGCTATAAGATCGTATTAATCCAGGGGTAACGTAAGATTGATGGTATAACTCTATCACTTTATTTGGGTAATAATTAATCTGGGAAACCTGTGAGTTAGAAATGTTTTATTTTAAGAAGAGAAATATATGTAAATGAATTAATATGTAAATAAGGAGTTGTTGAAGATGTTTGATGCTCTATGAATCTGTAAATAAATCTAGGTGTGTTACCGTAGCAGCGTTTATTTATTTTTATTAGAGTAGTTAGTTTTATTTTTCAGGGTGCAGAAGAGCAGCCGTGGCATATTTTAGCAGTGGATATTACAGAGAATTAACGTCGATCCAAATTGTAAGACTTTTTGTCCAGATAATTCAGAGTAATTAATAGCTCCCAAACTGAGGGGCTTTTTCAGGGTTAAGCTTCGGGAAATATATATCTATAATGCGAAATATAGTTGTATAGAAATTTATTTATAAGTAATTTAACCACTTACACATTTAGCGTCTATTATAATTTATTGCCCATGACTTGCATTGAAAGACGAAATTATCCTGTAGGAATTGTCGCCTCGTATAGAAGAGTATAGGGTATGTTATACAATTTAACTCAGTAACACGGAAATATTGTTGTGTGCATTCGCTTTACAATACATTGATCTACAAAACTACTTTTGTAATAGCTAATAGTAGTGAGTGTTCTATAATCATGACATTTATATTTTTTAAGGATATATAGTAAGTGCCATGCCGAACTGAAATAATATAACATTGCATAAGTACACAAGTATAGAACTGTAGAACAACAGATTAAGAATGTTGGAGATTAAACGTTCTCGTGATAAATATAATCAGTAAATGAATAGCAACTGTAGCTCAATTTTAATTAACTAGTTTGGGTAAAGAGTCTGATGGTAATCTCAGTATAGTAGGACGAACCACGCTGTATGCCGACCATGCCAAGCATTACACAGGAAAACAGGTACAAAGCTATAGAATTAGAAATTATTCGCAAATGCAGGAAAAACGATGTATTGGCGAAAAGTGCAAAGAGATCGGAACAGGCAAGACAGAAGAAATATACAAACTAATTAGAATGAATGTTAGGGATATAAAACCGTACCGCAAACATCACTACAGAAAAGATGGAGAAAATGGATAGATGGCAGTTCCACTTTATGTGCTGGTAGTATAGCGAGCAGAAGGAGGTGCAGGAAAGAATGTAGAACTAGAGACGGAAGAAATTTTGTTCGAAGTTATATTTGCCGAAGAAGGGTATGTTTGGGTAGCAGTAGCAGGATGACCTGGATTAGGTACAGAAAAGAACATAGAGTTAGCAGCAGAACAAATTTGGCTCCTAGAACTGAGAACAGAATTTGAAGTATGATTCGAAAACTTATTAGCAGTAGGATGACAGTTGGGACAGTTGTGGCGAGTAATTCCCTTATGCTCGCAACCATAGCAATGGAGTACTTTAGGACGAGTACAGCGTGTCGAAACATGGCCAAGCTTGTCGCAATTAAAGCATATGGCCTGACGAGTAGAAGCATAACTAGGAATAAGAACAGTAAAAAGTACATACGAAGTATCTGATGTACCCGTAGGCGTAGGAGAAATCTTAACAATTCTCAATGGTAGCAGACTTATAAGCAAAATCCCGTTCACCAGTAACAGTATGTTGGTTGTGACTAGGTGATACGACATTATCGGCCAGGATCTTTTCCGGTTCTAACTTCAGACATTCGTCCTTTAACTCTTGTAAGGAGCGGACCGTAGACAAATGAGCTCGATAGAATAGAGCCAGTAATGCTTTCAGAGGACTCCTGCTGTCTATTAGAGATATCACCAAACAGTTTTATCCCCATATCAGCCACTTTGAATACGAATAGAGAAAAGAAATTGGGAGAAAGTAACTAAATAAAGGCTAACCGTAACTCGATAAAAGCTCCTAAAAGGAAATGATCGCAAATACAGGACAATTAAAACCATGTCCGACGGATAAACTTCGAAAACACCAATAGGAGCGAAACAACGAAATAGAAATTAGGATTAGGGATAAAAATAGGAATAAGGCGCCAGCATTTTCAACGCACTAGAATTATCGGCGAAAATACAATTCCGATAATCTGAAATGAGCCAACCAAGGATATTAAGCGATCAAGAAGGAAAACAAAATTAAACTTGAAGAACGTCGAACTTACGCAAGCAATAAAGAAAATCGTTCGCCATGTGGAAAACTCAATAGGGCCGAAAGAAAAACTAAATACCAGTCCGAACGTAAAGCAGGAAAAAAATAAGTAGGATCAGGTCGAGAAATGCGGGTAATATCGGAAATTAGGCAGTAACAACAAAAAAATCGGAGCTAAAGTTACCCAAAACAAAATTGGAGCCAAAGTTAAGCAAAACAGAATCGGAGCAAAAGTTGCCCAAAACAAAATCGGACCACCATCTTGGGCGTCAAAATTTATACTACGTACATTGACAAAGCCTGAAAGACAAAGAAAGAATACTGGTACTCAGTGGGTGAGTAGACGGGGTCTTACAAACACAAGAGAGAAGGAAAAATAAAGGAAAGCCTGAAATAAAAATAAAAAATTAACAGTGCTTATTAATAAGTATAGATATTCTAATTGAGATTTTGGATAGACATAACAGTGCAGAAATCAAATCAATAACCAATATATATATATATATATATATATATATATATATATATTTAGCAGAAAAATAAGTAATTCGTACATTATATAAATAGCAAGCATTTAACACCCTGTATATATACCATAAATAAATTTAAGCAATGCCAATAAGCACATCCTTCAACAATAGAACGCGTATTCAGCAGAGAAATAATCGTACATGTATTTAAACTACGTTGAGTAGTGTTTTACAAGTTTATAAAATAAAATACGCAGAAGATAAGATGAAACCTAACAAATCTTCATGCAATTACGCTGAAACAATAAGCACTTTGATAAGAAAACGCATAAATAAATACATGAACGAAAACAGCACTAGAGTTGCATCATTTATTTTTGTACAATTATCCAAAAGCATTATCTATACAAAACACAGAGTACGTTAAAAGTTTGGCCACGATAACAAATAATAAGGTATCAAAGATCGCAAATAAACACCATGACATTGAAATCCGAAAAAGTTTCTTCAGAAAACAACTTGAAATATCAAAGAAAACCTGGTTGGTCGCGACAATCTGCAAAACTGCTTGGAAACCAACCCAAAGGTAGTTGGAAAAGCTTTTTACCACCCACCGGTGATAAGGCGGCTCAGTCTATACTTGATGCACGTTGAATCCACAACACTTTTAATTAGAAATCTACGCGTCAAATATGTAAAATTTATGTTATTGTAAAAATAGTGCTGTGCAACAATTACGTTAAGAATACATGAAGTTTTTGCCATTTTTTTTTAGAAAACGTGAGTAGAAATTCAGTTATTAAATTGAATTAAATAATTATAATCATATAGGGCTTTTAATCGGCTACTGGACTATTTCTGGTTCACTTATAAAACAGTTCTAATCTGCGTCGAAAACAATTCCAATTTTAATTCTGGGATAATTCATAATACTAAGTAACCCACGAATTCAAGTGGTATTTAAGGGAACAGATTCAAAGCATATGCTGAGAAATATAAAATAAGGAACGTGGTAATTTTGGAAAACTAAAGGTAACTGTACTAAAATATTGGTTAAAGAAAGCAGAGCATTGGTATTCGATTGAAAACAGTAAGGGGGTGTTGATCCACAACACCAAACAACATATCAGGAGATCATAGGTCAGATCTACTTAATTTTAAGGAATTTTTTCAATTTAAATTTTAATACTGAATTTATTCAATTTATCCAAAACTTATAAAGAGTCAACAAGCAACATTGCATACGTTTAAACTTACGTAATAAATCATAAAGAGGTCTCAAACGTCCCAGATTTTTTTGTAAAAGTGTAGTTTTTGGTGACTTCATATTGAATTAAAGTATATACATTTTAGGATAAATAATCCATATGATATTAATTGATTGAAGCGTGTATTTAAATAATTTCAAAAATTGTAAATATTATTTCCTTTCATTATATGAATGTTGATTGACTTCGTTTTATCAATTCACACAGGTAGTCATAAAGGGCTGAAAGAAAATTGATCATCGTAACGTTGTGCACTCTGTGTAGATTAAAAAGGGCTAGCCGTGGCATAATAATAAAAGCAAAAGATTAATTTGAGAGAAACACAGGGCGATGACGTTCAGTAGAACGTTTATTACACCGAGTACGGCGTTATCATATCAATATATATATATATATATATATATATATATATATATATATATATCAGGTAGAACAGAGAAAATACGCTTCTTAATGAACTGGTAAATATACTGTTTCGAATAGATTTACAGATGTTCTATACAAAATAGTGAATAAACACTTACCATGCGTGTCCTAGGTGTTGGTGTGTGATCGCGCCCTCTCTACAGGCAGGACGAAGCAGATGGACTGCGAATTCCGTAAACCGTGTATTTTTTCCACAAAAGGAAGGGGCAAACGCCTTATCAAACAAGGCCAAAACAACAGTGGGTTCTATTTTCCGGAAGGTGCTATAAACAGTACAGGTAAAGATTAGACCCTGTAAATAAAATTAAATAAAAACCTTTAACCACAAAAAATATTTAAATTACTAGATACGTATTTCGACCACTATGTGGTCATCATCAGTAGAAAAAAAAAATTAGCTGTTGTTCTGGAACACTTCAGAGGATATTCTCCTCACCACTTAGGCTGAAGTGAACCTTTCCAACCAATAATTTACTATATTGTTGCTTTAAACACTATCGAGGATATTCTCCTCACCCGCAGGCTAGTGTTCTCAACAACAAACAAGTGAATTGTGACATTATAACTTAAATCTACTTAATTTATACTAATTCTAAACCTACTGAAGCGGAACCAACTAATCTTGCTTTCTCATTGGTTGTTGACCAATAGGGAAAGCAAAGCAGATGACTCTATTGGCCCTTTATCGGTGTTTAAGAGGGGTCCTTTATGTTTAACAATTTTAATTGATTCATAGGCATTTAAGGAGGAAAACGTTGGTACCGCTTTTAACAATTTAACATTTTCTAGTTTAACGGGGTGGCTGGTTTCAAATATATGTTTGGCGACCTGAGACCTTTCATATTTACCATATTTGAAGTGAGCAATGTGTTCTTTAAATCTTGTTGTTATATTCCTCTTGGTCTGACCAATATATTTTTGAAAACATCCTGGCCCTGCACAACTAATTTCATAAATCCCCGACTTTTGCAATTTTTCCACCTTGTCTTTTGGATTACCTAGCAAATCTTTAATTTTATTAGTATTAGTTAAAGCAATTTTGAAATTATACTGTTTGAATATTTTATCAAGACCCTTTGTGGTTTTGTGAAACGGAAGTTTAACATATTTAACATTATCGTTAGAGGTGGTTGATTGCAAAGTCGTTGATTTACGGATGTTTATCCTATTTTTACACTTTCTAAA
The DNA here is from genome assembly GCA_036346225.1 of Platerodrilus igneus. NCBI lineage: Eukaryota > Metazoa > Arthropoda > Insecta > Coleoptera > Lycidae > Platerodrilus > Platerodrilus igneus. The sequence continues at coordinate 194,039 of JARFIW010001386.1, forward strand.
AATATTATCTATAATATCAGAAGAGAAACCATTGTAATTCCCTATTTGTTTAATAAGAGCAAATTCCTTATTAAATCTGTTTTTATTTAAAGGGAAAATCAATAATCTATTAATTAAAAAGTTAAATGAAGCCAACTTATGTTGTATGCTATGATTAGAGGAAGACAAAATAAAGCGATTTACATTGGTTTCTTTTCTATAAATGTCAAATTCTAATTTATTACCATTTCTAATTACTAATGTATCTAAAAGGGTAATTGTCCATTATTCTCTAGTTCATACGTAAATTTTATGCTTTGAAATTTTGAATTCATTTCTTTAAGAAAATCATCAACATTTGATTTAGAAGTGTCAAAACTGCAAAATATCATCCACGTACCTTAACCATATTCTTGGGAAGTATTTGGAGTTTTCTTTTAACTCGGTTTCAAAACGAGACATAAATAAATTTGCTATCAAAGGTGATAAGCTATTTCCCATTGCTGTGCGTTCATGTTGTTCGTACAACTTGTTGTTGAATTGAAAACAGTTCTGGGACATGCAATGCGAAACAAGCTTGATATAGTCCTCAACTTTATCATCATCAATATCACTATCTATAAGAACATCCTTTAAATATGTTAAAGTACGTGGTATTGGAACACTAGGGAATAATGAACTGACATCAAATGAAATTAAGATTTCGTTCTCTTCTAATGTGATATTTTTAATTTTATTAATGAACTCTAAAGAGTTTTGTACAGACAAACTATTAAACTTTAAATTCTTAAATTCATTTGACAGCCATCGTGATAAATAGTAAGTCGGTGAGTTGATACCTGAAACTATTGGTCTCATCGATTTATTATTTTGTGAATCTTTGGTAAACAGTAAAGTTTTGGCATTTCAGGATTTGAAATTTTAATTTTAATTTTAGTGTGGGCGAAATTAGGTTTGGACATTCTTTCAAAACAGACTCTGTTGATTTAATCATTTTATTTAAAGGAACTTCATTTTTACGTTTTTTGACTAATGGTCTGTAAGGACCCTCAAACAACAAAGTCTCTACTCTATCAACATAGTCTTGTTTATCCAGAATAACCAACCTATTCCCCTTATCAGCCTTTAAATAATAACAATTCTTTTGTCGTAAATCTTTAATAATCAGATGACCTTTCCTTGTTTGTTCTGAGGCATTCCTTGCGCAAGTGCGTAAGTTGTTCGAAAGTTGAATTTTGCACGCGTTTCTAATAAAGTTTTTTGAATTGTCATCTAATTTTGAAATGGATTTTTCAATGCCAGCAATAATGTCTTCCAAAGGAGTTTTCAAATGATCTACTCCAAATTTTAGGCCTCGATCAAGGAAAGTCAACTCTTCATTATTAAAGATTTTCGACGATTCGTTGACAACTATTGACTCTAATGGAGGTGAAGTAATTTCCAGTTTTTTAGGAGGTACATTGACATTGTGTTTCTTTAAAAGAAACTTCAACTTAGTGTTTTGACTATTAATTTTGTTTAACAATTTATGATTGTTGACTTCAAAAACAAATCTCTGGAAATTATTCCATTCCTGAAAACCGGACTCGGATAAATTGCACGTTAGTGCTAGGTGCGATTTATACGTTTCCAGTTCCAATCTACTAAGCTTACTGTACAGATATTTGATTTCCAAATTAAGCCATTTATCTTTTGCAAAATTGATTATTGCGTTACTACGTTTACAATTACTGCTGATTTTTACGTTAATGAAATTTGGAAAAACTTTGTGGGCTTTACAACTTTTTAGAAATCGAATATCTGCTTTTACAAAACTAATTTTAAGAGCTAAGCTTCGATACCTATTAAGTTCCGAAGACCGGGAAGTCATAGTTAATAATCTATAGGAACACTGTGGCACGATTTAAATAAAATTAAATAAGAACCCTTAACCACAAAAAATATTTAAATTACTAGATACGTATTTCGACCACTATGTGGTCATCATCAGTAGAAAAAAAAAAAAATTAGCTGTTGTTCTGGAACACTTCAGAGGATATTCTCCTCACCACTTAGGCTGAAGTGAACCTTTCCAACCAATAATTTACTATATTGTTGCTTTAAACACTATCGAGGATATTCTCCTCACCCGCAGGCTAGTGTTCTCAACAACAAACAAGTGAATTGTGACATTATAACTTAAATCTACTTAATTTATACTAATTCTAAACCTACTGAAGCGGAACCAACTAATCTTGCTTTCTCATTGGTTGTTGACCAATAGGGAAAGCAAAGCACATGACTCTATTGGCCCTTTATCGGTGTTTAAGAGGGGTCCTTTATGTTTAACAATTTTAATTGATTCATAGGCATTTAAGGAGGAAAACGTTGGTACCGCTTTTAACAATTTAACATTTTCTAGTTTAACGGGTTTAGATTATTAGACCCTGTATCAAAGAAAAGTACATTTTTTAAATGCCAAGTACTTACCATACAGTGTGTGCACGCACATTTCGTAGATAACGAAAAATAAATGTAACGACGAGTAATTACTGTCGTGATCAGAAAGAATTAAATTAAAAAATCGTTCAAATAACAAGAATTCGAGCTTCAATCCTCGCATTATCAAATGTGATTAGAAACCCGCCTTATCAAAGACTACGATACATTATTTCAACGAGTCTTTTGTTCGTAGCAGTATAAGAATTAATTGTACGCTATAGCAATGTGTAGCACGCTAGCGGACACCAAAAACAAGGTACCGACTTTTTAAATTACAGAGTACACTTTTCTAATTCACAGCAAATGAGTTCAAATAAAAGTATTGACAAGCGTGCATATTGTAGGATGGCAAAATTTACAGGATGAAGCAGAATCCAAGCCAACGAACAACAAAAAACAAAAAAAAAAGCACGTTTCAACTTTACCGTGGGAAAGTGAACGTAACGTACTTTCTACAGTCAACTCCATAGTGCGAAATGGTGCTACAATATAAGCAGAAACTTTAAAAATACATTTTCGTAGATTAATTTTGACGTTTTCAACGACGTGTTGCCATACGAGTAGCAAGTGCTTATAAACTACTGATCGAGGCGATAATTTCTAAGTTACTTCGTTAAGTCAGTTCAACAATGAAAACAAAGAATCTGTCGTAATACACAGTAAATAAAGGTTGGTAGGTTAGCAGGAGTTTCTTCAATCGCAAGAAAAAGTATACATCCTAACACTTAACTAGACTCTATTTTCTTTTATACGGGCTTTATCAAGAATCAGAAGTGCCGATCACTTGTAATAGACATTTCATTTCCTTTATATGCCTAGAATTTTAGTAAACCAATAAGCATGTTAAACACTTTCTGCTCTATTTTTTATACTAAGCAAGGAACCCTAACCGATTACGTATTAAAGATGTTTTGGTTCAATAGAATAATTTAACTTTATATATAACGTACTTGCTTCAAGGAGGAAGAGTTGAAGCTAGATACACAAATGTAAACAACTGAGCCGTCAATACCGCAATTTATTACGAAAGTTAGGGCTTTCGTGGCTCATGCTTAATTAGGAAGTTCATAAATTTTATGAAGCTTTGCAATATGAGACGATAAAATTTTCATAATTGGTGAAATACATATTAATTAACATTCTAGATTGTCTACGCTAACTATTTGCTGTTACGGTACTGAGAAACTTTCTCTGAATATATAAAATTGTTAGTTTAGAACTTCAACAAACTTTAACAAAAGCACATAATGAACCCGTACAGTAGAACTTATAATTGTATCTATTTAAAAGAACTAATTATTTATTTCTCGATGCACACGTTGTTTCAATTAATGATATAGAGAGCAACTGCTTAAGAATAAGAAAAGGTTTAAAATTCTACTAAACATGCACTATTTTGCTAAATTATCTCTGAAACTCGTCTTGATAGATAGCTATAAAGCTTAGAGCTTAAACACGAACTGAACTATTTCATGAAAGAAAAATCCCTAAGTTTCATTGATTAAAAAACATTAACCTGCTATTGCAAAACTGTGCAAATCCTTTGATAGGTAATCAACCAAGTGTGGATCGTGCTTTTCTTTTTTAACTGATAATTATTGTCACAGGCAAAATGGGCGTTGCGTTCAGTGGCGGCTTGTGGTGATTTTATTTGAGGGGCTCTAACTGCTTATGGCATGAACATAATACAAGATAACATAAGCAACACTCACCTTCAGTGGTTTGGTGTATTCAGCCTAGTCACTCACACAGACCCATTAATTTTTGTATACTTGTTTATAGGTTTATGTACAAAAAGTCACACACTGTACTCTAATTGTCACATAATAATAATTTTACTGCTTGTATACAAAATCAAGCCTTCTGTCTTTCTGAGCAATAAAATGGTCTATAACTTTTTTGTCAAAATTGTTGATGTTATGTATTGTTTTTGTTGACTGACATCATTGCTAAGGGATTAAGACGTTCTTTGGTCAACGAGTTCCTTAGATAAGTTTTAATCCAATTAAGAGTTGAAAAACATCTTTCAGATTCGGCAGTGAACATTGGGATTGTGTCTATAATTTTTAATAATTTTATTGTTTCGCCAAATGTTTCGTTTAACCCATTTTGGGTCAACCAGGAAAGCATGTTTAGGCCGCCTAAAATACATCACTTCCAATTCAGTCCTCAATTTGTCTGGCTGTAACATCGGATAACACTTAACAATCGATTGGAAATGCGATGTTGGAAATTTTTTTGAGTATCAAAATTAGTTACGTCTACTAAAAATACGGCTTCTAAATGAGTTTGGTATGAGAGTCTGTCCTTCATCTGAACAGCTATTGTATCGCACACTTCTATAGCAATCAAATTCCGATTTTCCACATTACTAATTTTTCTTCGTTTAGTATCATTACAGATTATATTTTTTTCTATCTCATCAGTTGAATTTCTAGCAGATGCTATTATCCATTCAAAGTCTTCCATTTTTCTCTTCAGTGGAACACTGTCTGTATCTCTAGCTTGAAACTGATTAAATAATATGCTAACACGTGGAAAAATTTTTTGAAATAAATTGCGAAAAACACAAAATCAGGATCTTCCAGAATTCTACGCAAACCATATACTTTCTTGCAGGTAATAGTTTTATTGCATTTTTCTTCTAATTCCTCAAAGCATTCGATTAGTTTTTCTCTATTCTCATATACGACGTTCACAATACGAATATTATAATTCCAACGTGTGGCAAACAGTGGGCAATTTTCGCTTCACTATTTCTTTTAGCACATCACACCTGTGAGTAGAATGAAAAAAAAAGCAGGAATTGCGGATAAATCAGAAAAAAAATTTTAACTTTAGCATTTTGACTAGTTGCTTTCTGCATAATTAAATTTAATTGATGGGCGTAACAGTGAACAAAATGGGCATTTTTATGTTTAAGTTTTATTTTTGACTGAACTAAGAAATATCTAACTATAATTACCATTTGGCATTGATTTGAAATGTCAGTCGTTTCATCGCACTGAATTGCCAAAAATTCACTATCTTCAATTTGATCTTGAATTTCTTGACAACACACTGCAAGCATGCTTTCTAAAATCGCGTTTTGCATAGTTTTAGATGTACCTTTAAATACACTCGCTTTGTGTAAATGTTCTTTTTAAATTACATCGAATTCCGAAGTAAAATCAATTAATTCTAACAAAACTCCACCGTTTTCGGAATCTTCTTTTTCATTGTGTCCTCTCAATGACAATTCCAACTTTCCACAAAATTTAATACAATTGATAATTTTTTAAAAATGTATCTATTTTTAGTCACCTGCTCATTATGCTTCGTAATGTTCTGCCTATATGCGTGATCTAACTGAACCGCAATGTTCACAGAATCTAGCATAGCCAAATTCGTGCAAGACTTTATATGGTACTTGCTAATTTCATGGTTTTTTATTTTATCGTTTATATGCTTCAGATCTCTAAAGCCTTTTTCCGACCATGTTTTGTCCATTCCGTCACAATAAAATAAATGGCAAGAAAAACAAAATAGAGCATTCGATTGAGAGCATCCGGAAATCCACTTACATTTTTTATAAATTTCTTTTGAAAAATGCCTTGTGAAACTACGATTTCCAACCTTATCTACCTGTTTCATATTTAAATCCGGTGTCGGACAGCATAGGTTCTGAATTTTCACTTTTTCTGCTAATGGAAGAGTTTTAAATTTAATTTCGATTATATTACGAATATTATTTTCAGTCATCTTGAATAATTCAAAATAATAATCAAAAAAATCTAAGACGCATGTACGCCTACAACCAAACTTACGGAAATTTTATAAAAGGAAATTATATATTTTAAATTAAATAACTAGTACTTAAATGTTAAACAAAATTTTATTATTATTATAAATATTATTTAATAAATTTTATTGTTTTAATCAAGTTTGAGTCGGACTACTTAATGATATAAGCTCCCAGCACCACTCAAACAAACAGAAAAATAGAGAATATTTAATTAAAATTGTTAACATATATTCTGTGATTAGTCCCGGGTATTGTGATTCCTCCGAATAAGTCAGTTTGATGTACGGTTGGAATATCTTCAGCCGAATTAGGAATGACTGCTTCATAGTGACCTCCATGTATCACATCCGTGCCATTTCCAGCGCAATGAACTACAGCTAAAGGCTCGCGAACTAATTGATCTTCTTTTGCACAAAAATTATACAATGTGATACTGAAGCCGAAATGATAATAAGAATCATTTGGATATCTATTAAAGTTTATATTAGTTTGTACTGTTAACATTTCTCAAATAAATTCGAGTATCTTGAAAACTAAATGAGATATCGAAAAGTGTATAGCATATTTATAATCAGAGTAAAAAACTAAACGAGGTACATATATATTATTTATTGTATCATTATGGGAATATGGCAGCAGACGACGGCCGTGACGGCGGCGACGACGACGACGTAGCGATTATATTAACCTAACTTACTTCGTAAGTTTGGTTGAAAAATTATACACTACGACTACACTCACAAAACAAGACACGGTTTTTACTTTCAACGGAAACAAGTGAAATAATCTCTACGCTCACGCAAATTAGTACCGGACAACAACAAACACGCCTTGAAATACCAATAGATACTGAGGCTAAGGGCACTAATGACGAGAGCCCTGTTAAAGCTATCTATAGCTGTTACTATTTGCGTTCGACAAAATTCGCGGTCGTTCGATTTCCTATAAGATTTACATTGAAGCTGGGCTCAATAGAATTGAGCCCTCACTTATGTACTAAAGAGAATCAACGAGTTCTGTTTACGTGAAGAGAGCACTGTCGAAATGTCTAGGACAGGTATTTATTTGTTATAGCTAAAATGTTGGATGAAAAATGAATATAGTGAGAAACGTAATTGTTTTAAATAATTTTAAAATATTAATATTAGTGTTACATTTGATGATTTAAACCACAAATCTTAAAAGAATTATATGCATTTTGGTGTTAATTTTCATTAAAACAGTTAGATGTGGTTGCTTACGAAAGGACGACGGCGGGATATGTTTACTATTTATATCTGTTTCCGACATCATACATCATTTTTATTGTAAACGTAGCATTTATAATTTATTTACTGAGACCACTTAAAAATGCCGGGCTGAAAGCATTTATGCATTCGATCTCTATTTAAGTAATCATTTTACGATGAATTAATTTATGCCGAAAAGTTTATTTACGGTGCCTATTCCTTAAAATAACCTGGGGGGCTCTAGCCTTTAAGCCCCCATGGAGTAGCCGCGGCTGGTTGCGTTATAAATTTAGCTTTTGTTGCAGTAATCACTTTCGATATTATCTTTACGTGGAAGACGGTTGCTCCTAATAGGTCTCCTTTGCTTCTGGTGTCTTAAATTTATTATATTATACTCTACCTTTCTCTAAAGTAGTAAAACCACACTTCGAATTTTGTCATGTCAAAGAACTTTGTAAAATAAAATGGCTCTCCCAAATACAACTCCATCATTGGGGTGACTGAATATCTTTTCAGAAATTTATCTGTTTGCCTAGATCCTAAATAAGTTCACATAACGTTCAACTTAAATTTAGATTCTATTAGGGTTACAGCATTGCAATATAAATACAGATATATTTTTCTGAAATAAACTTAATTTCTTAGCATCAAACGGGCCAGGTATTATTAAAAGAAATTCGATAAAAATCATTAAATCAAATACATCAATAATACTATAATTGCAATTTTCCTGTCTGCTGACATACATGGCGTTCTAAATCTTATTTTTGGAAATACTGTTAATAATAAAATTAGAAAACAGTTAAATTTCAACTTCTTCTTTTATTATTTCATTGCCAATTCAAATTACTAAAGTTTCAGACTTTAACTAACATTAAATTAACCAATAAAACTTACATTTAAAATCAAGGGGCACATATTTCTTAATATTTTGAAAATGTTTCAACCTTCTTTGCATGATGACGTTATGCTTAAATTTAATCAACTCTAGTTACATCGCTAATTCATAGTCCAACAAAATAAATACTTTCATCTTCGATTAATTTTATGGTACATGAAGACAAACCAGTTTATATTTTCAAAATTTACATGTATATAATTAAAATTGTGCCTACAAAAGTTTATGCATTACTCAATATTTAATGCATCTTTAAACTCAATGATATTCAGAAACTATCAGCATTTCCATTTTCTGTCTTTCCAGCTAACGCAGCTCTCTTAACCCAACACAACCCACTTATTTGAGCTAGAACCTTAGGCAGTCCCTTATCACGGTACATACACGAGTTTACAAAATCCCGCACACGGTTAACATCCTTGCGTGCGGTTTAAGTTTTTACCTCTTCTAAGAAGTCCACATCACATTTTGAAACTGGTTGCGTTCAACCTTTAACTTTTCTTCTAACTTACTACATTTCAATTTTTCTCAATGTACTTTCTAAACTTAACTTCCAACTGTGGTGCATAGTTGTTATACCACATTTCTCCCTCTTTAAAAATTCATTTTCACAATATTTAAGTGTTTGAAAGGAATTGGGGGATAGCTTTATAATTTTTAGACCGAATGGTGGTAAATATGCCATTATGTTTATGAATAAATTAGAGGTATTATTTAACAAAGCGAAAGTACCGCACCATAAACAATTAGCGCTGGCTGTTAGTGCTTTGCGCGATTCGGCAGCTGACCGGGGTTTAATTAATGGGAAAAGGTGCACAAATTTCAATAGCTTCAAAAAATTGTTCTTGGATCGTTATTGGAATTCGCGGACTCAACAATCATATTTCAATGAATTCAAGTACGGCACCTTCGAGAGGGGGTCACGTGCCAATTATTTTATTACAAAATGAAAGGAGACGAGTTATTTGAAGACTGCTCCCCTTGAAGAGGAGAATATCAACATTGTGGCCAATCATTTTGATGGCCGAGATACGCAGGGCATTATCACTTCTGGGATTAAAACTATTCGTAAGTTTGAGCGATATTTACGGGGAGTTGATGCTACGGACAAACACGAGTTATTTCGATATTCTAATAGGAGAGGCGGTGCTGGTAGAGGTAATTCGAGAGGTCTATCACTTTGGTGGTCGAAATTTTCAAGGGGACAGTGTCTATAATATGGCTTCTAATGAAGTGACAGAGAGGGACGAAAGAGAGTGCGGCAACCAACATGTGTCAGATATGGATCGTAGGAGTATTGATGTAGTTATTTCTGTATTCTAATAGGAGAGGCGGTGCTGGTAGAGGTAATTCGGGAGGTCTATCACTTTAGTGGTCGGAATTTTCAAGTGGACAGTGTCTATAATATGGCCTCTAATCAAGTGACAGAGAGGAACGAAAGAGAGTGCGGCAACCAACATGTGTCAGATACGGATCGTAGGAGTATTGATGTAGTTTCTACGCTGTTCGGCGATAATTATGATGATTTGTTAGGGGAGAATAAACCCGAAAGTAGTCCAGCGAATAAAGTTCCGTTGATTAGGGCAATGGTGAAGGCTATAGGCGTGGATATCCTAGTCGACGCTGGATCGGTTGTGAGTTGCATCAGTCAGAATTTTTATGATTAAGTTGTAGCCGCTAAACCGGGCATTATCCCATCATTACCGGCTGCTGACATAACAGTTTCTGGGGCGTTAAGGGGTAAAGGCCATGCGGTCAAACACAGGTATATTTGGAAGTTGCTAGCGGCAGTGTGCATTTGGGTTGTCCTTTAATTGTTGTACTACAATTGACAAAAAGTGTGATTTTAGAATGTGACTGGATGGACCGATTCGTTATTGAAATTAGTTTTGAGAAATGTTTGTTGGAGGGAGCGTCTGAAAAACAAAGCAAGAACTTAAATTGTTGGTAGTCGAGCGGGAAAATATAGACCGGGTGGTTATATGCGATATTTATGTTCAGATTGAACACGGTGTTCGGGGCGGGGTTGGCAGAAAAGGGTATCCACATAAGGATATTGCAGGTGTTGTTAGGGACGCAAAGATAGTTGAGGAGGACTTTAAAACCCCATACCGAGAGGTTGTTGAATTGGAAGGAGGTTCCGAAATACATAATAAAGTACACTTCGGCCACTAAAGACCAAATGTTTATGTAAAATCAATCAGTCGTCTTGATTGGGAAAGAGAACTCAAGGATTTGATGTTTTTAGCTAAAGAAAAGTTAAGTACCAAAGCAAGGAAAAACAACGCAGGTATAGTCGTAATCCATGCAAATTTACTGATTTCGTAGAGAGAAATCGCATCTTGGTACGTTTTTACCCCCAGGTTTTCTGCCAAAGACAAGGTAAGAAAGAATTTTCTTTATTATTCAGTGGCTCGGGTACGATTACCAAGGTAATCAATTCCAATTGATGTCTCGGGGTGCATAATACAGTTAGCTCAAATCCCTGTAAAGCGGCCATTGATCTGACGCAGTCGTCTCGAAGGTGAATTGAATTAGTATCCTGGCGGTACATAAATTCAAGTGGGATGTGATGTGCCGCGCCAGTTGTTGTATATAATATTCATTGTAGCATTAAGTTTAACCGTTCTTGTTTAGCAATATAAGATAATATTAGCATAAGATGTGTAGTATAGGGAAAGAACCTGTTTTTAGTCGAGTCCCTAAAGCTCTGCGATGAAGGGACGGCGAGGCGGTCGTCCAGATTTGCATGTGTTTAATAAAACACCAGTAAAAAAGTAAGCACGTGCGTTTAGAATAATGCAAGTGAAAACGAAGTTGTGTTTTTAGCGAGGCAGACCAAGGGTGAAGATTGCTGAGACTATCCTCGCAAAACTGTTTACAATATAAGGTAGGATCGATCCTAGTTACTATTTTCGTGAATATACCTGGGGGTTTTGTGTGAAGTAATCATTAAACGCGCTGCATCGTATGACCAGCTGAGATTTAACATTCCAGCGAGTTCGTCGTCTATAAGAAAAAGGGACGAACCGGTTGTGACCCGAGCATAGTTTAGAACAGATCGCGTGTGTTACGGTTAGATATTTGGACTTAGAAAATTTAAGGATGAAGATAATAATACCTTCCATGTGCTATGAACTCTAATTAGTTTTCTTAAGTAGTGTAGGGCCGATTTAGTCATAGTCAAACAAGTTTAATTCATTGTTTGTTTTATATCCTTTATTAAAAATTATTGCATTAAAAGTCTATATATAAACACAACGGCTATTATTTACTCTACTTTATTTACGTAAAGAGAATCCTCAGTGAGGGAAATGTCTCACTATTCAAAAGGTTTTACTTTATATGAATGCAATGTTTGAAAACAACAAACATAGAAACGAGGAAAGCATATGTGTGGAGGACAATACTGTGTGGCTATGAAATAAGAATGGGATGTAGGAGAAGCAGACAGGAAAAAGGTAGAAGCCTTTTGGAATATGGTGCTTCAGCTGTATGATGATGATAGCATGCCCGTACAAAGTAAATAATCAAGTGGTTTTAGAAATAGTAAGGGAAAGTAGATATCTGTAGAAAACAAAAAAATGGGAGAAATATAAGTACATAACACGTTTTAGGGCAATTGGAGAATAGTGTGGGATATATATTAGAAGCAGAAATAGGAAAATGGTAGATAAAGTTAGACCTAGATCAAACTATTGCACGTAGATAGTAAAAGATATGGGCTGTAGGAATTTCAAGTAAACGTGTAGGTTAGTTCAGAATAGGAAACAACGGACGTACCAGTCTAACCAGTTCCAAGACTGACGACTTATTGATGATGATGAATATAATACTTGTATTGTGTTAGACAACTGCAAACTACCAATTACTCCATAAAGGAGATGTCAAACTTTTCTTGATTTGTGCTAAAATTATACAAAACTTTTTAAACATGTAGTGCTAATCTTCTAAAATACGAATTAAACAAGGCTTTGTGCTTTTTACAGCTGCTTCAACAAACTATCTCGGTTACGAGTTTTAGGAGGAAGGAATTTCCAATTTATTTCTCTGGCTGGTAAGAAATAAATCATTGAATAGTCTCCTGCTTAAGCTTAATTTTGAAAGATGCTTTTGACAAATAATAACGTCAATGAGCCTTTTTACTTAATTCTAAAATACTATATACAATATCTATATATAAAAGACTTCATTCGTTTATATTGGTTGGAATTATTATAGCCTGTGGATTCTAATTTCTTTAGGTTCAGATTTGTCTTGTTCTTCTATATTCTTTTCTATTCAATAATTGTGTACTGACGACACAGTTTGATTTTCAAACTTCATATTTAGAATAACTAGTTCTACTTTTTTTTCTATTTGGGCATTTCATTCTCTGTCCAACAGTCTTGCAAATTTTTAAAAAAATTTTTTGGATAAAAGATGTGCTTGCCATAATTTTTCAATAGAGTGAAAATTGTAAATTTTCCACCAGCAGAAACGAATTGCCGTTGTACATCGAAATATCTGCAGATATAAACGTTAGAAAAGTTCGTCTTAAAGTAAACAAATTAAATTTGTCCTACAAGAAGAAAAAAATTTGCATTTTCTCTTTTAAAATTCAGATCTGGTATTGTAAGCCGTAATAAACAAATGTTTATACGTTTCCTTAAAAAATATACGCCCATGGGTTTATGGCCTTTTGCAGGTACACCCACATGGTTCTGAAAATGGTAAAAACAAATCTTAGAACAAAGTTATAGTTGAAAAAGGATAGATGTTATAGACATACCTAATAAATGTTAGCAGTAGTAAATGCATACTGGCTAATTCACATAATAGGCTCAATTAAATTACAATAATAAAGTTTTTGATCGTTGGTTTGTTGGATGTATGAATGAGCTGTCTAGATATGCAAAATTAATAAAATTATAATAGGTAACTAGGCGTCAAATATCCTACACTTCCATGGAAACGCGGTGTCCATACACAATATGTGATTGATTCTATATACGTTATCAAAGTAATTTTTGTAACAAGGTGGCCTTAATCAAACTCTAAGAAATTTTCTGTTATGTAAAGATTGCATTGTTGTGATGTCAGCAGTTCAGCACTAAAATTAAAAATGGATAACTCACCAAAAGCCTTTAAAGAATTTGAGATCTTGACTTTTGAAAATTGAAATCTACACTTGAAAAATATGCGTGGTTGGTTATTTCTGTGGGGAAGGTTAGTACTTACCTAAAACTTTTACTACACATTAAACTTTCAAAACTAGAAAAATTTCGACAGATAAAGTTTTGATATTTTACCTAGTTTGAACTATTGTATAAAGGAGCAAGGAAGAATCACACATGAGGCTCGAGACGCATCGGTTGTCTACTAGAGTATATCATCTACGAACAAAGAGTGATTTTTAAAACGTAGCGGCGTCATAATTTTTTCTAGCAATAAAAATGCATTTACGTTCCTACCGAGTACGTATTCTTTTTCTTTGTCAATTAACATACATAACTATTATACGAGTAGATGTTTTATGAGCTTTACCGTCGTGGTAGTTGCATTACTTGTAAGTTGTAAGTATTTGTTTTACCGTAAAAATAATGGAAATGTACTTTAAATTGAACAAAGACTTGAAGCTCGAATGGTTAAACTAACCTCAAACTATAGTTTTAATGAAAACGAAACCACTAAAAAGGTTTATTACACGAAGTTCGAAACAAAATAGCTACAGTTAGAAGAATTTCTATATAGATAATATTCCAACTTATATTAGAGTTTTCAACGAGCATTTAGTAGCAGAAATACAGACGTTAAATGGTTAACCGCTACAATACTAAGCTATTAGAAAAAGTTACCTCATTATCAGAGTTCGGAATATCTGCAAACGTAGCCGTATAAAACTTATAAACGAAATAGTTATTCTTTGTAATACGTCTTGTTTGGCAAACTCGTTTATGCAATGGGGAACTACAACGTAAATTTGCTAACTTAAGGTTAACTTTATGAAGTTGGAAAACAAGTTATATAAATGTCTTGTTCAGAAATAATTTAATTCAGTGGAAATAGATCACGTGTCTCCACTATAACATAGCAAATAGGTTCTCTAAACCAGTAGCTGTTTTACACACAAGTTATTGATCAATTTCTAGAACATAAAAAATAAATAGAAAATTGTAAAGAAGCTTGATGACCTTGAATTGTTTTACATACATCAATTTATTAACCTTTTCCTGGTTATTTCAGAAGCAACAACCGTTTTTCAATATTTACTTTCTATTTACATACTTTTTACAGGTTGTTAACATAATTTATATTAATTTAAGTTAGCAAAAACTACAGTACCTCAAGTAATTCACAAAAACACCAAACAATGTATACTTAACCTATTAATTATTACAGAAATAAACAAGTTAGTGAACATCCTATTGGTTGGTAATAGAAAATAGCCAGAAAAATGTGAAAAATTAGAAGTTGCTCTGTCGTCTTAATTGATGAGCACCAAGTCTTTGAAATTGAACTATAAATTGTATATAATATACACTTTTGAGCTGACTTGGTGCTCAAGATCAACAAGTTTCAGAAATTGATCAATATTTGGATGTGTGTCTTCCGTCATAAGCAAAAACACAGTAACTACAAAAATGTTGGAACTGAGAAAAGTGGCTCTCGGTTTCGCGTGAATTTCGATAAGAAAATACACAAATACTCGGTAAAACGTCTCTGACTCTCAACTGCCACTTTGATTCCATAAAAATTAGCCTCAACGGTTCAGTTCATTCCCACTACTTCCACTTCTAACTAGAACAAAACATACTTTTATCTCGCTTGTAACTATTACTTCCTTTCACGTATATGACTCCACCAGCTGAATATTTACCCTTCTTAATCTAAACCTGTCGCACGTATATCAACATCTTCCATTCACCTTGCTTAGCTCCTTTCTCCCGCTTTCAACCGACGCGTGCCTGCTTATAAAATTCCTTGAAATTATTGATTTTCTTCCCCCGCTACAATACTAGCTCCGTGACTTAAAATCGATATCTTAACAAACATACTGCGTCTTTGTTAGACTTTTGTGGTTTTGCTTTGTCCCTGTTGCAAATTGACTACGTTAATTTCAACAGTTGTCTGTTTCCTGTAACCTATTAAAGCTTCTTTGTGTAAATGTTATCTAGAAATATATTTCCCCTTGTTATTTTGTTCTGCTTTTAAAACGTTTGGGTTTTACCTTTGAAAAATAAGACTGCTATTGTAACACATATTCAACGCTTTTATATTTCCTTATAATACTAAATATACTATACTTTTACCCCATTATTATGAATTTTTATGCCCTATATTTTGATAAATACTATATTACATCATTTCTAACTAATTATGACTAAAATAAATTAACCCTACATTATTATATATTACCTAAGTTTCTAAAATAATTGTTTATAATAACGTAATTTCCTAAATGATTAATTTGATTTTTATTTAATAACCAATAACTCTACTTCTAGCTTAACCTATGCTCTTTTGTATTCCCAATAAACCCTATATATATATATATATATATATATATATATATATAAATATACAGGGTGAGTTTTTAGTGTGGCAACGGTCGGTAACTCCGTTATTATAAAAGCTACGTAAACCAAATTTGAAGGCATATTAGGCACGCCTAGAGTGCACATTTTAAAAATATTTGAAAGCATACAGGGTGTTTCATAATTCCCGGGCATATTAAACTTGTATTTTTTAAATGGAACACCCTATATATTATTACATTTTTGAAAAGCCCATAAAAAGAGCTTTAATTTGATATCAAATTGTATCTGTCTATTCCTTTTCGTTTTTGAGATATTCAACTGTTTTTTAGAAAAAATGACCCTGATTAGATACATTGCCACTGCACTAATACACAACTTATGTTAATTTTCAAGATGCAGAAGATTTTACTATATACCATAGTATATTTGTAATTATCACACTTTTGAAATTTCTTTACAGTATACAGGGTGTGTCAGGTTTCGCAAAATGCAATTTTTAAAAATTTTTTTAAAAGGTATTCTACCAATTTTATTGCTACAATGGATAGTTCATTAAGTGGTCTTTCATTTTTGTTAAGCATTCCCTATACCTAAATCCATTACTTTCCGAGATATTTTTGATTTTCTTCAAATTTTAAGAATGTTTTAATTTACATACCTAAAAATGACTTACTATTGGATAATATTATTAAACAATTAATACATTTTGATTAACAATTAACTACACTTATCCAATAACAATTTTCACTAAAGATATAACAACCTACAATAATACGCTATCAACAGAATTCTGCCAGATCAACAATATGCATTTTATAGAAAATGTTCAAACAGGAAATCAGGCAGGCTTTGAAAAAAATAACAATTACAATTAAAATGTCATTTAGGTTTATTAATTGTAGTGTGTTGTCATGTATCACATTATCAGTTCTGTTTTAAATGTAATCTTTGAAGGAGTTTTCAAAATGAATTTTACAGTGGAAGAACAAATAAATATGATTTGGGTATTGGGAGCAAGTTTAAAAAATTGCCTACTAGCATCAACAATATACCAAGAGAGTTATCCTGTTAAATGACAACACACTACAATTAATAAACCTAAATGACATTTTAATTGTAATTGTTATTTTTTTCAAAGCCTGCCTGATTTCCTGCTTGAACATTTTCTATAAAATGCATATTGTTGATCTGGCAAAATTCTGTTGATAGCGTATTATTGTAGGTTGTTATATCTTTAGTGAAAATTGTTATTCGATAAGTGTAGTTAATTGTTAATCAAAATGTATTAATTGTTTAATAATATTATCCAATAGTAAGTCATTTTTAGGTATGTAAATTAAAACATTCTTAAAATTTGAAGAAAATCAAAAATATCTCGGAAAGTAATGGATTTAGGTATAGGGAATGCTTAACAAAAATGAAAGACCACTTAATGAACTATCCATTGTAGCAATAAAATTGGTAGAATACCTTTTAAAAAAAGTTTTAAAAATTGCCTTTGCGAAACCTGACACTCACTGTATACTGTGAAGAAATTTCAAAAGTGTGATATTTACAAATATACTATGGTATATAGTAAAATTTTCTGCATCTTGAAAATTAACATAAGTTGTGTATTAGTACAGTGGCAATGTATCTAATCAGGGTCATTTTTCTAAAAACAGTTGAATATCTCAAAAACTAAAAGGAATAGACAGATACAATTTAATATCAAATTAAAGCTCTTTTTATGGTCTTATGTAATAATATATAGGGTGTTCTATTAAAAAAAATATAAGTTTAATATGCCCTGGAATTACAAAACACCCTGTATACTTCCAAATATTTTTAAAATGTGCACTTTGGGTATGCCTAATATGCCTCCAAATTTGGTTTACGTAGCTTTTATAATAACGGAGTTATCGACCATTGCCACACTAAAAACTCACCCTGTATATATATATATATATATATATATATATATATATATATATATATATATATGATAACGCCGTACTCTTGGTGTCAATGACGTTTTCTCTTAACTCCACCGCTCTGTGTTTTTAATCAAATCTAATCTTACTAATTTTATTATTATGTCACGGCTAGCTCTCTTTAATCTACACAGAGTGCACAACGTTACGATGATTAATTTTTTTCTTTTCCCCCATTTATGATTACCTATTTGTTTGAATTTATACAACGAAGTCAATTAATTTCATATAATGAAAAGAAATATTATTTACAAGTTTCGAAGAATCTTAAAATACACCCTTCAATCAATCAATATCATTAAGTATTATTTATTTCAAAATTTATGTGCTTTGAAATCAATTTAAAGTCACCAAAAACTACCTCTTTTTACCAAAGAAACCTGGAACGTTCTAAACCCCTTTATGATATGTTGCGTAAATTTAACGTATGCAATGTTTGTTGCTGACTTTGTCACAAGTTTATATAAATTGAATAAATTCAGTTTTGAAATTTAAATAGAAAAATATCTTAAAACTAAATAGATCTGACCTGCTACAGGTTGTTCAGGTTGTGGATTAACAGCCCTTTGTTGTCCTTATTCATCTTTCACTGTTCTGTTTAGTTGAACCCCTCGTTTTCCATAAATTACTTCGTGCTTCTTTATTTTACTTGCATTGATTCTCGCAACTCAAAATTGTACCAGAATTGTACCAAAATCGTCGACGCTGATTTGAAATATTATATTAATCCATTTAAAATATCCCAACATTCAAATTATCATCAACACAATTGAATTATAATATCTATCCACTCGAAATTGAAATGTTATACCATCATTTAGAATCCTTATCATCAACATTCGAAATATCGACACATTTGAAGTTTTATACCATCCATTCGAAATATCCACACATTTGAATTGTTATACCAATCATTCGAAATATCATCAACCAATTAGAAGCCGTTAAACGGCAAAAGAAGTATTCATAATTGTCGCACTTAATTGTCACTATACACTATTATATATGATTAAATATTAATTTACACGTGACATTCTGTTTCGCAGCGACGCAGCTTTGCCCTGCTTGAGTTTTAAACTGGCCCATCTTATCATCGCTCGGTGTTAAATATAGGCTGTTCACACTTGCATGTGGGCTGGGTTATCAACAAGTCTGTAGATATCTTAACCAATAAGGTCTTCGTATTTCCTGCATCTTAAAGTGGTTTCTGAGGTAATATATCGGTTTTCCATGTAATGGTGTTTGCTTGATACCTTATTATTCGCTATCTTGACGTTACGTTGTTTTGTTTAGATATCGCCTTTTCCATATTGTACAAAATAAATCATGTAACTTTACTTCAATTTTCGTTTATTTTACGCGTGTTTGAACTGCGTTTTCTTATCAAAATGTTTATTGTTTCTGCGTAATTGTATAAAGCTTTGTTACGTTTTATCTCTTATCTTCGTATTCGTTTTATAACTAATTAGAACACTCCTCAACGCGTGTTTAATTACATCTACTATTACTTCTCTTGAATACGCGTACTTTTACTGAAAGATATTCTCACTTGCATTACTTAAAATTGATTATGGTCTATATACAGGGTGTTAAATATTTGCTATTTACCTAATGTATGAATTATCTCTTTTCCTGCTAAATACGAGTGCTAGTGTTGTAAGATATGATTATCCGCATTGTTTAAAGCTAACTATAATCTAAATACAGGGTGTTAAATGCTTGCTATTTACATAATGTATAAATTATTTAATTTTCTACTAAATAAATGCAATTTTCTGCTTCTTATCGCAATTTATGGTTACTATACGACCCTTGCTATTCAATACACCCCTAAACAACCCCTTATCACAGCACTATTCCCCCAAATTAAAATATAGAATTTTAGAACATTGACCTTTTTGGCTCCCAATGTGAAGTTAAACTCACATTGGTCTATAATTATTATATTTTTATTTCATTTTAAAAATCTCTCTCCCTTTATTAATCCCCTATTTCTATTTATCTAATCCTATACCTATGTCGTATTTTACTACCCTATTCACACCTATTCCTATTATTGTACCCGTATCCTATTTTATTACTCTATGTATACCTATACCTAAGTTTATTTTATATTTTATTTACTTCTTTATTCAATTATTTGTGTCCCTTTGTATGGGTGAATCACATTTATTTGTAACTTCCCCCTTATTGTTCTTGAATATAGGTCCTTTTAACTCATATTTCTTAGTTCCCTGCTTTCTAATAATACCTTTACTATCTATCCTATATCCTAAAAATTAACCCTATCTTGAAAAAATTTGCACTTCTTTAAATTTAAACTTAAACCTGCTATATTTAACTCTAATAATATTCTCTCTAAATGAACTAAGTGTTGCTCTACACTATCACTAAATATTAACACATCATCCACATAGTGGATACAAAATTTCTCATACGGTTCCAAAATATTTTGCATCGCCTTCACTAATGCAGCCGTACTCGAGAACAAACCAAACGGGACCACCTTAAATTGGTATACTCTTCTTTCTACTAAAAAAAGCTGTATATTTCCTTGATTCTCGCGCTAATGGAATCAACCAAAATGAATTCTTTAAGTCTAATTTGCTATAGATTTTCCTATTAACCTACCTATTCTCCCTAATATGCTATTCATCGTTGGTGGACAATAGTATTGCGGTTTCGTTCGCTTATTAATCTTTCTTGCATCTAAACATAAGCTGATGCTATCATCCCTTTTCTTCACGACGACTAATGAATTCACAAAATGTGTACTGGAGCTTTCTATGATACCTTCACGTAACATTTCTTCTATTTCTTCTTTTACTCTATCCCTATATGCTACTGGAATAGGATATATTTTAGTGTTAAACGGTTCTGTATTTACTACTTCCAACTTGTGCACATAACCTGTGGCAATTCTTGACTTTGACCGTATTAATTCTGAATGCTGGCTCAATAATATATTCACCCTATTTCTTAAATCTTCTGGACATTTAATCTCTTCATTTTCATTACCCTCATTATCTATTTCATCATTAAACTGATTAATATTCACGCAGTCATCGTCTATTTCAATATTACCTTCTTCACACCATTTAATATATTTCCCATTACACCCTATCTCTTTGCATTCTGCATTTATTTTCAACCCCAACTTATCTATAATATTCATCCCAAATATAACATCTATCTTTAGTCCAGGTACTACCATAAAATCATTTTCCCATTTCACATCTACCATTTCACATCTCCCATTTCACATCTCAGAATTATCATTTCATTTATTCTACAATATCTCTTATTATTTGGTGCTACCAAATTACACATCGTTTTAGGTATCGCTTTACCCCTTAATTTCTCTCGTTTAACAAATTCTTCCGCAACAAGTGATGCTTCTGCCCCAGTATCTATTAATACTCTAACTATTCTATTTTCCACTTTTAAATTAATTATTGGTAATAAGTTTCTTTCAAATTTTCCTAATTCATTATCCGTTTCTTGTTCAATTAATTTGCGTTGATTTTCATATCCGTTAATCCGTAGAATTTTCTTTGGTTCGTCCGTACCTAAAAATTTTGATTTCGGGTGGAATGTCCTGCCTGACTCGTTATTTCTGCGTATGTGCGATTCGTATTCCTTATTTGCGTGCAATTAATGTTCCTCGCTTGTGTCCGTTGATCATCACGTTCCTGTCTATTTGTTTCTCTATTATTATTTCCCTCATGATTAGTCCATTCTATCTGCTGCCTTGGTATATGACCCGTATTTCTACTTCGCCTAAGATCATTATTAAAATTGTTATAGTTCCCTCTATTAAAATTTCTTCCACGATCATAATTATAATTATTTCTTTGATAATTAATTCGAGTCTCCTTATTTCTCTGCGTCCTCAAAAAATTCGTGCGTCGATCCCTAGCATTATTTTCCGTTTTATCATTAGTTTTTAACTCATCATACCTTTGCAAATAATCTATAAATGTGTCCCGGTCCACTATATTTTGTGTTGTAACATATCGTTTTACTTCTGCGTTAAAATGCTCTGCCAAATATTTTATAATTTATTTATCGTGTAAAGGAGGATCTAATTGTTTCGCCACGGTAAACTTTTCAATAACATATAACTCTGGCGTCATTCCTTTATCTGAATTGTACTTTTCCATGCTCAGGTTATTCCTAACTTTATCTTGTTGATTATCCCCCAAAACTGTAGTAGAAATTTCTGTTCAAACTGTTGAAATGTTTCTATTTGGCTTTCAACTAAGTTACACCACATTTCAGTACTTCCTTTCGGCACTGATTTAACTAAGTTTAATTTATATTGCTCGTATGTAGAGACTTGTACTAACATTTTAAAATTTTTCAAAAATATTTTTGGATTTAATTTACCATCTCCGTAAAATTTAGTATACTGATCAATTAAAAGATTTGGTTGAATTAGTCCAATTGGTTCCCTATTATTAAAATTTCCTGAATTAGTTTTTAAATTATTTATTTCCCGATTTATGGTTCTGAATTGCGTTTCACAGTTTTCTTCAACGTTCCGTAATTTGATGTTTAAATTTGTGATTTTATCGTTCGACTCGCTTTTATATTTCTCCTGCTTTGATTTTTTTATTCCCATATGATCCCATACACAGTCGAAATCTTCTGCAACCCTCACAATTTTCTTCTGCATTTGCGCTCTCATTTCAGCAATTGTTTGGTTGGTTTCCCTTAATCCATCACTTAGAATTTTAATTTCTTTACCGAATTTTTCGCTCTTCTCATCCATTTTCGTAGTCATGGTTTTCATGACCTCTTCATTTTTGTCCATTTTGCTGTTCAATGCCATTAAAATTTCTAGCATTTTAGTTTCTTGTGAGGTTCGCCTTTCTTCGCTAGAACTGGTTTCCTGGATTATTATACCCTACTGGGATCCTATTTCCACTCCTTGATTTCTTAATGCTTCTCTTGTTTCACGTATTCTTTTGTCCATTTTTGAAATTATTATATTTACACTAAACTTTTAAATACTAAATAAATCTGCCTAGGTTTAATTAATGTACAAATTTACCTGAATTTTTGATTTCTTGATTTTTGGCTAATTAAAACTCTTTAAAGCCCCGGTTTAACTTAATTATTTTATTTTAAATCACAAGGTCGTAATTTCAAATTTATTTTGATTTAATTCGTGCCATAGGCTTGGGCAGCCATAAAAAAATTGATATGATAACGCCGTACTCGGTGTCAATGACGTTTTTTCTAATTAAATCTAATCTTACTAATTTTATTATTATGCCACGGCTAGCCCTATTTAATCTACACAGAGTGCACAACGTTACGATGATCAGTTTTTCTCTTCTCCCTCCTTTATGATTACTTATTTGTTTGAATTTATAAAACGAAATCAATTAATTTCATATAATAAAAAGAAATATTATTTACAAGTTTTGAAAAATATTAAAATACACCCTTCATTCAATCAATATCATAAGTATTATTTATCCCAAAATTTATGTGCTTTGAAATCAATCTAAAGTCACCTAAAACTACTTCTTATTACCTTAGAGCCCTGGAACGTTCTGGACCCCTTTATAATATGTTACGTAAGTTTAACGTATGCAATGTTTGTTGCTGACTTCGTTACACTTTTTATATAAATTGAATAAATTCAGTAAGGAAATTTAAATAAAAAAAATATCTTAAAACTAATTAGATCTAACCTGTTACAGGTTGTTCAGGTTGTGGATTAACAGCCCTTTGTTCTCCTCATTTATCTATCACTGTTCTGTTTAGTTGATCCCCTCGTTTTCCATAAATTACTTCGTGTTTCTTTATTTTACTTGCATTGATTCTCGCAACTCAAAATTGTACCAGAATTGTACCAAAATGGTCGACGCTGATTTGAAATATTATATTAATCCATTTAAAATATCCCAACATTCGAATTATCATCAACACAATTGAATTATAATATCAATCCACTCGACATTGAAATGTTATACCATCAATTAGAATTCTTATCATCAACATTCGAAATATCCACACATTTGAAGTATTATACCATCCATTCGAAATATCATCAACCAATTAGAAGCCGTTAAACGGCAAAAGAAGTATTCATAATTGTCGCACTTAATTGTCACTATACACTATTATATATGATTAAATATTAAGTTACGGGTGACTTTCTGTTTCGCAGCGACGCAGCTTTGCCCTGCTTGAGTTTTAAACTGACCCATCTTATCATTGCTCGGTGTTAAATATAGGATGTTCCCACTTGCATGGAGGCTGGGTTTTGAACAAGTCTGTAGATATCTTAACCAATAAGGTCTTTGTATTTCCTGCATTTTGAAGTGGTTTCTGATGTAATATATCGGTTTCCATGTAATGGTGTTTGCTTGATACCTTATTATTCGCTATCTTGACCATACGTTGTTTTGTTTAGCTATCGCCTTTTCCATATTGTACAAAATAAATGATGTAACTTTACTTCAATTTTCGTTTATTTTACTCGTGTTTGAACTGCGTTTTCTTATCAAAATGTTTATTGTTTCTGCGTAATTGCGCAAAGCTTTGTTAGGTTTTATCTCTTATCTTCGTATTCGTTTTATAACTAATTAAAACACTCTTCAACGCGTGTTTAATTACATGTACTATCACTTCTCTTGAATACGCGTACTTTTACTGAAAGATATTCTCACTCGCATTACTTAAAATTGATTATGGTCTATATACAGAGTGTTAAATATTTGTTATTTACCTAATGTATGAATTGCCTATTTTCCAGCTAAATACGAGTGCTGGTGTTGTAAGATATGCTTATTCGCATTGTTTAAAGCTAACTATGATCTATATACAGGGTGTTAGTTGCTTGCTATTTACATAATTTATAAATTACTTAATTTTCTGCTAAATAAATGCAGTTTTCTGCTTCCTATCGCAATTTATGGTTACCACCGACCCTTGCTGTTCAATACACTCCTAAACAAGCCCTTATCACAGCAATATATATATATATATATATATATATATATATATACATATATCTTGTATTTGTTTTGAATGTCCACAATTTTGTTTTTAAAATGTAAGGTTCTTGAATAAATGCAATATCAGTGTTTTGTTCTGTTGTAGTGTTCTCTTGGGGGTCTTTAGTGGAGGTGATTAGAAACAAAGTCGAAGACCATTTCACATTTAATTTAATTAACGCTTTAAAGAGCAGTACAACCGTTACATCTTAGGGTTAGACTTATGATGTTCTTATTCTATATTAGTTCTTAACTGCTAACAATAATTATGCAATTATGCTTACTTAATAATTCCAATTACACCTAGCCTAGAGTTCGTTGCACATGTACTTCCTATCGATTGTCTTCCTGTACAATTCCGCACTTTGCACTTCCTATAATAAGTCACTCACCTTTTAAAGGCATAAAACTTAATTCAATATAATAACTATAAATTATTAGGATATTCGGCTATTACACCATCACACTGTTATTAACTAAGTTAAATGATTGGTTACATTTCTAGAATGCATAGCATTAATTTGTATTCACTTAATAATTAGTCTATTCGTTTTTGAAGCCACATCAGTGTTCAATTTTGTGTTTATATTTTTTACTGCAAGTTGAAAACGGAATTTTTTTATCGAGAGAGGAGGTGTTATGTCCAATTCCCTACCTTGATCTAATTATGCATGCGCTACTGTTATTTTTCGTTATCCTGAATATAGCTACTGTTATCACATATTCTGAATTCGTGATACATTGTAACTAAGCAATCCATATTACTCCATATACTGAAAACTTGCATTTGTTTTGATTTAGGTAACTAATTGTCATTCTTTTTTGTTTAAAAAAGGTTGTCAAAAATACATATTTTTGACGATCATTCTTGGAATACTGTTGTTTATTTCCCTTTGTGCTTTGTTATTAAAACACAATATCTTTCGTAATACTACTGAAGGTTTAAACGAGTAATCGCTATTATATCAGCGAATCGATTAATTTAGTGTTACATATTTTTGATCATCTTTTCAATACTCATACCTATGTGAAGTAATAGCTTCTAAGTTTAGTTTTTTATGTGGACAAACTGGTTTTGATTTTCTTGTACTGATTTCTTGTTTCTCATATTCTTGGCTTCCCTTTTGGTATCTAATATGCCTATAATATTATTAAAAATGCTTCTTAAGGCACTTACTCATTTTGGTGTCTCTTTTAGATCGCTCCGTAAGTTATTACTTTTTGTAGTAACTTGAACTAGAGTTTCTAAAGCACTATTAAAGTTTTCTTCTGGTTGATTTTCCATATTTGTGTGTGTGTGTGTGTGTGTGTGTGTGTGTGTATGTGCGTGCGTGCGAGCGTGCGTGCGTGCGTGCGTGTGTGCGTGCGTGTGTGCGTGCTTGTGTGCGTGCGTGCGTGCGTGCATACGTGCGTGCGTGCGTGCGTGCGTGTGTGTATGTGTGTGCGTGGGCTAATGTTTAGACTACTGTAGACGGTGTTTTGCTTTGTTTCTTTTGATGCTATTATTCCGCATGGCCTCTAATATTGAGGAAAACTTTTATCCATTCGGCGCCATTGCGATAGTTTGATTGGCTGCATGACTCCAAATAAGGGCAAATGGATTCCAACAAAAGGTTCTTATTGAATAAACTAGATGCAGTTTTGTAAATCTGCTATTTAAGTAAATTCTGGTTTTGTTTAAAGGGCTTTGGCTGCTCTGCTACGGATTTCGTATTCCGCTTAGTTTGTAGTGTAATATTAATGATATTTATGGCGCAGATGCAGTTAATGTATCATCAAAGGTCTCCCAATAAAGGTAGGTCAGCAATTCTAGTACACAAATTTTACGTAATTAATTTCGAACCGGCGATGCCTATCAGTAATCTATTTGAAGAGGCACATCCGATCTAATATGCGTAAACGTAAATCGTAAATGTTGATTCAAGACCATGTCTCACTTTGTATGCATTAATTATTATGCGCATGTAAATTTGGTTTTGCAAGAGACATTTCTGTGTTGAATGTAATTTACACCGGAAACGCGTTATATATTGCATTACATATGGGACGCTAAGGTAGTAGACATTGTCACATATCTAGTTAGTCCAAATAATAGATTTCTAAATACACGATTAGGTCATGTCGAATTTACTGATACATAGAATGATATATTTGATACATAATGACATGTCTTCGGCTGAATTAAACTAACGCGAGTTGCGTTTTTGAATGGCATAGCATTATCAAAAAATCTAGTTTGCTTGGCAATAAAACTTAACACTAAAAAAGAAATTTGGCAAACCGTTGCAGTTGTATACCAAATACATGATTTTATCTTTCCTACTAACAGAAGCTTCGATGGGATTTAGCTTTAAAGTTGGTTAGAAATATAATGTTTTTGATATAGCATTTTATACATTTATAATTTAACATGGTTGTTTTTATGAGATTTGGAGGTGTGATTGTAAGCTCTCATACAATGTCGAAATCCAGAAGTAACGTTATTATTATTATCAATATTTTCATGTCTTTTTTGAACCAATATACATTTCTTCACATAATACATAAGGTATTACAAAACAAAAAAGGAAACATTTATAATAACGCAAAAAAAACTGATTTTTCAAATAGTCCGTTTTATATTTATCCTTTGCACTTTTGCATGTAAATGGTATAGATCCGTTGTATCTAAGCTTACTATACGGACCTTTTCTTAAAGCTACAATCTGACTATGAACCTCCAAGTAAAATAGCTCTACGTAACTGCTTAATAGAAGAATTATAAATTTGGATTTGATATCTTCCATCGTAAATGGTGACAAAAAAATAAAATATGAATAATAATATTCAAAGTGGTGTATTGATAAAAACTTTTTTACAGCCTAAATTTTTTTTTTTTAAAGTTTGATCACAAGCATAACTGAAACAGATAAATTCTATATAAGCCGGTGTAGTTTTTAAATTAGTTACATACATTAAGGTTAAAAACTATTATGTTTTACAATATATATTACAAAGATAATATCCTTATAAAATGTAGGATAAATAGATTAATATATAGTAGATATAAAATTGAAGTAAAATGTTGACTTGACAGAAACAAGAATTTGATTAATAGATCTTTTTGTTTCTTAATTAATTTATAAGTATGCGTGTATATGCCGGTAATATTTGATGTCAATAAAATACATATTTACATACTCGTATATTATAAAAATTAATTTATGCATGTTTTGTGTATAAATGTACACGTAAATAAATAACAACATAAACTTATATATATATATATATATATATATATATATAAGCAAAACTTTATGTGCAATTTGCAGTTAAAATTAAACCAATTACATGAGGTGTATCGTATATACAGTTTGTATTTACCTATACAAATCGAACTGGTTTTAGCCAATTGATGGCGCTCTATTTTTCCTTTCGGCATCGTACAGAGGTTTCTT
Organism: Platerodrilus igneus; assembly: GCA_036346225.1. Lineage (NCBI taxonomy): Eukaryota > Metazoa > Arthropoda > Insecta > Coleoptera > Lycidae > Platerodrilus > Platerodrilus igneus. Next base: position 222,353 of record JARFIW010001386.1, read on the forward strand.
CGAGCATATACATTGAGGTTGCTTGATGTTTTGTTAGGGTTAAAACTAGTCCATTCTGACGAGACCCTTTGAGGTCGAAACCTGGTCAATGGATGTTTTTTTTCTCTACAAGACGATCAAGTAATTGTTTTGTAATGGCTATGCAAATACCAGTTCGATTTGTATAGGTAAATACAGAGTGTATTTACGGATACACCTCATGTAATTTATATATATATATATATATATATATATATATAATGCTGTGATAAAGAGTTGTTTAAGGGTGTATTTTATAGCAATGGTCGTTTAGTAACCATAAATTATAATAGGAAGCAGAAAACTGCATTTATTTAGTAGAAACTTGAGTAATTGGGATAGTTTGTAAATAGGAAGCATTTAACACCCTGTATATAGAGCATAATCAGTTTTAAGCGACGCAAAAAAACACATCTTACAATAATAAGATGCATAGTTAGCATAGAACTAGGTAATTCATACATTAGGTAAATAACAAATATTTAACACCCGGTATATAGAGCTTTAGTAATTTTAAGTAATGCAATAACGATATTTTTCAGTAGAAGCACGCGTATTTAGAAGTAAGCATAGTTCATGTAATTAAAAACGCATTCAAAAGGATTCTAATTAGTTATGATATAATATGGAGATAAGAGATAAAAGTTAACAAAGCTTTGTGTAAGTACGTAGAAGCAAGTAACATTTTTGATAGTAAATGTAATTAAAGATGCGTAAATAAATAAACATAATTAGAAATCGAAATTAAAATTACGTCAAATGTTTTTGTATAATATGGAAAAGCGATTAATTACTCAAAACACCGTATGGTCTGATAACGAAGTATCTATAAGCAAACAACCATTACCTGCGAAATGAATATGTTACATCAGAAAACCACTTCAAGTGTAGGAAATACAAAGACCTCGTTGGTTAAGATTAGCGACGGACTTGTAAGCCAAGCCCACATCCAAGAGGGATCGGCCCATATATTAACAGCGAGCAATGATAACGGAGCTCAGTTTTAACTCAACAAGGGCAAGCTGCGTTACTTTGAAACTAAAAGTCATGCGTAATAATATTTTAATAGTGAAATTGTATAGTGACAGATAAGTGATACAAATGTGAAGAATTCTTTTGCCGATTAACGTAAGTAGAATTTGGAGAGTTTATGTAAACTAATCAAATAATAATAGGGCACCAAATGAGTGTATAATAAATTTGAGGCGGACGACAATAATTTGAGGATGATAATGAACCAAAGGGGTGCATGATCTTAATTCAAGTAAGATGATAATAGATTCGAGTTGATAAAAATTACAAATGGGTGTATAATAAATTCGAGGGTGACGACAATAATTTGAGGCCGATGGTAATGATTCAGATGGGTGTATAATAAATTCGAGTGTATGACTAATCATAGTTGGTTGATGATATTTCAAATATGTTGATGACAATAATTCTGAATTGATGTTGGTTGATAATGGATGCGTCGATGATTTTGGTACAATTTTGAGTTGCAAGGATCAATAAAGAAGTACGAAGTAAGCAGAGCAGGTTAGATCTTATTAGTTTTAAGACTTTTTTCTATTTAAATTTGAATATTGAATTTACTTAATTAATATAAAAGTGTAACAGAGTCAGCAACAAACTTGGCATACGTTAAAAGTACGTAAGATTATAAAAGGGTTTAGAACGTTTGAGGCTTCTTTAATAAAAAAACTTAGTTTTTGGTGACTTTAGATTGATTGCAAAGCAGATAAATTTTGAAATAAATAAGACTTATGATATTGATTGATTGAAGAGTGTATTTTAATAATTTTCAAAATCTGTACATAATATTTTTTTTCACTATAAGGAATTAATTAACTTCATTTTATAATTCAAACAAAGAGGTAATCATAAAGGGGAAAAAGAGAGAAAAATTGATCATCGTAACGTTGTGAATTGTGTGTAGAATAATAACAAAATCTAGCCGTGGCAGAATAATAAGTAAAATTAGAGAGAGTGAAATTTGATTAAGAAAACACAAAAAAGTGGAGTTATAAGTACAATACGCCATTGACGCCGTGTACGGCGTTATCATATCAATATATATATTGCTGTGATATACTCCTGTGAATGCGGGGACTGGGTCCTTTCAACAAAAAAAATTCTAGTCCCACAGATTGGGCGTCATAAACTGCTGTGATCCTCTTTTCGCCTCGGTTGCTCACCTAATTTTATAAACCTCCTCATTCATAAAAAAAAACCACACATTCCTACCACAAACATCAACGTTAACTCTATTTACATCAATATTCAGAATACATTAAAATTTCAAATTTTATTTCAGCATAAAATTCAGTTTTAAACAGAATTTCAAGATTAATTTTATTATCATTTTAATGTGCATCCAGAATTAAAGTCCTTGTAGGATGCCTACTAATTAATATAACAATATATGCAGACCGGAGTCTGAGTACAAAGGAGCATCTACCACCCTTTACGTTAATTAACCAGGTTCGTCTAATTGAGCTCAAAGACATACCCAAATTTTCATCATAATCCAGAACATCAATACTAAATACCCCTTTCTACTTAAACAAGCAAATTTCACCTTAACATTAAAATTTTATGGTTAGTACAATTTCACTAATGTCCATTTAAAGTAAATCAATTATAAAGTAATTCAACACACACAAAAATATCAAAGTTCAAACAAAATAGTATAAATTACCTGAAGGTTACTGCACTCGTAGCTTCAATGTACATCGTCCCTTTTGTTAATCCCACCATTCCAACTGGGTTATATTTACAGCTTCTGATTCTCAACATTTTTCAAATTTTCTCCATCACCATTTATTTAAAGTTGTTTCTGGGCTTTTCCAGAACTCATCTGTGTATATCTGACCCTTGTTTTGTGGATCCAGACACATTTATGAACCATTTAATTATTCACCCCCGCAAAATAGTAAAGAAATTCATACTTCTTTCACCAATATACGCCAAAACTGCCTACTTTTGGTGTATTCATTTGTCGTTGTAAATTTTACTAATTGGTACAGTGATACTAAATTTTATTACCTTGTATTTAAGTGCACTCAAGTACATTCATGTTAGCACGTAAATAACAAACTGTTTTAAATCACCAAAATATACGAGCAAACTTTAAATTATTTTATCAAACTAAAATGCACTGTTTAACGTATTGAATCAAGTCGCGTATGTAAGAGAGCTTGTTCATATTCACCTGGGTATATATAGAAGTTAGTCCGTCTGTCGGTCGAGTCCCCAAAACGGCCAGTTCTAAAGAATTCCGCATGCTATGTTCCCATTCCGTCGCTCGCGCGTCGGTTTTTACGAATTTTGCACTCGCCAGTTGAAAATCTCAGAAATTCTCACACGGCACGCAAACATGTCCGAGAATAACTAATTAATTTTGTACAGAAATTGTTGTTTCTACCTCTCATATTTGCATCTTATTTTCAACCTATCGTGACCCTCGTGACGTTGCTCAAATCCCGCCTTTTACTATATATGTCTTTGCTTGACGCATTTTCTCTTTCCTTTTCTAACCTGTTCGTATTGGTGCAAATTGATATTCTTTATTATCGATTATTTTCAGTCCATGTGGACTATCTGGGTTAAATAACCCCGTATCGCGCCTTCCCGTGAATATTAAGCCCCGGTTTCTCCAAGATTCTTTGTAACCATTAATTATCTGCAATCTTTACGCCGAATGAGCTTTTTAAACTACGCAGGTGTTCAAACATACTATTAATTCTCAGAGCTTTATTTTATTGGGTTTTACAAGTTTTCATAGATATTATATGTTACTAACGGTTCAATTAACTTCAATTAAAATAATACCCTTTAATTTTTAGTGAATCCTAATTAAATATTCAATTATTATCTGTACGTTTTGTTTAATACCGGTTACTTGAAATAGAGTTAATTAATATAAATTTTGCACGTAATTTCCATTTGTTTCTTTCCTCGGAATAAATACATTACACGTAGAGCTTGTTAATACTGTTTCTTTTGATATAAAGCGTCTTGTACATGATTTAAATCTCTTATTTTTACTGAAACGACCGAATTTATTCTCCACGGTGTTTTATCTAATAAAATTCCTTATACACGGTGATTAAAATTATTTTATGTAATTCATTAATTTTCTACCCTGGTCTAAATATGAGTAATATATATATATATATATATATGTATATATAATTCTGGGAAACTCGCCGCCCCTTACGATTGGGTGCAATAAATGCTGTGTTAACCCCTGTTATTCTCTCACAGCCCCTTATACCACTCAAACACTTGTGAAATGTTAATTTATAATTTTCTTTTGCCTCGACTAGCTGATTCAATTAAATAAAGCACTTCCACAATACACAGTATAATGATTGAATATTTACAACTCCTTTAACTATTTTCTCCCTTTTTGTGTCATATACATTTGTCAAATTATTACAAAATCAAGCCAGCAAAACGAGATTTAATTACCTTTAAAGACTTATTGAAACGTTTCAAGTTTTCTGTAACTTTTCATAAAATTTTTGCAAGAATTCACCAATTTGTCAACTTTTAAACTTTAAATTATGATCGAGATAAAACAGTTTAAAATAAAGCATATCAAAAATATTTGAGATAAAACAGTTACAAAAATAAGTCATATCAAAATCTCTAACCTGAATTATTTTCATGGGTGCTCCTAAGAATTGAAGTCGATATCCAAATCGTTATTGGTGCTTTATTTATCATCAATTTGCTTGAACAGGTAGCATTCTCCAAAATTGTATTTTTTTATCGTAGTGGCGCGTAATTTAAAATTTTACAGGAATCGTAGCAATATTTTACTTGTAATTTAGGATTGTAATTTATATCGTAATTGGGATGGTCATTTCGTTGGTAGTTGAGATGGTAAATTCAGATTTACATTCCGAGAGGAATTTAGATGGACATTCAGATCGACATTTAGATCGACATTCAGAACCCTGTTTTATTTATTATTAGAAATGTTATAATTCCTAAATCTTATTTACTTATGTCTCAGAAATGCGGCATAATTTTCACAATTCTGCACTTTATAATTTCACTGTTAACAAATATTTATTATTCACGTAAATATTTGGCACTTTCATATATAGTTACTGCCCAGTTTCAAAGTATACTAACTTGATATTCAATTTTCCAGATATTTATAAGATCGTCCCACTTTTGTTTGTGATTCGCTGGCTTCACGTGCTAGGCGAGCCTAAGTATATTATCACTTGTTATGTTTGGATAATTTACCAATTGTATGTATTTTAATGGCATGACGCGGTGCTAGAAGTCACGTAATTCAATTGTTGTATCTTATATTTACTTCAGGAATCCTAGGAACTTTGTACATATCGAGCACGTAGTCTTGTTTGTTAGCTTTATTCTAATCTAAATTGAATAAATTTGGTATTTGTTTATTTCCCTATAAATTGGATTTTCGAACAACTGTGATTTTCTTCAATCACGTACGCTTTCAAATAAAGCATAATTTCTGCGTGCGTTTTCGATAATATCTTTACACACTTTATAAATGTTTATCTAGCCACTTCATGCAGGTTTTTCACTGATTTAATTTTAATGCGTTTCATCACCTTTTTAAATTCTAATCTCTGCTGGTAGCTACACTTGGATATGTGTTTTAATTGTTTGTACTGCTATATACAGTGTGCTCGCAACTAATAATTTTTATAATAACCTATTTACTCTCCTAATATCTATAATTTCGTGTTTCTGCTGCTTGGGAGTTTCCCTTGCTTATTCTACGACCCCAATGACTTAACCTATCCCTAATTAACCCTATAATTACAGCATTAAATATTAGCGTTTCTGAATTTTGAGTATCTTCGATAATGGTTTAAAATAAAACCGAAAGCTTAGATTTATAATAAAGAGTACACTTAATTAACCAGCAGACCTAAAAGCCTGTTATTATATACATTATATATATATATATAAAATACTCAAATTTAGACCAGGGTAGAAAATTAATTAATTACATCAAATAATTTTAATCACCGTGTATAAGGAAGCTTTGGAAAAAGTACGCGTAATTAAGCGCCTGCTGTGAAGATTTAAATCATTCAATTAGAATGTAGGGTTTGTATAGAATTTTATTAGACAATACGCGTTATTAAAACGTGGAGCATAAAAATTTATTCGTTTTATTAAAAATAAGGGATTTAAATTATTCACTAGACGTTTTCTATGAAAAGAAGCAGAATTAAACGCTCAACTTGTATGTAATTTAATTATTCCAAGTATAAAGATACAAATAGAAATTACGTGCAAAATTTATATTAATTAATTCAATTTTTAAGTAACGAGTATTAAACAAAATGTACAAATAATAATTAATATTTAATTTGTATTCGCTAAAAATTAAAGGGTAGAAGTCAATGCCATTCATTATTATTTTAATTGGTGTTAATTGAATCATTAGTAATATATAATATGCATAAAAGCTTTTAAAAACCCAATAATATTCAAATCGTAGAAGTGTTATTTAAAGTATTACGATTGAACACCTGCGTATTTTTAAATGTCAAATTCTAATAAATTCGAGCTGATAAACATGCAGATTCTGCGTATATTGCAAACGGTCGGATAAACCGTAGCTTATATTAACATAGGAATCCACGTGGACTGAAATAACCGATAGTAAAGAATATCGATTTGCACGACTAAGGCCAGGTTAGAAAAAGACGGATGAAATGCGCAAGGCAGAGACACAGATAATAAAAGGCGTGATTTGAGCAACGTCACGAGGAAACGATTGGTTGAAATAAGTTGCAGATATGAGAGGTGAAAACACAACAATTTCTATACAAAATTAATTAGTTGTTCTCGGACGTGTTTGCGAGCCGTGTGAAAATTTCTTAGATTTAACTGGCACGAGTGCAAAAATTTAGTAGAATCGCTGTGCCGGACTGTCGAGAAGGGAACAGAGAATGCGAAATTTTGAAAATTGTCCGTTGAGGGACAAATCCGACGTGCAAGCAAGGCTGTTATTTAAACCCGGACTTTAAACAGTTTGGCTCTCTTAGATTTTCGATTTTGATTCAATACTTTAAACAGTTTGCTCTTATATTTTTTGACTATTGAATACTTTAAAACAGTTTGCTCTTTACGTGCTACGATACAAGTTATTATGCATTAGGGCACTTAGAAAAGATAGATAAGTAGCGATAAATAAATACATTTAAGTATGCAGCTTTGTATAGCGTGAACGAATTATGAATTGCTTTGCTAATTTTCGGGGATATACATAGATGAGTTCCTGAGAAGTCCTGAACCAATTTAGACGAATGGTGGTGTACAAAAATTTTAAAGGCGACCCGGAATCTGAAGCCGTAAACAAAAACCAGCTGGAATGGTGGAATTAGCAAGTCCGATGTGAATTGAAGCCACGAGTGCAGTAACCTTCAGGTAAATTAGACTATTTTGTTCGAACTTTGATGTTTTGGTGGGTGTTGGATATCTTTATGATTTGTTTGATAAAATAGGCAGTAGTGAATTTGTATAAACAGCAAATTTTTAATTTTAAGGTGAAATTTTTCTTGTATAAGTAGAAAGGAGTATTTAGCAGTTTATGTTTTGATTATGATAAAAATTTGGGTCTGCCTTTGAGCTCAATTAGAATAACCTGTTAAATTAACGTAAAGGGGTGGGAGATGCTCCCTTTTATTCAGACTTAGGTCTGCACATATTGTAACTTAATTAGTATGCATCCTGTCAGGACTTTAATTCTGGATGCAAATTAAAAATGATGACAAAACTTGAAATGGAAATTTTATAATACTGCAATTTATGCTGAAATTTAATTTTGAAATTTTAATGTATTGTGAATATTGGTGTAAATAGAGTTAACGTTGATGTTTGTGGTAGGAATGTGTTTTTTTTATGAATGAGGATGAAAGTTTTAACTAGGTGAGCAGCCGAGGCGGAAAGAGTAAAAAGGCGACCATTAGAAGAGATTCAACAGAGCGAGAATCACAGCAAATCTTGGTGCCCAATTCGAGAAACTAGAATAATTTTTTTTTTACTCTGGTGAGGCTTTTTGTAGGTTTCACAGCATAATCTTGACGGCCCAACGCTGGGGCTCGATTTGAAAACCTTAGTTCACGAATAATGGTGAGGTTTCACAGCAATATATATATATATATATATATATATATATATATATATATATAAATTAATTAATTTTGTATGAATATTGGGATAAATTTCATTCGAAATAAGCTAGTGGTTTAGTTTAAAACATTTATTACACTTAACGTTTCGGAAAATTTGACGTTACATGTCAAAACTGGTTTTCCATAAAAACACATTAACTTATGATTAAGGAAACAACGCCTTTTAAAAAGATGAAGCATGTAAAATAATTGATGTGAACTAGACGTTGATGATAATTTTTTGGAGTATACTTTTTCTTTGAATAAATCTAGGAGAGTTACCGTTGCAACGTTTTTCTTTTTGTGGCGTAGTTAGTTATATTTTTCAGACAGCAGCGGTGAAGCCGTGGCAAACTACACTGTTGGAAATAAAAATTTAGTTTTCTTAATCTTGTGCTTTAGTAGGAAAAGTGCTTGAAAACTCAATCAAACGCTCAAAGCTGAAGTAGCAGAGTAACCTCGCAAGAATTTATGTCGAACCAAATTATGGGGCTTGAATTATGGCTAAACTCGCAGTAGTTTTATGACGTCCAAACGTGGGTCTCGAATTGCCTTTAGTAACCAGAATCTCGCAGTAATCTATGGCACCCAAGCGGTGGGCATGTGATCTCACCGACCAAAAAACTCGTTAAATATTATGGCGCCCAAATTTAGTGGCTCCAATCAAGGGTAAGTTCGTAGAATTTTAAGGCGACCCGAACGTGAGCGGCTCGAATTCTGATGATTGAAATTATTTCAAGAAACTGACGACCTGGAGATTAGGGGTTGATTGTGTTGAATTTTTTTTTGTAGTTCGGTGTGTTTGTTGTATATGTGAGTATAGGGGTCTTTTGAACGTATGTTGGGAAAGGAGTGGTTACGAAATCGAGGAGTTGAGATCCGAAGTAGTGATAGTGCTTTATTTGATAAACCGGAAATAGAAATGAAGGAAGCAAGACGTAGTAAGGGTCAGTCAAAGACGGAATCGGTAGACCAGGGGAACAAATTGATTATGAGGATGTTAGAGGAAATGAGACAATGTAGGGAAGAATCGAACAGGAAGTTTGAGCAACTAGGTGAAAAGATAGACAAGTGAATTAATGAATTCGGTGATTTTAAATATAGGTTGACGTTAAATATGGAGGAAGTCGATATGCGGGTTGAACGGAATGAAAGACATATAATAGGGATCAGACAGGAAATAGGGCAGATAAATACGGAAGTGAGAGGAAGGAATCAACAGTAAAATGACTGAAGCAAGTGATTCATGTAAGGACTATTTAGGATGATTTGAGAGAGAAATATGTGGAATCAAACAAAATGTGAACGCTTTAACGGGGGATGGACCTAGATATTTTACAAATAATTTATCTCTAGATCAATATATGAATTTTTTTGGCGATAATCGGGTGAACCCACAAATATTTATTAATAATGTTCGAACATTAGTGAATAACTTATTTGATGAACAGGCAAAATTAAATATGGTGAAGGCATTATTAAAAGACAATGCAGTGGCATGGTATAATTTGGTAGGACAGGACATCGAGTCATATTTAGACTTTGAGGAGAAGCTTTTAAAAGATTATTGGGGTGATCATAAACAAGACCAGTCAGAACATAGTAAAAAATATTTTTAGATTAAAATGACGGGGGTCAATTCGTTCAAAAGAAAAAAAGTTTTAATAAATATATCGTATGAGGTATCATTTGAGAGAGGATTCTAAAAGGCTTCTAAAAATATTTTTTTTATAATGTTCGGTCCAGTAGTCTTTATGATATAGCTCAAAATGTGCCAAAAATTATCGTCCCCCTTTATTCTCCTACATTTCCAAAGCTAAAATTTTGATTTTAACATTGATAGTAGCTATTGAGTCATAGATTATTGGAAAACTGCAGGTTTTTTTGACAGTGTATTAGTTGCTGGGAAAAATGTTTAAACACAGTAATAGACAACGTATTTACTAATAATGTACCAGTACAATGTGGGACAATATATTCATTTTTCAGTTATCACAATCAAATTTGGATAAGATTTAAATATACATAAAAATAAAAACAGCTTAATTTGGTTTATTGATTGCTCACTGTGGTATTGGTACGGAATCCTAATAACGCAAGCTCGACTCGCTTTTGGCTAACTTTTTTTATTTAGTTTATGGAATTTTTCCGTTACGTTCGCAAAGCACTAGTGTATAATCACATATTAATATTTGACGTATTAAAATTGCAATTGTTGCATTTGAATGCAACCACCGACCTACATAGTGGGGGGGGGGGGCAAGAACATAAATTTTTGTTCCGGGACCCGGAGTGGTTCTCAGCGGCTCTTCCCATATAACCAAACGGCTGGCTATACTAACACAGAAAACACGTATTATGCGATATGAAAATGTCTTCCATAATTAATTTTTGTTGTTAACCGCATTCCAATTAAAACCAACAAAAAAGTAAAAAAATAGTCGACAGAAAAATGGTACATATCTGCAACCATTAAATAAATACCTCAAGCATGTTTTTATTCTATAGTAAATAATTTTTTGTATTACACTTTTTAAAGCAATATGGACTGCTTGAATCACGCTAAAACAACGCTCATGTAATATGAATTAAACACAAGAGTTCTAAAAAATGGGATGAACAAGAAATCTTGATATTCATTTCTAAAGAACTCGTCCTTTTAAAAAATTTTTTTTTTAATTTATCCGTTTAAAATTACTTTAATTTGAAATTGAGTATGTGCTATACACATTGAGTTTTTTTTTCATTTTTACTATGGACATCTTGGAAGCTGTTAAAGATAGAGAGACACTCAAATGGGAAAAGTAATGCGGTTTTGTCTGTTGATTTCGCATGTGCTTTTCTGATTTAGAAAAGTTCCACGGATATCTAGATATTTTTAAAAACTAAGTATTACAATTTTTTCAAATCCATCTGTATGTAGACTTTACTATTGACATTTGAGAAATAATGTAGATACAAAATTTGTAGATATTTTTATGCTGAATTAGAACGAGTGGCTAGAAAAATTATTTTTTTTAGCTTCATAACCTTAAATTTTTTAAATGGAAAGCATAGTTTTGCCCATGGGCCTGTTTAATAGCTTTTGTTTTGCCGATTTTACTCATATAGCACATGATGGAGTTATTCTTGCAAATGACCAAAATATTGAGGTTTCTTTTATTTAACATAATAAACTAGTTACATTTCAATATGCAATCACAAAAGCAGACTTAGCAGCTGTATTTCTTTATCATAACAAAAAGCTGGTAACAGGAAATATTAACTGATAAACAGATCATTCACATAACGACAACAACATACAATTTTAAATTATACGGATTAAAATCACCAAAACCTTTAAAGTATAATAAATGGAACAATACTAAAATACCAATACTACAATGAGCAATTAATAAACCAAATTAAGCTGTTTTTATTTTTATGTGTATTTAAATCTTATCCAAATTTGATTGTGATAACTGAAAAATGAATATATTGTCCCACATTGTACTGGTAAATTATTAGTAAATACGTTATCCATTACTGTGTTTAAACATTTTTTCCCAGCAACTAATACACTGTCAAAAAAACCTGCAGTTTTCCGATAATCTATGACTCAATAGCTGCTATCACTATTAAAATAAAAATTTTAGCTTTGGAAATGTAGGAGAATAAGGGAGGGGGGACGATAATTTTTGGCACATTTTGAGCTATATCATAAAGACTACTGGACCGAACATTATAAAAAAAATATTTTTAGAAGCCTTTTAGAATCCTCTTTCAAATGATACCTCATACCATATTTTTTTATAAAAACTTTTTTTCTTTTGAACGAATTGACCCCCGTCATTTTAATCTAAAAATATTTTTTACTATTTTCTGACTGTCGATATATGTGCGCGCCATAGAAATCTAGCACTGTGCCAAACTTCAAATTCCTACGTAACATATTTTTCGAGAAAAACCTCTGTGACAGACGAACGGACGGATCCGTGAGTGACCTTATAAAGGTTCCGTTATATCTTATAACGTACGGAACCGTAAAAATTATTAAAAAATTACAGAAATATGTGAAACGATTTATAGAGATTGCCATTTATTGATGTTATTTCATTGTTTCGGTCATATTTGAGAGAGTTATTACGTCATCTATATTTTTCTTAAAGAGCAACCACCATTTTTATTATGGATTTGAGAAGACTGTTTTTTTCTACTTACATTGAAGTAAATATGAATATGGGATACATAAGGAAAATTTCCAGAAAATAGAATTTATACTATACACAAACATCTACTAAAAATTGAAAACAAATATCAAATAATTACAGAAAATGTTTGAATTGGAACCCGTTGACGGCCTAACAATGACCAAGGCGGTCTATAAACTCTTATTGAACTTCATCAATAACTTCCACAGGCATACGTCGTACTTCTTGCAATGTGTTCTCTTAACTCGACATCGAAGTCGAAATTTAACTAAAATAAGTAGAGCGATTTTTTTGTGGCCCTTCTACGCTTTCGTAAATATTTGTATTAAATATATGTATTGTTTTAATAAAGTCGTATAAAAATTATGGTGTATCATTATTAACTTATTTTTCTCTTGATTCTTGTATTCTTAATCACTTTTTTATAATTTGTAAAAGTAATTACGTATAACGATAATTATTATTTGAATACTAATGGTACACTTTAAAAGCAATTATCGTAATGGCAGCTAATGAGGTTAGTTGCTTAAAAGCCTATTACCTTAATAGGTATTTTGTTAATAACCATAATGGCTAACCTTGCTGGGATTTACAAAACGTAATTATGGTTATTACTGGATCTTTCGGTGGCACTGTGGCGGTGGAGGTGGCGCTTTTCGGATGTGGCGGTGGCGGTGGAGGTGGCGTTGTTTTTGGATGTGGCGGTGGCGCTGTTTTTGAATGTGAAGGTGGCGGTGGCGCTGTTTTTGGATGTGGCGGTGGCGCTGTTTTAAAATGTAACGGTGACGGTGGCGCTGTTTTCGAACGTGGTGGTGGTGGTGGCGGTAGTGGTGGAGATGTTTTCGGATGTGGCGTTGGCGGTAGTGGTGGCGTTGGCGGTAGTGGTGGCAGTGGCAGTGGCGCTGGCGGTGGCGCTGTTTTCGGTTTGCTGTCGTCCTCTACTATTATTTTACATTTTCTCGAAGTTACAATATTCTCAGAGAAAACTAGTTTAGGTCTGTTAGCATATCAGCGTACGACTTGGACGCCATTATAGTTTGACATTCAGTAACGAAATAACGAGGTGTATTCACTTAACGCTTATAGTGCAGAGAGAAAGTCTCGACGGTTAGTCGATATGGTAAGTTCTGACAAACCCTTAAGTGTCTTTAACATTTTTAGAGGTTTTATTTAAAAGTAAAACTTGTTCGTCGTTAATTTCTCCGCATTTTGACAACTTTAGCGTACTGCAAGCGTACATGCGTATTTTTAATTGTACGCGATTAAATATTTATATCCTTAACGTAGACACTACACTCTGGTATAATATATGTATTGTAACTGTCTTAATGTTTGTCTAAGAAAGACTTTATGGTTTTAATCTACCACGCATATTGTGCATTAACATAGATGATAATTTTTTAATTTTCCTTTAATTTGAACCAGTTCTGCTAAGTGTATTTTTGAAAATAAGTTTACATAACTTTACATAACAAGCTGTCTGTGCTACGGCAGACTTTGCTGATATCAGCAACACATGTGCTTACAAATACGATCGTAATAGCTAGGAAATTATTTTCCCTTTCAAACAATTTAATTATCGTTAATGAATGTGATTATATATAACTTCTTGACACCGACTTTACCGAACCAAGCTTTCTCATACTAGCATGTGCAACCCTTATGGGTTATAATCTACATAGCAAACTCTATATGAAGGTATAAAGGTATTAATATTACGTAGCTATAATCAAACGCAAGAGCTTTCGACGGTAAACAAGTAATAAAAAGCATGTAGACAACGCTTTTGGCGTAATGAGCTTTCTAGTAATGCCTTTGAGGTTTAGGGTGTGTGCTCTGAATGATACCAGGTATAGCTTCGCCAGTTAATATTAAAGGCACGGTAATAAAACCGATTCTAATTATAATTTCCCCAGCGCCTTTGAGCCTGTAAATAATTGACCCGGATGTCTTTCGATTTAATTCTGGCAATTTGAAAGCTGTAAATACTCTCAGGATCACGCCTACCCTCTATTCTACTGCAAAAGAAAAAGGATGCAAAAGTAATTACATCGGATGGACTAGCATAAATTGTTATCTCGTTAGGATCCACTTGTGCAAAACTAAAACGATTATTAACTTCCATTTACGGAACCGTGGTCTAAGCTGACTGGATTCTTTTCGTTTTGCAAAATTTGCTTATAAGCGATAATTAACATTTAAAAAAGAACTCGTTTCACATTAAATGTCATTGATACACTTGGAACCTGCTATTTAACGATTATACGAATAAATAATTGTAAATATGTCACATGGCACCAAATTTTATTGTTAAAATCCAACAAAGGTAAAATGAATAAAGAGTGCCCTTTCCTATTAAACAGCATAATGGTAGGAATATAATACCGCAAAGAAACACAATAGTGTATTTATGGTTCCGGGTTGAGACTGTGTTATCTTATAAACTAAGATCGACGTTTCACCCACTTTTGCAATGGGCTTCATCAGGGCAAGAAAAGAAAATGAAATATAAATATAAAAAAGTGAAAAAATATAAAAATAATAATAATAATAAAGATAAGTATGATAAAATATTAAATAGACAAGTTAAAATGTAAAAAATTATGAAATAGTTACTTCTGAACCAGCAGACTCACCATCCCATTTAAGCCAAAAGGTGTCATGTGGCAAAGTAACTGGTAATAGTAGCGAAAGTGAAAAAAGCAAATAATTTACGCGCCAAATTAATTTAATTCATATAGTGAAAACGGACGAGTATTAAGGTATTTTTATATTTAAATTCAAATATAAAAATTGCATCAGGGAAGAAAAGCTTTATAGTACATAAAAGCTCAAAAATACGCATAATTAATCATAATATATTTTATTCAAACGTATATAAGCAAAAAGAGAGCGTGCTTGCATAAGAAAATCAATAATTTCTAACGCAAATGTATTCGTTTTAAAAGCCAACGTACATTTACACAGATACGACGAAGCAGAAAATTTTTAGGAATTGTTATTTGCAAACGGTCGATAGTTTCAAGGAACACATGTTGGTTAAGTGTTACGTTCAGAGAGTTCCATAGAAATTGTTTTTAACGGTCAATTTATATAGGCAGCTATAATAATAAATATCTTAAGGAACGAGTGGAATAAACAATCGATAATATACAACAGATAGAGAGACAAATAAAGCAAGCGTTGAATTGAAAGTCACGTAGGATATACACGTGGAGTTGATGAAAGACGTCGACAATATTGATTTTCTTGAGTTCTGAACACGGGTTTAGACCTAAATAATAGTAAAGCTTTCGGCGAGAATTTGTGTGTGTAGTAAAGTTACATTTAACATCGTATTTAGAAGTATAAAAACTGTAGTGGCGGACCTCAAGTTATTAAAGTGATTGCACGAGTAGTGCTTATCTAGTATGGAATGTTACTGAGACGAAGCGAATATATTGCGAGGAACAGGAATGGTAGCGGTGACATTAGATGGTGGAGATCTGTGGATTCGGCAATCAGCGTAGTAGATGGAAACAACGACGAGGGGTTCTGGTAGCCATCTCCTAAGGCGATGAAGATTGAAAGTGTGTCCAGATAATAGATTTGAAATTTCTGTTTTATATAAACATTTATGGATACTTTGTGTTGAGGGGTTGACTTATTGGTGGCATATTTATTGTTTTAAAAGTTTGTTTAAAAAGACACATGTGCAGGACAATTTAATAATCTTGAGCATTGAAAAAATGTTTATTTAGAAAATATAAAAATTTATTCAGGCCATAAATTGTAGTTGTAAGGAGTAAACGGGTCTGTAAATTTGTTTTCAATAATGCAAGGTTTAAAAAGCATATACGAACAAAACTGGGTTATAATGAGCTAACAATACACCAGTATGAGGTCAAATTAGTGTTACATGTGGGGCCCATCTACTCATATGTACACAAATTTGTTTGAAATTATTTAAAAAGCAAGGACTTTAAAACATTCAATAAATTGTGCTGGTAATAATTGTACCAGACGGTTTGTACACATGTGTAAATATATTTTATCTGTTAATGTGTAAATAAAAGGTTGTATGATCGTCGTATTAATTTGGTAATTTAATTTGATGGTGTGTGAGTGTGAGAGAAGTATGTACGTAAAAAAATAGGTATTCAAGAAGAGGCCGATTGCTGAGCTAGCCAGGGTGAGCAAAGAAATTCGAAGGCTTCCTAATAAAAGGGTAAGAAATTTTGCAATTTTTGTAAAATTTTCATATGTTGGCCCAGGTGGGGCACGAATTTTACTGAAGTTCTACGGCAATATATATATATATATACTATATATATATATATATATATATATATATATATGTGAAGTAATAATTGAAGTGATAAAGGTTTTTTATTTACACCACATAATTATATAATATACTATATATATATATATATATATATATATATATATATAATATATTATATACCTTTTTTGTTAGGGTGCCATAACAAAAAGCAGAACCGCAACGTTCACTGATCTGCTACACACTTTTCTCTATTCATGATCACTCGTGCATCAAATTCTCGCCCATATAAACTATCACTTTCGCTACTTTCACCAGTTACTTTGCCATATGACACCTTTTGGCTTAAATGGGCTGGCGAGTCTGCTAGTTCAGAAGTAACTCTTTCATAATTTTTTACACTTTAACTTGTCTATTTAATATTTTATCATTCTTATCTTTGTTATTATTTTTATATTTATTTCACTTTTTTATATTTCACTTTTTTTCTTGTCCTGATGAAGTCCCTTACAAAAGCGGGGAAAAAGTCGCACTTAGTTTATAAGATAACACGACCCCGAACTTTAAATATTTATAATAATTCCGGCCGTGAAAGCATTCGACAATATCAAGTACTATCAGTGTTAATCCACGATACTAGGAAATTTTTCAAGATAATTTTCACGGTAAAATCCGTGTTTATCGACGGATTCCACTGCACGCCTGTTGCAATTCTCATTGCTGGACGCCGGTTCTAAAAACTGTATGGGTTCGATTGTATTACAAGATGGGTTCGGGAAACGTACCTTCTCCTAAAGTCATAATTCAATAAATACGAAATTTTAATTAGTAATAAGGGACTATAAGGAGACTCCGAACCAACTCCAACTTAAGCGGAGTTGAATGAGCCTAACAGGAGGGTTACGGATTGCACTAGGCGCCACTACACTTAGCAAATGTCAACTAGGAATACCACCCATGAAGTGTAGAAACTAAACAAGATATAACGGATCTAAGCATTAATGCTTAAGATTAGGGAAATTATCTTCATATCCTTCTGGGACAATCTTAGATATACCAACTTTTTTTTTAAATTGTGAAAGTGTTGTTGTTATAAAAAGAATGAAAACAAATAATGATATAAAAATGAAAGTTTTGAATTTGATTTCGAAAATTTTGGAATTTGTTTATAGCTGAATTAAATAAAATATTGTTGTAATTTTTATACCAACATCTTCAAAATGTTTTCTGGTTATAAAATGAACCAAAAAATTAATTGTTTTGTGCAATTTTTCTATCTATAATTGTGCTCAAAATTTTCTCCATAAGCTTAGTGTGAATTTAAATAAGTCGGTATGTGGGAACATTCCCATCAGTTCACTAAATTTTACGAAGGTGTCGTTAAGCGATGATCGTCGACAAGTGCACCAAACCAGAGCAGTATAGTGTTGAAGCTCATTGGTTAGAAATCCTAACTAATAGTTGACATGCTACAACTCCATGTGGACCTTGTATAATAAGACAACTGATATTTAATGTACGGCTATTGTTTGTTTTTGTTAGATATATCCAACAGCAATCTCAATATGAATTGGATTTTATAGTTTTAATAATTAGCAAGTAATTTCACAAAGTGATACTTGGACTTTATTGTTATTTTGAAAGTACATAGGTATACTTTTAAATCATATGGTTGTCAATGCTGTTATTTTATGGTTTATAAAAGCTATTTCTAGCAACTTGCCACACAAACTCATGGACGTCCCGAAGGGCTTATTTAATCAATATTTTAGACAAATAAAAATTGATTGTTATGCTTTCAATTTTCGTTGGATAATATCTATACTAGTGGTAATGAATTTATTTGTTTCTGAGATTTTGAACATATTTATATGATGCAAATTATTGGGCAAGCAATTTTTATAATACAATCTAAAAATGTTTTCTAAACGGACGCTTCAATTTGTTTTTGGGTACAGTTTTTCACTCTGATTCTTTTTATATCCTTTTCGTGGGTGTGTGTAGATCAGAACGGACAGGCAAAATGTTTGAAAAATGCTTTATTTTGGTGCTCATGTGTATCTTTGCATGTTGGACATGTGTTCAAGAATGTTTTCTTCCATATGGGAACTGTAAATTTTTTGTGTACTGTTTATTGTTCTAATTCTTTTTGTATGTGTGTAAAAGAAAATGGACAAGCTACATTTTTGAAAATGCACTTTTATAGATTTTTAATACAAATGCAAGGCTGTGATTCTTCAGTTGTGACATTATTATGCGACGATCGAATGACTAACACAAAGGCCCTGGTAGTGCTTTATGCGTGGACAAAATTTGAAGTTTTTTCGAGATTTTGTAGTGCAATGTAATGTTTATGTTATACATTTTTCAAGAATATAATTTTTGTTACTCTGGCAACTTGTTCTTTTTGGTATTGAGATTTGTACATTTGTTTGCTGCATACTCTGAAGTTTGTTAGCGAAATTTTTTAGTGTGACTCTTTGTTTTTGTTTTGTAATTGTTAAGACTAAGGAAATTATTGCCTTATTTTTCTAGCAAATTCTTAGATAAGCCTAATTTTTATTTTCTTAATTGTGAAAGCGGTTTCGGTTTTAAATAGAGTAAAAGAAGATAGTGACATAAAAATTTAAAAATTTTGAGCTGTTTTTGAATTTTTTGGAATTTGTTTATAAAAAAATTAAGCAGAATATTGTTGAACCTTATACAGTATGTATCCTAGTTTTAACATGAAACAAAAATTATTTGTTCGTTAAGTTTTTCTATCTTTGATTGTGCCCAAAGTAGTTCTCCATAAGCGCCATGTAAATTTAAATCCGTCAGTATTCTCGCACATTTCTAATAGTTAAGCAAGATTTATTCAGGTATCACCACATTATTTTCATTGGAGGGGATGTCCAATAGGCGTCTCACTTTTAATCATACCACAACAAACGCGCTCTACATTCTGATAATGTTAGAAGAGCGACGATTGTAGGCAGGCGCATTTTGAACTAAAAGTACTAATAGGGTCGACGACAAGTCGTCGCGGCCAGCTCGTTGCGGCCGACTCGCCCTGGTCGACTCGCCGCCGACCAACTCGCCGCCGTGCCAACTGCCGCTGTGCCAACTCACTGCTGTGTCAACTCGCCATCATGCCAACTCGGCGCCGTCCTATTTAAAAATGAAATTATTTGCTGAAATTTTAAGGAACAACAAATGAGGCGGTTATTAATTATTGCGGATTGTTAGGATGGATAATTATATAAAAATGTTGGTTTTGAGTATGAAATTAAACTGAAACTGTAATTTAGAAAATGCTATATTACTTATATCAAGGAATGGAGATATTAGCATTGTAGTATTCTTCAATTATACATTTATCAGCGGCCGAAGAGCTATTGAGGCAGAAAAACATAGGGAAAAACTGATAGAGACACCTCGGAGGTACGATGGAAGCAGTGAGAAGCTTAGACGCAGTAAATATAAAGATTTGCCAGTAAGCCGACGAATATCTAAGGAGGAAAAGAAACGAGCGTCACAAAGACGGTCTAGAATGCTAGGAATATAAGGAAGAGGGTGGTCATCTTCCTAGGTTGCTTGGTTCACACAACGATGAGGCTAGACTAGTTACTGGTAGACGGTTCTACAACTCCCAGACGAAGCATTTTTTCGAGCTTTTAATTGGCGTCTTTAAGCAGTGTAGTGGACAGAGGAGAGTAACGCTATTTAAATAGCTCTGCAGAAGTACGAGTATAATGTTCCACTAAGATGGTACTAGGAAGACCAGTGGACTGTTTCAAAAATCCATAGCAAGCAGAGAATCTTAACGGAGCTTTTGTTTTCAAGTAAGCTCGGACACAATATGAGTGGGATCCAAATTGATAGTGGATAGTGAGGAAGAAGAAGCAAGTGTCCATACGCCATACCAAAGGTTGGGAATGTATTGGACTCAATTCCAAAGTCAATACTCAGAATAAGATGGTGGGAAACCTCATGTATGGCTAAGACATCTAAGGTAGTAACGGAATATTGGAGGGTGATGAGAATGGAAACGAAACCTAGGATCGTGCATTTAAAACTGCTGCCAGACTGCAAGAAGGAGAAAAGAAAAAGATGGAGAGGAAGGTTGAGAGAATGCAACCGGTGCCATCCGGGATCGCCAAGTATGGTATCTCCGGAGTCTAGAAACCTAGTGAAAGGAATGTCAAAATTTTGGATGGCCAGATAAGGGTGCTTGTCGCCACGAACATTTGGACACATAAAATCTAACACGCAGCGGTACTGATCGTTAAGGTCGAGTAAAGGGAAATCCAAGATTAAATAAAGGATAAGGTTTCCGAGTGGGTCCAAAAAGACTACCATCGGTTTAACAATTTTTTACATAAAGGACAGTTAGGTCAGGTGGTTACCAAACGACCGCCACCCTAGCAATGAAAGACTTGCGAACGAGCAAACTAAAGAGAAATGTGTACCGTTTGTTCGCAGTTGAAATTAGTCACCTGACGATTAAAAATAGATGTAAGAGTGGGTGTAGTCACAGAAACAAGGTTTGTTCGAGGTGTGGGTCTAGGTCGAGTAAGAATAGGGGTAGAACCACGAGGCGTAGAAGAATCAGGCTTATAGGTCAGTGTGGGTTCCAATAATGTATAAGTTTTCTAAGTATTAGACAGCCAGTAAATTATCTGAATAAAAATAAATGTTAAGCGGTTTGCCTAACTGAGCTATTGTAAGTTTATAATATTGAAAACTGGATATTTAATTCAACGAATGTCTATATATGTTAGAAGCAGTAATCGAAACAAAACAACTTCAGGTTTGATTTGTTTCAGTTGTAATACGATATTATTCCTGGTTGTTCAAGTAATCATTTGCTAACATTTTAAAATCTTCTTTAGAGAGCGGGAATCGTCGAATCTCACAAACCACCTAGTATTGTAGCAATCGTGTTCATTTTGTTAAGTAAGTAAGATATAGTGTTTCGCAAAGTTAAACCTCTTTATGTATTAAATAATGTTCCGAACCCCATTACATGCAGTTCAGTTGCTTCATGAATACTAAAATCCTTTTTGACTACTTGTTTAAGAGAAATTTTTAACCTAATTTCTGTTTAGTTGCTAAAGCCTCCTATTCCCCAAATTCTGATATAAGTTTGCGCAATTTCTAAGAACTAAAGCCAATAGTTAAATGCTTTGTATAGTTCAACACTTGTTTTTAAAGTAACGCGTCTTGACGACTGAAGGACGACACTGAACGTTGTCGCTCTCTAGCATGCAGCAAAAGAGTTTAATATTTCTTTCCCTGCAAAAACCAATACGACATGCAATTTAACTCAACTATAAAATTTTAATATTACAATAGAAGGAAATGATTACAAACACATGAAACCCAATAAATAGAACTATTAAAGTCATATAAGTGTTCCCCAGGGTATTTTTATAATTTTGTGTCTTGTTCATCTTATATAAATCAAAAAACAATCACAATATTCTACAGTTCGGAGCTATTTGTGAAGTTAACTACAAAATACAATACATAAATTTGCATGAATTTTAATTTAGAAAGCTAAAGGAGAATTTTGAAAATTACCCCTTAATTATCCAGGTATAGCTGTTTTGTTTTAGAAAACAGAAAATTTGAAGAAAAAAAAACATTCAAACACAAATAAAACAAACATATATAGACTATACTCAATTTCTGTAGCAACATATTAAACAAAGTACATGAGTTGTGTAAATTTGGCAGATATTCTCTATAAAGTGTGTGTTGCTTTAGGTCGAGATTAAGCATCTTCATGCAGCATCTAGGAACCAATGTTCCAGAAACAGAGCTTATTTGATTAATCCTTAACTATATATGTCAATTAATTTTTAATTAAAAGCTATATTAGGGCAATTCTAAAAATTAGTAGAACAATAGTCGTATTCGGTATCTTTCATTTTTTACTTTTAGTGCCTGAAAACACTTCAAACAAATAGAATCCAGTCTGTAGTTTCCACCGTTCCCTAAGCGGACTTATACAAACTTAATCGTTTTGTTGATGCGAATCTTAAGAGGATAATAACACTATGCTAGTTGGTCCAATTTATTTATTTTACATTTTCCAGAATAAAAAGCAAGCACAATTTCACTTGAACTTAAAGCTTTCACAAACGCGATAAATAGATTGAAAAGCTCCAAAAATTATTTATTTTTGGGTGTAAAAGAGCGATGAAATTAAATTCTAATTGGATATCATTCCATGCGGTTAAAATTAGCTGACTGAGCTCAACACGGCATCATTTGGGGCACACAAGCGTAAACCTCAAAGGCGTTATTAGAAAATTCAGTACGCGTAAAGCATGACATACATGCTGTTCGAAAGTCTATGCGCTTTCGAATACGAAAAGTATCATTTCGTTTATGTACCGAAAAGTAACAGTTTAAATAGTAAAGTTCACATCATTCTCATTCTCTTTGTCCCAACCTCAAGGTTGGTTTAACGCAGTCTCCATTTCTCTTATGCCAAGCCAATCCTTTCAGTGCCCTATATGTGTCTTTAATTACGGCATTCCTCAGCTGGTCCATATCTTTGAATGTTTGCTTTCCTCTGCATCCCTTACCTATATTACGGTCCTAATCACTTCTTTATGTCTATCATCCGCGGCACCTACTTTTATTTAGATTTATAATATACCTATTTTCCTGTTCCCTTTCTAAAATCCTATCTTTACTAACTTTTCCTGTTCACTTGATCCTATATATTCTCCTATAACAGTACTTCGTAAAAGCATTTAACCTTTTAACTTTTTCATTGTTTGATGTCCAAGTTTCACAGCCATATACTACTTCACTTGGAACATTGGCATTAAATAGTGTTACGAGCTACTATTAGGCAACCCATCAAACACACAAGCGCCGTAAGCACTGTATATTCTTCAGGAACCTAGGATATTCCAGCACATACCCGAAAATGAGTCATCTATTTTAATTCAGAGTTTAGTCTATATCAGAATGTCGTATATAAATCATCTTGTATATAGTTAGTTGTTCGTTACGTTCTGAAAGTCTTTAGTAAATATAAATCTGGATTATGTGAAAGTGTATATTGGTTAAGAATTTAGTTTAAGAAGATATTAGTGCTATTAAATAGCATTAGTGTGATAGTGCTTCATTGTTAATTGGACTGATAGCATCTCTAAATAAGGCATATACTGTTAATTGGACTTATGAATAGTGGGTAATAAAGACTTTTATTACTACTTGTTTTAAATTAGGGAAACGCGTTAGTAGTAGCCCGCTACAATAGTTTTTTTCCTGATAGCTAGTGCAGTTTAAGAGTCTAATATCGCGACTTACGCCCCAAAGGTTCCCTTTCCTTGGACTATTCAATTCTGTTACAGCCTCTTTAACGTCCTATGTGGTATAATCCCTTTCCGCTTCTTAATATTATTAACCTTGAATTTCCTATCATTTTTCTAGCGTTATGCTGTTTATCATATACTATTATTTCTAATTCGATAAATATTTTATTTTCGTGCTTAAATTTCTGTTCAAAAAATTTCTTTCCTTTTATTTAGTTCTATTTCTAACTTCTTTCCGTTTTTGCTAATTCTAGTAACCAGATGGAACACAGAATACACAGCTTAATAGATGTGTCACACTTCACACCACAACACTTTCAACACTTTTTTCCTAGCATCTATGTTTTTTGTCTTCGAATATAGCAGATACCCTTTTTTGTTAGATACAACTCGGAGCTCCTTCCCTTATTTTCTAAATATATACACTACTTCATTGACATTAAATGGCGTGTGAAAAAGGTTAAGCAACCTCCCAACACATACGACATTTGGCAAATTAATAGTTTTCCAATAAATTCTTTCGCACAAACAATCATAATTGAGAATGTTGCAAAACCAACACCTGTAGCTGTTTATTATAATCATCAGGTTCAAGTACAATTATTTCTTTCGTCATTAGGTTTTCCGCGTTGGAACTGGTTACACGCGTACCTCAATAGATTTTTATTCTCAGCTAACCTACACATTTCCCTGAAATTGTTACACCCCACATCTTTGACCATCGATGTGCACTAGACTAACCTAGGTCTACCTCTACCTATGTTTTTTTCCTATCTCAGCTTCTGATCTATTCCGCACTATACCTTCATGCCATAGTAAGTGACCTATCATCCTATCTCTTCTACTTTTTATAGTTTTCCACATATTTTTTTTTCTTCTGCCATTCCTAGAACCCCTTTGTCCCTAACTTTGTTTGAATATATCTTCATCATACGTCTTTAGCACCACATTTCAAGGGTCGAGAGAAATGGAGAGATAGAATGTGATCGGACACTCCGACAGCCTTCTGTCCACTTCGCCTGCTGTCCAACTTTTACAGCCATACACTGCTGTGTTCCAAACTTATGCTTTAAGCAATACTTTCCTTGTTTTTATGTTTGTTGACTTTGAACATAGTAGTTGCTTTTTTTTGTTAAATGCAGCACGGCCTTGTAGTAATCTTTGTTTCATATTTTCTGCAATTTTCTAATCTTGTCCTATTTGGCATCCTATGTAGCAGAAATCCTTAACCTCTTGTATGTTCACAATTTGTATTCCAGTTTTAATTTATTTTCCCATCTTTTATATACTAGTAGTTTAGTTTTATTTTTGTTAATTTTTATACCGCATCTTTCTTAGAACTGTTTCTAATTCATTAAGATCTGCTTATAACTCTTCATTGCTGTATCATCTGCAAATCTTAGCATATCGATATTGTGTCCCTGCATAATAATCTCAAATGTCTTTCTGCATTTGACAGTATTTCTTACCCCTTGTAACTTAAAAATTAAAGGGGAAAGCGAAAAACCCTCTCTCACCCCTTTTCTGATGTTTACTTCCTCACGTTCCTGCTGTGATACTATTACCGCTGATTGCTCTTTGTATAAGCAATGTAGTATTCGTCGGTCCCTAAAACTTGTTCTAATTGTTTTGAGGAAAACATTTTTTTCCATTTTAGATTACCAAATACATTTTCCAGATCTAATAGTCTTATATACGGTTTCTCCTTTATCTACTGGTTTCTCCATTATTTCCTTTAGAGCTAAAATAGCCTGCCATGTTTCTGTTTCGCTTAAACCGAAATTGATCTTCTGCTGGTGTCACATCAGCCTGTTTTTTCATTCGTCTTTGTGCAATTCTGGTTAATACTTTTGACACTTGTGCTTCCAAACTTATTGTTCAAAAATTTAACATCTATCAGCGCCTCTCTTTTTTGATGGAGTGACTATATTGTTGCTTTGGAAATCTTTGGGTATCTAGTCTATCTCATACATATGGCTTACAAGTAGAAGAGATATTCTGTTACTGCTTGTTTAGTGGCTTTTATATTGTTACGAGCTACTATTAGGCAACCCGTCAAACACACAAGCGCTGTAAGCAATGTATATTCTCCAGGAACCGAGAATGTTCGAGCACATACCAGAGAATGAATCATCTATTTAGTTCAGTGTATAAATAAGACCGATGCTGAAGTACAGGGTTAGTCTATATCAGAATGTCGAATATAAATTATATCGTGTAAAGTTAAATAGTTAAGCTTTTGGAAGTCCACGAGTAAACATTAATTTGTATTATGCGAAAGTGTATATTGTACCGACAGCTGTACATACATAGACGAAATTGTAATAAATAAATTATAGTAGCGTTTTGTTAATAGACCTATGGTTAAGAATTTAGTTTAAGAAGATATTAGTGCTTGTAAAAAGCATTAGTATGATAGTGCTTCATTGTTAATTGGACTTAAAACATTTATAAATAAGACATACACTGTTAATTAAACTTATGAATAGTGAGTAATAAAAACTTCTATTACTGCTTGTTTTAAATTAGTGAAACGCGTTAGTAGTAGCCCGCTACAGTATTTTCTGCTTGCACCTTATCTATACCCGGAGCCTTACAATTTTTTATATACTCTAATGCTAATTCAATTCCATCTCTAAGTATAGGATATCCAGTCGTCCTTTTGAACGTCTGATTTCTGTTCTAGTGCCTCTAGTTCCTGTCCTGCATATAAATTCCCTATTGGTTTTTGCCATTAAACCACTTTAACTATATTTTCTGTAATGGTGTGTTCTTCTGCGCACCTTATGTATTACTATACATTTTATAAACCTAAAGTTCGTTCTAATTAGTTTGTATGCTTCGTGTCTTTCCCATTTCTATCTTAGTGTGTATCTCCATGCACTTTTCATCCATCAATTCATTGTTATTTAGCTTTCCTGCATTTGCGAATAATTTAATTTCTCATTTTATGACATTGTATTTCTGTTTTCCTAGGTCTGGTCAGCTTTTGTATTTTCGTCTTACTTCTATAAAATTCAGGATATCGTTTGTTATCCATGATTTCATATCTTCCTTTTGTGTATACTCCAGAATATCTCTGGCAACCAAGTGTAGGCTGCATTTAATGTTATTCCATTGGTTTCTACTTCCTTAGTACCAGAAATTTTCCCTGTTTTTCAGCAATTCAATTCATTTTTTTTTTTAAATCTTTTGTGGATATCTTTTTCTTTAAATTTCTTAAAGTCAAAGTGCGTTCGTTTTCCGTTCTTTTTTTTAAATTCTTAAATTTAAGCGCGAGTTACATATTCCCCAATTAATATGTATATAAATTTAAATGCAATTATAATTGAAGGAAATAATATAAAAGGTTAGCGAATGTTCATATCAGACATGAGAACGGAAGCAACTATTTTGCATTCCAGACGTAACCTGACACTGGAGGTGCAGGACACAATGAACTGCAATATAAGCAGACTTAATTAAGATTACTAAGAGTTAAGACATTGTATGTTATTAAGAAATAGCAGACTGTGAGATCTGCATTTCCCACAAAATAAAGCGAGAGCAGTCAGTCTCGAACCTCATAACTTTAACATTGTTGGTGGTTCAAGCTACTCACCCTAATTTTTAATTATTAATTATCGATCACTAACTTCAAGTATTTTGTCAATTTCCATTAGTTTACTGAATATAATCGTTTAAGTTGATTGTAACAGAAAGAAGTCATTTTTGTAATTGTATAATTAAGAATAAAATTGATAGAAGAGTTTTTGGGAAATAAATGTTTTTAAAAAAAAGCCCCACTAGCCCAAAACCTATCTCGCGGTCTTTATAGTTACGACGTTGTGGTCAGTGTATATATCTGCTTCTGGGTAGCTTCTATAGTCTTTAATTGATTCTTAAACCGTTGTATAACAAGAATGTAATCAATATCTCTCGGCATCTTCCACGTGTATCGTCTTGTAGCATGATGTTTTGAAATAATGTGTTTATGATGGTTAAATTGTTTTGTCGTAAAAGTCTCCAATCCTATTTCTTCTGTCATTTCTCATGTATAAAACAATTAAACCGACCACGGCACATTCCCTACCCTCACCTACCATTGCATTAAAATCTCCCATAATTATTAAATTTACGTATCTTAGTAATCGATATCTTTGTAGATCGCTTCTAATTCTTCCTCGCTGTATCTAGAAGTGTGCATGTGTACTTGTTTTATTACTGTATTTACCGGTTTAAATTCTAATCTAACTATGAGTACTTTTTTGTTTTTTTGTAAGTAGTTTTCTACACGTTGTCCTATATTTTTTTCGCATAGCTATCTCCACACCCGAATTTCCCTTATCTGATCCTGTACGAATTACCCTAAAGTCTCCGCTCTAAAAATCCCCCGCTACTAGCCACCGAACTTCGCCAATCCCTACTATGTTTAGTGCTAACCAATCCCTTTCAATTTTCAAGTTCTCTAGCCTATCTACTGTTTCATACTTCTGTCAGTCCACGCTCCGACTCGCAAAATGCTCCCGGCACTTCTTTTAATGTGTAGGACTTATTATTTTGAATATGATTACCCTGAATTTTTATGAAAGGTTGGAGCACATTAGCACTAAGAGTACCATTTGAAGATCTCAAATTGAGGGTGAAAATTTTTGATCGCTACAATATGTATATGTAAATTAAAAACTTATTTTGAGGATATTTGTAAAGCAAATTGCCTAAGACATCTTTCAATTTGCAAAATAATCCCTAATATGATTTTTCAAGTATCTTTCTTTTTTAAAAAGTACACAAAATGGCAAACTGCGACTAAATTAAGTCTTACTCTAGAAAAAGTTACTGAAGGTTTTGTGACGTGTAAAAATTGCAAGGTAGCAGATTCGAAGTCTGCTGAGACTTAAATGTCCCTTTGTTTATTACAAGCATGATTTGAAATAGTCATTTAGACTTTGCAGGTCTAGGTTATAATTCCATACTATCGACTAATGTTGTAGTATTAAAAATCAGCTTGCTCTATGTAACTACCTTATATTCGCGTTTTATGGTTACCTTTAGTCATGAGTTTGACAGTACTCTTCTGTCTGCATCTGGTACAACGTCAAAAACTTGACACTGTCATTACTAAACTTGGTTCTAAGAACTACTATTTAACAATCTATGAATAAATATAAAAAATTAAGTTAAATATATAAAATACGCTAAATGCTGTTGACAGATGTAAACAGGTACCTGACAAAGGTGAAGTTATACGTATGAAGTACAAACTAGTATATAATAAAGTCAATTTCCACTTTTTTCTACGTCATTCGTTTGTGCATCATAGGTGCACAAATGTGCACAGTGAACGTACGTTTGTGCACCTCTCTATACAAAGATACAAAGAAAACAAAAATGGGGGCTGTGGAAACGGCAGCCACCCACCGAAGGAATTTCGGATTTTTGTAGCCAATTGTTTATGCATTGTATGTGCACAAATGTGCATAGTATACAAACGTTTGTATACATCTCTATACAGAGATACGAAGAAAATAAGGTAGAGGAGCTGTAGAAACGACAACCCCCCGGCAACGAGGAAATTTCGGATTTTTTATAGCCAATCGTTTGTGCATTGTAGGTGCACAAATGTGCACAGTGTACGAACATTTCTGCACATCTCTATACTGGGATACGAAAAAAATTAGGTAGAGGAGCTGTAGAAACGGCAGCCCCACCAAAGAAATTCCGGATCTTTTATAGCCAATCGTTTGTGCATCGTAGGTGCACAAATGTGCACAGTATACTAACGTTTGTGCACATCTCTATACGGAAATATGAAGAAAATAAAACCGAGTAAAACGCATTTTAATAAAAAGTTATTTATCAAAATAACTACCAGCTATTATACTGTTAATTTTGAAAATTTTAAATAATCATAAAATTCTATACACATTCTTTTTAAACTCACTCTAGTAATTAACATCGCCAATCAAAACCCGTAACCAAGTTTTTCAGTCATCCACAGTTCGTTCAACACAAAAAACTACAAATTACTGGCGCATTTCTGCCATGTAGGTGTAGAATATATTCACTTATAATGCAAAAGTTTGCATTTTATGATTTGGTGTGGAAGTGTTTGAATACACTCATCCAACTATTTTCCGTACAAACATTTAGATTGTTCCATATTGGATCATTTTTTGATGTAATTAGCGATAAGTGAAAATTCGTCGAATACTTTTGTATCTTTATTGCAGTCAATATATCCTTTTCCGATCAAAATATCAAATTCTTTTAGAACTTCTTTGCACGCAGTTACTTTGTTAAATCTGCCCAATTGTATTGAAGAATATGTAACAATAAAGGCAGCCTTTGCGACTCGCTTTCTTTCTCTTAGTATAGGAAAGTACTCAAACGTTGACACTTTTGCAGAATTATGTATCTCCAATACATGCAAACAAATATCATTAAAAACCATAAATTTATTGCGTAGGAAGTGTGTTACTGTTTCTGTGGACAACTCAAATTAATTTCTGCATGATATTGGTTAGTATTGCTTAGCAATAGAAAGTGCTTAAACTTTTGCACGTTACGCACTATTCTCACCGTACGACGCAAAAGCAATTAGCTTTTAGAAAATTAGAGATTGCATCGGTGGTACTTCGCCGCTTATGTATGGCATTCCCAAAACTCATATTCTCATATCTTAGTACAGAAAAAAGTGCATAAACATTTCTATATTATGCACATTTGTACACTTACAATGCACAAACGATTGGCTGTAGAAGAATTCGGAATTTCTTTGGTGGGGGGCTGCCGTTTCTACAGTCACTTCACTTTATTTTCTTCGTATCTTCATATAGAGATATGCTCAAACGTTCGTGTATTGTGCACATTTATGCACCTACGATGCACAAACGATTGGCTATAAAAAAATCCAGAATTCCTTGGTGGGGAGCTGCCGTTTTACTGTCCATCCACTTTATTTTCTTCGTATCTCCGTATAGAAATGTGCACACGCGTTTGTATACTGTGCACATTTGTGCAACTACGATGCACAAACGATTGGCTATATAGAACTTGGAATTTCTTAGGTGGGGGCTGCCGTTTTTACAACCCCTCCACTTTATTTTCTTCGTATATCCGTATAGAAATGTGCACAAATGTTTGTATACCCTGCACATTTGTGCACCTACGATTCACAAACGATTGGCTAGAAAAAATCCGAAATTTTTTCGGTGGGGGGGGGGGGGTTGCAGTTTCCTCAGCCCCCATTTTTGTTTTGTTCATATCTTTGAATAGATCGGTGCACAAACGTTCGTTCACTGTGCACATTTGTGCACCTACGATGTTTAAACGAATGACGTAGAAAAAAGTTCAAATTACGATTGTGAGGGGGAAGCTGTCGAAATTGACTTTATATAATAAGTGTTCTGAGCTAAATCGAGTGCTGACATACAATGTGGCAGTTTTCACTTTCAAGCTGATACTGCAAAAGCTCATCACGTATGTATGTTATAAGAACACGTCTCGTTGATTCATTAACGTTATTTTACTTGTTGCAAAATCAGAGCATCCGCTAAAATCTGGGGCTACTCACGTGACTGTGCCTTCTTTCGTTGTCCCGACTATAAATAGCAAACTTTTGTATTACCGTATAGATGACATAACATTGAACTACAAAAAAGCAATGAAATGAAATTAGGCGATGCTTGTGGTGTAATTAGCTTTGGTAATACCCTTAATGTTTGCGATGTCTACTATAAATGACACTGGGTTTAGCTTCACCGGTTAATATTAAAGGCACAATAATGAAATCCGTTCTAATTATAATTTCATAACGCCTTTGGGTTTGTAAATAATAATCGACAGTGGCAGCTTTCAATTTAATTCTGGCAGTGTGAAATAACCCTTGCCTGCTATTTTATAGGAAATGGAAAGTGGGGCGCAATTAATTATTTCGGATGAACTAGATACAATGGTATCTCGTTACAACTCACTTCTACACAACTAAATCGATTAACTTCCAATTACAGATTCGTGGCAAAAGCGGACTGAATCCTTTTTGTTTTGTAAAGTTTCCTTATAAAGCTGTCGACTATGTCGTTTTAATGGGTTGAAGCATAAGTTTGTGGCGTATTATTTGACGTACCAGCATTGTTTTTGATAAGAATTTGTTTGACATTTATCATTTTTTATTTAAAGTTCTAAAGTTGTGTTAGAGTTCAAGTATTTATATTTTGCGTATGTGCAGATAAGACTGCGTTTTGCAACCTCTAGAAAATTGAGTGCCAAGTGAACCAAAATGAGGATTTTCAAAACCTTCTTCTGTTTAAGTTTACTGGATATGCATAAGCATCAGGGCATCTCCAAACGTTAATGATGTATAATGAAAAATTGTCACTGAAAAAAGTATCGCAACAAAACGATTTTACTTGTTTTAGAGAAAATACTTCAAACATGAAAGTTGCCCTACATGAAAGAGGGACTTAATAATTTCACAAACGTCTTTGAAATGCTTTACTCCAAATTAGTATAAGTCAATCTGCCCTAGAATTGAGAAATGTAAGAAGCTGTTATCATTTCACTACACTGCGACATTTGCATGACATATCATCAACATTAGGTCTTCAGTCCGAGAACTGGTTAGACGCGTACCCTTATTGTTTCCTGTTATGAGCTAACCTACACATTTCCTTCAAATTTCCACAGTCTGCATCTTCCATTATCTGCGTGCAATAGTCTGATCTAGGTCTAGCTCTACCTCTTTTTTTTCTATCTCTGCTTGTAATATATCCCGTAGTATTCCCCAGAAATGCCTTAGAACGTATCCTGCCCTTCTATTTCTCCTATTTTTTGTTTTCCACAGATATCTTTATTTCCCTCCTATTTATATAACCCATTTGTTATTAACTTTATCGGTCCATGCTATCGTCCTCACACATCTGAAGCACAACATTCCAAAAGGCTTTTACAGTTTTCTATCTGCTTCTCCTACTGCCCCTATTTTATACACGTGCTATGCTCCACACATTTGCTTTCAACAATTTTCTTCTTGTTTCTATATTTGTTGTCTTCGAACATAGCCGCTGCTCTTTCTTGTTGGATGCAGTCCGGTTCCCCGTCTATTGTTTACAAATATATACCCTATTTCCCCATTATATTGTTAATCATCAGATTTAAATGCAATTACTTTTTTCGTCATTAGGTTTACAGTCTTAAAACTGGTTGGACACGTATATATAATATAGGACTAATGTTAGCCGTGGAACCTCAGAAAAATTCTTGGACGAAGCTGGGACAAAGCTTTAACATTAGTCCTTTACCTAACTCATACGAATCCCACGAATTAGACGTCGTGGTACCTCTGAAAAATTCAAAGCTTCGCCAGGGTCAACAAGGATTTTACAAAAATGTAAAAATTTCAAAACAAAATTCCTTACCCTTTTATTTCTGCTTCAAAAACCTTCTGCAGCTTTCCTGGCTAGCTTAGCTGTGCCTCTTTTCGAATACCTAAATTTACAACCATTCCTCCTTCACACTCGCACACCATTCAATAAAATCACCAAATAATACAACAATCATACAACCTTTTATTTACAGCTCTTAACAGATAAATTATTCACATGCATAAAAAACAGTTTGATGCACTAATTACATACTCAAAATGTGATATGTTTTTAAAGTCCTTTTCTAATTATGTTCAAACAAATTCGATGAGATATGAGTAGATGGGCCCCACATATTACCTTAAATTGACTGTACACTAGAGTATGGTGAGCTCATAATAACCCAGTTTAGTTTATATAGGCCTTTTACACCCTACATAAATTAAAACAAAATTTATAAACCCGTTTACCCTTTACAATCCAAATTATATCCAGAATAAAATTTTGTAAGTTTTAAATACACTTTTTTTCAATAACCTTAATAAATTGTCCAGTACATGTATCTTTTCCAATCAGTTTCTACAACCCTAAATAAACCCCAACAAGTCAATCACACAGCACCAAAATTTCACAAATGTTTATCAAACAACAGAAATTTCAAATAAATTACCTGGAGAATTCTTCAGGCTTCCATTCTTTTGAAGATGAAGATGATCGCTTCGTTACCATTCACTGTGATACTCAGCGGATCCACAGACGATAACACCGTTTGCGAGCCAAGCGCTTCGTTTCATAAAACCATTCCATATATTAGCGTACAATCTTGGTTATTTGTGATGCTTACCCCACATATATAATGCTTCCATTTATTGATTTTCGTGCTTTGTATAGTAGTAGCCGGACCTCTATAAATTTAATATACACTACACGTACTTCGCGTTAATAAATAGATGCCCGCTACTACACTTGTAACCACTATTTACTGCAATATCAACACATACAATACTCACACAAAAGTTCTTCTATTATGGTGGTCAGCAGTCAGTACTTTATCGAAGTTAGTAATATAGAAGTGAAGAGAAGACAAGAGAGCGTTAATAATTTCGATTGAGTATTTATATCGTTTCAAAACCCTACCCGGGACACACTTCAATTGAAAAGCTTATTTTCAAATCTAAATTCTAAAAATTTTGAATACAACTGTCTTGAAAATTCCTGAAATTTACTCCGGTCTACGTGCCGTATCCGAAAGCGCTCTTAACCTTTGCGTGTGTCTACCTTTGAAAAACTGTATGTTTTTAACCAATGATAAAATTCTCTGTCATCACAAACCCCGCCTAAACTAGATTCATCTCCGTCTTATGCATGTCTGCTGTCGCGTTCAAAACTCACTTGAGTTGCAGAAAATCGATATTGATGACATTCATCTCCACTCCACGTGTACACATTACGTGCCTTTTTAATCCCAATGCTGTCTCTATCTGTAGTATATAACCGATCGTGCATTTCCCTTGCTCTTTAAGCTGTTTGTTAGCCTTGTTGTTCACACCAAACTGACGGTTGCAAATTTTTCTACGAAGTCTTATCGTAATACACGCTCGAGTTCGTCGAACGTAACCTATTAAAACGCAGGTGTTTGTTAATTATCGACCGTTTAGCACAACAGTTCCTAAACTTTATATTTCATCGTATTTGTATAAAACGAACTACATTTACCTTGGAATTATTGATTTTGTTACGCAAGCACGTTCTCTTATGCTTATACGTGTTGGATTAAAATGAATTAAAATTAATTATGAACTTCTTTTTGCTATAAAACTGTTTTTTCTTTATGTTATTTTTAACATACCATTATTAATTATAAAAATATGTCAATACATGTCCGTTTTCATTAAATGACTCAAATTAATTTTGCCCATAAATAAATCGTTCTTTTCTATATACAGGGTGGTTGAAATTTTATTGTTTACCACTGATTTAACCCTTTGATTCCACAACAATATATATATATATATATATATATATATATATATTGCTGTGAAACCTACAGAAAGCCTCACCAGAATAAAAAAAATTATTCGAGCCTCTCGAATTGGGCACCAAGATTTGCTGTAATTCTCGCCCTGGTGAATCTCTTCTGATAATCGCCTCTTCACTCTTTCCGCCTCGGCTGCTCACCTATAGTTAAAACTTTTATCCTCATTCATAAAAAAAACAAACACATTCCTACCACAAACATCAACGTTAACTCTATTTACATTAATATTCATAATACATTAAAATTTCAAAATTAAACTGTAGCATAAATTTCAGCATCATAAAATTTCAAGTTAAAATTTGTCATCATTTTAATTTGCATCCAGAATTAGAGTCCTTGTAGCATGCATACTAATTAAGTTAACAATATGTGCAGACCTAAGTCTGAATAAAAGGGAGCATCTCCCACCCCTTTACGTTCATTTAACAGGTTAGTCTAATTGAGTTCAAAGACAGACCCAAATTTTCATCATAATCAAAAACATAAACCTGATAAATACTCGTTTCTACTAATACAAGATAATTTTACCTTAAAATTAAAAATTTGTTGTTTATACAAATTTACTACTGTCCATCTTTATCAAACAAATTATTAAGATATTCAACACACACCAAAACATCAAAGATCGAACAAACAAAGCATAAGTTACCTGAAGTTTACTGCACTCGTGGCTCCAATGTACATCGGACTTGCTCATCCCACCATTCCAGCTGGGTTATGTTTACGTCCTAGGATTCCTGGTCGCCTTTAAAATTTTTTTCCATCACCAGTCGTCTAAATTGTTTCAGAGCTTTTCAGGAACTCATCTATGTATATCTAAATCTTGTTTTGTAGATCCAATCACGTTTACGAATAACACTTGATTACCCACTCCCGAACAAAATAGCAAAGAAATTCATAATTCGTTCACGCTATACTAAAAACTGCATACTTCAATGTATTTATTTAGCGCTACTTATTTGGATAATTGGTACAGTAATACCCGCAAATATTACTAGACTTTATTACCTTATCTATCTTCTTTAAGTGTACTAATAACTTTTATTGTAGCACGTAATCACCACGTATTCTACTTAAAGTACTAAATAATCAAAAAATAAAGAGCAAAACTGTTTAAAGTATCGAATAAAATCAAAAATCTAAGAGAGCGAAACTCCTATAAACACGGGTTTATATAATGGTCCGCTTGTGCGTCGAATTTGTCCCGCAACGGGCAATTTTTAGAATTTCGCATTCTCTTTTCCCTTTCGACGGTCCAGCACAGCGATTCTACTAAAATTTGCACACGTCTAAGTTGAAAATCTAAGAATTTTCCACACGGCTCTCAAACACGTCCGAGAACAACTAAGTAATTTTGCACACCAACTGCTATGCTTTCCTCTCTTATGTTTGCATCTTATTTCAACCAATCGTAGCTCTAGTAAAGCTTCACAAATCACGCCTTTATTATCAGTGTCTCTGCTTTACGCTTTTATCCATCCCTTTCTACCTTGGTCTGAGTGGTACAAATCGATATTCTATACTATCTGCTATTTAAATCCACGTGGATTCTTACGTAAGTAAAATAACCTCTCATCTAGCCTTTCCTGCTAAAACATCCGACCGTTTCCAATATACGTAGAAGCTGCATGTTTATCAGCTCGAATTTATTAGAATTTGACATTTAAAAGTTTGCAGGTGTGCGCTTCTAATGAATGTTTTAAATATAATTCTCCGAGCTTTGTTTTGGATTTTCACAGGCTTTTATGCTTATTATATATTACTAATGGTTCAATTACCTCCAAATAAAATAATAATGAATGGCATTGACTTCTACCCTTTAATTTTTAGCGAATACTAATTAAATATTAGTTATTATTTGTACACTTTGTTTAATACCCGTTACTTAAAAATTGAATTAATTAATATAAATTTCGCACGTAATTTCTCGCTAGTTTTAGTACTTGGAACAATTAAATTACATACAAGTTGAGCATTTTAATTCTGCTTCTTTTTATAGAAAGCGTCTAGTGAATAATTTAAATCCCTTATTTTTAATGAAACGAATAAATTTTTATGCTCCACGGTTTTAATAACGCGTATTATCTAATAAAATTCTATACAATCCCTACATTCTAATTGAATGATTTAAATCTTTACAGTAGGCTTTTAATTACGCGTACTTTTTCTCAAAGCTTCCTTATACACGATGATTAAAATTATTTGATGTCGTTAATTAATTTTCTACCCTGGTCTAAATTTGAGTAATATATATATATATATATATATATATATATAATAATTTATAGGAAATAATCTATAGGAACACTGTGGCACGATTTAAATAAAATTAAATAAAAACCCTTAACCACAAAAAATATTTAAATTTAAAAAAAAAAAAAAAAAAGCTGTTGTTCTGGAACACTTCAGAGGATATTCTCCTCACCACTTAGGCTGAAGTGAACCTTCCCAACCTATAATTTACTATATTGTTGCTTTAAACACTATCGAGGATATTCTCCTCACCCTCAGGCTGGTGTTCTCAACAACAAACAAGTGAATTGTGAATTATATATATATATATATATATATATATATATATATATAGATGTGATGTGGGGTCACGAGAGGTCTTTAAATTTTACTAAAATATAAAAAAAATCTTGAAAAAGCGGAAATTTCCGTAAATTCATGGTTTTGCCTTGTATAATACAAGCGTACTCTTATTCATTAAAGTGCCATGCAAAAACGCAAATTGCGCGTGTATGAAAAATCACTGTATAATATAAATATATTGTAGATAAATAGCAAGTAACGTAAGTAGTATATGTAAAAATAATTAATTATAAGATACCGTAAAACGCATTTCACTGCGAATGCAAATCGATGCATATAAAAATATTTTTTTATTTGCAGTAAATAGCAAAGCATAAAAGTAGCCTTACGCATTTAGCTTAAGAAACTACAATCAACGGTATTTCAAACACCAATTTTAATAAATTTTGTGTACTAAAACACGAACACAAATATTTTTTATAAAACGCAACCATTTTTGCATTAAAAAGCAATTAAAGTTTAAGTTAATTACTCCGTAGATTATAACAATTTATCTAAACAAAGAATTTTTTAAAATATAAAACGATGAGTCATCGGGATTTAGAACTACGTAAATATTTAATTAATTAATAGCGTTTGTTTCAAGAAACAGCTTGAACATTGAAAATAAACCGTAAAATCCCCCGATAAAAATTAATTATTTCTTGTATTACTATGTGACGCCACAATAATAGTATATGTGAAAGCTGGACATATAGAGTGCGTTACAAATAACTGAAACCAGATAACACGGTGATAAATTCCGCAATTTTAGACGTTAATTGGTTCTTCTGAGACACCCTGCATCATAATGTTCCACATTATTCCATTAACTTCCGAATATAGATAATTTAGAGTATATAAAGAAGGTATATTAAAAACAAAATTTATTCGAAATGCGTTCATTTATTAATTTGATTCGAAATGCATTCGATTCTTAAATTAGATCGCAAAATGTTATTTTGATGGAAGCGCGAGCTATTGCGTCGCGAAAATGATATTTGAAGTATACAGTGCGCATGCTGTAGTTTAATAATTATTATGATTCTATGAATATAGAAGTGATGTTTTTTAAACGCAAATTATATACAAAAATGAAATTATTAAGTACAATGAATAAGAAAATTCTTCAATATAACACTAATTTAAAGATTTTATTAAGTAATCGAAAGGAAGATTTAACCAAAAATGTACTTTGGTAATTGCTGTTTGAAATCAGGATTTATATGTAGAATCTAGTAAGCTGATTTGACGTCATTAAAATAAGAAGATTTTAATTACAAGGAACATTATTGTGAATTCCGCAAGTATTATTTTTAGATTTATTTGTAGCTGATGTTAGAGTATTGGATGTAGTTTAAGATGATTTTTTTGAGTAAAGGATTTTTTCCAGGAGTTTGTGTTCAAAGTTCATAATACACTGACCCTTTAATAGATTATCTGTCAAGGATTTTTGACCAAACAAACCTTACAAGCGTGGCAATAAACATAACCAGGTAAACCATACATAAAAGAAATTTTGTTCTGTAAATTTAAAATAAGGTAAGCAACAAATTCTATTATAATAAATATTTCTTAGAAATTATTTTATGTTTGAAGGAAACAATGTTATAAATGTTCTAAATGCTTTTACATGAGAGAAAATATTTCATACTGTACAAATGCTTTGTAATGTTGCTGTATAATTTCATCTTAAAAACTACGTCAATTCTGTTGAGCTAGCCAGGGTAGGTTAAAAATGAAAGTAAGTGAACAGTTTCAAGTTTTACAAATTGCTGTATCTGTATCACAGCACTCTTTTAGTAACACCACAAAGCGAGGCGCAGTCACAGCAATATATAACGTAATATAGTTATAGTTAATAGGATAAAATAAAGCTCAAACTTTTGTTCGAAGCCCAAATGATCATTTCAAATTGAGCTAGTAATTATAAGATGGAAAATTAGGGTCCCAGACAGGATTTGAAACTATATTTTAGGTATTTGCGTCTTATGCGTTTTACAATTACACCACCGAAACTGGCGACGACAATTGGAAAATCCACAAATCTAAATCATGTACACAACCATACATCAACCCAACTTTCAATTACGTTTGGCACTTTTGTCAATCATATCTGACAGTGTCAAGTTTTGACTTACGTCAGTTATAGACAGGAAGCGATTCAAAATTACGGCTAAACGCCAAGTATTAAATATATAAATATTTTGGGTAGTTTTTTACACAAGATAAGTTAATAAATACTAAAGTATTACAGTTAATAAGATGAAATAATAACTTAGTTGTTTATGCACAGCCCAAATCATCATTTTAAATCGAGTTTGTAATTGAAGATGGAAAATATAAAGCCTCGGACAGGATTCAAACCTGTATCTTAGGCTTTCGCGGTCCATACGTTTTTTATATACGGCACCGTTTTAAAGTTAGTAAGTCGAATACTTTTTTGACCACTTTTAATCAGTAACAAGATAGTGAATATAATGCATGCGACCAAAACCATTGTAACAAAATGGTGGTTCGGAAACGATATTCGTCTAATCGTTCGTAGCATCGAATAAGCCAGGCAAACACAGTCGCGCCGATAAACTCGCTCAAAATCGTAACAGACCGCGGCGTCGTCCGGCGATTATATTGTTGCCACATCCCAAAATTTAATATCCTATTTTTACTTGCGCGATATGGTATTACAATTCCACGTTATTTCAATGAAATTTACATTTTAAACTGGCATATTGCAGTTTTATTGCAGTTTGTTATTTTTAACCAACATACAAACATGAGGGGTACGATTTTCATATAGCAAAATGTTTTTATAATAGAAAGCGATTAAGTTGAGTGCATTTCTAAATACATTTTTGGAAAATTCTAACGTAGGTGTGTTTCAGATCGTTTGTGTTTCATGTTGATTTCAGCATACATTTCACAAGTAATAAATATTACGAAGCGAGGTTTCCGGTAGGAAAAACTTTTACAATGGTTATATCCAAAACGACTAAAACTTGAATCGTATTTTTTTCGATCCCTATAAATTCAAATAAATACGAAATAACAATATCTTTATACGCGACATTTAGATGTTCTAAAAATAAAAATGTGCCTCCAGTCGCTCGTTGTAGAAATTTCCATTGTACCATGTTATAAGGATTTGGATGTTTTTGTACTTTATAGGTAACGATTGCAAACATAAATCCATACAAAATGGAATTGATTGCAAAGCAACTCTGAACGGGCTCTTTCTTTATTGTTGTGGAACGCTTTGAAGTATTTTATAATTTTATGGAGGCGCCATATGTCGTTTATACATGTTCCACCAATTTATAAAATTTATTACAAGCACCTTCATTTCAAAGCCGTTTGCTTGATTTTTGTCACAAACCTTGCATATTCGTTTGATGTATGTTATTTAAATTAAATGGCAATTGGTGAGTTGCTGAACATATTTCAAAATTATGCAAAGTTTGATAATTGTATAAATTTTAAGTTTTGGGAATTACCGAAATGTATCCCAATCTCGCACGTAGCCAGACTTTTGTTTCGGAGGGGGCTTGTTGGAATTGAATGAAATAAATCAGTTTTTGTGAAACTATATTTTGGCAAATTCTTTTACAAAAGCAGTCTTCTTGATTTTTTTGTCGCCATAATGTTGATGGCTTTATCAGGGTCAACATCTATACCACAGTGAACGGATACTATGGCAAGTGCACTAAGACGGTCATCATTCATCAAACTACGAGAAAGCGATTTTACTCTTTTCATCGTAGAAAAAGATTTCTCTACACTTGCAGTACTCACTGGCAATGTAGCCAAAATGCTGATAAGTGTTACATTCCAAAT
Organism: Platerodrilus igneus; assembly: GCA_036346225.1. Classification (NCBI taxonomy): domain Eukaryota; kingdom Metazoa; phylum Arthropoda; class Insecta; order Coleoptera; family Lycidae; genus Platerodrilus; species Platerodrilus igneus. Next base: position 264,117 of record JARFIW010001386.1, read on the forward strand.
TTGGAGATGTACAGTTTTAAATATGTGACTAAATTCCCGCCATTATTTCAAATAAACTTCTTAAATTTCCATCATTTTAGACATTTGCGTCGGCGCAAAGGAATGCGCAGGCGCGGAGTGGGTAAGTGCGCGGATTGGACAGGACATGATATTATTAGCCAACGAGACGTCGAACAGTGACGTTTACCTGTATTGTTCTTTTGTCTTTTCTCTTTCAGAATGTAGGTTTTCCTTTTTATCTGGCTTTATCGTTCCTTACCTGGTTTTTCCTTCGTCCTACCTACGATCAAAGAAGAGGGAAAACGCTAAATCTGGTTTCAACGAGGGCATGACGTAACCCACCCCAAACAACGCCCAAACGAGATACATGGAAATCAGCATGGCCCCTGCGCAAATATAACCGCGAAATCGTGAAGAGTTCCACATTTTTGAGTGGGTGTTTTTTTTTAGTTTTTTTAGGGTGCATCTTGTATCACTGTAAACATATTTGGCATGTGATATAATTTGACACGCAATTATGGCATAATACTTTTGTTGTGCAATAATGTGAACGTGGATAATATCAGTGTTGCCAACTGTGGAAGTGGCTCTGAACGCGCGACGCCGGGGTTATAACAGTTACGCCGGGAGTATAACATGAGGTAGTTTATTGTACGAAAATATGTTGCATTACCTTTTTGCAGTACACGTAGAACCTCAAAGTTTGTGTCGATAGTGGCAGCTCTTTCACACCATAGAAATATTCTGCTTTTACTACAGAAAGTGATACTTTGTCGTCAAAATAAGGAGCTAAACTCTCCAATTTAATTGAGTTGTCAAGTGAAACATAAGCTGTAAGAAGCACTTGAAAAGTCTATAGTATGTCTTCGTTTGAAATGAATCGCTCTGATAAATTTTGAATAAGGTGGTCAGTGCAAGGAATGAACACGGTCAATTTGTAATATTTTTAAACATTAGTAACGTGAGGGTTCGCACGTGCACTCTGCCTTGATGCCAGTCTGAGAACCTTAAGCTCGGTTTGAAAGATCTCTTGTGCAAGATGTGATGCAGGAATAAATATCTGCTTGAAAACAATATCTGCATCTTCGCGCTGCTTTACAAGACTAGCTATAACAATTTTTGCGTGGTCAAGAGCTGCTGCTAAATCTAAAGATTGTTTTTGAAGAAACACAGACAATGGGAGGGTCAAGTTAAATATCTTGTCACATACAAGTAGGCTAATTAAGAAGTCACTTTTCTCAACAGCCGCCAATAAAGTTGAGGCTGTAGAAGATATTCTCCACGATTTTTTAAAAATTTCTTCTAAACTGACGCAAATGGATTTAAACAGCTCAACAAATGTAATGACACTGTCATGTCTTTCAATGAATCTGGTTTTATATAGACGGAGAAGTCTTATTTTTCTGCTGTCTGGAGCATATACTCAAATAGCATTTTGAAGAGTTTTGTTCGCATTAGGCTGATTTCTAAAAAAGTTAGTTAATTAATTGACAGCACTAATACAGTTTCTAACCGAGGGAACTGTCATGGTATTTGATAGTGCAAGATTTAACCGGTGGCTAGCACAACAAACATATCTTACATTTGGATACATATGTCTAATTTTTAATTGAACACCAGAAATGTGTTCCGGCATATTGGCGTAACGAACACAGATGGATAGTTGTTCTTTGCTTGAAATATCTATTGTTTCGCCGGAAAGCAGACTAAAACAACTAGCTTTATTTATTTTAAAAACACTTTCTTCAATAATTACATTCGAACATATTTGAATAATCTCATTCTGTATTTCAGGGATGAAATACGTAACGTTTCTATGGCTGTTAATAATATGTTTGCTTAAATCTTCATCACCAGAATTTGTCCTAAATCGCAGAAGTGCTCGAAATCTTTCATCCCTTCTCTCAGGTTTATCCAGTGAAAGAGATCCACAGTCGTAATCACCCCTGAGAAGTAATTCTTGTTGTGCACAAAATAAAAATTGTTTCAATAATGGGTTTGATGACTGCTCTATTTTCTGCTTTTTTTTCTGGCCCGTTGAGAGTTTATTTCTGACATAATGTCCTGGCATTTTCCAGAATAAACTTTTAAAGAAGTTGTCTGCCAGAATGACACATTTTTTGTGGTAGTTTTTTTAGAATGCTTCTTTAACCTATTTCCAATCCCTGAATTCACTTGTTACTAGTTACCCTGGAACTTCATGATCCCTTTTCCTACACCTTCTTGATAAAACAAATAGCAAGACTTGCAATATACTCAATCTCTTTTTTTAGAGTACGCAAGAAAATGAAATCCGGTTTCGTGATCTGTTATCCATTTCTCTTGAAATCTTCTTTTTTGATTTGTTCCTTCAGTCATAAGATAGGTATAAGATTTTCTAGGGAGCAATATAGAAGTAAGGATGTTTTGTTTAAAGTTATCGTCCAAAACATCTCTCTTTGCGTCCCCAATATCAAACAGATCTGCTTACCATACCTGAAGTGCTATAGAGGTACTCGTAGAAACATTCAATGTATCATTATCATTGTTGCTAGGCGCTACAACATTGCTTGGACTTGGTAACTCTGTAAAATATTTAAATGAAATTAGTTACTAAGTAGGGATTTTAATTTATAGGTACTAAAGTACTTACCGTCATGATTACCCTTAACATTATCTTGTCTCGATATTTAAAAAAATGAAACGATACTTGATTGGTATTTCATTGTTGTACTAATTTTAACAAATACTAAACTTTACGTGTAGTTTAATCAATTTAATGACGATTGACCAACAGTAACTAAATACGATGTCAATGACGACGGAGCGAGACAACGCAACCTACATACAAAAACGTGATTTGGTTATTCAGAAATGTTTATAAAATAATAAGTATGCGAATACTGAATACGAAAACAACGTATAACAGTACTAAGGGTTCGATCAGGTATAGTATAGACAAAGAAGTTTCAGTGAATCTTCAGCCAAGCGCTGTGGATTTACTAAAAAGCTTTCGAGTTTGTTAAAATATTCTTATTAATTTTTTCGCATTAGTCAGATTAAAAATGTAAAATTTTTCTAAACTGAAATTTTAAAATACCAATTAGATTAAGAGTATAGATTTGTAGTTGTAGCTCAATAAAGAATATGTCAATGTAATGCAATGTAAGAAGATGCAGTTTGTGCTGGATTTGACTGCCGAGCGGCGAGCAACCGTGCACAATATTTCTCAGAGTTAAGTTTTTAAACTAAAAATACTATCGTATGTTAAATATTACAACCCTTCTATTGTACTTTTTCCTATGTAGTTAGGCGAAACCCATCGTACAGGAAGTAGTTACGAAATTTTAATTAGAGGTAGCTAATTTGCTATCACAAATCACAATCGTAAATTTTACGATATACTACTAACTATTGTATTAAAGTATATAATGTTTTGTTACTGCTTTTTATATGATCTGCTGCAGGCTGCAGTTGCAATTGCTTTGTAATTTGTACAATCTTCAAATAAACGTTAGCTATTTCAGATAAAAATGGATGATAAGTCACCGGGGAAACAAACTGAATTAAATGCATAAAGCAATATTGATGGAGCGTATTTATCAAGTTATGAACAAGTGATAGAATTTTCTATTTTCACAAAAGCAAAACTTTAGATAATAATAATCGTTTTTATTAAGACGTAAAACCACGTTAGTGTTCTAGGTTTAAGGGTGTATGTTGCGGGGGCCATCGACATGGGTCCTAGGTTTTCGGGGGGGCTTCAGCCCCTCAAGCCCCTCCTCTGGCTACGTGTCTGATCCCAATAGTCCTTTGTAAACCTTCGTTCAAAACTTGTACCTTTAATCGTTTCAAATCCAGGAAGGCGAGTTGGTTCATTTCCGCGATTGCATGGACTAGGAAACCAATATAATGCACATGACATTTTTCTTACTAGTGACTTTATCAAAGTACTTGTTAGTTTGTTTCTGATTAAACAACTACCGTTGGTTTTGCTTTTATATTTTCATCTTGCCACTAGCCCAGTGCGATAATTAACAATTTTAAACATAGTACTCTTTTTCAAAACCGTTCGCAGAATAGTTTGTAAGGGAGGGGGGTCAACACTACTTTTGAAAATATGTTTTTTCTGTGACGGGAAAAAATTTGACAATTAATGTTTTTTGACAGGTAACAAAACGTCACTTTTATGAATAAAATTTTTTCCCAGGGAAAAAAATTAGTACGTTTTTCCCGTATATGTACAAATAAGTAAGAACACGAAGATATTTAATTTAAAGCCGGGTCCACACTTGTAACATTCGGGTGTAACATAACATTGTATCTTAACTTCGTCGCGTTCAAAACAACCGATACAAACAACTTAAGTAAGCAATTTTTGAAACCACTCGCAGAATTAAATTGACAGATATTTGACTACTTGTTTGAAACCTCAAATTTGACATCGATTGATTTTTGTCTTAAATATATTGTAAAATTTTTTCAATATTAAATCATCGGTTTTGCCTGTCACAGAAAAAAATAGAGTAATATACACGGGTAAAAATGTAAGATTTTAACTCTCGATGTTTTGTCTCCCTGCGCTTCGCGTCGGCAGACAAACACACACCTCGAGCTAAAATCTAGTACTTTTCTCCCTTGTATAATAAATAACTATATTTGTTATTAGTGAAACAAGGGATGAACACTGTTAATGCAACCTCGTTACCGAACGTAATGTAAAGTAATGTAAGTTATCAGATCGTATTTCCTTGGAGTAGTTATAAATCAGATAGGGCCACCGAGAATGAAGCGTTTTTTAATAGTATTTGAAGTTAAAAGAAATATGTATGATTGATAGTTTCATAAAAGTGTAAAGTCGCCAATCTGGTAAATTGCTGGTGCAGCTATCAATTCCTTTGGCTTGCTGATACACAGGGTAGCAAATGGAACGGATGAATTTTACATTAACACACACTAATTGAAAATTGAATCGACTTATTCTAATACACGAGATAAGCTTTGGGCTTATGAATGCTTCTTTTTAAAAAGACATTTATTTTCAAAAACACTTTTATCAAATTTATTTATACGGTAATTACAAAAATGGTTCAACAACTTGTACGTTATGTTTATTAACGTCTTCTTATTAAAATAATCAAAGTTAATAATTACCAATTGTACTAGTTGCTTGTTGAACAACCAACAATGCTAAAGTTATGAAGTTTGAGACTCACTGGCCATCAGGGGGCTCCTCGGAGTATTTATGCAATCTCTGCTCTTGCACATCATCTTGTGGGAAATACAGATCTCACCGTCTGCTATTTTTTGATAACATACAATGTCTTACTTCTTAGTAATTTTAAATATAAAAGTTACTTTCTTACCTTGCGTCCTGCATCTGCAATATCATATTGCGTCTGGAATACAAAGCAGTTGTTTCCGTTTTCACATCTGATATGATTTTCATTAACCTTTTACGTGTTCTTCAATTATATAAAGTAACATTCTATTTTTTTTAGACATAATGATTATATTTATATTTGTATACATATTAATTGGGGGTTATGTAACTCCTCCCGAATTAGATGAAAATTAAGGGTTGTACTTAATTTTTAAAACTCATTGTCCCTAAGGGTTTATTTATGATCTTTTTGTTCGCATTTGTTTCTTTTTTCTTATATCTAAAATACACTTTAGACAATAAATATACAGTTAATCAAAATAGTACAATGGTCAATAAAATTGTCCAAACACTAATATTGTCATAATGTAATTTTGGCACTTTTAACTCACTTAAGTGTTCTTTATAAGTGTCCATTAATTTCACTGCGTGATTAAGAACGTCGAGGTCTATATGTTCTAGTTGCATCGATTTTTTGATAATTTCGTTGTCTTCGGTTTGAGGAATCTTGAATTGTAGTTCGGATAGATTTGCAAACTTCAAGTTGGAATTTGATATACTCAAATAATTTCACTTTTTAATTTTAAATAGCAATCTTCTTTTATGGTGATCACTTTGCTTCCGTTTAGGGCTAAACTGTTTTCGTTTTGGTTGCACTTGGCGGTTGCTATTACTTCTTGCAAAAATACAGCAGCAATCCATTTGTTGTCCATAACTTTCTGAACTTTTATATCTGTAACTTGTACTGCTTTTGGTACACAATCTTCGGAATGGTTAAAGAATCTTATTAATTGTATTTCACAAGGGCTATCTGTTTGAATAGGTATTGTCGTTATCGATTGACATAACTATTGGCATTTTTTATTTGTGAATTCGTATCTAAGTTCATTTAGGGAAAGGAACTTGGTTTTAGGGATAATAATTTGACATTGGCTAGTAACTTTCATACGGAAAGCAAATAAATGATAATAATTGTAATTATTAATCCCTACAATGGGAATTTCTATTAAAAACGTAATTCCATAGTTCTTTACATAACCCTTCCCTATGTCTGTTTTTTCAAATACAAGTACGTTGGATTTTATTACTTTAAGGGTAGTTTACTATGAGTTATGAGTGATCTAACTGCTAATAATTTATTGAATAAATCAATCGGTTTGATAATACTAGCATGTAAAGTATTTAATTTAGCAAATGTTACAGCATTTTTTAATGTAGCTAAAATTTGTTGAATTACAGTAAGGGTTCATATCATTTGATTGAATACCGTGTTAAATCTTATTAAATCTTGCATTCCTAACATTGTGGTTTGCATGTTACTTTCAAGATTTAGTATTCTATTTGTTATACCGTCTTGGTTCTTTACTAATTTTTGTAGTGCATCGTTAAATTTTACAATGGTTGATTGAGTTAAGGAAATTTTGTTTCTAACAATAGTTTTTATATCGTGCTGGTTGTCAATCAATTCTCGTATTGCATTGTCGTATTGTTCAGCATCTTAGTCGTCTAAATTGCTTGTGATAGCTTTTATAAAATCACCCAATCCGTTAATAATTTCTCGTATTTGTCTTGTGGTTTGGTCTGTTGGTATTAATCGATTGAATTTATCGTTTGTATTCTTTCTGATGTTTTCCATTATGCTTTTGTAATTAAGCATTTCTATCGCATACCCTTTTCCGAATTTAGCTGTGTTCATTGATGTTTTCAATCTGTCGCAGATGTCTCTAATTATATAAAATTCTTGTTTTAATTCAGTTAAATCAAATTTCTGTGCGAAAGTTCAATAGTCTACTGTGTTTTACATACTTCTCAATTTTACTGGTAGAATACCGGGGTTGTGTTTTATGTCTTCTGCAATTATTTCGTTGTCGTCCGTTTTACCTGGGTAGAGGTTGACGGCAAGGGTGATGGCTGTCCATTTGAAATTACAGTGTGTCTTAAATTTTTTTAAATGGATATATCTTACGGTTTTTTGTTGTCTACTACTGCTACATTTCTATCTGAGATCTTTTTGATTTTAAACAGACCTAAATTTCTGGGGGCCGTTTTGTGTAGTTTGCTTTTAAAGCTTCTTTCATACACGGTCTGTCCTACTGCAAATTTATTTATATTGGCGTTTTTATTGGGGGTTTTTGTAATACGTTCCTTATCTTTGTATAATTTAATTTTTACGTTATTATAAGTAATTTTTAATCTTTTTTTGTGGTCTTTGGCGTACTTTTGATATACTTCCTTATTATAGCGTACATCATAGAGGTTGTGAAAATCTGAATGACCTAATGTTAATTCGAGGGGTGTAAAGTCGGGTAAAGAAAGGAATGTTTTGTTATAAGCAATTACGGCATATGATATTAAATTAGTGATATGTTCTTTCTTATAGGTTAATCTTAAAGCTCTAATTTGTTCCAATAACGTGAAGTGTAATCGTTCAATAAATCCATTTGATTCTGGATGATTTTCTGTTATGAAATGAATATTTATTTTATAAAGTTCTAAAGTATTTTGTATGGTCTCGTTTCTGAATTCGCTTCCATTATTTAAGGTTATTGATTCGGATGCACCGTAAAATGTAATCATCATCATTAGGTCTTCAGTACTGGAACTGGTTATGTGCGTAGCCACATTGTTTCCTATTCTGAACTAACTTACACATTTCCTTGAAATTTGCACAGTCTACATCTATCACTATCTGATCTAGGTCTACATCTACCTTCTTTTTCTTATCTCTACTTGTAATATATTCCATAATATTCTCCGAAAATGCCTTAGAAGGTATTCTGTCCTTCCATTTCTCCTATTCTTTTTACACAGATATCTTTTGTTTCCCTACTATTTCTATAACCTATTTGTTATTAACTTTGTCTGTCAATGCTATCATCCTCGTACACTGAAGCACAACATTCCAAAAGGCTGCTGCCGTTTTTCTGTCTCTTTTTTTTACTGCCCATATTTCCACACTTATGCTTTCAACAACCTGTAGTTGTTTATAATAATCATCAGATTTATCTGCACTTGTTTTTCGTCATTAGGTTTTCCGTTTCAAAACTAGTTGGACACGTACCTGCACATATTTATATACTGAACTAGCCTACACAGTTCCCTGAGATTCTCACACAGCCTATATAGAGTTCGGTTGTCCTATTGTTTTCTATTTCATCGAGATTCAGTGGTATGTGAAGGGGGTTAATCAGCCTGTAGCTGTCAAGATCCTCCAACCCTAAGACATTTGCGGAATAAATAGTTTTCCAGTAAATCCTTTCACAGAATTAACATTATTCGAGAATATTGTACAACCAATACTTGTAGTTGCTTATAATAGTCTTCATGTTTAGGTACAGTTACTTTTTTCGTCTCATTAATTAGTTGGATGCGTACCTCTATTGATTTCTATTCTGAGCTAGCCTACACATTTCTCTAAAATTCCTACAGCCTATATTTTTCACTATCTGTGGGCTGTACTCTAACCTATATCTACCACTACTTCTCTTTTTCCTGTCTCTGCTTCTAATATATTCCGCACTATTTCCTCATGCCGTACTATTTGGTCTATCTCTTCTATTTTTTACCGTTCTCCACATATTTCTTTCTTCCACTAACATTTTAGTACCTCTTCGTTCTTAACTTTGTCAATGATATCTCCATCATTCGTCTGTAGCACCACATATCGAAGGCCTTTCCCTTTTTTTTGTCCGCTTCTGCTGCTGTCCAGACTCCACAGCCGTACAGTGCTGTGTTCCACCCATATGTTTTATGCAATCTTTTCTTTGTTTCTATGTTTGTTGTTTTTGAACACAGTAGTTGCTTTTTCTTGTTTAATGTAGCACGAGCTTGTGCTAATCTTTGTTTTAAATCTTTTGCGCTTTCCCCATCTTGCGTTATTTGGCTTCCTAGGTAGCAGAAATCCTTAACCTCTTGCAAGTCCTTGTTACATATTTCTATTCTTGTTATTGATTTATTTTCACCTCCTTTGCATACTATTACCTTAGTTTTATTTTTGTTACTTTTTATATCGTATCTCTCTATTGGAGCCGTTTCCATTTCATTAAGAGCAGCTTCTAGTTCTTCCTTACTAAATTCTAATATCGCTATATTATCTGCAAATCTAAGTATATCAATTTTTGTTCCTGCATAGTAATTCCAAATGTCTTCTTGCATTTGACAGTATTCATTGCCTCTTCAATGTACAAGTTAAAAATTAATGGGGATAGGGCACATCCCCCGTCTCTCCCCTTTCTTAACATTTATTTCTCGACGTTCGTGCTCTAATTCTATTACTGCTGTTTGCTATTTGTATAAGCCATGCACTATTCGTCTATTGCTATAACTCATTCCAATTTTTAGGTATTTTCAACATTTTTTCCATTTCACATTGTCAAATGCTTTTTTCAGATCTACAAACCCTATATACACGCTTTCCCTTTTTTCTATTGTTTTCCCCATTATCACTCTCAGAGCAAAAATAGCCTCTCGTGTTCCCCTATTTTGTCTAATCCCAAATTGATCTTCTCCTAGTATTTCTTCAGCTTGTTTTCTCATTCGTCTTTGTACAATTATAGTTAATATTTTTGACACGTGTGCTGTCAAACTTATTGTTCGAAAATTTTTTGGTTACTATGATGCTACGTTTGAAATCTATGGGTACCTCGCCTGTCTCATAAATATAGCTTACAAATTGGAAGAGACCTTCTGTTACTGCTTGTTCAGCGGCTTTTAGAGTTTCTGCTTGCACCTTAACTGTACCCGGCATCTTGCTATTTTCAGACCCTTTAATGCTAATTCAAGCTCATCTCTAAGTATAGGATATCCCAAGTCCTCATTTACAATGTCTGATTGCTGTCCTAATGCTGTTAGTTCCTCTCCTGCATATAAATTCCTTATTTATTATTGTCATCTATCCACTTTCTCCACATTTTCTATAACGACGTTTCCTCCCGCGTCCTTTATCTTTTTGCTATTCGTTTTTATATCACTAAAATTGATTCTAGTTAGTTTGTTTACTTGATCTGTCTTTCGTATTTCCATCTTAGTTTGTACCTCTTTGCACTTTTCATCAATCCATTGTTCTTTAGCTTCCTTGCATTTACGAATCATTTCCCATTTTATGACTTTGTATCTCTATTTTTTTGTTTTGTCTGAACTATTTTTGTATTTTCATCTTTCTTCTACTAAATTCAGGATATCTTTTGTTATCCGTGGTTCCTTATTTTCTTTTTGTGTATACCTCAGAATATCTCTGGCCGCCATGTCTAGGCTGTATTTAATGTTATTCCATTCTGTTTCTACTTCCCTAGTATCGGATATTTTCGCGATATTTTTCAGCAATTCATTTGACTTTTTTCGAATGCTTCTTGAATATCTTATTTTTTAGTTTCTCAAAGTCAAAGTGCCTTTTCCGTTTCTTTTTTTCAAATTTTTAAATTTAACTGCGGTCTTTATAATTACGATTTTGTGGTCAGTCTCTATATCTGCTTCTGGGTAGTTTTTACAGTCTATTACTTGATTCTTAAACCGTTGTCTAATATGAATGTAATCTATTTGATATCTTCCTATATCTCCTGACATCTTCCACATATATCGTCTTCTAGCATGATGTTGAAATAATGTATTTGTGATTGTTAAGTACTTCTTGTCGCAAAATTCTACCAGCCTATTTCCCCTGTCGTTTCTCGTGCCTAAACCAAATAAACCTACTACCGCTCCTTCCCAACCCTCACCTACCGCTGGATTAAAATCCGCCGTAATTATTAATTTTTCATGTCCTTTTACGTATCTTAATATGTCTTCGATATCTTTGTAGATCACTTTTACCTCTTCGTCACTGTAGCTAGAGATGGGCATGTGTACTTGTATTATTACGGTGTTTACCGGATTAGATTCTATTCTAGCCATGAGTACTCTTTCGTTCTTTTGTAAGTAGTTTTCTACACAGTATCCTATTTTCCAATCTTATTCGCGTAACGATCCCCACACACGAATTTCCTTCCTCTGCTTCTGTATGAATTACCCTGAAGTTTCTACTCAAAAAATCCCCCGCTTCTGGCCACCGAACTTCGCTGATCCCTACTGTGTTTAGTGATAACCTATTCATTTCAATTTTTAGGTTCTCTAGCTTACCTACTTGCTTCTTTCTTCTAACATTCCATGCTCCGACTCGCAAAATGTTCCCGACCCTTATACTGAACTTTCCAATCGTATCCTCCGAAGTACTCCGCTCCCGGAGATCCGAATTAGGGCCTATTTTAACTCCGGAATCCTTTACCCCAGAGAGTGCCATCATGTTTATGACAATTTATGTACGCTGTGTACTTGGGAGGTAATATGGTGGTTTCCCGTTGCCCTACACATTGGGATAGTGTGTCTTAGACTACCATACTGACCCCTATAGTCTCTACCAATCTAAGTACCGAAGAAACCGCTGCCCTCTTTTGGGGACCTGTCTTAGTCTGGATCCTCACTAAAAACCCTATTACTTTAGGTAGATCTGTAGTTTGGCGCTTTAACTCATTAGAACGCGCAAGCCATTTCACCTATTCTAGTAATTTAGAACTTCGACAAGGTGCAGGTCCATTCGAAATGGGTAAAATGTAAAGGACTGTATAAATCCTTGGGTTACATCAATACTGTTTTTTGAAGTAATGGGTATCGCTTGCCCTACTTTGGTGAATGCATCTGCGATGAATAAAAAGTTTTGGGTTTTTACTACAAAAGTATGCATATAATTTTTAAAAAGGTTGGTCGGGTGTTTTGGTTAACATCAGGGGTACTTTTGGTGGTGATCTGTCGTATTCTATTCTCTCAGATAATTCGCATTGATTAATAAAATACGTAGTTAATTCCTTTATGTCTTTAAAGTAATATTTTCTTATGAGTTGTTTTAAGGTTTCGTTTATTTCATGATAATTTGTTTTGCCTTCGTGTTGGTTTCGAATTCCGTCGTTTATTTCGTCTGGGGTTATCTAAAGTTATTAATTTTCATGTGCATCTGATAATCTCGAGTCCTGAATTATTAAATAGTCGAATATATAATTCGGAAATTGGGGGATATGTAATTCACGTAATTAGCCTCCGTAAGAAAATGTAAAAACACAGGCACGACACGATTTTATTTAACGGAAACAGAAAAGCGACACTGTCAACCAAATATCCACAAATAAATAAATACACGACCGGCGCTTTAAATAGTGTCTAATATTTGTTGCATAAACAAGAACTACTAAGAAAGGTACAAAACTAATATCAATCAAACCAGGCACGTAGCCAAAGGAGGGGCTTTGAGGTTGAAGATCGCCGCGAAATTCAAATAATTGATCAAAATTTATCCTTTTCTTATCTTGCACATTTATTGAGGTCCATTGTATGTTTGACCGTTTTTCTTAAATTTTTTGGAGTGTAGAATTCAAATCCTACTTATTTTTGCATAGAGCCAACAATTTTCTTTTGTTATAAATATTTGTATAAGCAATTGGAAAGCTGTTGCAATAAGTGTTTTTGGATTTAAGCTATTACTTATTTAAAAATTGAATTAGACTATTTTGGGTAAATTTTAATTATTTAAAAAATTAATTGCTTATACCTAGAATACTAACGTGGTTTACGCAAACGTTTTTACTAACGTGTAGTAAATTCTACGTATATTGTTATCAAAAGTTTTGTTTCTGTAAAAAATATAAATTTCTAGCACTATCAAAAGTATATTTCTTTCACTAAATATATTCCTGAGAACTTGGTTAACTTTCGATTAATTGACAGTTTTCGCTTTATGAGTTTATCTTTAGACACACTTGCTTTATTTTTGACTGATTATCCGCTGTTAAAAAGTCAATTCTCACATTTAAATGATAAACAGTTTCAATTATTGACTTGAAAAGGTGTCTATCCGTATGATTTCATTGATTCTTTCACAAAGTTTAACAATACCTGCTTTCCTAGCCGGCAGCAATTTTATTATACACATGCCCAGAAAGTGTGGGCGGCATTTAATATTCAAAACTTGAGTCAATATTCTGATTTAAATCTAGAAACTGACGTATTGTTGTTGGCAGAAGTTTTTGAACAATTCCGACCAAGTTGTCACTCCACATATGGATTTGACCCCACCCACTACTATACACTGCCTGGGTATACTTGGGAGGCAATGATGAAGCATACAGGCCAGCAACTTGAGTTATTAACAGAAATTGATCAATTCTTGTTCATTGAAAAAGGTATACGTGGAGGTCTTAGTCAAGTATATTTAGTACGATGTGCTTTTGCTAACAATAAATATTTGCCCACTTATGATCCTTCTAAACCTGCTCAGTATCTAATGTATTTCGATATAAACAACCAGTATGGATAGCCATAAGTCAACCTCTTCCGTTTGGAGACTTTCAATGGGGTGACATCAGCATTGATGTAACTTTAATTTCTGACGATTCTCCTGAAGGTTATATCTTGGAAGTCGATCTGCAGTATCCCGAGCACATGCATGACGTACATAAAGACATCCCCCTTTGTCCGAAGCACATTGACACAATGACTGGAAAACCACCTGTGGAGATGATCCAAAATACTAAATTAATGGCAACGTTGAATTCAAAATGTAAATATGTCATCCATTATAGAAATCTGAAGTAAGCGGTAGCAAATGGGCTTAGATTAGAAGCTAGTCATAGAGTACTTAAATTTAAATTGTTGGTTAAAGTCACATATTGATTTAAATACGGATCTCTGAAAGCGAGCTAGGAACGAGTTTGAAAAAATCTATTCAAACTGATGAATAACGCTTTTTTTGGTAAAACAATGGAGAACAAGCGAAAAAACATTGTAATGTTAAGCTCGTTTAAAATTGGAATGGTAGGTACGGTGCCGAAGCTTGTATATCCAATCCTCTGTTTAAGAATCTTAGAGTTTTTGATGAAAAACTTGTTTTTGTAGAATTAAATAAATCAGAAATACATTTTAATAAACCGATATACATAGGCATGTGTGTACTAGACTTATCCAAGCGCACGATCTATGATTTTCATTATAAATACATGTTATCTACCTTTGGAAAGGACTGTAGTGTTTTTCTATATACCAATACCAATAGCCTTAACTATAAAATAATAAACCATGATCCCTATGAGGCTATGATGCGGGAGTGTCACAAAAATCTAATACTTCAGACTATCTACAAGATAGCGTCTATAAAACTTCTTTACTCAATAAAAAAGTACTGAGGATGATGAAAAATGAGAACAATGAACGGGTTATGACAAGCTTTATCGGGCTGAGATTCAAAATGTATGTGACGAAGGTTTTCAAAACATCGGAAGAGGAGGAAGCTGAACGCTTGCATATACAAGAAGATAAAAAAACCGGTTTTTTGACTATTCAGATATGTGCAGATCAAGTTACTAAAGAAATTGTTTCTAAAATCAATAAAGCCAATTAATTGTTTTAGTCTGCTTGCCTACGAAACAATGGTATTTTAAGCAGAGAACTATCTGTGTTCGTTATGTAGCTCAACTAACGCGTGCTGTGTTTGCAAAGATAACATCTAAATCTAACAGACACGAAGAATCACATTACAGCGGTATTATGTCACAGAAAACGTCACTGAGTTGAAGTGTCATTGATACGAACCCCTCTCTTACTTAGTTAATGATTACAGTTTGATTATGCAAATTTCTATAAACAATATTATAAAGTAATAACACTTACCGTTCAGGTTCGGCGACAAGCTCCTTTCGAGGTTTTGTAGTTTGGTTTTACTGAATTTTTGCCACGTTTGCTATCTCCAGTTGTCAGTAGTGTCTTAGGAAAAAGTAGTAGTAAGGGGAACGATAGTTTGGATACTATATTGACACAATCGGAAACGGAACTCCAAAAACTCAGTCGCTTTTGTCAGTTCTGGTGCTGACATTGTCAATTTCAGTTGATGTAAATTACCCCTTTGTCTTTGTCACCCTCGGGATAGACTTATTTGAATTGGCTGGTGTCTTCCAACTAATTGGAATAAACAACTTCAACAGCTCAATAACACGTATTCATATTGCATACCCCAAAAGCAATAAAAATCCCCAAGGCAGTATCTTAATGTATTTGTGCGTTTTAAAATCATTCTAATTATAGAATACAAACAATAATTTATAAAATAGCCAGGACTTGATTGAGGAAGCAAAAATGAATTTCCTAATTTTTATGCTCAATACAGTAAATTTAAGAAATATGAGACATGGAAACGGGTTATTCAATAATTAAGACAGGCATGTTACGGGTTAATTCATCTAACACGTAACAGCGCACAATTTCCTTACGATTGATATTTATCCAAATCCAATGTATGTTTTGAGTTTTATTCCTTTTAATGGGTATAAAGCTTTACTTACGTTAGTTGTAAATTAGACGGAAAAGGACGAGTTTAGTGAATTTGATAGACAAATTCAATATGGACGCGTCTTGTATGATAGATTTCACGAACATTTATTCTTAATTAAACAAGTTATTTCAAATTTTGTTTCTATAAAAGTAATTTAGATAATAAATTAACATTGCTTTCTTTAAAAACGTTTGAAACCGCAAACGAAAGCTAATCTTTGTATGAAAAACAACTGCATATGCATTCTACATGAAAAAGATAATTTACATTAGAAAGACGTCACCTCTACCAATCACCATGGACATGAAAATAATACCATATTTAAACACTTCCGCAAATTACACGCAAAGCAACGTGACAATACTATTTACTCGGCGTGGATAGAAATTATACATTGTATAACCGACTGCTGCCCGCAATTAATGTTTTCATAGTGGGGGAAATAATTATAGCTAGGCCCAACGAAAAAAGAATTAAAATAAGTTATTTACGAACTAAAAACCGAAAACGTAATAATACAAACTAGTAGTGTAACCGGCGGGGTGGAGGTGAGAGGTTTTGTTGGAGCGGTATGAGCACAAGTTAAAAGTTGAGGGTTGAAAACAAACGCAGCTTCAAGTTTAAGGTGCGATTGAAATCCCGCGAAAAGCTAAATGCGGCGTGATAGAAATTTTTGAACTTACGCTTGCATCTGTAAGGCACTTTTGAAACACATGTTTGTGTAATTATCGTCATTATAATTGGTTCAAGAAGTTATGGACTTGTAAAGTTCACCACGCTACTAATTTGGAATTTTAGGTTGTGTTGTGTCAAGGGAACTGTTGTTCACAGGATGATAAAATGAAAAATACTGAGCGTTGTTGAAAATCCGGGAAACAAACATTGAGTTACATCATAAACTATTATGTAACTTGTTAAAAATGTATATGTAAATTTTTAAACATCGTTAGTGTGTATTTATGTAGTAAGAAATTAATTAAAGTGAAGTGATTATTTTGCTGTACGATGATTTCGGGGCGAGTGTTGTTTCAATTATCCTTTTTAAGTATTAAGAAATATGTACGTATGGATTTTTAATTATTTTGAATATACAATGAAGGGATAGACGAAAAAGCTGGTATTTAGCATTTTGCTATGTTTATTATTTACATTTCTAGAAATTGAGATTCATAAAAGTAATTAATTTAATATGGGAAACAATAAATGTCTTTTTAGGTTTTCTTGTAGCAATACTTGGCCAGAGTTAAGGAATTTAGGTTTGTCGTTTAAGGAAAGTATATTTGTATATATACTAAAATTATTTAATATTAATAGAACTTAGGCTTGATGAATTTAATTTAAATTTATTTAAAAACTAGGTACATAGACACATTTGTAAAGGATATTAAGCTTCCCCAGTGACGGAGTCGTATTTGGGAGAAGCCTATATTGAAAAGTATTTTAATTATGCCAAAAATATAAGGGTTTCTTTTTTGTAGATATTTTAGAAAAAAGTAAATATCACATAATAGAATTTATAAGGAATAACAGTCTTCCGTGTAGGATATAGCATAGAAGGGATTGCTGTGATAGATGGTTTGGCGCCTCTCAATTATAACAGTAGAAAAAACCTCAGGGTATGCGATGAACGGGAGTAGTTTTTTCCGCCATTTTATTACTTTTATTTCTTAATTTTTCTACTTTTTTTATAATTTCCTCCATAGGAACTCATTTCCGTACCATTAGAGTTAGCCGACGTACCCTTATATTGTTACAGAATTCCCGCCCCTTCAAAGCAAATCAAAATTTATTAACCCACTCATATTAACCGTAACTGGGTAGATAATTAAATAATAAAGATCATTAAGAGAATTTTGTGTATTTATCACAAAAGTGTTGTCACCATTCTGAGCATATTAATATTAAATAGTTTTCTGATGTTTAATAATTGAAGTAAACTAAGTTTGAATCCACAAAACCGTTACACAACAGCATTTTAAATGACTTCAATTCGATCGTTTATAGTACCTCTGAAATGTGTTTCTAATTCTACTTCCAAATTTAAATGTTATTTCGTTCTTAGTAAATACTCTGCAGCTATTACGCTTTACTTAAAGTGCAGTCAGTGAAATAAACCCTCACATTGAGTTTTCTTTGCCCTGTTTGTTTCATTAATGTTGCAATGTAGCATTAAAGTGGAATGCTAACCCATTACCTCAAGTAGAAGGGAAATGTTCATTCATTGTTTTAGGACATCATTAACTAAGCATTAAGTGCAGTGGTCTTAATGGTTCCCGTGTCTCGTTATTTCGCATATCAAATTCAGCTCCCACTCGTTGCTCACAAACCTTTTAAGTAATATTGAGGACCAAATACTTAGATACTTGAGGAGTATCTAACAAGAGGGAGAGAGAGCTGATCCCAAGATAAAGTGTCTTTTGTATTTTTATTGTCTGCGACACAAGGGACTTTAAATCCGCGCTTTCCTAGATGACAAAGTTTCCTGGATCGTCGTTTCTCTGTAATCGTATACTCCAAAAATAGCTAAAAATGTAACATTTAAATTGTAGACAGGAATGAAACGTCTTTAATTATGCTGTAATTATATCAGAACCGAGTGATGTGAGTGAATAGCTTTTGTAAACCAAACTCCAAACTACTATAAAGAGCTAGTATTAAATTTCTCACAATTTATAGGTAGATTAGGTATACAATGACGTAGTGTTATGTACTAGATTCAAGTTTATCCCTTTGTAAGAAACGTATCCAAATTGTTCAGTTGGACAGGAAAGACGTATTAATTGGAAATGTTACGGTAAAACTCTTGTTCGAGGCTTCATATTTTATGCTCTTAATTACTATTTCAATTGGAAAGATTATTTAGTCTTTCCACAAAAATCAGCCACGATGGCATCCTATCAACGTGTTTCGCTCATCAGGAAAGGAACAGCAAAGCTGTAATATTTAACATAGACACATTATTGGAAGTACAACATCACCTAGATCACACTTCGAGCCTTCGTGTTGTTTCACCTGACATCGTAGGTTTTAGCAACAGGCGGAACGTAAGAGATCCGGATCAACGATTAACTGCCTTTTTCCCTAGCCAAACAATATAATTTAAAAAATTAATCAGTTCAATGTATCTTCAATTAATACAAAGTAACAGTATTTAATGGCAAATAGCTCAAAACCAGCCACGAGGGTAATCTGTAACGTGTTTCGCGCTAATTGGGGTTAATCAAGGCAATAGTAGCAAAATTATGATTTTTAACACATGCAAATTATGAGAAGTACTTTGTGTTAATTGAAGACTCATTAGACTTGCGTATTTATGTATCCATATAAATATATAAATATATATATATATATATATATATATATATATATATATTGATATGATAACGTCGTACTTGGTGTTTTGACGTTTTTACTTAACGCCACCGCTCTGTGTTCTCACTTCAAATTTTACTAGTTTTATTATAATGCCACAGCTAGCCCTTTTTATTCTACACAGAGTGCACAACGTTACAAAGATCAATTTTTCTCTTCTCCAACCCTTTATGATTTGTTTAAATTGATAAAACAAAGTCAATTAATTTCATATAATGAAAAGAAATATTATTTACAACTTTTGAAATTCTTTAAATACACTCCTCAATCAATCAATATCATATGTATCATTTATCCCAAAATTTATATACTTTGAATTCAATCTAAAGTCACCAAAAACTACCTCC
This sequence comes from Platerodrilus igneus, assembly GCA_036346225.1. Classification (NCBI taxonomy): domain Eukaryota; kingdom Metazoa; phylum Arthropoda; class Insecta; order Coleoptera; family Lycidae; genus Platerodrilus; species Platerodrilus igneus. The sequence goes on from JARFIW010001386.1 coordinate 283,543, forward strand.
TAACCAAAGAAACCTGGAACGTTCTAGACCTCTATATGTTATATTACGTAAGTTTAACGTTTGCAAAGTTTGTTGTTGATTTCATTACAAGTTTTATATAAATTGAATAAATTCAGTATTAAAATTCAAATAGAAAAATGTCTTAAAATTCAATAGATCTGACCTGCGATATGTTGTTCGTGGATCAACTCTTTGTTGTCTTCATTCGTCTATCAATGCTCTGCTCAGTTGAACCAGTATTTGAGTACAGTTACCCCTTGTTTTCCAAAAATTACTTAGTGCTTCTTTATTTTACCTGCCTTGAATCTCTTCCATTAAATGCTTTTGATGCAAATTAAAATTGTACCACAATTGTACCAAAATATAATTGTCGACACTGATTTGAAATATTCACAGACTTGAATTATTTTTGTCGACACATACTTGAAATATTATTATCGACGCAACTTGAATTATTCAGAAATACACCACAAATTTGAAGTGTTACATCGACACAACTTGAAGTATCTAGATTTGAATTATTATTATCGACGTAACTTGAAGTATTCAGAAATACACCACATATTTGAAGCCCTATTATTATAAATATTTAGTTTAAGTAAATTACTCAAATTCTACACACGTTTTCTATAAAAAAAACGGCAAAAAGTCTTCGTAATCGTTGCACTATTATCACTGTAACATACACTTGATATTTTGCTTTATTTATTCACTGTAATATAAATTTGATATTCTATTTAAATTACGCGTGACTTTTTGGTAAATAGTGATGCAGCTTCGGCGTGCATGAGTTATGAACTAAACGTGTTATCATTGCTCTGTGTTATATAGGCTCTTTCCACTTACATGTGGGCTGGGTTTTTAAACAATTCTGCAGATTATCTTAATCAACCAGGCCCTGTCTTCACCATTGCCCGCATTTTGAAGTGGTTTCTGATGAAATTTATTCGGTTTTTCGTGTAATGTTTATTTGCTATTGATGCCTTGTTATCTTTTCCAGACGTTCAACTATAAGTCAGTTGTTTTGTATAGATATCGCCTTTTGGATAATTAAACAAAATAATTGATGTAACTTTAATGCTGTTTTCGTTTATGTATTTTTATGTGTCTCTGAAACTGCGTTTTCTTATCAAAGATGTTTATTGCTTCAGCGTAATTGCATAAAGCTTTGTTAGGTTTTATCTTTTACCTTCGGCGTCTTTATTTTGTAAATTGTAGAACACTTCTCAATTACATGTACGATCATTTCTCTGAATACGAGTTCTATTGTTGAAAGCTATGCTCACTGGCATTACTTAAAATTAATAGCGGTCTATATACAGGGTGTTAGATGCTTGCTATTTACCTAATGTATGAATTACCTATTTTTCTGCTAAATACGCGTTTTATTGTTGTAAGATATGCTTACTTGCATTGCTTAAAGCTAATTACGGTCTATATACAGGGTGTTAAATGCTTGCTATTTACATAATGTACAAATTACTTCATTTTCTGCTAAATAAAGGCAGTTTTCTGATTCCTATTGCAATTTATTGTTACTACACGACCCTTACTACTCAATACATCCTTAAACAACCCCTTATTACAGCATTATATATATGTATGTATATACATATATTGCGATTAGGGGTCATCCAAAAGTCAAAAGTTTTCTATCACCACTTTCTGAAGGTACACATCGCAAACCTGAGCAAATTCGGAGACATTTTAAAAGAAGCCTAAACTATGTTTTTATATAAGAATAAATGTATACTTTGCACATAGAAGGACGTTTTTTCAAAAAGCTTCATCTACAAGTGGTTATAAAGTTCTCGATCAAATAAGCGCGTAATTATTATAAAAGATTTTTTTTGAAAACAATCGGTTTCAAAAATTGGGAAAGTTAAATTTATGTAAGCGAGCGTGCACAATATTTAGTTGCGTTTTTTCTTAATGCCAAACATACGTGGTATTTGGATGAAAGCGTGTATATTTGAAACATCAGTCGATATTTAAAGAAAAATGAAAGTGTATTTCAATTGAAAAACGTGTGAACTTCTAAAATAATCTACCATATGAATGGAACAGGATGTAAATGATTAAATAACCTATAAGCGATAAGAGAAGCATTGTAAACGTGCATCCGAATAAGGCGAGTTAAGAGATAAAGTCGTACAAATAGAATTAATGGCGGTTATAAATCTTTAACGTTAAGATATCTCATAGCTATATAGTTCTAATTATAGCACGAGGTTATTGAAACGACAGAGTTCTAAATGCTGCATCACACACTTCCGTAGAACAACCAATTAGAATATTTGTGAACAAGAACCAGACTTAACGTGATCATTTTAGATGCGTATGTCGCACGGAGGTTTATTTATATAGCCCAATCGAAGTCAAGGACTCGAGCAGTTGCTTAGTACTTATTAAAAAATCATGATGCCGTAGAATTAGTGATAAAATATCACGTGGTAAAATACTACACTTCTAGTAGTTGAAATTAATTTATTTAAACAGCGAAGAAAAAATGTTTTAAATATACAGCAGTAAGAGAGGTTAATTGGAAGTACATAAAATGAATAAATAATAATTGACTATTGCAAGATAACGTTTTAATTTGAATATAACCATATATGTATCTGGAATGCCATTTTGATAATTGATGGAAAAATTTTAAGGATTTGAACAAGTATAAAGGAGGAGTCCGTAACGTTTTGCAAGTCGGAGAGAGTATTGTAAAAAGTATGAAAAAATTAGGTAAACTAGAGAACTTGAAAATTGAAATAGATAGGTTAGCATTAGACATGGTAGGGATTAGCAAAGTTCCTTGGTCAGATGCGGTGGATTTTTGTAGCGAAGGCTTTAGGGCAATTCAACCAGGATCAGTGGAAGAAATTCGGGTGTGAGTATACTTATGCTAAAGACGATAGGACAATGTGTAGAAAAGTACTTACAAGAGAATGAAAGATTACTTGGGGTAAGATTAAAGTCTAAATCAGTAAATTCAGTAACAGTACAGGCATTCATCCCCATCTCTAACTACACTGAAGAAAAAGTAGAAGCGATCTACAAAGATAACGAGAGCATACGAAGATGCGTAAGAGGACATAACAATTTGATAATTACGGGGGATTTTAATGCAGTGGTGTGTGAGGGCGGAGAAGGAGCGGTAGTAGGTTTATTTGGATTGGGCACGAGAAACGACAGGTGAAATAGGCTGGCAGAATTCTGCGACAAAAACCATTTACCCATCACAAACACATTATTTTAATATCATGCTAGAAGGCGATACAAGTGCGAGATTCCAGGAGATGTAGGAAATTATCAAATATACTACATTCTTATTAGACAACGGTGTAGAAATCAAGTGAAAGACTGTAGAAGCTACATAGAAGCAGATATAGACATTGACCACAACATCGTAATTATGAAGGCCGCGCTTAAATTTAAAAATTTGAGAAAAGGGAACGCAAAAAGGCACTTTGACTTTGAGAAACTAAAAGATAGGTATATCTATGAAATATTTGAAAGAAAGTCAAATGCATTGCTGAAAGACATCGGGAAAATTTCTCATACGAAGGATGTAGAAACATAATTTAATAACATTAAATCCAGCTTAGACATGGCGGCAAAGGGAATTCTTGGGTATACACAAAAAGAAAATAAGAAAACATGGAAACAAAGAATATACTAAATTTAATAGAAGAAAGACGAAAATACAATGACTTAAGATATCTTATACTTAGAGATGAGTTTGAATTAGCATTAAAGGGTCCAAAAATGGTAAGGCGCCGAGTAAAGAAAAGGTGCAAGTAGAAACTCTAAAAGCCGCTGGTCAAGTAGTAACAGAACGTCTCTTCCAACTTGTAAATTATATGTATGAGACTGGCAAGTTATCCAAAGATTGCAAATGTAACATCATAATCATTATACCAAAAAAGAGAGGAATTGAAAGATTTAAAAATTTTCGAAGTTTGACAGCACACGCATCAAAAATATTAACTAGAATTGTACAAAAACGGATTAAAAAACGAGCTCAAGAAATACTATGAGAAGATCAATTGGGGTATAGACAAAACAAGGAAACTCGGAAGGCTAATTTGACTCTGAAGGTGATAATGGAAAAGACATTAAAAAAGGGGAAAGCGTGTATATAAGGTTTGTAGATGTATATAAAACATTCGACAACGTAAAAGGAAAAAGAATGTTCAAAATACTAAAAAATATTGGAATAAGTTTTAGGTATAGACGAATAATTCCTAGCTTATGCAAAGCGCAAACAGCCGTAATAGAATTAGAGCAGGAACGTAGAGAATTAAATATTGGGAAATGAGTGAGGGAGGGATGGGCCCTATTCCCGTTAATTTTTAACTTGTACATCGAAGAGGCAATGAATACTGTCAAATGCAGAAAGTCATTTAGAATTACTATGCAGGGGGAAAAGAGTGATAGGCTTAGATTTCCAGATTATATAGTGGTATTAACATCAGGCGGCTCCGTGGCGTAGTGGTATGTGTGTGACTACTACGCCCAAGGTCACGGGTTCGAATCCCGGCACGGTCCGCTTGAAAAATGTTAGGCGAGCATTTTTCACAAAAATACACCCTCGTTCGCATGAGAGGTAAATTGGAGGTCCTGTGTGTGAGTGTTGTCACACACGTTATAGATCCCTACTTTGCTTGGAACAGCAAGGGTTCCGCAAAATTCCAAATTTTTCAGGTAAAAGAGACTCGCTTCCTGGCCAATGTAGTACCTTCGGGTGAAGCATTGGAAAATCACATGTAAGGTATTAACATCTAGGAAGAAAGAGTTAAAAGCAGCGGTTAATGAAATGGAAACAGTTTTAAAAGGACAGTATTGTATAAAATGAAAACTTACAAGAAGTTATGGATTTCTGCTACATAGAAAGCCAAATAACACTAGATGTGGAAAGTATAAAAAATACAAAGCAAAAATATCACAAGGTCGTGCTACATTTAACAAGAAAAAGCAACCACTGTGTTCAAAGACAACAAACAAAGGAACAAAGAAAAGATTGCTAAAAGCATATTTGTTGAGCACAGCGCTGTACGGCAGTGAAACTTGGACAGTATGAAAGCGGACAGAAACAAATAGAAGCCTTTAAATGGTGGTGCAACGGACGTATGATGGAGATATTATGGACAGACCAAGTTAACAACCAAGAGGTTCTAGGAATGGTAAAGAAAGAAAATAATATGTGAAAAACGACAAATAGCAGGAAATATAGGATAATAGGCCACATACTAAGGCATGAGGGAATTGTGCGGAATGTATTGGAAAAAATAAGGAAAAAGAGAAATAGAGGTAGGCTTAGGTTAGACTATTGCACAGATAGTCAAAGATGCAGGCTGTGGGAATTTTAGGGAAATAAGTAGACGAGCTTAGAATAGAAATTAATGGAGGTACCTGTCCAGCCAGTTCCAGGATGGCACACCTAATGACAAAGAAAATAATTGTACTTGAACCTGATTGGAACTTTAGTAGATAGATAGCACAACCGTATCAAGTTAGATTGTGTAGACTACCTATTTATTGAGGCGGCAAAGTAACCGCGGTTGGTTCAGTAACCCAGATATAGGGCCAAATGGCTGCGGAGAAATTCCTTCGATTTAGTGAACTGCAAAATAATGAATTCAAACAAATGCACGTCGATATACATATTTAGTTTATTGCGATTGATAGATTATTTACAGAATTCAACGCTTTAAGCGAAAATTAACATTTTATGGTTTACTGCTACATTTTAGTTCGTACAAGCACTTCACCCTCAACGACAGTTCTCGAGCTACTGACCCCCGGGTTGCTTACGGATCAGAACGTAACAACCGCTACTTAGACCAGTCCATAATATAAGGGGTGGTGCGCATCAAGTCTGTATGTTAGTATTTGCACATAACTTAACAGTAGAAATATTTTAAGGCTGTTAGGGATGACACAGTAACTATAACACTGATCATTATTATAAGCAACTACAAGTGTTGGTTTGATCGTGTGAAAGGATTCATTGAACAACTAGTAATTCGGAACGGTTAAGTGATGGAGGATCTTGGCAATCTCATGTTGCTTAACCTCTGAATATCGCTAAATATCGGTGAAATAGGACATATATTTGGATAACAATAGAAAGGGCACCAAACTGAATTTAACACAAAAGAGCAGCGCTATGTTCGAAAGACAACAAACATATAAACAAGGAAAGAATTGTTGAAAGCATATGTGTGGAGCACAGTACTGCGTGGTTATGAAATAGGAACGGGCAGTAGGATAACAGACAGGAAAAAGTAGAAGTCTATTGGAACGTGTTGTTTGAAAAGTATGGTGAAGATAACATTGACAGACAAAGTTAACGACAAAGATTTTGGAAATAGTAGGGGAAGAAGTTGATGTGTGTAAAACAAAAAATAGAAGAAATAGATGAACAGGGCATGTTCTAAGCCGATTGGGGAATACTGAGAGATATATTACAAGCAGAGATAGGAAAAAAGGGAGGTAAAGCTAGATTTAAATCAGACTATTACACGCAGATAGTGAAAAATGTGCAAGGTAGGTATTTCAGCGAAACGTGTAGGTTAGCTCATAATAAGAAACAAGGGAGGTGCGCGTCTAACCAATTTCAGGACTGAAGACCTAATGATGATTAATAAAGAAAGTAACCCAAGCAAGTACCACAATATTGCACTAAATGTGAAATACGCATCCACATACAAGTATGATCACATACAGCTCATTAACTTTCATTAATTTCAAATTAAAAATTTATTGAACCCTTGTTGTGTAAACCACTGGACTTCTTGCATTGAAATATCTACACTTAATTGAATATACTGAATTATATGGGTGTGGTATTTAAATAACTTATAGCTGCCTACGGTTATTATCTATTCTCAATTCAGCGTTGTGATTATGGCAAATGTAGATTGTTAGTGAGATATGACACTTTTAGCTCTGGGGGTGCTCCAAAAATTACATTAATGGATATACTTAAAATACACCATTGCAAGTACTGTTTATTGTACGTAAACCTGATGATTATTATTAGCAACTACAGGTATTGGCTTTTCAATATTCTCTAGTAATGTTGATTGTGCGAAAGAAAACCGTTATTTGGGCAAAGGTCTAAGTGTTGGGGATCTTTGTAGCCGCAGGTGGTCCAACCCCCTTCACATAGCATTGAATATCGTTGTGATAGGGTTTATATTTAAAAAACAATTGAAGAGAAACAGAGCTGTATTTAGGCTCTAGGAATTTTAGAAAAATGTGTAGGTTAGCTCAGAGTAGAAAAAAAGGGAGGTGCGCTTCTAACAAGTTCCAGGGCTGAAGACCGAATGATGATGACAAAAAAACAAATTAACATGCCTTTATGTGCCGAGATATTTATCTTGCACCTAAAGAAGTTGGGTGAACCAGCAAAACATCTTGACTTCGCTCACTAAGGAATCGTCACCACTGCACCCAGTATCTTTAATGTTGCAACCATAACTTAAACAGCAGGCCTACGCAAAAAAATTTAGCCATTAATAACTATGGAAGGAACCTGCCAATGCAAAGAGGATATAAACTTATACAGGAAAACGTGCATCGTTCTCAAATTAACAGCATCTGGAACGCAGACAGCATATCCTAGAAAGAAATGCAGAATAGAAGTGAACTCGGTTTAAGAAACGATAGGATAATCGATTAAAATATTAAGATACCCCATGCTAAAGAACACTTCTAGAGTATTTGTAATGCATTAATAGATAAAAAATTCAAATTCAATCGTCTTCGTAATCACACATGTAGAAAATTTATTCTATACAAGCGTGTGGTACTACTTTTAATAAAGCGAGCGAATCCTTTCAAAAAACAAAGATTGTTGATAACCGAATGTATTTAAGTTGTTATTTCAAACAGTGGAGATAGATTGAGGTGTTTTAACTTAAACTAAATAGACTAACGGCATTCTACAGGGCGTTGAACAAGCATTATTTCAATTGTATTAAAATAAGTTTTATGGATCGAGTTATTAAATTATAATACGTGATTAGCGTTTCCTATAACAGATAGTTATAGAAAATATCGAAGTGGAAGAGCGGGAATATTTGAAAAAGTCGTGAATATAACGAAAATATTTTAAAATGTAAAATTAAACATAATAATGTTATTTGAAGAGCCTAAACATTACTTTGTGCTAATATTGTAAAAGGATTTTTCTGTTCATTTGTAATTGGAGGGAGGAAAATATTTGCAAAAGGATTAATTAAAAAATATGTATGTGCCAATATTGTAGAAAGATTTGCATGTGTATTTGTAATGAGTGAAGAAAAGCATTTGCAATTGTGCAACATTGTCTCCTCTAGAGTTTATTAAAAAAAATATGTGCTAGGTAATAAATGAACCAATGGTTTAAAAGACTATTTTATACTAATATTGTACAACATTGCTTACCCTGGGATGAAGTATTAAAAGAGCAAGTCTATAAAAATGCCGCAAGGGTTTGTGAGACCCACAGGCTGCTGTATATCGAAAAAGTTAATAATTTTAGCCATCATGCGTTTGAATTACAAGCGCAGACAAATAAAGACGTGTAACTACCAAGATTGATTTATGTATATCTTTTCTGCACTCACATATAATCCATATAGAAACTATCCTTATGTATTTCTTACGAGAACCAATTACTTCATTTTTACATTGATTTAGATGGGAGTCAAGTTTAACCATCGTAGCGGCTGTTTTGGCCTACTCACTACATAAAAAATTTCTGTTACATTCATGCAATAAAGACAAATATTATTATTATTATCATCATCATCAAAATAGTTGGCAAGTGGTTCTCGCTGAACGTTGCAAACCAAGAAGCCCTCGTGCGGCTGACAAAGAGATCCGAACATTGAGAAGCTGCTCATAAAATTTAAATATTTGATATTACAAGATGTTCCACAAATTCAACTTTGTTTTTACTGATTTTTGAAGGTATTCATTACAATAAATAAAGTTGATGTACAAATTTAAGCAAAATTGATAAGTTATGGGTTTGGAATAAATCTTTTCTTTATAAAAACCCTTGCAAGCGATCAATTATCCATCACACCAAGGCAATACAGAGCCACTTACTTACCAATTTCACATACATTGATATAAATATTTAAACATTATAAATTAAGACACTAAACCAGCAGCTTCGATTTGTAATTCTATCTTGGTGTATATATCACTCTCTGTTTGATTTCTGTACACGGCTTTACATGTATTATTTATGCAGTATGAAGGTCGCACGTATGCGTAAGCATTTCATCTTTATTCATTCTTTAAGTTGAAAGCTTCTTGTAGTAAAGACACTAAATTCTTTTACAATGCATAGGTTCAAAATAAAGGCTATTGGAAGACGTATATTAAGTGTTAAAGAAATGCCCTTTGCCAACGTAGAACCGTATGTTCACTCAATTTGCATTGGACATATTGATTTATGCATTAGTTCCATTCTCTAACTTTATTTTTACGCAGTTCTAGCATCCGTACTAAAAGGTGGGATTTACTCAGCGAAGTGGATCGCTGTACATTTTGCAGCATAGCAAGCTCTCTCAGACGAGAATACACGTAAAATGGATTGAGCGAACTCGAAAGATCTTGATGGCTCTCAATCACAGCAAACTTTATCGCTTTTTTATGTGCAAGAAGGATGTACTAGAGTTTCATCGTAAAAATACAAACATCAAATGTAGGCGAAAAGTAATCGTATATGAAGCAAATGTCAAGTAACACATTTAGAAATTACGACTTGACTGTAATATTATATATTTGAAGATAAATGTAAATCAGCACTATAATTATCTCCTTTCTTGCTAAATAGACACTCTTTGGTTTGATATTGTTAGTGCGTGTACTCAGAAGTAACTTTTGCTGAAACCACTACTTTGCAACAGACACTAATCGAATAATTGCACCTGTGAGATTACACGTTCAAAAGTAGTTATCCACGTCCGATCCTAATGATGTCCCTTTCGAAAGTGGTAAAAACATCCACTCAATTGGTGTTTAATTTGGCGCATTCCAAGCTCAAAACAAATACTTTTAATCACCGTAGATCCAGATATCGGTTAGTAATCTGATTTACCAAATGTAAAACCATTCGAAAACGTTTTTTATTCTGACCAACGATGTAGATTATTGTATTTTTTAGAAAAAGTACGGTACTTAGCGCGGAATTCATAGTCAACACTCATCTTTCACTTAATCTTACCTTACTTTACACTCATTTCTCACTCAAGTTAGGGTGAGTGTTTCCTTGATCATCGAGTCGTATTCAGAAACGCTTTTAAATTAGTCACTTAAGTGAGTGGCCCTTATTTTGCGTTTGACATATAGAGAAGCAGATGGTATTACTGAAATAACTAGAATATTTTATTTCCACTTTTTGCGCCAACTTCAGATCAATCTTCCTAATCACAAAAAATAAACGTTTTATCATTCACATTGTAGAATTTGTCGCATTTGGTGTATAGAACTCTTCCCTTTAGTATTGTTGGCTCTGTTTTTAGTAGTTGTTTTGGTTTTATTTTTGTAATATTGTTGTTTTCTCGTTTTTGTTTATTGATTATAAATTTAAGGCATTGGTGTTGGTTCTTTAGAATATATTATTATACTTACTTATATTTTATTCTAAGATAATTTAAGGCATTGGCGTTGGTACTTTAACTTTAGAATATATTATTAGATTACATTGAGTTACCTGTATTTTATTCCTAGATAATTTTTCTTATTACCTTTTAGTTTTCAGAAGCATACTTCTGGTGTTGGTAGATTTAAATATAACTAATACTGTTACTTGATAGTTCTTTACTATAGTGATTTTGGTCCTACGCCAATACTGCCAAATATAAACTTGTGCGTTCAATAAAAAAAAGTACAGAAGATGTTTATTTGTAACCAAAATAACAGTTTTATTGTAGTCGCTATGGAAAATGTTAAACGTTCCTTTATGACTGGGGAAGAAAAGTCATTTTTAAAAGAATTGGTTTTGCAAAAACAAGAAATTATAGAATCCAATAATACGGATGCTAATTTCATCCACTCAAAAACGGAAAGCCTGGATAGATATCACGCAATTAATATGTATGCATAAATTCTTTTATAGAGAACTGTAGAGTCACTTAGGAAATGCTGGGAAAATATGAAATCCCGAAGAAGGAAAGAGCTGTCCAAACAAAAGGCACAGAATGGCAACTGGAGGTGATGCTTATCTACCACCATCTAGTGATGGTATAGATGCAATTGGTGCCACAGTAAATATTGAGATCAAAGATGTCATTGATAGTGATGCATATGTATTATCTCCTCGTGCACCATCACAAGACAAATATGTTTGAAACGAACACGATTATACTACTGTAGACGTTAAAACTGAAATGAGAAAAGAGAATTTAGAGGACAATTATACAGGTAATATTTTTTTGCTTTTACTAATTTAATATGCATAGAGCCAGGAAACACAAATTCTGACAATGTTCAAACCCCTGCAAAAACCAGGAAATATTATGCTAGGGATACAGATATTGAAATCCAGCTAGAGAGCGGTTTAGAACGCATGGAGGCTTTGAAAAAACAAGATATGGATCTACACGAACTAAAAATGAAGGAGCAACAATTGAAAGTTGAAGAGCAAGATATTACGCCTCAAATAGCAAAAGAAATTTTAAAACAAGAGAAAATTAAAACCAAAAGGTTATTGACAGATGATATAGATTTTTAATGTGTATCAAATAATTAGTATATTTTAAAATTAAATAAAATATGTTCCTTCAAAGCATTTTATTTTAAATACAAGTTCACGTAAAATGTCGATTTATAAAAGCATTCCTTATTGCAATTCTCCTTGCAGCATTTGGAGCAGCAATTTGAGGGATGTGGTTTTCAGGCACAAGATCTTGTTCCACAAATTATAATCGATGTTCACTTGCAATATTGTGTAGAACTGCAGTAGCTGCGATTACCCTTATAGAATTGTGAAGGTTCAATTATTACAGTCCCGTAAACGCGGCACAATCGACATAAATGACAGTTGGTAACGATATTACCTAATGTGGAAATTAACGCGCCAATTGTCAATGACATCACACAATATGCAAATTATTACAATACGTTTTTAATATATGCACATTTTACATAACCCCTAAGGGGTACTTACGTGAACAAGTAAAGCTTCCTTCAGAATTACTTCCTGATGGCTGCTCGTGGCTTCCTTCAGGATTATTTCATAATGGCGGCTGCGGGCTCCGTGGATTCGTTATTTCTCGGGTCGTGGATCTTAAACCAGGTTGTATCCAAATTTGCTGGTCTTTTTCCTATGTAGCGGAAACGACGGAAACGGGTTTATAAGGAACGATAATCAAAGATAAGAGAGAAAAAAGAGATCTACATAACAAAAAGACACGATAAGATACCAGACCAACCACTCTTATTCATGTTTTTCAAAGGCCCCGTCCTTCCGTTTTTCGGAAATTTCCCACGCGTCGGCGCGAAGTCTCGCGCAACGCATTTCTGAAGTGACGGAAATACGCGCAACAAGTCTTTTAAATTTATGGCGCGAAATTCCCGCACTTATTTATTTCAACAATTATTTTAAAAATGTCTAGTTCCGAAATTTTCGGCACGTAACACAGTTGCATGGCCTCAATCAGACAACGAAAGCGACCTTTCCATATACCAAACGTACGTTCCACCACATTTCGTGTTCGAATATGTGCTATGTTGTACCTTTGTTCCATTCTATTTTGGAGATTGAGTAATGAAGTGAACATATATCTCGTCTGCGCATACGCACTATCCCCTAACACAGTGCCATGCAATTTCCTCGTTCTAACTTCATATGCACTGAACTGTTATTGAAAATTCTGCTATCATGAACAGATCCTGGCCATCTAATAACTATGTCCGATATTTTCTGTTTTAGATCAGCTACCACTTGAACGTTTAAGGACATCTATCGCTTTTTATTACGAAACACTTCAGTATTTAACCCACCAGGGCTCTTAATTTCAATATGGGTTCCATCAACACACCCAATTACACCTGGAAAGTGTACAAGTTGATAGAATTGTCGTTTTAGTGATCTAAAACCATCTCCATCTCTCGGAAATTTTATAATTTACTTTATATTTCTGGTCAACTTAGTAGTTACTTCAGATATAACCCTACCAACAGATGACTGGCTGACGTTAACGAGATCACCACACACTCTCTACAATATCACGTAGTTCTTTAAACAAGCTTTACCATATAATTTTACTCTTACCTGAGAACTGCCTGTTGTAAAATATCGTAAAGCGATACACAATTTAATTAGAGGTGGAGTGGGTGGACCACGATTACTAATTAAATTTTGTGAGTAAATCATGGGCAATAATATATTACGGAAAATGACTCGAGTAAACCAATACCGTTGCACCAAGTCCAAACCGGTATATTTTTTCAAAGGATTTTCTCGGTCTCTGATAAAACGTCTAAAATATAAAATAAATGTTAACAGCAGAAATAAATCAATGTTTACTACCTGGGAACAGTCAAATATAGAATATTTTCTCCATAGTTTATAAATTCAGCAAAATCATCAACTATATCCATATTGAAAATGCATAGATATGTACAGGTGTATTCTACAAACTAAATAATTCTCCAATACAAACAATTCAACATTAATATAAAATAAAAACGATTCTAAGGATTAAATTCAATAGAATAATTAATCTAGAGCAAAAACAATTATAAACAATTAAAATTTTAATAACCTATACACACATTGACTAGTATAGAGAACAAGTGAACAGAATACCATCAAATTCCATAACATAAGCTTCAGAACAATAGCTAGGGTTTTATAAGTGGGCATAAAACCACCACTTAAATGCGACTAACATGTCTACTAACTTTTGAGTGGGATGTTAGTAACTAACTTTGGTGTCAATTTTTCTGAATACGGTTAGGGAGAAATACGTGTAAGATGAGTGTTAGTGCCCACTTAAGGACGTATATGAATTCCACCCTTAATGTTTGTTGCAACTTTGTAAAATGCTTGTCAATTGGAGATATCTTATTCTCTATACGTAACCAAAAAAGCAAATAAAATTGAAAAATCTTATAAGTTGAAAATTGTTTATAAAAGTTTATTCAGCATAAACTTAAGTACAAAAGAATCACGGGATTAATTTTTTGTCATCAATCAATTGCCTGATTTGATTGATGCAACCTTTAAGGCCTTACGTGTAATTTTCCAATGCTCCACGCGAAGGTACTACATTGGCCAGGAGGCTAGTTTTTTGTTACCTAGAAATTTAGAATTTTGCTGAATCCTTGCCGTTCCAGGCAAGGTAGGGATCTTTAACGTGCGTGACAACACTCACACACGGGACCTCCATTTAACCGCTCATCCGAACAAGGGAGTAATTTTTGTGAAAAATGCTCACCTGCCATTTTTCAAGCAGTCGTCCGTGTCGGGATTCAAACCCAGGACCTTAGGATCCGTAGTCTTACGCTTACTACATTGATCCACGGCGACGCCAACCTTTAAGGCCCCGTTATTCTGGGTAAGTTGCTTCATCTAACATTCCCGGCCAATCTACGATGTCTATAGTTTGTGTAGAATGTTTAAGTCGTAGTTGCGTGACATTAGTTGCGACTTTGTAAGCATTAATGTTCTTATAGGTGCCGAAAGTTAGTGCTTCGTTAGTGCTTTATAAAAGAAGATCGCCGAATAAACGTCTTTTCGAAAAAACAATTCATAATTTTTCTGTAAAACTTCACACTTAGCCGGGGTTTTCTTCAATTATAAAAACTTTTTACAGCCGAAAGTTAGTGTTTCGTTAGTGCTGTTTAATGCTTCATATCTCAGAGGCGTAGAAAGAATAATAAAAAAGTAGTGGCACTTACTTTGTTGTGGCTAACTTCACAATTGGCCGCGGTTTGTTTCAAGTTCAAAAATTCGTTTCAGCCGAAAGCTAGTGCTTCATTAGTGCTCCTTAGTGCTTCATATCTCATCGATGTATGACTGCTAATAAAAAGGTTGTGACCCCTTGCATTTTTGCGGCTAACTTCAGAACTGGCCGGGGCTTGTTTCAAATTTATAAATTCAGAAGTAAGTGCTTCGTTAGTGCTCCTTAGTTTTTCATATCTCAGGGCGTACGACTTCTAATTAAAAAGTTATGACCGCTTATGTTTTTAATTCTAGCGGCAATTGGATCCAATTTCAAAAAATCTTTTGCAGCCTAAAATTAATGCTTTGTTAGCGCTGTTTAGTGCTTCATATCTTAGTGGTGTACGACTTCTAATAAAAAAGTTATAACCACTTATACTTTTAATTCTAGCCGCGGTTTGTTTCAATTTCAAAAAACTTTGCAGCCAAAAGTCAGTACTTTGTTAGTGCTTTTTAGTACTTCATATCTCAGAGGCGTAGGACAAATAATAAAAAAGTTCTGACATTTTATTGCGGCTAACTTCACAAATGACCGCGGTTTGTTTCAAATTTATAAATTCATTTCAGTCGAAAGCTAATGCTTCATTAATGCTCTTTAGTGCTCCATATCTCATCGACGTACGATAACTAATAGAAAAGTTGTTGCAACATACTTTTTTGCGTCTTACTTCACAACTGACCGGGGTTATTTCAAATTCAAACATTCGTTTTAACCGAAATTTAGTGCTTTGTTAGTGCTTCTTAGTGCTTCATATATCAACGGCTTACGACTACTAATAAAAAAATTATGGTCACATAATATTTTTAAATCTAGCCGCGGTGTGTTTTAATTTCAAAAACTCTTGCAGCCGAAGGTTAGTGCTTTGTTAGTGCTCTTCAGTACTTTATTATTCAGTGGCGTACTTCTTCTAATAAAAAGTTATGACCACTTATATTTTTAATTCTAGCCGCGATTTCTTTTAATTTCAAAAAACTTTTGCAGTCGAAAGTTAATGCTTTGTGAGTGCTCATTAGTGCTTTATATCTCAGAGGCGTAGGACGAATAATAAAACAGTTGTGGCTTCTTACTTTATTGCGTCTAACTTCACAAGACAAATTTGTTTCAACCGAAAGTTAGTGCTTCGTTAGTGCTTCTTAGGGATTCATATCTCAGCGGCGTACAACTTATAATAGAAAAGTTATGGCCGCTTATATTTTTAATTCTAACCGCGACTTGTTTCAATTTTAAAAACTGTTGCGGCCAAAAGTTAGTGCTTTGTTAGTGCTCTTTAGTGCATCATATTTCAGTGGCGTACGACTTCTAATGAAAAAGTTATGGCCACTTATTTTTTGAATTCTAGCCGCGTATTGTTTCTGTTGCAATAAACTTGCAGCCAAAAGTTAGTGCTTCGTTAGTGTTCTTTAGTGCTTTATATATCAGAGGCGTAGCACGAATAATAAAAAAATTGTGGCCACTTACTTTATTACGGCTAACTTCGCAACTGTCTGCGGTTTGTTTCAAAGTCAAAAATTCGTTTCAGCAGAAAGTCAAATTTAGGTTGATTAAGGCTGCAGGATATCAGTTCAATTTCATTATTAAATGGTTTGTTTTGGAACTCGTGTGAGTGTGTATAAATAAACCTTTCCATGCCAGCTACTTACCAAAATCTATCAGTTATTTTTCTAATTTAATACGAAGATTGTAAAACTCAGATCATTATTAATATTTGTATAAAATATACTAAGTGCTTTCCTGTTTATCTCTGTATTCTAATTTGATGCTACATTGAAATAGCCACGTCATGAGGTGTACACCGCCAAAGCTTCGAAAATTTATAGGCTGCTTTCATTTTAAAGCTCTTTTAGCTAACTACAATTAATACATTCTTTACAACAACTTTATAATTAATTAAATAACGCACTGGCGTTACAGATACTTTTGATTGCAATTGAAGCGACCTTAGTTGTTAAGGTTTCAGCTATGCTTAACTCAGTTCGAATTTACGTCCAGCATAGAGCCTAACCGAAGAAATAAATTCTCAAGTTGAGCTTTGAGCCCATCTCGAAATTGGTACTTTTGAGCCGAGCCGAACTTTACGAGAGATCAGTTTGCCTCGTCTAGAATCCAGCACTACGAAGTTTTGGTTGAGAAATGAAAAGCAAGAGACATTGCCGCTTGTAAAGTCAATGCTAAGACGCACAGCATTATTTTAATCTCAAAAACATGTTTCCCCAGTAGTTTGGCATTTGAAATGTTGCCACTTTTCTAAAATTCTCAAGAAGTAGGTGATACAAATGTTTAAATATACAGCTGCTGGCTTTAACACAATTAAATTAACTTTAGGAATTTAGAGGTTTCCAAAACATAAACGATTAGTGCCTGCGTGAATGATAATATAAAGTTACGTAGAGTCTACAAGTTCCTCGAAATTAATTAATTGCCTTTCTGTTCTATTCAATCTAATAACGATTATTAATTATCAAACACGAAGTCTGTTGACCTAATTTAGGCCTAGGTGTTGTTAAATTTGTAAGAAGGATACGCTCAACTTGTGATAATTAATCTTCTAGGGTTTATAGTGTTTAATCCCTACCCGGATGAACCACTTCACCTAGGCTTAGTTTTATACAGCGTGGTTTGTGGACCTGTTTAAGCGTTTTGGATGCAAAATTTTTTAGAATCAAGACGCGTTCTAACTTTGCCACCAATTTTTAGGTTTAAAAATTTAATTGGTAAACTGATTGACGAGCTGTACTAATGATTTTCAGCAGAATCTTTCAAATAGCAGACTCTGGAACTGACATGTTAGTCTCACGCGGGTATTAAAGTCCTTCGCCGCTTTCCAATAATACATAATTCTAAATAAGTTGGAGGTAAGGAAATGAACCAGTAAATTAAATTGAAATTTTATCCATTTCTTTAACATCAAATGGGCATGTATTACAATTACATTTAGAGCAGTCAAGGGTTTAAAAGTTACGTTTCTTACTTTAAATACGTTTGTTACTTGCAAAGTCGTCCTTCTAACATTTTTACTTGAAAAACCCCTTTTCCATTCTATTAGAAATGTTAATATCAAAATCTAATTTTAATCGTTTCACTCTTGATTTTTAAAATTTTTATTTTAGAAAAAAAATTAGGAGAGTGTACTCTAGAGATGTAATAAAACAAAATTCTAAAAAATTTTATTTTTGAAACTTTCTGTAAAAATAGTATGGGATTATTTATCCCAATAGTATTATTTCGCGGGATATATACTCCCATCCCAACAGTACACAAATACCTAATAATTATGCCTTTACCGCAAGACTTTTTTATTGTGGATAAAAATAATAATTTAGGATGGACTTTTTGGTCTAGAATTCGAAAAAAATTATTTAAAAAATTCTTGCTTTAAACAAATATATTTTTTTATTAGAAATAGTGTTACGTACGCTTTCGACCTGAGTCGTGATGACGGTTGGGGAAACGTAGTCTCAGGTTTAGCCACTGCTAGCAGCAGAGGCCGCACATAACAATGACTGGTTAGGTCATAGGATCGAGTTAATACAACTGAGAAATTAAAAAGACTAAAGAACATGTTGACAACAATTAACAAGTATAATAATATGTTACTAAAATATAATGGAACATGATAGTATATAAACATAACTTAACCTAGTATAACAGTTATCTAAAAATAGTTTCGACTTACATTGTCGTGCTGGTTTGTGACTATCGTTGGAAGTACATGGTAGCTCTGGCCCTTTGGCCGAGGTGGATGGTCTATTTGAGTTGGACAAGGACTGACTCTACATTGACTAGTAACCACACATTCACTAAGACTTCAACTACTACTAATGCTAATTAATACTGATACTGATTAATACTAATGATCTTTTCCTGCATCCATCGTGTTATATAGATTTCTCGAAGGATATTGGAATGAGCACAGCTCTGATCTGGAACATACTATCAAAGACTTGGATAAACCGCTAGTCTTGATCGTGGTATCTGTACCCTAGATAATCTAATTCTCGAATGTTAAACTAGGACAACTTGAATGTAAAAGGAAACTATATTGCAAGTAGGTCGTGATAAATCTTAAGAATACAATGTAATTCAAGATTAACTTTTTAGTTCAAGTGTATACAAAATAATACACTTTATAATTTTTGTTTACGTATATAACATTATCCTCCGGCAAGATAAATGTGGTCTCCACATTTGAAGAAAGGAGAAAAAAATATTTACAAGTGCATGTACATCCAACAATATTTAAACAAAATTTGAATCATAAGAGATACTAATGTCATACTGAAATGTTGAAAATATAAAATTAAAGAATTAAAGAATTAACTGATCAAGGAAATAGTAAATGTATGACAAACTTATAGTAAAAAAAGTATACAAACTTAAAGGTGTTGCCAATGGCATGAAAATACATTTTAAAAGTATTAACTGAAAATAATTTTAAATTGATTAAACGCCAAGGAATTAAACGTTGTTTAAAAACGTAGAATAACTAAAAACATAAACGTAAAAGTAAAAAGTAAAACCTATCGAAATATACATGAAGTGAAAATATGTAAATGAGTACAAATACAAAATACTTAAGTTAAATTACAATTCAATACAATATACAATATAATACAAAAATAAAAAAAGTAAACAAGTGGTAAATCAGAGCGAGCGTATGAAAGCGTCACACAAACAAAATAATTTAAAATGTCAATGCATGATGGCTTAAAGGTGGTTAATAGATAAAGAGTTCATACCAAAAGTCGGTGGTGCTTGATCAGGGCACACTGGTGACAAGTGGCAATTGGCTTTAGGTGACTAAAGAAGTATCGGGATGATTGCAGTTGTTGGATGTAGGCAGTATGTATTGCTTGGTATTGATGAAACGATGTTGGTGTTCACATAAGTTGAGAAAAAATTGATTGTTGGTTGGTGTAGTATATAATTGGTTCCATGTTGTTTAGGTGAAAGCAGTAGTAGGTGATTTTGTTCCAAGATATTAGTTCAATTGGTTCCAAAACAAGGAAAAGTCGTTCGACTATAGTGTGTAGTCGTAAGGAACATGTATCCATGTCCATAAGGAATGAGAGTTTATGAAATAGGAAAATAAGTTTTTTTTTGAAGAGGAAGTATGTGCTCTTGTGCTTCTTGTGCTTATAAAAGGTGTGCACTATCTCAGTGTTGGCTCTATAAAGCTGAGAACGATGAAGTAATCATTGAACCATGTGGATTTGTATATTTGGTTGTAGACGTAGAAAAATGAAGTCAAGTGTTTGCAACCACTTAATATCATATTCAGTGTCCGACGTTTTGCGTTGTTTCGCATTCATAAGTTCTGGTAAAACAGTGTATAGTCCAAAGTGAACGTAGAATGTAACATGTGTATGTATTGGATTATAGTCAGTAGTAAAATATCCAATTAAAATCATTCGAAATCAAAATTGCATCATTTTGGGTGGTGATGTTAGGTTAGGATTTCATGACTAAGTCAATAATATTAGTAGTCTTTGCCATCCTTTAGCTATTCGCTATTTATTGTTACTTGCTGCCATTTAGACTGTGTTGTCGCATTCTCTGATTTGGTTGTCGAAGAGTGTGAGATCTCGCAAAAAAATTGAGGGGATTTAATAAAAATACAAATTAGTGTTGTAAATAAAATAAAAATAAGAAATAGTAATTCGTAATGAAATTTCTTAACTCCTAATGTAAACAATAAACTATACATAAAATTGCATAAAGTTTCTTAATCTCTAACTGCGGGTTCAATTCCTGCTGTCAGCGAAAAAGAAAATTGGTTCGCTGTCAGTTGGACAAGAGTATTCAAACATAAAGAAATGTCTGAATAAGAAATTCCATTCAAACTTCTTAAATACATGATGACGTATTAGTCGTTTAAAGATATTTGGTTGAAACAAGTAAAATCATCTGAGGTAATTATTCATAATACCTAGTCATCTGGAGTTAGTACTTTCTAGGAAAACTAATAAACTATAATGTATAAATGAAATCAAAAATCACTTAGGTTTGTGCTATATTAAAGTAAAATGTTCATGTGGAATGAAAATTAATTAATTGTAATCCACGTAAAAAGGGTTAGAGAGAAAAAGAATTGTCGTTGTTCTAATTCCTAGTTAAGATAAGATAATTTTTTGTTCTATATTCAGTATCGATGAACTATGGTAATCATTAAAAAAAATTGTATTTTCTCGGTAATGTCTTATGCAGAGAAAAATAATTATGACTCAGTCGGAGAAAGAGCGGAGTACGTCAACGTCTCGTTGTCCCATTGAGTCTTACAAATATTGAATAAAAAAAATAGTACGCGTTCTGTACGTATATAAATTAAATTTAAATTCAAAAGATAAAGCAAAAGGTTTGCTTATAAGTCATCAAAAGAAAATTTAAACAAAAAAAATTAGGTGTCTTTAATATAAAAAAATAACTGTCATTAAATGGTTTATTTGGTTAAGTAGGGCTTTGACAAAAGAAAAAGAAAATTCGATATTATTATAATTTCTGCTTAACATGTATTAACCAATGGTTCCAAAACTGTTTAAATCCGAAAAAGTTGGCTAGGTTTCTCCAGCAGTTAAGGTTGCTCAAAATTAGAGTCTGGAAAGGTTAGCTAGGTCTCTCCAGCCTTGGTATTCATGACCGTATAAAATAAATAATATCTTTATAAATAAAAAAAAATTAGATTATACTTTTCAAAATCATGTTTACTGTCTGTATGAGTGTCCAGATCCATACCAGTAAAACAAGAAATATGAAAAAATAATATTGAAACGTTTTGTCAAAAAGATAAATCTTGGTTGGTAGATAAAGTGTAATAATAGTATTTGAAATGCTTCAATCCTTGAGTATTGATAACTCTACGAAATTAGTTATCAAAAAATAATTTTCTGAATATGATCGTACATGTCCTCTTTGGAATAAAATGATAAATTGGCTGTGTTTATCAATGGCTAATTTTTACATTAAAAAATTAAACAAATGTATTTCCATTAGAGAAATGAAATTTTTAACTTTAAACTTTATCAGAAGTGGCTTCTGTTCACGCAGTATCTAACGATTGTCAGAAAGTGGTTTTCCAAATAAATCTGTTGGTTGAAGCTTCTATATTATCGAAACTATATGTTTGAGCTAATTATTGAAATTATTGGAAAAAATGCAAAGTTTGTAAAACATGTTTTCGAAATTTGGTAGCTTTAAAATTTAACAAGAAGGATACAACATTTTATTTTATTCTGTTCATGCGAGTATAACTATACTAAGATTGTTAATTTAGGAATGTGGTATTTAGATAAGAAATTCTAGTAGCTATGAGGTAAGCGCATAAAGAAATTTTTCAGTCGTTGATTGCGATTCATCTTTGTAAGATAATTGAACCGTTAATCTTTGTGCAAGGCTATTGTGTGTAGCCCAAATTTAGTAATATGGCTGGTAAGTTTGAGGATGTCTACACGTTGATAAGATAATACAGTAAAATTTGTTGCAATTAAGAATTTATGATAACTGTGTAGTGCATTGGTGATTAAGGTGTTAATTTTAAGCATTTTTTAGCGTTTGGCAAGGCATTGTGTCCCCCGACTGTATTTGAGGATCCGGGGACACCGTGCCCTGTCTATCGCCACGGGTAATAACAGCTGTTACAAGTGTTTATAATGGACTTACAAATAAAAGGAATTTTAAGGTAATATAAAGCTGTTTTCATTCACAATGTTATTAGTCGTGTAAATGAAATAAGATTAAGTTTGACTCAGAGGATGCATTTCCTTTGGTTATTTATAATTATAATTGATTATAGTTTGAAAATCTTTGCATTGAAGTGTACAAAGTTTTATAGAACGTGCTATTCTGTGTTGTTTTTCAAAATAATAATATTTATGTGTAATAAGTGAAAACTTTTTGTGTCTATAGTTTGGATTTTTAAAGGTTGAAAATAAATTTAAGGGTGGGTAATAATGTTTAAGAAAACTATATGTAAGGGGCTTTATTATGTTAGGTCAGTTTAAGTTGAGTCAGGTTAGATCTGATAAAGGATTCTAGTAAATGATTGATGTGTCATTCTTTTAAAAATAATATCTTGCTTCTGCATTCGTGCTTTAAGAAATAAAACTGGTTTTGTGTCCTTTTAATTATAAATTTGACAAAATTGTTGTCAGTACTAAAATATTGCTAAAATTAGAATATTTTTCATTTCTGCGTAATTGCGAAAATAATTGTCCCTGGGAAGAAAAATTTCACGGGTCAATAATGGGTGTAATTAGATTAGTGTATTTCTTTTTCAAAATTAGTTTAAATATTTTAGTTATGCCTAAAAGCGTGTAGCGTTGTAATTAATTCAAAAAAGATTTGACAAATCGGTTTATTTCACAACAAAATAAATTTACATTTGTGTAGTTTAGCCAAAATTTAAAAGTACTGAAGAAATAGTATTTATTTTAGTCAAAGTTTTATGTTATATGGTTTACTGCATATGTGTAGGTTTAAAATAATAGTGGACAGAAATTGTTAACATTCTCGTTTGATTCGTTTATTATTAGAATATTTTCTGTCATGTCGAAGTCTGAATTAGCGTCAGTAAATGATTGTTCTTTTTCCATTTCAAATCTACTGGTTTATGTTTGTAATCAGTGATTTGTACTAATACTGAGTTTTGTGTAGGTTCTTTTTGAGGAGAAAATGTTCCAATTGTAGTATTTTTTAATAACTTTATTTGCCCTTGTTTATGAGAAAGAATACTTACTTTTAAAGCATTTTTGTGTTTATATGGGTGTTACGTCGTCATTGAACACTTTGGTATTTGTGACAATGAATACTATTTGTGCGGGCATCCTACAGTTTGAGTGAAACATTTTATATACCGGCAGTAAGTGTGTGAAGACAGTCGTACTCGAGCCTGTACAGAAGCAAGTCGCATCAGAACCCTTGCAGAAGACGGTCGTGTGAGAGCTTTTGAAAGCGACACCATCACCCGGTCGAGCGTGTTATTGGTGGTTCGCGGAAGCTCTTTGTGTGTGAATGTCTATTGCCCCCAGCGGCACAGGATAAAGGTATTTATACCCTTTATTAAGTAGTTTGGTGTAGTTGTTTAGTTATTACATAACCGCTCCACCGCCAAGCGGTATTGCTACAAAAGCAATTGGTCCTTCACTGTAATTAGCATATCTTTATCAATTTATATCAACTCCTTAATCCCCCCAATCAATCATTGGTCCTTCGAGCCGGATTCACCAGTCTTATGGTATTCGCATGTCCTAAATTAAATATTATTTTGCATTCCAGCGAGCTTTTTAATTAATTAATTATTTTAGTTTTAAATTTGTGTTCAAGCTCCATATTTAGCAGGTAAAATATGTACAATATTAGCTACATACTTTCTCTAGACTAAATTAAGTGATTTCGCCGTAATTAAAACCAGCAAGCGTTTTAATTACAAACAAATCCTTAATATAAAATTTGCTATTTTGTATTTAAAAGCTATTGCACGTTTTGTATTCACATACAACCTTTTCAGTCGTTTTACAAAACGTAAAATATTGAAAACATCTGCAGAGGAATAAGGTTGTAAAGTTGCATCTTTCGGCAAATATGTTAAAACCACATGTTTCTGTGAGCTTTTGAAGTAAAGGCCGACCGTAACCGCCCGGGTTGTTAAGCGGTACATCTTATCCTCGCGCTTTGTTAGACAAACCCTTGTTTCCGACGTCTCGTTTTAAGACCACATTGCAAGCTAATGGTCATAAAACGTGATTTATTGGTTTATACGCTGTCTTACCTTTTCGTGCTTTGAACAAACTCATAATATTTTAATATTTCTCAGTGTACATCTTGAGCGGTACCGTTTTACAACATTTTATTGTAGATTTTCAAATAACTTTCAGAATGGCTCCAAAGAAGGCACATGTAGTAGAACTAGAATTACTGAAAACACGTATTTTAGAAATGTTTGAGCTTTGTAAGACTATACAAAGTGACCCAACTTTAAAGGCATTGTTCCTTATTCAAACAAGGGGAATACATGACCTTTATACAAATTTCAATAAAATCTTAGTTGCCGTCTTGGGTTCCTGTGACGAGGTAGAATCATTAACTTACAACGCTGTACGGAAGGAAGTAGATTCCTCTTATTTTTGCATACTGCTGCATCTCGAAACGATGCAAGAAATGAAAGCACCACAAATCATCGAAAATGCTCCAAGCAGCACGGTATCAAAATTGGTACCGTTAAAACTCCCAAGTTTTAATAATGAGGTCACTGAATTCGCATCGTTCATCGATTTATTTGACAGTCTGGTCTATAATAACGAGTCGCTGTCCAATATTGAAAAATTAAATTACCTTATCAATTCTTGTACCGGGGAGTCTTTAAAAATCGTTAAATCTGTACCCATTTCGGGGGATAACTTTATTATCTCATATAACGCCTTGCGTGAGAGATTTAGCAATCCGTGTTTATTGGCAACTTTGCATTGGAAAGCAATGAAAGACTTTCCACCTTTAAAATCAGAAGACCCTAAGAAACTTAGGGCACTTATTGATTGTTTTTCAGAGAACCTTGCTGTTCTAACTAACTTAAAGTTTCCCACTGAACATTGGAACTTTATTCTAGTCGATTTGCTTTTAGAAAAACTCGATCCGTTCACTAGAAAACGCTTCGAACTCCAATCGGATCCGAAGCAAATACCTAATTTCGAGGATTTGAGATATTTTTTAACCCAACAATGTGCAGCGTTGGAAACCTTTTCTTCAACCGCACCTGTTTCTTATTCGACGACTGTCCATACATCTCACACATCAGTGCCTAAGAAATCCTCAGCGTTTCAGTTTAAACCAAAGGTTTCTTCTAACGTAGTCTCACTGGACACACCAAGTAGCTCTAATGACTCAAAGAATTCATTTTCGCACCATTGTCCTTCTTGCAAAGGCAATCACTTAATTTATAGATGTCAATCGTTTCTAAAGAAAACTCCGACAGAACGTTTCGACATTGTCAAACGCTTACGCCTCTGTTTAAATTGCTTACGAACAGACCATGCGTCCATGCAATGCAAATCTTATAATTCCTGTCGAACTTGCGCCAAGCCGCATCATACCTTGCTACATTTTGAACCGCAACCTGCTTCTAGCCGTTCAGCTGAACCGATCGCTACACACATGCATAAAAATGCCAATAGGACGCAGTCAGCCTCTCCTATTCCGGCAAATGTTTTGTCTTCACAGACGAATTCAAATCTTGGGGTTACTGTCTTACTCTCCACTGCTGTCGTGGAAGTTCAAGATCGTTCTGGTAGATACAAACCGATCAGAGTACTCTTAGATCCTGGTTCCCAAGCTAGCTTTATTCGAGACGATTGCGTGAGCAAACTTTGGCTTCCACGCATACGTTCTCAAGTTCCGATTTATGGACTTGGGCAGACAACTTCAGCAGTCAATAGGGGTGCCGTCAGCTGCACCATTCGTTCTATGTTAGACTCTGAAAAATCTCTAGAAGTCACAACTTTTGTGCTCTCGTCAATATCTGGCAAATTACCTAGCGTTGAAGTTCCTAATAATTGGGAACACTTATGCGGCCTGCACTTTGCAGACCCGACCTGGAACTCCCCAGGAACCATTGACATGCTCCTTGGAGCAGATGTTTATCCGTTCATCATCAATGGCGGTGTTATACATGGCAAATTTCTTCAGCCTGCCGCCATAAATACAATTTTTGGTTGGACTATTCTTGGTCCCACAAAAGCTTGCAGTCTGATACTGTCCAAGCATTTTTACTTCTGTAGAAGATCCTATCGACCAGACCCTAAGGCGGTTTTGGGAGATAGAAGAACTGCCATCAAGCCTGATACTTCTCCAGAAGAAGAAAAGGCAGATTTGATTTTGAAAACACGTTTTCTCGTGACCCTAGCGGTCGTTTTATTGTTGCGTTACCGTTCAACGATACTTTGCCCGTTTTTGATAATTGCTTTGAGATGGCTAAAAAAAGACTATTTTCGTTGGAGCGCAAATTGCATGCTCAACCGGAGCTACGCGCCCAATACAACAATTTCATGCAGGACTATCTTGATGCGGGTCATATGGCATTACTCGATTCTCCGCCCGTTGGGAACGATAATTATTTTTACCCCATCACCCTGTGTTTAAAGAGGAAGGTCATACTTCTAAAATTCGTGTGGTTTTGACGCCTCTGCAAAGGCTAAAAACAACGTGTCACTTAATGACACTCAATTGGCTGGACCTAGTCTCCAAAACGACATTTCGTCAATCTTACTGAAATTTCGTACTCATCGTTTCGTTTTTACTTGTGATGTTCGCCAAATGTATCGACAAATTTTGGTTACCGAAGAACATCGAAAGTTTCAATTAATTGTTTGGCGGTTCTCCGCAGAAGAACCCATTCAGACTTATCAGCTTAATACAGTGACCTATGGTAATAAGTCATCGCCTTATCTAGCATTAAAGACTCTTCAGCAATTAGCCATTGACGAAGGCAAAAGGTTTCTGTTAGCCGCTGAGGCTATACGGTCAAATCTATATATTGACGATTTCGTCGCGGGTGGAGATTCTATACAATCGGCCCGCGAAATTAAAGATCAACTCATCCGACTTTTACATTTGGCTGGTTTTGAACTTCGAAAATGGAGTTCTAATTCAGTTTCTATTTTGGAAGGCAATAACTGTACAATTTGTAACCGCTAAAACAAAGGTAGCTCCAATTAAGCGCATTTCAATTCCACGTTTGGAATTATGTGCCGCCGTTTTATTAACCGATTTACTTTCTTTTACCATTCGTTCTTATCAAGGCTTGATTGACATCACCGATGTTTCAGCGTGGAGTGATTCTACGGTCGCTCTCACTTGGATACGTTCTCCACCTTTTCGTTGGAAAACCTTTGTGGCAAACCGTGTTAGCCACATTCAAGAAATCATTGCACCTAGCCGATGGTTTTATATTAAATCTTCGCATAATCCGGCTGATCCTGCATCTCGGGGATTAATGCCAAGCGCGGTTATTTCATGTTCGCTATGGTGGGCGGGGCCTGAATGGCTTCACTACCTTAGTGACTCGTGGCCGCCTCAACCCACATTGTCAACCTCAATTGCTGAGGTAACTACGGAAAAGAAAATCCTAACATTTGTCGCTCAAACAGATCCAAACGTCATTGACATTCTACTAAGTCGCTTTTCATCGTTATATAAAATCCAAGGCATCGTGGCTTACATTTATAGATTTTCTAAACCCATGGCTCAACGTCATACGGGTCCCTTAACAGACATTGAATTACACAATGCTCTCATGATTATCGTCCGGCATGTACAAAATGTTACATTTTCAAAGGAAATAGCTTCGATCAAGGCAAACCGTAAGTTACCTAAAAGCTTGCGAAAACTTTCTCTATTTGTTGATCCACAAAACATCTTAAGAGTAGGTGGGCGCTTGACACATTCTTCGCTTTCCTATTTCGAAAAGTTTCCTGCGTTATTGCCTCAGCGGCACTGATTAACCGAACTTATCATTTGGTCAACTCATGAAAGGTATTACCATCCCGGTGTTAATACCACAGCGTATCTTATCCAACAGAATTTCTGGATCCTTTCTATTAAACATTCAATCAGAAATTATTTATCATCCTGTCATAGACGTTTTCGTACCAAACCGGTCCTGGTAACTCCTCCTATGGGAGACCTACCGGCAGCACGTATTACCCAGATCAAAACGGCACATGTCACACTAAAAGACCTTTGGTCAAACTAGCGCCGCTACCGGTATTTTAATTTTATTTTATGTTTAGATGTATATACACATTTCGTACATGTATAGTAGTATATTATTTTTACATATTTGCTTATTTACATATATATTTTTATTTTTGCATAGTTGGTAATATCGCTCGCTGTAGTGTACCACCCTATTTTTCGTTACCTGTCTTCCTAGCAAGGTCAAATCCCATGTGATTTCCTTCACCCAACCTACTTCCCTCCTTTTCAAAATTCTATAAATTTGGTGGGCGGTATGTTACGTCGTCATTGAACACTTTGGTATTTGTGACAATGAATACTATTTGTGCGGGCACCCTACAGTTTGAGTGAAACATTTTATATACCGGCAGTGAGTGTGTTAAGACAGTCGTACTCGAGCCTGTACAGAAGCAAGTCGCATCAGAACCCTTGCAAAGGACGGTCGTGTGAGAGCTTTTGAAGCGACACCATCACCCGGTCGAGCGTGTTTTCGGTGGTCCGTCGAAAGCTCTTTGTGTGTGAAGTTCATTTCCCACAGCGGCACAGGACTTAAGGTATTTATACCCTTCCTTAATTAGTTTGTAGTTGTTTTTAGTTATTACATAACCGCTCCACCATTATCGTTATTGCTACAAAAGCAATTGGTCCTTCATTATAATTTGCATATTTATATCACACATTTATATCAACCTTAATCCCCCCCCCCTCAATCAATGGGGTTTTTCTAATGGTTAGATCTTGTTCAGTGACGAAATTTGTATTTGGTACAAAAGAAAAAGCTTTAGGTATTTTCTTACACATAACGTTTATTGGCGTCTCAACATTGCGATATACGATAATATCTTCTGCTAATTGAACTTTTATGGGTTTATCATTATCGATTTTTTGATAATATTGATTTCCCAAAAATTTATCTGTGACTAAAGCATCTTTAGAAACGTGTTGTTCAGTTCTTGTGCTTGCAAAACTTAGCGTCTTATTTTGAAAATTCAAAATGGCTTCATTATCTTCTAAAAATTTCAAGCCTAATATAAGTGGTACAGGTAGTTCTCTGATGACTAATGTAGGTATTGCAGTATTTTGTCCCTCTAAATTAATAGTTATATTGGACTTTCCTAAAACTGGCAGGTTTCTATTGTCTGCTGTTTTAAGTCCTAAATTCGTTTGCGGGTGTACTAAAATATCATTGAAAAATTTTCTCGAAGCGATATTGTAATAAGAACCGGTGCCAAGCAAAACTGAAATTTCCTGATTTTTGTAAAAAGCTTTTACTGTATATTTGTCTGCGTCAGTATTTAAAAATAAAGGACTATTTTTATATTCATGTGGGCTTTCAGGAAGTTAAACTCTTTCTCTTTCAACCACCTGAATCCGCTTATCGGTAGCGGTTGGAACATGGCCCATCCATACAAATTATTCGCGTCAAGGTACGCCAAGTATTTGGAGGGTTTGCTGGGAACGTAATTCTCCATATACTTATTATTGATTTCGGCATACCGAGCACTGCATTGGGTTAACCCACCGGGAATGCCTTTGTTGACGAAATGATGCATTTCTACATCAGTAAATAAATCCAGTTTAACTCCAGCATATTTCAGCATGGCGTCCCAGCTTAGACTAGGTGCTGTCATATATTGGCAGGGATCCAAGTAGTACGTTTTCAAACTCACACCCCGGAAGTTTTCGAACACGTCAGCTAATAATAAAACATCGGTCTGCAAGTAGAGATCACTATATTCACAGAGTGTGAATATGTTGAAGGCGTTCCATACATTCTGAGATTGATCGTATTCAGACAACGAAATCACAGTATTTGTGAGATCATTATAGAATTCCTCTCGGGGTGGTAGACTTGTCTTATTTAATACTGCTGCGTCTGTCACATACCTGTACGGGAACACACCCTTTCTGCGTAGAAAAGAAAACTGTATGTCGTCGGGGATACACTTCCTCAGCTCAACAAACTGATCAGGTTCTAAATTTTTCACCAACTTGTCCAAGCTTGATGCCATGAAACGCAGGGAATCGATGAATCGCAGCTGTACTGTGGAATTGTTAGATTCATCATCATCATCATCATCATCTTCTTCTACGTCTGGTTCTTCGCCATATAGTCTCACATGCTTTGTGAAAGAAATGAATCTTTCCTTGTTATTTGGGATCACTGTAACGCGCTCCTTATCACACCCCAATTCCTTAATTATAAAATGGGAATCATACCCACTGAAATTGTGAAATACCACAGGGATGAAATTTGGCATCCGGTATTGAATGTTGCACTGGCGATGTGCTGCGAAGCGAAATTTCCCTGTAAGATAACAGTGATCCCTTACTCGATCATCTCCCAATGGTTTCTTGCAGATACCACAATCATCTACCATATAGTATAATAGCTCGTCTAAAGGCTCTGACGCTGTCATCGGTACATTAATTTTAAGGATTTTACCAAATCTGCGGGCTTCCTCCTTCAACTTCTGCATAAACACTTTGGCGGCATCAACTCCTCTGTACAATTCAAACTTATCCAAATGCTCCTACGACGAGAATTTGGATAAGTTTGAATTGACAGAGAGTTGATGCCGCCAAATGTTATGCAGAAGTTGAAGGAGAAGCCCGCAGATTTGGTAAATCCAAAATTAATGACCGATGACAGCTCCTAGACGAGCTATTATACTATATGGTAGATGATGTGGTATCTGCAAGAAACCATGGGATGATCGAGAGTGCTGTTAGTAAAGGAGCCGGAGGGATCCTGTGCTGCCGAAGAAATGGGCTTCAACACGCTCTCGAAGTCCGCGTACACAACAAACGGCACCCTCATTTGCTTGTGCACGTTCGTAAACTCTAATACGCTGTTGAAGTGGTTGGGCATCTTTGTCGCAACGTGGTTGCAGTCTTGTTCGACGTGTTGACGTAATTTATCTTCGGTGTGGAAAAAGACAAGACACCCATCGCAAACCCATTTATACCCATCATACTCAGACAGCTGTTTTCTCACTAGCTTCCCCAAATCCTTGATCAAACAGTAGTGCGTGTTATCCCCATCTTGGATGTACAAAAGGTTGACGTGCCGATCCCTCTTGCGTGCTGTAAAGTGAAGCGGTCCCACGATGGACTTGCCTTCTACACCAAAAACGTTAACACTGATATTATTTTGCTCCTCGAACTTAGGTATGTTCTTAATCAACATCGGAAACTGCACTCCTGTTACGTCGAGTACAGTCGAGTAGTGCGGATAACTAGACACTCTGTGAGGGTTGAAATCAGTGGGATGAAGAGCTGCCACAACGCTCCAGGCAAAGCATGCGTCATCGTTGTTCTGCACGTTAACAACGGCTTGTTTCTCCCTTACCCATTTTGGTAAAGGTATATGCGAAGATCCTCGCAAAGGGTTGTACTTGTTTATATTCACCTCCAAGTATAATGCATTTTTCAGAGTCCAACCTAAAATAAGAAAAAAATAATAATTTTTCAAAACTTACCAGAATCTCGTTCTTGAAATTCGTCTGACTTAGCCGACATCCTCTCCACAAAGGAATTGTAGACATCCCCTAGGTTGCTGGATGACGTGATAATCATGTTTCGGGTGTTGAGAGATTTCACGTCATCAACACACTCCGGCACTCCCATCTTGGTGTATCCACCAAACACCTCCAAGTTTATCTTGAGGGAGGAGTGTATATTCAACTGTTCCCCGACTAAGGCTATGAACCTCTCACTCTGGTTGCGGAGGAAGTCTAGGATGCCTAGAAATAACTAAGTTAAACACTAAATACTTATAAAAGAAAAATACGTACTTGTAGAGTCAACATTATTAATTCGGTATGTAGCTATTCTGTTTTTAAATGCGGTGCTCACTACTTCCACACCCCCATCCAGGACACTGCTAGCAGCAGTCTTGTGCGCGTTCGAGCGTTGGTGGGATGCCAAGTTGGCAACATCCACACCGCATTCCACACATCTCCGCAATCTCTTGGGAGCAGGTCCCCCAACTATCGGCGCAGCCGGTCGTTTAACTCCGGATGGGCCGGCAACTGGTTCCACCACACCATGCTTGGTGTCCTTGTGACGTTTAAGGTTGTACTTACGGTTGAAGGATTCCGGGCACACATCGCAGGCGAACAAGCCAGTCTTTTGATCTGGCACCGATTCATGTTGTTGGAGCTGGTGTCGTTTTAAACTATCGCTTCTCGAGCTGCACCACAGACATCAAACACGAATGAAGACATTTTTCTATAAAGAATTAAAAACTTGTCAAAGACTTTTTAGCTGTTGTAACTAGTCAAAGACTAAACAGAAACTGAATGATATTGTATCGCACGGTGTTTTTATACCCGGTTGGTATAATTAGGTAGTTTACTTTTAAATTAGGAGAAACCCAACGTCGTTTTGACCTCGAGTTACATTTCAAACCAGTCTATTCACGTCGGTGGAAATTAATTAACTTCTTGCTTACGCACTACAACTATAATTATAGGATGTATCACTTTAACTTTCACTTTCGTGACTTCCCAGCATGAGGAAATGAGGAGTTATCTCCACATTACACAAGCATCCACATTTCCACACACATTTTACATGTAAATTCCCATAAGGAACAAATGAGGAGATTCATCTCCACATTTCCGCATACATCCACATTTCCGCACACATTTACATGTATATTCCCATAAGGCGGAAATGAGGAGAATCCCTCATTTCCACACTCATCTGAACCAAATAGTTTTCTTCCGCTAGCCATTGAATCTTTCGAGATAACCCTATCTTGTTTGGTATCAATTAATATTAGAATTTTCTCAGCTACCTGAATTTCTATGAATTTCTTAGATTGCGCCGTCCCCCAGGGAGCTACCCCAATTTTAAGATTTTTTACCAAGATCGATTTCTGAGCGTCCACATAAATTTTTTATACATGTGGCACTTTGAAAGACTTTGAAAGTATAACTTTGCAGGGGGTGGTTCTATTGCAAATCTGTTTGCAGATTCGAATTTTACGTAAAATTCTAGACTAACAAGATGTGCCACATGTATAAAAAATTTATGTGAACGCTCAGAAATCGATCTTGGTAAAAAATCTTAAAATTGGGGTAGCCCCCTGGGGTACGGCGCAATCTAAGAAATTCATAGAAATTCAGGTAGCTGAGAAAATTCTAATATTAATTGATACCAAACAAGATAGGGTTATCTCGAAAGATTCAATGACTAGTTGAAGAAAACTATTTGGTTCAGATGAGTGTGGAAATGAGGGATTCTCTTCATTTCCGCCTTATGGAAATATACATGTAAATGTGTGCGGAATGATGTGAAATGTGGAGATGAATCTCTCATTTGCTCCTTATGGAATTTACATGTAAAATGTGTGTGAAATGTGACTTGGAAATGTGGAGATAAATCTCCTCATTTCATGCTGAAGTCACGAAAGTGAAAGTTAAAGTGATACATCCGATAATTATAGTTGTAGTGCGTAAGCAAGAAGCTAATTAATTTTCACCGACGTGAATAGACTGGTTTGAAATGTAACTCAAGTTCAAAACGACGTTGGGTTCTTCTAATTTAAAAGTAAACTACCAATTATACCAACCGTATAAAACACCGTGCGATACAATATCATTCAGTTTCTGTTTAGTCTTTGACTAGTTACAACAGCTAAAAAGTCTTTGACAAGTTTTTAATTTTCTTTATAGAAAAAATGTCTTCATTCGTGTGTGATGTCTGTGGTGCAGTTTTCTCGAGAAGCGATAGTTTAAAACGACACCAGCTCCAACAACATGAATCGGTGCCAGATCAAAAGACAGCTTGTTCGCCTGCTATGTGTGCCCGGAACTCAC
Organism: Platerodrilus igneus; assembly: GCA_036346225.1. Taxonomy (NCBI): domain Eukaryota; kingdom Metazoa; phylum Arthropoda; class Insecta; order Coleoptera; family Lycidae; genus Platerodrilus; species Platerodrilus igneus. Next base: position 318,041 of record JARFIW010001386.1, read on the forward strand.
CCGTAAGGACAACCTTAAACGTCACAAGGACACCAAGCATGGTGTGGTGGAACCAGTTGCCGTCCCATCCGGGTTAAACGACCGGCTGCGCCGATAGTTGGGGACCTGCTCCAAGAGATTGCGGAGATGTGTGGAATGCGGTGTGGATGTTGCCAACTTGGCATCCCACCAACGCTCGAACGCGCACAAAACTTCTGCTAGCAGTGTCCTGGATGGGGGCGTGGAAGTAGTGAGCACCGCATTTAAAAACAGAATAGCTACATACCGAATTAATAATGTTGACTTACAAGTACGTATTTTCTTTATAAGTATTTAGTGTTTAACTTAGTTATTTCTAGGCATCCTAGACTTCCTCCGCAACCAGAGTGAGAGGTTCATAGCCTTAGTCGGGGAACAGTTGAATATACACTCCTCCCTCAAGATCAACTTGGAGGTGTTTGGTGGATACACCAAGATGGGAGTGCCGGAGTGTGTTGAGGACGTGAAATCTCTCAACACCCGAAACATGATTATCACGTCATCCAGCAACCTAGGGGATGTCTACAATTCCTTTGTGGAGAGGATCTCGGCTAAGTCAGACGAATTTCAAGAACGAGATTCTGGTAAGTTTTGAAAAATTATTATTTTTTTCTTATTTTAGGTTGGACTCTGAAAAATGCATTATACTTGGAGGTAAATATAAACAAGTACAACCCTTTGCGAGGATCTTCGCATATACCTTTACCAAAATGGGTAAGGGAGAAACAAGCCGTTGTTAACGTGCAGAACAACGATGACGCATGCTTTGCCTGGAGCGTTGTGGCAGCTCTTCATCCCACTGATTTCAACTCTCACAGAGTGTCTAGTTATCCGCACTACTCGACTGTACTCGACGTAACAGGAGTGCAGTTTCCGATGTTGATTAAGGACATACCTAAGTTCGCGGAGCAAAATAATATCAGTGTTAACGTTTTTGGTGTAGAAGGCAAGTCCATCGTGGGACCGCTTCACTTTACAGCACGCAAGAGGGATCGGCACGTCAACCTTTTGTACATCCAAGATGGGGATAACACGCACTACTGTTTGATCAAGGATTTGGGGAAGCTAGTGAGAAAACAGCTGTCTAAGTATGATGGGTATAAATGGGTTTGCGATGGGTGTCTTGTCTTTTTCCACACCGAAGATAAATTACGTCAACACGTCGAACAAGACTGCAACCACGTTGCGACAAAGATGCCCAACCACTTCAACAGCGTATTAGAGTTTACGAACGTGAACAAGCAAATGAGGGGTGCCGTTTGTTGTGTACGCGGACTGCGGACTTCGAGAGCGTGTTGAAGCCCATTTCTTGGGCAGCACAAGATCCCTCCGGCTCCTTTACTAACAGCACCCACCAACACTAAGCCTTCAGCTTCGCATATTACGTTAAATGCTCCTACGACGAGAATTTGGATAAGTTTGAATTGTACAGAGGAGTTGATGCCGCCAAAGTGTTTATGCAAAAGTTGAAGGAGGAAGCCCGCAGATTTGGTAAAATCCTTAAAATTAATGTACCGATGACAGCGTTGGAGCCTTTAGACGAGCTATTATACTATATGGTAGATGATTGTGGTATCTGCAAGAAACCATTGGGAGATGATCGAGTAAGGGATCACTGTCATCTTACAGGGAAATTTCGCTTCGCAGCACATCGCCAGTGCAACATCCAATACCGGATGCCAAATTTCATCCCTGTGGTATTTCACAATTTAAGTGGGTATGATTCCCATTTTATAATTAAGGAATTGGGGTGTGATAAGGAGCGCGTTACAGTGATCCCAAATAACAAGGAAAGATTCATTTCTTTCACAAAGCATGTGAGACTATATGGCAAAGAACCAGGCGTAGAAGAAGATGATGATGATGATGATGAATCTAACAATTCCACAGTACAGCTGCGATTCATCGATTCCCTGCGTTTCATGGCATCAAGCTTGGACAAGTTGGTGAAAAATTTAGAACCTGATCAGTTTGTTGAGCTGAGGAAGTGCTTCCCCGACGACATACAGTTTTCTTTTCTACGCAGAAAGGGTGTGTTTCCTTACAGGTATGTGACAGACGCCGCAGTATTAAATAAGACAAGTCTACCACCCCGAGAGGAATTCTACAATGATCTCACGAATACTGTGATTTCGTTGTCTGAATACGATCACGCTCAGAATGTATGAAACGCCTTCAACATATGCACACTCTGTGAATATAGTGATCTCTACTTGAAGACCGATGTTTTATTATTAACTGACGTGTTCGAAAACTTCCGGGGTGTGTGCTTGAAAACGTACGACTTGGATCCCTGCCAATATATGACAGCACCTAGTCTAAGCTGGGACGCCATGCTGAAATATACTGGAGTTAAACTGGATTTATTTACTGATGTAGAAATGCATCATTTCGTCAAGAAAGGCATTCGCGGTGGGTTAACCCAATGCAGTGATCGGTATGCCGAAATCAATAATAAGTATATGGAGAATTACGTTCCCAGCAAACCCTCCAAATACTTGGCGTACCTTGACGCGAATAATTTGTATGGATGGGCCATGTCCCAACCGCTACCGATAAACGGATTCAGGTGGTTGAAAGAGAAAGAGCTTAACCTCCCGAAAGCCCACATCGATAACATATCTGCAACAGGGGAGAAGGGATACATTCTGGAAGTAGATCTGGAGTATCCAGAAGACCTACACGATCAGCCCAACGATTTGCCGTTTTGTCCGCAGACCATGGTACCTCCCACATCATCCTCCAAGACTCCGAAACTACTCGTCACGTTGCTCGACAAGAGTCATTACATCATACACTACAGAAACATGCAGCAGGCGCTACGTAATAGTCTTAAACTCACCGGCATCCATCGAGTATTGGAATTCGACCAATCGCCTTGGTTAAAACCCTACATCGATTTGAACACCACTTTTAGGACTTCCGCTAGAAATGCGTTTGAAAAAGACTTTTTTAAATTAATGAATACCGCAGTCTTTGGAAAAACGATGGAGAATGTCGACAAGAGGGTTAATGTGAAGATAATTACGCGGTGGGGACACGATGGAAAAAAATTGTGCGCGAGTGGACTTATCGCCCGCCCGAACTTTAACAGTAGTTTAGTGCTAGGTGAGAATTTGGTTATTATACAGATGGATAGGGTAAAAGTTTTGTATAACAAGCCTATATATGCAGGTTTTTCAGTTTTAGATATTTCAAAAACCCTCATGTATGATTTTCATTATAATACCATGAAACATTTGTATCGATCCAAACTCTCACTACTTTATACAGACACTGACTCTGTAGTGTATAGTGTGGAAACAAAATACTTGTATAGTGACATAAGTGCTATTATAGATAATTTCGACACTAGTGACTACCCTCGAGACAACAAATACAATATGCCTCTTGTGAACAAAAAGATTCCCGGCAAGTTTAAGGACGAATTCAACGGCGACTTGGTGTTACAATTTGTTGGGACTAGGGCCAAGTCGTATTGCATCATTAGTGAGAAGGATGTAATTTAAAAAATCACGGGAGTATCGCGTGGCGGGGATTAGTTTAGATAGTTTTAAGGACATTGTGCATAATAATTCTGGTGCCCTTATGCATAGCATGGTATGTATTCGGGGATTCTCCTCATTTCCGCCTTATGGGAATTTACATGTAAATGTGTGTGGAAATTAGGGATTCTCCTCATTTCCACCAAACTATCACCTCCACCTCCTCATTTCCACCTTATGGGAATTTACATGTAAATCTGTGTGGAAATGAGGGAATCGGGTGGAAAAGAGGTTCCAGTATTGCTATATTTACCCTACTGTCTGCATCTATCACTATCTGCGTGCAAAAGTCCGATCCTGGTCTACCTCTACTTCGTTTTTCCTATATCTGCTTGTAATATGTCTCGTACTATTCCCTAAAAATACCTTAGAACGTATCCAGCCCTTCTATTTCTCCAATTTTTTTCGTTTTCCACAGATATCTTTATTCCTCTACTATTTCTATAACTTATTTGTGATAAACCTTGTCTGTCCATGCCATCATCCTTATACATCTGAAGCACAACATTCCAGAAGGCTTCTATCTTTTTCTGTCTGCTTTTCCTACTGCCCCTGTTTCATAGACGTACTGTGCTGCTGTGCTCCACGCATATGCCTTGCCAATTTCCTTCTTGTTTTTATGTTTGTTGTCTTTGAACATATCCCCTGTTTTTTCTTGTTAGATGCAGTTCGGTCACTTTCTATTGTTTTACAGTTATATGCCCTATTTCCCCGATATTCAGTGATATGTGTACTTGAACACAAGTCGAATTAATAGTTTCTCTAATATATCATTTCGCACAATCGACATTAGTTAAAAATATTTCACAACCCACACCTGTAGTTGTTTCTAATAGTCTTTAGATTTAAGTGCACTTATTTTTTTCGTCATTAGATTTTCCGTCTTGAAACTAGTTGAACGCGTAGCTCCACGTATTTATGTTCTGGTATAGCCTATACAGTTCACTAAAATTCCCACAACATCCTATATACACCTCGATTCCCCTTCTATTGCTTTCTAATTATATGCCCTATTTCACCGAGATTCAGTGGTGGAGCATTAGAAAAATCACATCTAAGGTATGCGAAGGGGGTTAAGCAACCAGTGGCTGCCAAGGATCCCCCAACACTTAGACATTTGTCGAAATAATAGTTTTCCAGTAAATACTTTCGTACAATTAAGATTAGTTGAGTATATGCCAAGATCAATATCTGTAGTGGTTTATAACAATCATCATGTTTAAGTACATTTATTTCTTTCGTCATTAATTTTCCATCTTGCGATTGGTTGGATGCGTACCTTGATCAATTTCTATTCTGAGCTAGCCTAGACATTTTCCTGAAATTCCCACATCCTACATCTTTGACTATATGTGTGCAATAGTCTAACCTAGGTCTACCTCTACTTTTTTTTTCTATCTCTACTTTTAATATATTCCGCAGTCTTGGTATGTGACCTATCATCCTATCCCTCCTATTTATTACTGTTTTTCACATATTTCTTCCTTCCCCTACCATTTCTAGTACTTCTTTGCTCTTAACTTTGTCTGTCAATAATATCTTTATCATACGTTTGTAGCACCACATTTCAAAGGCTTCAACCTTTTTCTTGTCCGCTTCTTCTACTGTCCAGGCTTCACAATCGTACTCCACACATATGTTTTAAGCAATCTTTTCCTTATTTCTATGTTTGTTGTCTTTGTATACAGTAGTTGCTTTTTCTTGTTAAATGTAGCACGACCTTGTGCTAATCTTTGTTTTATATCTTTTGTGCTTTCTCCATCTTGCGTTATTTGCCTGTAAATCACCTGTCTCATACATATAGCATACAAGTTGGAAAAGATGTTCTGTTACTGCTTGTCCAGCGGCTTTTACATTTTCTTCTTGCACCTTTTCTGTACCCGTCGCTTTACCATTTTTCAGACCCTTTAATGCTAATTCAAACTCATCCCGCAGTATAGGATATTCCAAGTCATCATTTTCAATGTGTGATTCCTGTTCCAATGCTGTTAGTTCCTCTCCTGCATATAAATTCCCTATATGTTCCTGCCATCTAACCACTTTCTCGACATTTTCTATAATAACGTTTCCTCTCGCTTCCCTTATATTTTTGCTATACGGTTTTATTTCCCTAAAATTCATTCTAATTAGTTTCTATGCTTCGTCTGTCTTTCCTATTTCCATCTTAGTTTGTACCTCATTGCACTTTTCATCAATCCAGTGTTCTTTAGCTTTCCTGCATTTGCGAATTTAAATTTATGTGCGGTCATCATAATTACAATGTTGTGGTCAGTGTCTGTATTTGATTCTGGATAGCTTCTCCGGTCTTTTACTTGATTCCTACACCGTTGTCTAATAAGAATGTAATCTATTTGATATCTTCCTATATACCCTGGTATCTTCCACGTGTATTGTGTTCTAGCATGGTGTTGAAATAATGTGTTTGTGATGGTTAAATTGTTTTAGTCGCAAAATTCTACCAACCTATTTCCCCTGTTGTTTCTCGAACCTAAACCAAATAAACCTACTACCGCTCCTTCCCTACCCCCACCTACCGCTGCATTAAAATCCCCGTTATTATTAAATTTTCTTGTCCTTTTACGTTTCAAAAATAACAAATCTAAAATTTACATTCGAACTGTACAACTATTATTTCTCGATGCACTACTACTTTGAAGAGCCAACTAATAACAATTTAATACTTGCAGAAAACAATTTATATGAATCCACTATATCCTCTAGTCATTACTTACAGCCTAAACAAGCCACCTTCAATTATATAGTTAACAGATTGTTTGATTTTCCTTTAAATAATGAACTCGCTCTTATTAATCAATTGGTTTTCTGGTACCATAACAGATAATATTGTTATAAAGTATATAACTAGAATTGACATTCATAAATGGACGTCTTTTCAATCATAACTATTAATGACAGTGTTTGATATGTAAAACTTTCGTTTCGTTGTACTAGTAAAAGACTTAGTAAAATATTTACACAAGTTAATCTCCAAATTCGTTTTGGCAATTCTCACAAGATTAAAGATTTGTTAGGTAATCCAAAAACAAAGTTACGTTACGTTCCATTTCGTATCTGTAAATTTACTAGCACTCTAATTTAAAAACCATCTTAATTTTTACTTATTTAAATTTGCGGTTCACTACAATTTTACCATTTCAAGTAGCTCAGTTAAGCAAGCAACTTCGGTTGTCCTTTTATTAAATTTACCAGTCCATATTGATTTATACTTTCTGGTTTCTTATTTAAGCATAAGGTTGATAAAGATTTTCTGAATGTTGCTAGTTTAGTTGTAATTAGGTAAAACAGTATGCCATCTTTGAATGATATAAATATGCTCAAACTTATTTTTATCCTATATGGAATATCCATATGATAAAAAAAACATGCTTTTCCCTCTTACCTGACTGATAGGTAATTGATGGGTAATGTTTTTTAATAGAAATTTTAATGTTTTCAGCTCGATTTGTAACCAATATTCTCTGGATTTTAGCGCACATTCTTAATCGTATATTTTACTCTAAAATTCTTAGGTTCTTGAAACTAATGTTTACATGTTCGTACTACAGAAATATCACATTGTCGTTACTACACATTTTGTTTGATTGCCGTTGGGTGCAGATAAAGTTATGAGATAAGAATCTTGCAGTTACCTAAGACCCTCAAAAGCCTACGTGAACGAACATCTTTAAATGCCAACAGGTACGATAGCTTTATTTACCTACTATACGTAGGCTTGCAAGTAGTAGGTAAGTATTTAGAGATGATGAGCGCAAAATACTGTCATTACTAGAATAAGGATTTTAGGTAGTTTGGTATGATAATGTTTCTATAATAATGAATAGCTGTGTTAATTGGTTTCGTAATTGCAGATGGGCTTGATAATTAACCATCATTTGCGTTAGTGACTAACTATTGGTGCTGATTGGTTGCTTACTCCTAAGCGCATATTGTAAACATTTATTTTGTGTATCAGGCTTAATAACTGCTAGTGATTCGAGCTCGTGGTCGTCATCGTCAACATACATCTAGCAAGTAAGTAGGTAAGATTTATTCGTATAGTTATTTAGGCTTATTGGTGTATTTAGATTTTGAAATCGTTTTGCACTTGTCGTCCTGAGTCGTGTGTCCTGCTGTTTCGTGTTATAGATAACCCACCCCAATCTACGACTGTGTTTAGCGAGGCATTCGTTTTCTTTCCTTTCTTTACATTCCTTTGCTACCGTAATTCGGCAGACCATTTCCTTACTGATTTTGTTCTTCTCTTACTGGCCCGCCCTCTAGTCCTACGTGTAACAGTTGGCATGTTGTAAATATCGGCAATTTATGAAACTAATAGTTCGGAGTTAAGAATATTGTAAAAATATTTTGTTCGTACTAAGAGAAATGCATCAATTCCAGTAGAAAAAAGATGTTTTTCATCTTAGAGGTGGTAAACACGAATGCTCACTTATCAGCAAGAATATTCTTGAAATCAGTTGTTCTATTAAGCAAGAAAACATTAAACAGTTAAAAGCAGTGTCAGTGGGTTTCTTATTGGATGCATACTAACACTTGAAATAATTAAACGCCCCGCCGAAACGCTAAATAAAGAACCCGTAACCTATAATATTTGCCATCTCTATCGGTTTATGGGTTTAAAACTTCTAAGTGAGATAAACGAAGATTTCATCAAATAATTTAAGTTCGTATTTCATAATTGTCGAATGAATAGTCAATTTAATTTTGTATTTTCGTTCTATATAAATGTTTTCAACAAAGAATATTAAAGTTTCCGAGACAATAAATCTTATGACGCGTAATATAGCTGAACTGATTTATTATTCAATATTTTCTCTTTGAAAATTGAATCGCTATTTGATTTAACGAAGCTTGTAAAACAAAAGAAAAACAAAGCCTTTAGCATGAAAATCGATTCATGCTTCTAAACGACCGTGGCGAACGTTGCATTCACTGAATAGAGATATCAACAGAGTTAGAAGATTTGGCAAATTTCTATTGTATTAACGAAAATGCACATCGAATCGATTTGAATTTGTGTTATCATAGAAGTAATTATTTAGAAACTTGGTGCGTAACAGGCAACTAGCTAAATTATTTGCAAAGTTTAGTGCGTACCCTAAGTCTAAATTCTATTGATGCACGTACCATTTGTTGCTACAAGAGAAATTGATTGTAAGATAGCTTTACCTTCGCAAGCCAAATCCCGAAGCCGGTAGGAAATTTTTGTTGTGCTAATCGCCCCAGAGAATTACAACTTTTTCATTTCATAATTTTAATGATATAAAAAACATGCACAACTTACGTTTCAAATTTTTAATAATTTCTGAAAGAACAAAAAGCACGCGAGGCGAAATTATTAAGCATTTGCTCCACTTTCGGTTATTGCATTAACAGAAACTGGACACTTGTCGCATCGTTACCGACTGCCTGGATATTGCATACCTTTGCTGTTTAGACGGCATGAATCAAATCCTGTAGACCGAATTTCACTAATGGATTTGAGTTAAGAAAGGTCAAAGATTAATAATGCGGATCTTCCCGGTCAATTTTTTGGTCCATATTTTGTTTACTCTCTCTACCCTTATTTGTAAAGAGAATGTATTGAGTACATGCTATAAAATCATTTTAATGATTATTTCAGTATTAATTTATAGTTTTTTAATGGTAAAAGTCAGGATGGATTGTTCAATGTAAAAAACAAAAATAAAAGTAATAAAATCTTTTTTGTTAATAAAAGACAATTTTATAAAAAAATAGTGAATTTAAACAAAAATATACGTAAAAGAGGCAAGCAATTACTCATTTATACTTAGACAACCGTTATTAATATTTTTACATAAAGAAATACAAAATAATTCTGATTTTTTGCAACTGCAAGACATTGTGCGACAATTTGCAGTACATTTACAAGGTTGAATTAATGACTCTGCGAGAGACGGCTTAGTCATTTGTCGTGGACGTAAGTCACCATTTAGCTTTCCATAACCATATACACAATAATCAATGGGGTGTAATTGTGTTTGATGAGAATTTTTCCAAATACATTTTTATATTTTTACACTCTTCTTATCTTGTGTTATTTGGCTTCCTAGGTAGCAAAAATCCTTAGCTTCTTGTAAATTCTCGTTACCTATTTGTATTCTTGTTTTTTATTTATTTTCCCCTCCTTTGCATACTAGAAGTTTAGTTTTATTTTTGTTAATTTTTATAACGTGTCTCTCTGTTAGAACGTTTCCATTTCATTAAGAGCAGCTTCTGACTCCTCTTTGCTCGATGCTAATACCGCTATACCATCTGAAAATCTAAGCATATCAATCTTTTGTCCCTGCATAGTAATTCCAAATGTCTTTCTGCGTTTGATAGTATTTATTGCCTTATTGCCTATACAAGTCAAAAATTAATAGGAATAGGGTACTTTCTTGCCTCACCCATTTCCTACTCTAATTCTATTACCGCCGTTTGGTCTTTGTATAAGCTATGAACTATCCGCGTATCCCTAAAACTCAATCCAATCTTTTTGAATATTACGAACATTTTTTTCCATTTTACATTGTCGAATGCTTTTTCCAGATCTACAAACCCTATATACACGCTTTCCCCCTTTTCTATTGTTTTCTCCATTATCATCCTCAGAGCTAAAATAGCCTCCGTGTTCCCCAGTTTTGCCTAAACCCAAATTGATCTTCTTCTAGCATTTCATCAGCTCGTTTTTCCACTCGTTTCCGTACAATTCTCGTTAATATGTTTGACACGTGTGCTGTCAAACTTATTGTTCGAAAATTTTCACTTTTATCTATGCCTTCTTTCTTGGTATAGTTACTATGATGTTACGTTTGAAATCTTTGAGTATCTCGCCTGTATCATACATATAGATTACAAGCTGGAAGAGATGTTCTGTTACGGCTTGTCCAGCGGTTTTTAGAGTTTCTGCTTGCACCTAAACTGTACTCGGCGCCTTACCATTTTTCAGACCCTTTAATGCTAATTCAAACTCATCTCGAAGTATGGGATATCCCAAGTCATCATTTTCAATGTCTGATTCCTGTTCTAATGCTGTTAGTTCCTCTCCTGCATATACATTCCCTATATTTTCTTGCCATTTAACCACTTTCTCTACATTTTCAATAACAACGTTTCCTCCCGCGTCCCTTATATTTTTGTCATACGGTTTTATATCCCTAAAATCCATTCCAATTAGTTTGTATGCTTCGTCTGTCTTTCCTATTTTCATCTTAATTTGTACCTTTTTGCACTTTTCATCAATCCATTATTCTTTAGCTTTCCTGCATTTGCGAATAATTTCTCATTTTATGACTTTGTATCTCTGTTTTCCTGTTTCGTCTGATCTATTTTTCTATTTTTGTCTTTCTTCTATTAAATTCAGGATATTATTTGTTATCCATGGTTTCTTATTTTCTTTTTGTGTATACCCCAGAATATCTCTGGCCGTCATGTCTAGGCCGGATTTAATGTTATTCCATTTTGTTTCTACTTCGTTAGTATCAGATATTATCCCGATATCTTTCAGCAATTCATTTGACTTTGTTTCAAATATTTCGTGGATATCTTTATCTTTTAGCTCCTCAAAGTCGAAGTGCGTTTTTCAGTTCTTCTTTATCAGATTTTTAAATTTAAGTGCGGCCTTCATAACTATGATGTTGTGGTCAGTGTCTATATCTGCTTCCGGGTAGCTTTTACAGTCTTTTACTTGATTTCTAAACCGTTGTCTAACAATAATTTAATCTATTTGATATCTTTCTATATCTTCTGGCATTTTCCACGTGTATCATCTTGTAGCATGACGTTGGAATAATGTGTTTGTGATTGTTAAATTGTTTTTGTCGCAAAATTCTACTAGCCTACTTCCCCGGTCATTTCTTGTGCCTAAACTAAATAAGCCTACTATACTGCTTCTTTCATGCCCTCACTTACCACTGCACAAAAATCTCTCGTACCTACTAAATTTTCATGTTTTTAAACGTATCTTAATATGTCTTTCATATCTTTGTAGATCACTTCTACCTCTTCGTCACTGTAGCTAGAGGTGGGCATGTGTACTTGTATTATTACTGTGTTTACCGGATTAGATTCTATTCTAGCCATGAGTACCCTTTCGTTCTTTTGTAAGTAGTTTTCTACACACTATCCTATTTTCCTATCTTTTTCGCGTAACTATCCCCACACACGAATTTCCTTCCTCTGCTTCTGCATGAATTACCCTGAAGTTTCTACTAAAAAAATCCCCCGCTTCTGGCACGGAACTTCGCTGATTCCTACTGTGATTAGTGATAACCTATTCATTTCAATTTTCAGGTTCTCTATCTTACCTACTTGCTTCTTACTTCTAACATTCCATGCTCCGACTCGCAAAATGTTCCCGACCCTTATTCTGAACTTTCCAATCGTATCCTCCGAAGTACTCCGCTCCCGGAAATCCGAATTAGGGCCTATTTTAGCTCCGGAATCCTTTACCCCAGAAAGTGCCATCATGTTTATGATATTTTAAGTACGCTGTGTACTTGGGAGGTAATGTGGTGGTTTCCCGTTTTCCTACACATTGAGGTAGTGTGTCTTAGACTACCATACTGAACCCTATAGTCTCTGCCAATCTAAGTACCGAAGAAACCGCTGCCCTCTTTCGGGGACCTGTCTTAGTCTGGTTCTTCACTAAAAACCCTACTACTTTGGGTGGATCTGTAGTTTGGCGCTTTAACTCATTAGAACACCCAAGCCATTTCATGTTTTTAAACGTATCTTAATATGTCTTTCATATCTTTGTAGATCGGCTCTACCTCTTCCTCACTGTGGCTAGAGGTGGGCATGTGTACTTATATTATGACTGTATTTACCGGTTTAGATTCTAATCCAACCTTTTTTTTCGCATAACTATCTCCACGTCCGAATTTCCTTCCTCTGATCCTGTATGAATTACCATAAAGTCTTCTATCAAAAAATTTCCCCGCCTCTGACCACCGAATTTCGTTGATACCTATTACATCTAATGCTATCCTGTGCATTTCAATTTTCAAGTTCTCTAGCTTACCTACTTGATTCATACTTCTGACGTTCCACGCTCCGACTCGCAGAATGTTCACGACTATTTTTTTATAATTTCCGATCACATCCCCGAGGTAGCTCCCTCCCGGAGATCCGAATAGGGAACAATTTTAACTCCGGATTTTTTTACTCCGGAGGATGCCATCATCTTTAATAACAATTTAAGTACGCTGTGTGCTTGGGATTTAATATGGTGGTTTCCCGTTGCCTTCCACATCGCAGTGTGTGTCTTAGAATGCCCCGACTCAAATGCTCTTTGCTACTCTCAGTACCGAAAAAGTTATTCTTTCGGGGACTTCTCTTAGTCAGATCACTGGAACGCGCAAGTCATTCCACCGTTCTAGTAATCTAGAACTTCTTCAAAGTGCAGGTCATTTTACTATCTTTTTGTAATAATAATTATATTAGTTAAGCTTTCAAATTTGATAATAAGTTAATTTAATAGTATCACGCCGTCATATCGCCAAGCCCACCTTGTTGGTCAAAAATGTTTCAGACAAATTCTACGTATATTTAGCTGTAGAATTCAAACCTTTAATAAAAGAGTAGGGGCTCTTATTAGGACTTTAACATTAATCTCTGCTCTACCTTCAAGGGCGGGTGACGAAGAAGTAAATTTGGCAATATTGTATTTCCTGCGCGGATTGATTAAATTTGGTTAAGGGACAAAGTTTTCGTAGAGTGCGTATTATTCGAGATATTTGAAAGTTTCAAGTTAAAAAAATCACCCGATATAGTATCGATTAATAAAAGAATTACGATGTATCGATTAAAATTGAAATTATCTAAGGGAAGCATGTACACGTTATAATGGAATTCTTCTTCAATTGTAAAAAGACATTTAAGTGTTACATTGAGGCGGCTTTTCACTGCCTCTTATGATCAGCCGCCACTGATGGTCAATTTATACTGGTGCTTCTTGAATATATAGATGCACTGCAGTTTATTTTTACAATACCGTTAATAATATTGCTATCATAAGTAATCAAGACTTTTTTTTTAAAATAGCTAACTATTAGTGTTACTAGAAACGCTTTCTGCGTTCGACATCAAGGCATTTCCTGAAAATTCAATACTATGTATTCAAATAATACGTACAAAGTTAGGGAGAGTGGCACATATTCCAATAGCAGATTAAGTGTGAATTATGTCCTTTAACAGAGGTTTAGTACCGTGCACAACGTATTAAGCGGATACAGATGGGTGCGGTTTTTGTTAAATATACATGCATGGCTAATACAGTGGACACGGCAAAGCACAGACATCAAAATTTAATTAAAGAGGGTGTATGTGTTTATGAAGGGATATTTGCATTTCCATTTTAACCAATACGTCAGTATAAATCACCTTTATGCTACATAACAGAGATGCTAAATGCGTAGCTAACCAATACGTTTGCTTTTCACATATTCATCAACAATGTTCATCGGCTAAACAGTTGAAAACTTTTATACAGAATTAATTCAGTAACAAGAGAACTGGATACATCTACAATCGTATTTCCGTAATTTTACATATATATATATATATATATATATATATATATATATATATATATTGCTATGATAATAAGAATACTTAAGGGTACATAAAGTCGCAGGGGAGGTATATTTCATGTAAATAGTATAAAAATCAAGAAAACCAAACATTTATGTCATAAAAGGTACATAATTCGTTAATTACGCAAAAAGCAAATAGAAAGCACTTTGTATAAGATCAATAACTGGCCACAGTTTGCAAACAAAAATATTCCTTCGTGAATATAAGATAGCAAATTGGACCACCATAAATCATAAACGTTTACCTGATATCACAAGGTCGAGAATTTCTTATTAACAATAGAAGCCCAAGGTAAAGTTGGATGGAAAACGGCTCGAGGAAAAGAAAAACTCTTTAAAGATAAACGGCTAGTAGAGTGTTAGCTCTGGGTAGATCATGAGCTTGGGTCATGGGATGTCTATTGACCAAAAATGTAGATAATGAGCGCCACCGTATTTTTCAATACAACAACCTACAAAAATTATCTGTACTTGTGTTGGGGGAATGCGGAAACCTTAAATTTACACCACTTATATAGCCACAAAACCTGAATTTCACCTATGTAAAGCACTTAACGAAATCTCAATTACTAGATGTCTTACAGATGTCTCGACTTAACCTATGAACAAATAAATGCACAACTTGGACACCGTTTGTGTCCTTAAAAAAAATATTCACCAACAATAATATAATAGAATTTATGTTCCAAAAGTATACACCTAGGGTATTTGTTATCATTAGACACAATGTTTGTTCATGAATGGCCTATAAATTTTACTTGAATTTTAATAATAAAAGAGTTATGCAAAAATAGCTTCTATTCAATTAAATTCACTTGATTTGTTTTAACATAATCTTTTCAACTAAAATGTTTATAGAACAGAATATTAGTATGGTTCTGTATTCAAAAAAAAACATAAAGATCCTAAATTGAATATTTTTGAATAAATTTACTATAAAGTTTGAGCTCTCTTAATAATTCATATTACATATTCTAATCTTTAGCCATCTGTAGTACTACGTCGACTTCACAATTAAATTTAATTATTTAACGTCTTATAAAATTGCGCCTTTCAACATAGAGTTAGTTTTACTTAATATGTATAAAAAAATTCATCACGTTGTTTAAGAATCAAATTACATGACCTCAAAGTTACTAAAGATACTTTTAAAGTAGCGTAAAATAACATGTGATATTTAAATTGGATAGCTAGATTTTTTGACATCATATGTCAATAACAACTTATTCAGTGTAGTCCACGCTATCTGTTTGTGAAATAATTACGATAAGCAAACTGCATAGCCATCTTTAAAATTTTGCAAGGTTACAAGTTTATTAAGGAATCGTTCTTTTTCTAAATAATTTTTAAGTTAACTAAATCAAGGTAAAACTTTAACCTTCTACCTTTAGTAAAACATTTAAATAATTATAATTGGGATTAGAGACTAAATATCACTCACGTGTCGAAGTACAGTGCGACCAAAAGAATTTGAACTTATGACATCAGATGTGGAATATTCCATAAACATCTGCGATGCACAAACAGGAAACACATCATTACGAATGAATTTAATGCTGCAACTATAAAAGATCTTCTAAACAAAACATTATTTAACCAAACCAATTCTTCATTAAGTACGTCCTATAATTTTCTTGTATTTCAAATCTCAAAACTAAATTTTCATTTCAGCATTATATACTATATTTACGACATTGACGATATTTATGATATTGCACTATGAGGAAAACATTAATAAAATTTATTTAGTTAATTATACCAACTGTTTTAATGATGGGGGACCTCTATTTCTTGGCCAGCCGGAATCTATTGAGCTGCTACAGGTGGAACACAAAATGAAATCTGTACGCTACAGCTGCCAAAAACCACATTCCGACACAAAGGTTAAATCAATTATATCTTCTTGCAGACGGTATTACAGACCATGTGCCTGTCTAACATCTTAAATTTTCCACGCCGCTGATAGCAGCTTACCTGTTCGGACGCTGATAGAAGAGTGACCCGAAATGACAACTTGACGATTCTTATTATAGGACTTAGACCTATAAAGCGAAGGAGCGCATATGCTATTGTAAATTTTATGAATTATTTTTAGTGATCAGAAATTTATAAATTATATTTTTATTTTATTGAGATATTATATTACATTAATAAGCAAAGTGTAACCGAATAAAAAAAAAACGTTACAAGTTAAAGAAAGAAAGCTTACTTTGTAATAACTTAAACACATTCATCAAAACAAATGATTTTGGAAACCATTTAATCCGTTTTTAAACATTTAAAACATTCTCAAGCGCCAAACTAAATTCTAATCACCATGTATGAAATCAATAACAAACTACAGTCAATAAAAGAAAACTCATTCTGTGATAGCTTAACAACATTTAGCAAAATAAATAACTCTGGGCACAACTCAATTCATTTTAAAAACATTTAAAACATTAATAAACTCCAAATAAATACAAATTAGGCTTTTTTAAGAGTGAAACAAATCTTTTTCAAACTCGGCGCATTTCCGTGAAGACTGAAAATCAATGGAATGCATATAATTTGTACCGGTTTGCAATAATCATACTTTAGAAAAACAAGCATATTTCATAACGCAATAAGACATACATATTGGGGAAAAAGGTGTATGTGACTCTAGATATGAAGCAATCGCCAGATTTTTAAAACGTGGCTTGGGTAAACAAAATATGGAATTATAATTTTTGGCGTACATGCAAATCAAATGTAATGTTTAACAAATTCCAACACAAAAGCTTGACGTAGGTGCAAATTTAAATGAATAGCGTAAGGAACTTTCAATAAAACTCAACAGGTTGAAGATAGCATGTAATGTCAACGCCTCTGCCATGGTCGAATAACAAGATAGCAAGCGGTCAACCAATAACAGCACGTCGAACGTCTTGGTCTTTATATTGGACCAAAACTGATAAGATGCATTCATTCCATAAACCGACGCGCGGCTTTAACAGTCAAGACAGGTTTGTTACATGAAATCAAAATTGAGTGAATTCGAAAATAACATAAAGCAATATAGCAAATTAAAGAATTCAAGTGAAATACAGTGAAAGTGCACTTTAAAATACGAAAACTCTCCCGTTAATATAAAAACGTAAGTCTAAATTTAATTAATAAGTAAAATTTTTACAATTTATTGATGTAGGGCAACTAGTGAACCAACTAATGAATTAACTAATCAAACAGCTAATGAACCAACTAAGGAACTAACTAATGAACCAATTAAGGAATTAACTAATGAACTCACTATAAAGGTAATCCACTAAATAATCTCACTAAACAAAGAATTGAAGAACTCCAATTAAATGGTATAATTCTAGAGAGACAGAGCATTGGATACACGCCAAGCTAAGGGTTAACGACTGTAACTAGCAACCGATCTGGGTCAAAAAACTCCTGTAAGAATCAACAGAAAGGTATAAGGTCAGAATCTAATTTTAGAATTTATAATATATTTAATTTCTTGCTTTAAATATTTAATTAGCGTAAAACTTTTATGTAAAATAAATAATTTAGTGTACTAAAGACGTAGAGTTGTAAATGGTACATTTTCTTACTTAATTATACAAATTTTGGTGAATTTCGTTTACCACATTCAAGTATATGAAGTGTTAGAGGGGAGTGGGTAAATATCATATCGTCGTTCACTCTGTGCAGGGCGTCTCTGAGCTAATTGGGGCATAAAATTTAACTGAATTGATTTAAGATTATTTTAGATTATTTTAGAGGCACAGAGAGGTGGAGAGCAGCAGGCACCTGAGCGTTACATACATCTGGCGTGCGGCGATATCGTGGCAATATATACATATATATATATATATATATATATATATATATATATATATATATATTCATATATAAATAATATAATGCTTGGTGACCTTGCAGGAATAATACTTTTTCTTTGTAGGTTTTTTTTTAGGTCTGCTGGATTTAAATAAATACTTTTTTATGGCCTAAATCTTCGCATATATATTTTTTATGCTTGATCACAGGCTACAACTGTATTAACGTTTTATAAGAGATGAACAAAGATAAGAAAAACTTACAGTGAGGATGGTTGAAATTGACATCAGTGTTTGGAATAAAATAACGTTTTTATAGAATAAATATTAATGTAAATAGTGTAAGTAAAATGACAGTGTCATTTTTGATAAAAGTTTATTATTTGTTTTTAACGACAGTGTTGGTTTGTGAATGTATGTGCATGTAGGTGTATGTTTGCATGTGAGGGTGAAGTGTGTTTGTGTAAATTTGTATGTTTGTGTGTGTGTGTCTGTGTGTGTGTGTGCGCGTGTGTGTGTGTATGCATGTGTGTGTTGTAATAGTGATTTAATTGGAATCTGTGTCATCAACAATTGAGTATATATAAATGTAAAATAAACAAAACAAAAAAAGAAAGAAAGAGAAACTAATAAAAGTAGAACAAAATCTTTTTAAAAAGACTTTCTTGGAGATGTGCTACATCTATAAAAGCCCAAACAACTTAAACAAAAATGGACATTGACAACCTAAGCGTCATATATTCATACTTATTAAAATTTAAACATTAAATGCCTTCAATAATACTTAAACTCCTCACCCTCAACCACTTTTTATTTCTTTCTTTTTTCGTTTTGTTTATTTTACATTTATATATACTCAATTTTGATAACACAGATTCCAATTAAATCACTATTACAACACACACACATACACACACACACACACAGACACACACACACATACAAAATTATACAAACACATTCACCCTCACATGCACACACACACACACACACACACACACACACACCTACATGCACATACACTCACAAACCAACACTGTCGTTAAAAACAAATAATAGACTTTTATCAAAAATGACACTGTCATTTTACTTACACTATCTACATTAATATTTATTCTATAAAAAACATTATTTTATTCCAAACACTGATGTCAATTTCAACCATGCTCACTGTAAGTTTTTCTTATCTTTGTTCATCCTTTATAAAGCGTTAATACAGTTGTATAGCCTGTGATCAAGCATAAAAAAAATATATGCGAAAATTTAGGCCATAAAAAAGAGTATTTATTTAAATCCAGCAGACCTAAAAAAAACCTACAAAGAAAAAGTATTATATTCATATATATACATACATATATATATATATATATATATATATACATATATAAAATAGGATCTGACAAATCAAGTAACGAACTGCTTTAAATATAAACTATAGGTTGTTTAATTAAAATATTGGGAACTATTTAGTTCGAAAGAAATGCTTCAAGTAAGGTGTATTTATTTTTATTCCTGACGTTTCGAACCTCTTTGGGTTCTTTTTCGAAGGCTAAAATGGTGACACAGTTAAAATAAAATTGCTTAATTGAAAACTTACATATAAATTTACACTATCATTCTAACTTCAACTAGCGAAATCTTCAATAATCCAAACTTTAAAAACATTTAAACTATAAAAAATCTTAAAACTAATTATTAACAATTAATGTGAAAAATTTTGATTGAAACTATCGAAAATAATACAAAATGTCAAATTTAGAATAAGGCATACGCCTTCTAAAGAATCAAATAACTTAATCTATAGGATTGTATATTTTTAACTATTAAATTTGTAAAGGGAAGTGTAAACCGCACTTAAGTTGTCTATATCACATTTTGAATTTATATTATTTTTAGTCCTGTTGATATGGTATGACTCTAAAAACAGTCTTTTTTTATAATCACATTCAACTTCAATTATTTTAAAATCAATAAAATTGGGGTTGTGGCGAGTGGTTTGGACATGTGACGATAGGGCGCAAGACATCTTTCCAATTTTGGCGTCACTTTTATGTTGGGTTAATCTTCTACAAATGTACTGTTTAGTTTGCCCAAGGTATAAGCCCCCGCTTTGAAAATAATGCATATCACAACTGCAAAAAATTTTTAAAACAAAATCCAGATCTAATAGTAACCAGAGCTGATAAAGGAGCAGTCACAGTAATCATAGACAAACAAGAGTACATAGACAAGTCTTTAGAACTTTTAAACGACACCAACACTTACGAAATTCTAACTAAAGATCCAACACTAAACATCCAAAAAAAGAACAATGAACATATCCAATATTTATTTAATAAAAAAATGATCAACACCGAGATTAAAAATCAACTAAAGATCAACAACTCTTTGCCTGGAAAGTATTATGGATTACCCAAATTACACAAACCCACAATGGAATTGCGACCAATCATTTCTTGTATCGATACACCAACATATCGTTTAGCCAAATGGCTAGCCGAGATTCTTGGCAAAGCCTTTCCAATTGCAACAGGATATAACATCAAGGACAGCTTCAACTTTGTCACTAAATTTAAAAATTTTCAATTACCAGATAATCACATCTTAATTTCTTTGGATGTTAAATCTCTATTCACTAACATACCACTCGATTTAACGCAAAGAATCATAACTGAAAAGTGGAATCTAATATCACCGCATTGCAATTTATCTTTAGACAGTTTTAAAAGTTCAATCAGTTTGATATTCAATAACATGTACTTCTGTTATGAAAAAAGATTTTATTTACAAAAATTTGGTACACCTATGAGTTCTCCTCTCTCTCCAGTTCTTGCTCAAATTGTTATGGATTCTTTGATTGATGAAGTTTTACCACAACTACCGTTTCATCTCCCATTCTTTGCTAAATACGTTGATGACATCGTTTGTAGCATTCCCAAAAATAAAATTGACATTGTGTTGGATACCTTCAATAGATTCAATTTCACTTACAATTTACATATGAGATAGAAGTCGACAGAAAAATCCCTTTTCTTGATACTGTAGTCATACGAGACTCTACAAACATTATCAAGTTTGACTGGTACAAAAAAACAACAAACTCAGATCGTTACCTAAATTATTATTCTAATCATTCTTACCAACACAAGATAAATACTATTTTAACCATGAAGAATAGGATTCTGAAAATATGTAATCCCGAATTTCTACAAAAAAAATCTTTTGGACCTTCAACGTACCTTTATTAACAATGGCTTTCCTAAATCCATCGTAAATAGAATTTTATTTGCAGACGTCAATAAAAAACAATATGAAGAAATTAAAACTGAACTTGCTACCACTCATAAAACCATCCCTTACATTCAGAAACTCTCTCCATCTTTAGCAAGAATTTTAAAGCGGAATGATACTAAAATTACATATAAATATAACAAAACAATAAGAAATTTATTCACTCAAATCAAAGATAAAACAGACAAGCAATGGTTAAGCAATGTCATCTATCAAGTGAAGTGTTCATGCGGGGGCTTATACCTTGGGCAAACTAAACAGTACATTTGTAGAAGATTAACCCAACATAAAAGTGACGCCAAAATTGGAAAGATGTCTTGCGCCCTATCGTCACATGTCCAAACCACCCGCCACAACCCCAATTTTATTGATTTTAAAATAATTGAAGTTGAACGTGATTATAAAAAGACTGTTTTAGAGTCATACCATATCAACAGGACTAAAATAATATAAATTCAAAATGTGATATAGACAACTTAAGTGCGGTTTACACTTCCCTTTACAAATTTAATAGTTAAAAATATACAATCCTATAGATTAAGTTATTTGATTCTTTAGAAGGCGTATGCCTTATTCTAAATTTGACATTTTGTATTATTTTTCGATAGTTTCAATCAAAATTTTTTCACATTAATTGTTAATAATTAGTTTTAAGATTTTTATAGTTTAAATGTTTTAAAGTTTGGATTATTGAAGATTTCGCTAGTTGAAGTTAGAATGATAGTGTAAATTTATATGTAAGTTTTCAATTAAGCAATTTTATTTTAACTGTGTCACCATTTTAGCCTTCGAAAAAGAACCCAAAGAGGTTCGAAACGTCAGGAATAAAAATAAATACACCTTACTTGAAGCATTTCTTTCGAACTAAATAGTTCCCAATATTTTAATTAAACAGCCTATAGTTTATATATATATATATATATATATATATATATATATATATCTACATATATACACATACTTATATATACATATATATATATATATATATATATATATATATATATATATTGATGCAATAAGGGGTCACGAGGAGTTATTGATACTCTTATTCTACAAATAAATCTCACTAAAATATAAAATAATCCTGAAAGAAATGAAAATTTCCGTAAATTCATGGTTACGCACTGCCTTTATTAATTGATGTACAAGCGAAAAATGCAATTGCACCTTTATAATATAAGTGTATTATAAATAAATAGCAAGTAACGTAAGTTGTATAGTAAAAATAATTAATTGTAAGATACCGTAAAACGCATTTAAATGAGAATGCAAGTCGATCATTTTAAGATAAATACAAAGCCATTTATTTTTACTTATTAATTATCAATATATTTTCGATGCATATAAAAATGCTTTTTGTTTGCCGTAAATAACATAGAACAGTACTAGTTTTACGCATTTAGCATAAAAAACTACAATCTTGTTAAAAGAAAATTCAATTCTAACCTTTAATAGATGTATTAAAAACACGTTTTGATGTTAAAAGCAAATAACTTCTACAAAATGCAACCCCTTTTGCATTAAAAAGCAATCAAAATTTAAATTAATTGCCTTGTGGATTACATAAATTTATTTTAAATAGAGAATTTTCTAGAATACGCCAGATTGGGAAAGAAGTTTCAAGAGGAACTGGCAGAATACGTCAATTAGTATGAACTCATAAATAAATAAACCTTTGTTCCAAGAAGCAGCTCGAAAATTGAAACATAACTGATAAAAATTGATTATCCTTATCATTAGTATGTGACGCCACGATAATAGTATATTTGTTGGAGCACGATAAACAGCGCGCATCACGATAAATGAATCGAAATAACCAGGTAATAAAACAACAATTTTGAACACTAATGAAGACTTCCAAGAATATTACGTAAGATAAGCGTTTATTATTTAGAATTGAATCGCGCATAATCCACAACCTTTTGGAAATAGACACATTCATGTATATAAGGAAGTGTTTATTAAAAACGGGGATTTGATTTATTATATTCATTAGATTCGATCGTGAATTGTTATTTTTATTTTAATTGCAAGCTTTTGCCATGCGAGGATGATAATTGAAGTATGTAAAGTGATGTTTTAAATGCAAAATACATAAAAAAATGAAATTTATTACATTACAATGAAGAAGGAAAATTCCTCGACATAACGTTATTTAAAACATTTTATTAAATAATTGACAGGAAGCTTTAAGCACACTGTACTTTCGTAACTGCTGTTTAAAACGAGGATTTTAAATATGGAAAATCTTCTAAGCTGGCTTGGACATCAATTTAAAATAAGAAGATATTTAATTAGAAGGCGCCTTTTTGTGGATTCTGCAAGAATTGCTTTTAGATTTCGTTTTAACTAATATTGGAGCATTTATCTCTAGTTTAAGATAGTCCTAATAATTTCCTTCGTAAGGGATTCTTACCAGGAAAATTTGTGATTGGAGTTCGAAACACTCTGATCTTTTAATAGAGGAATTTAGTTCTGTAAATTTAAAATAAGGTTAGGAATAATTTGCTTACAATAGGTACTTCTTAGAAATTATTTTGTTTGAAAAAAATGATGTTGTAAATGCTTTTGTATGAGAGAGTATAGTTCATTCTCTATAAATGCTTTGCGATATTGCTGTATTTTATTTCATTTTGAAAACTCCGTCAATTCCATTGAGCTAGCCAGGCAAAGTTAGAGAAGAAGGTAAGTTAACAATTTCAAGTTTTACAAATAGCTGGATCTGTATCACTGCACTCTTATAGTGACGCTCTTAACGCAAGGCCATTTTCATATTACTCTTTTAGTGGCACCTCAACGTGCGGCTCTTTTCGCATTAATATATACAGGGTGTCCACGTCCTCCGTGAAAGTTCTATAACTTTTATGTTATTCAAGATATCAACTTCCGGTTTTTTTAAACGATAGCCACGGCTAGGCTGCACAATCTAAAAATATTTTCACCTATATACAGGGCGTGCCAATATGGTTTCCAACCAAAAGTTATGTTTTTTTAAATAAAACACCCTAGTTTTGATACCATATTCTAAAAGCTCTTTTGATGCTCATCAAAATTATATAGAGGTACTATAGGTCTACAATGGATGGTTTGCTTTTTATGAGTCATTTTATGTCATAATCATGTCAACTTTAAAAAATTGCAGAAGTTTTCGTATTGAACTTGGAGAGTTGATTCTTTCACGACATAATTTCCCACATCCTGTTGTATTATTATCGATAGCGCGAGGTGCTTGTTTTTTCCTTTTATTGTACAAGGTGAAGCAAAACGCAAAATGAACAAAAAGTCAATTTTTTTAAATGGCACCCGCCATATTGAATTTTGCCATTGAATAGCGGTTTTATGGAACTTTCTATTGACATATAATGTGTTATAGGTTACATGAGAAAAAATTCTGAAAAATTAAGAAAACATGTTTTTTATGCAGTTTTGAGACTAGTGAAAACTAAGTAGTCTACTAGCATAAAATCTGCCAATATTGTCAATATTAATTATCTTAAAATTTGCCGTTCAATTTGTTGATGTCATAATCAATTTCATACGTCAGAAATTAATTAATATGATATACTGTATTGGTGAAGCTGATCGAAACCTTTTATTGGCAAATCGAATCTATCATCAAAAATATCCAAACTTGAGAACGCCACAAACTGTAACCTTTGAAAGCTACTGGAAACGTTGCATATTCTAAGTGTGAAAGAATAGCAAAACGAATTGACGACGAATCCGAATTAAAAGTTTTGCTGATGATAGAAGGAAATCCAAATCTGAGCACCAGAGAAATCGCTCTAGTAACTGATATTTCAAAAAGCAGCGTAAACAATGTAATATTGAAACATCGATTCCATTCTTATCACATCAAACTTCATCAAGAACTATATTGAGATGATTTTGAGAATCGCATACAATTTTCAAGTAGAATGAGTGGTGTGTTTGTCGAAAATTATTACATTTCAAAGATTTTGTTCACTGACGAGGCATCGTTCAAAAGCAACGGATCAGTCAATAGGCATAATATGCATTACTATGCAACCGAAAATTCACATTGGTTAAGAACTGTTGATCATCAACATCAATGGTCCCTTAATGCATGAGGAAGTATTATTGGTAACCATGTTATTGGTCCCTTCTTTATCGACGGTTTTTTAAATGGGGAACGTTATCTGCGATTTCTTGATGAGGATCTCCCCATTTTGTTGGAGAATGTTGATTTAAATACAAGAAGTAACATGTGGATACAACACGATGGTGCTCCCGTACATAATCATACAATTAATTGTATGTCGTTTTCTTAATGAAAACTATCCTCATCGGTGGATTAGCAAAGATGGAGCTATTGCTTGGACAGCACGTTCTTCTGACTTAACCACGATGGATTATTTTTTATGGGATTTTGTTAAGAAAAAGGTTTATAAAAATCGTCCAACAACTCCTGATGAAATGAAGGATAGAATAAGGGAAGCATTTCGTTCAATTGACGAAGCAATGTTGAACCGAGTACGAATGTCGTTCATCAGGAGACTAGCAGTCTGCATCGAACAAAATGGTAATATTTTTGAACACTTGTTGTAGTCAACTTACTCCTGTTCGTTACATTATTATACTGTTTCCCCACGCTTAGTTATTGCTAAAGCTTGTTTTGTCTGCCATTAATGAATGAAAGTTTATTTATTGTTGTGCCCTTTTGGCAGTGGATATTTGACAACAGATTTGATGACAGTAGCCTACTTGTTTTTTTAAATGATAAAAACTACCTAAAAGAAAGGTTTTCTCAATTTTTGAGAATTTTTTCTCATGTAACCTATAAAAAAGTATACATCAATAGAAAGCTCCACAAAAACACTATTCAATGGCAACATCCAAAATGGCGGGTGCCATTTAAAAAATAGACTTTTTGTTCATTTTGCGTTTTGATTCACTTTGTACAATAAAAAGTAAAATCAAGGACATTGCGCTATTGATAATAATACAACAGGATGTGGAAAATTATGTCGTAAAAGAATCAACTCTCCAAGTTTAATACAAAAACTTCTGCAATTTTTCAAAGTTGACCTGATTTTGACATAAAATGACTCATAAAAAGCAATCCGTCCATTGTAGACCTATAGTACCTCTATATGATTTTGATCAACATCAAAATAGCTTTTAGAATATGGTATCAAATCTAGGGTATTTCATTTAAAAAACATAACTGTATATAGGTAAAAATATTTTTAAATTGTGCAGCCTTGCCGTGGCTATCGTTTAAAAAAACCGGAAGTTGATATTTTGAATAACATAGAAGTTATAGAACTTTTACGGAGGACGTGGACACCCTGTATATGTATATATATTATATATATATATATATATATATATATTATTATATATAATGTCGTGTTATCTTCCTGTAGGAAAAATAAAACCCTAGTTATTCTCGCCCCACGGTTTGGGCAGACCATATTTATGCTATGATAATCGAGCCCCACAACTTGGGCTTGTCATATTTATGCTGTGATAACTCACCCCACGGCTTGGGTGTACACATTTATGTCGTGTTAACCACTGTTAGCCCCTACGCTTGGGCAAATATATTTATGTCGTGATTTATTCTTTCATTACTCAAGCACTTGTAGAAATGTTAATTTATAGTTTTCTTTGCCTCGACTAGCTGATTCAATTAAACAAGGCAATTCTACAATACTCAGTATAATGATTAAATATTTACAACCTTTTTAAATATCTTCTCCCTTTTTAAATTATTTACATCTGTCAGATTTTTAGAAAATCAAGCCAGCAAAACGCGCTTTTTATTACATATAAAGACCTTTTGAAACGTTTCAAGATGTCTATTACTTTTCATAAATTTATACAAGAAACCCCAATTTGTCGGCTCTTACACTTTGAATTATTATTGAGATAAAAACAGTTTTTAGAAATAAATCATATCAAAATATCTAACCTGAAGTGGTTTAGTAGGTACTCTGCATTCCCAACAATTGAAATCGACATCCAACCAAATTAGTATCCAAATCGTTATTGGTGGGTTTATACCAATGAAAGGTTTTTCATTTCCGTAATAGAATATTTACTATTTTCAGAGATTATCAGATTGCTTGAACAGGCAGCATTCTCCAGAGTCTCGTATCCAAAATTTTATTTAAGGTCGTAATTGATCGTTATTAAAAGTTTTAACAGGAATCCTAAAAAGATCTTTATTAGTATGGTTATTTCAATTGTAATTTAGATTGTACTTAAGATTGTTATTAAGATTGTAATTGAGATGGTAATTAAGATGGTGATTAAGAGCCCTGTTTTATTTATTATTAGAAATGGTATAATTTCTTTAAATCTGATATACTTACGTCTTTAGAAGTACAGCTCGCTTTCACAATTATACACTCTATTAAAATAATTTTTCACTTTAATTTAATTTACTGTTCACGTAAATATTTAGCACTTTCAAGTATAGTGACTGCCCAGTTTCAAAAGTATACTAACTTGTTGTACAATTGTCGTGATATTTATAGGATCGGCCCCTTTTGTTTGCGATTCGTTGACTCCACTTGCTGGGCGAGACCAAGTGTCTTATCTCTTGTTATTTTGGCAAACTTTACCAATTGTGTAGTTCAATTGCATGAAGCTATGCTAAGAATGTCACGTAATTCATTATTATACATCACATTTAATTCAGAAATCCCAGGAATCTTCGTTCATAAAAGCACGTATTATTGTTGTTGGCATTATTTTAATCTAAATGGAATAAATTTGGTGTTTGTTTATTTCCTAATAAATTGGATTTTTGAACAAATGTTGTACTTTTAGATCACGTACGCTTTTAAAATAATGCATAATTTCTGCGTGCATTTAAGATGTCATATTAACGCACTTTTGAATATTTATCTAGCCAATTCATGCAGGTTTTTCACTGATTTAATTTCAATGCGTTTCGTTACATTTTTAAATTCTTATCTTTGCTTGTAGCTACTCTTGGATATGTGTTTTAATCGCTTGTACTGCTATATACAGTGTGCTCTCTACTAATAATATTTATAATGACCTATTTACTATTCTAATATCTGTAATTATGTGCTTTTGTTACTTGGGAGTTTCTTTTGTTTATTCTACGACCCCTATGACTTAACCTACTCCTAAATTAACCCTATAATTACAGCAATATATATATATATATATATAATAATAATAATAATAATAATAATAAAATAAAATATGCTTGGGACTAGGTCAATATACAAATGGTTTAAATTTATAGCATTACGCGTTTTGGTTTTTAATAAACCTTGATCACATGTCTAAAATCTGAGAAATAAGCATATATAAATAAAATCTAAACTTTAGCAATAAACAATGAATAAAAAACCCTTAACCACCAAGAATATGTAAAATACTACATACGTATTTCGATCACTATGTGGTCATCATCATCATTCCTACTAATGATGTGGTCGAAATACGTATCTAATATTTTAATTATTTTTTGTGGTTAGGGGTTTTTTTATTCATTTTTTATTCAAATCGTGCCATGGTGTTCCTATAGATTATTATTGAACATTAACAATATTGTCACGGTAATTCTGATGAAAGCTCACAAAGGTGGGTTCTTTAGTGTAGATACAGTGATTTATTGCACCTCGGCTAATAAAGACTCTTCTGTAGGGGTGGATCTTGATTCCTGCAAGTAGGTCGTTAAGAACCCGAACAGATCTACAGGTAAATACAGTATAAAAGGCGCCAGAGACTTGATTAAAATGCCGAAAGATCTACGAAACCCCAAGTCGCAATGGTTCCGGATAATATCACACCTAAAAAGCAAAATAGCTATAAAAACGGTAACCATTACAATGATATAACTATATTTTAAATAACTGAATTACAAGCATGAGTAAATTATCTGGAATTAAATACACTCCATAGTGGTAATAAAAATATGAACATATTTTAAGAATACACATAAAGGATAATACAAACCGGTATCCCACTAAAACACTGAATTTAAAGTATCTTGCGCTTGCTGGCTAGTACAAATTGACATTAAACTAGCCGCAAAATGTTTCTCGCTGGTAAGTAAATTTTAAAAACACGGAGGAGAGAGACCTTGCAATAATACACACAAATAGCTTTTCACCTACAGGTTAGCAATAAATATTAATTAATGTATATAATTACTCACCAGAGAGCGGCATAGATCTAGCATACCTGGACGATGCGATCACTAGCTAGTGGAGCGCTGAGCTCCAGTGCTGACCTATAACATGAGTAAACACACGAACAGCTGGTGGTAGGATACCAAGAGTTTGATATGGTTTACCAATAACAGCACAATAATGTAACCAGCATACTGCTAATTACACGGATTAAATCAAGAGTAAACAATAATTACGCCAATACTTGCGTAACGCACACCGCAACAAATACAGCAATATAACTAACTTTTAAGTATACAACCTGGAGTCTGGATCACAAATCAATGCTTTCCGTTTCCAACGATTCTTCAGTACTTAAGCCACTGATTGAAGTAATATTTAATATTGAATTTAAACAGGAATCCAAAAGGATGATTAGACAGAATTAAAGTAGGCTCACAAAGAGGACCCAAGAGCAGGTATAAGGATCTGTTGCTGGATTACCTATACATGAAACTAAATTTAAAAATCAGACTGAAGAGTACAAGATTAAAACCAGGCTTAATACCAACATTAAAAACCAAGATTAAAAAAACCCTGAAATAAATAATATTAGTGCTGAAATTTCTGGAAGTTAAACTTTACCACAGAAGTGGGTTTCAATGAGCAACTTTGATATTCGTACAATACAAGATTCTGAAAGATATATAATTAATATCAGAAAACACAAAACAGAAAAAACGTGGCTCACCTATTATAAGTAAAAGCGGTAATATCCGCAAGGCGGTATTGTGAGTAAAAAATAAACGTATAAACCAATGTAATACCAAAATCTACTCCACAAATATATCATTTAATACATCCCAAACCGCTATAAGGCGAGATCAAGATGGATGCATCAAAAGACTGCTTGTCAATAGCGGCGTTCGTTGAAAGAAAGACAATGGCTTCCTCGACAGGTTCTTATCAACCACCTCCAAACTGAAGTTATCAATTTAGCCAACATAAAAGGTATTACAGACCATGAAAATCTGAGCACAAAAATAATACCAAATTACTATCAATAATGGGAAATGTAGAAACTACAAAACCAACAGTTTCAATATATAATTTTTATAGCCAAACATACATGAATAAAAATTGTATATTAACGTTCACACATATTTAATTAGCTATTCTAACGGAAGGAAGTTTTAATCAGAATAGTATTTAAAATTAAGTTAAACATTATAGTTTAATGATCGAAACTGTTTGAGAAATGTCGTTATATTTAGTTATACAGAAAACATTTATTCAAGTCGAAAATACTGATAGCGACAGGAGTATATTACAGACTAACTAACTAAAATTACTTCTGTCTATAAGGTTGTTGTAGATGTTTGTAAAATGTTCATGGTCCATTTTATTGTTAATACTATTAGTTTGTCGTTAAATTTGCATGATTTCTAATTTATTACGTTTAATGTAATTGTTTTCAGTATCGATTATGACAGTGTGGTCAAAATCAAAGTTGTGCATTTCATTTAAGGCGAGTTATATATCCCCCAAACTATGTATGTACTATAAAATAGAATCTAATAGAAAATTATTAGAAATTATTAAGAAAGTACTAGGTGAAGTGCAACAATGTAATACAAGGAAAATTAATAAAGTTTATTAACAGTTCATGATAACGGATGCAATACAATGTATTCCAGACGTTAGTGATACTGCAGGTAGCAGGTCACAGACGGTTAAGATATCGCAATTACCTAGAAAGTAATATTGTAACAGTGTAACAAAGTATAGAATTAAGAATAAGCAGATATGAGCTCTGCAAGTGCCCACAGAATTGTGAGGGGCAGGGACATTATAAATAGCCCTGGAGCCCCAAGACCTGGCAATCAGTCAATGTATTCAGCTTTAGCATTGCAGTTTGCTTAGGCGACCCATAATAATCCAATTAAATCAGTTTATTTCGACTTGGAATAATTAATACTAGTTTGTCAAAATTTTACATTAATTTCTGTTTAAGTTTAATCAAATAAATTAGTTAAGTTTTGGAAGTGTTTTTTAAAAACGCAGCTCCCAAGGCCCGAACCTTAACTCGCGTGGTTAGTCGATGGAATATTTGTGTCCGTATATTCTGCGGCCTAAGTATTGTTTAGTATTACCAATGTAAGAGCTGTTATATCCAATACAATTAATTTTGTATTCAAGATGTGTTTTATTTTTAATGGGTATCTGTTGCTTGAATTTTGTGAAGAAAGAATTATTAATGTTATTGTACTATTTTGTACTATTTTAATAACATATACTTTTAAGCATAGTTGTAGTTTTGTGATAATCTTGTCTTATAGTTCAGGCTTACGTAAGTTTCGTAATCTTTTTTTTTTGTTTTTTTTTTAAAATACTTTTATAGTAAGGTTGACAAATATCCGTTTCATTTTAGCATATTTTTTATCCATTTGAGTTTATTTGGTCTCTTATTAGAATGTGTGAAATTTATTGCTCAGTTTACTATGTTTCTGTTTATATTTATTGTGTAATTATAGGATACTTTTGAATTTCAGTTTAGATATCTATCTTCAAACTTCTTTAGTATACCAATTTCTATAAATTGTACAATTACTGTTTTGCGGTAGTTCTACAACTAAGAAACGGATGATGTTGTTTATCTTTGGTAAATCAATAAATTGGGTAGGGCGAGTGCTCTATTTATATCAATCATATATGAAATTGACGCTATATAGATCTCATATTTGAATATATTCATACCTCTACGGACTAATTCTAACACATTAGTATTTCCGTAGGGTATTATCGAATTTGAAAACATAGTTTAACCCTAGAATACTGGATTACTTTAAATATACTATCGTATTATTTACTACTTCAAGTAAATTGGGTAAAATGAAACAAAAATTTGTTCAAAAATAAATTATCAAAATAATGAAATATTCTATACACATTTGTTTATTATTTGACTTAAAAAGAACATAGTTTTTAACATTCAGTAGAACACTGTGAGCAAATACTGCCGCGATGTTCTCCACAAATAGCCTCCCTGCATTGTTGGCAATATGTAGTGGTCATTCGGCGTTTTTGACTCGGGCAGTAAAAACAAATCTTTCTTTTCTTTCGTTGGGGAATAGTACTATCTTTTTCTAAAGTTATAAAGTTATATTTATTTTACATATATCCAAACGAAGTTCACGGCGCAAAGTTTTTATATTTAAACGTTTCTCCATCCATGGCCTTGCTAATAGGTTACTCAGTTCGATCATATATTGATACCGAGAGAGGGATTTCCTTTGGGCTTTTAAATTGTTGTAGGTATATAAAACACAAGAATTTATGCTAGCCATACACATCATTCCAAAGAAAATACATAGTGGCCACCTTCGCGTTTTTCTGCTACAACTCATATTCGAACACATTTGGTCGAAAGTATCTACTCCACTCTTTGTTTCGTTGTAATTCAAAAGATTGATGGTTTACCATTCTCTCTTGAAACTTCTGCTCCTTCGTGCATTGTCGAAAGTAGTAAAACGATTTTGTTTTTTTTTAGGCATATAGAAAACTAGAGTTTTCTTTTTATCGAAACAAAAGAGTGAGGAATTTGGATTTCTATTCTTTACCTCTAACATTTCTCTGGGAATCTCTTTTTTATTTTTACGCAATGTTCCAATTACAGTTAACTTGTATGGATCTTTTAGTAACTCATCTGCAAGTCCTATGGAGGTAAACCAGTTATCTATGGTGAGGTTTCTGTTAGTGCCATATACCGATTTTGATAGTTCTGTTACATAATACGTTCCCAGGGGTAGGCCATTATTTGGTGTTTTCTTTCCCAAATATGGACTGGCATCTATCATATACTTTGATGAAGAATCACACATCATTACAGTCTTTATGCCGTACTTATTAGGCTTGTTTGGCATGTACATACGAAATGGAGATCGCCCGCGAAATCCTAATAGTTGTTCATCTATAGTTAGATAAGATGATGGTGTATAGGAGGTCCTACATGTCTCTATAAAAATATCCCATATTTCACGTATATGTGCAAAAGGATCATTTATCTTTCTCTCTTCCCGTGTTTCTTTTTCGTCAAATCTAAGACAATTTATCAAAAAATTAAAACGCTCACAACTCATACACGCTTTATAGAAAGTTCCAGAGATATTGCTGTCAAACATATGCCTTGAAGATAAATGATTGTCTTTTTTAGCAGTTGCAAGTATTAGTACTGCAAACAAAGCCATAAGTTCATCGTTGGCGAGTGATGAAACATTAGCATGCCCTGTTGTGTATTTTTCAGCTTGTTTGGTTATTTCATCATTTGTATATTGAAGAATAGTTTCTATAATGTTCTCAGAAAAAAAATAAAGAAAGTATTCATCAATTACATTATACTTTGTAGCTTCACCCTTGGTGCCAGCCATAAAATGAATAATATTTCGAGCATCCGTTCTTTTTGACATTTTAGGTATTACGGTTGACCACTTATAACCGTTTTTTCCTTTCAATCGTCTTTTATTCAGACGGATAATATAGTTAGTATTTCGTGAAATAGCAGGTAAATGAATACTATTATTACTTTATGATGCACTGTTATCAGTATGCTCAGGGATTTGTGAATCTTCACTACCACCTACTTCATGTAAATCTTCTGTATTTTGTGTTATTTCCGGATTATATTCACCATCGCTATTTTCACTGGAATCAGGCACTTCGACTTCAACGTTGTCTTCTTCCCAGTCACTACCGCTATCCTCGAAAGGTTCAGGATCGCTTTCTTCTCCATTCATAATCCTTTGAACAATAGCTTCCAATTCTTCATCAGACAGTTGTTTTTTAGAAGCCATTTTTCTAAGGAATATTTATTTTATACTAAAGTTATCAAAATGTGCAATACCATTCTTACAGCAAGTCAAAACAGTACTCAAAATAACAATTCATAAAAAAACACAAAATCATTAATTATAACGGAAATGCGGGACTTTCGTGATTCTTACGACGGCTGTGCAGAATATATAAGATCGGGAACAAATTTTTCACACCTGAACTCACTAATGCTTACTATGACACCGAAGAGGAAGGTACTGAACGTATCAAACATGAATGTATATCGGAAATATCCGAAAGGCACCGAAATAAATTGACAGTCGTAAATTTTACGAATGTCCAGTATTCTAGGGTTAAGGGCATTCGGCGATGTGGGCACGTTCGAGGATGTGTCCGTCGATAATTCGAAGTTGTGGACATGTTCGACAAATTGTCCCGTTTAAGAATTCAGTGATGTGTGCACGTTCGACGATGTTTCCTTTTGAGAATTAGACGTTATTGACATATTCGACAAAGAGTCCCTCTCGAGCTTTCAGCGCTGTGGGTACGTTCGACAATGGTGCCTCTAAACAATTTAGCGTTGTGAAAACGTTCGATTATGTGTCATTCTATCGCATTCGACGTTGTGTCCGTTCGACTATATGGACTTTCGACAAAGTGTTCAGACTCCCTTTAGAAACCTAAATAATGTTTTACGACTAATGCAGCCTGTTTACAACTTGAGGATGTAAAGTGTCAAACGCTTTTTAACACGAGATATATTAGTTCAAAAATTTCACAATATATGCTGTACTACTTGATAAATGTGTTGTAGCTAGCGCAAAAATTATTATTTAGACCGTTATTTCTCTACTGTTCTGAAGGATAGAGCTAGTAGGTGGTAATATGTCTATAATTTGCACTTTCGGTGCTGTTACATACACAAGTTCCGGTTCAAATTAATGCAGTAAAAATCGTCGAATCGTAAAATGACCGTGGAGAATAACCACATGAAGACTAAGGGTGCGTAGTAGTTCAAATATTAAGCAGTGGTTATAATTATTTTTAAGTTACTGAAAGTAAAGTATATTGCCCTGTAGCACTGGAAGAACACCCTATATCTAGTTTTATCAATTTATCGTAAGTCTGTCTATCCAACGCACTTCGATTATTTTATGATTTATATTTAAAACGAGGGTTTCCAAAGTCTCATAAGGCCTGTTCTATTCTTAAAAAGTAATTTTCAGTCCTTTGTAATGACATCGAAAGCGGGGCATATAACCTTTATGGTACACATCGCGTTGCTATGGAAACAAGGGTTCTCCGTGCTGCAGGGGCTGATAAATTTGTTCTTTTCCTTAAAGAGATCTTTTGAATAAATTTCTCAATAACAGAAACAAACATCAAATTAAAATATAACAACAGGTTAAATTTAAAAATTGAGAGAATTTAATCTTAATATACTGTTACTTTTCGTGTTTTGCGTTGCAAAATTTAAGAATAACTGAAAATATACCTTTTAAAAATCCAATTATTGAAGCAGCTTTTGTAGTAGCAGATCAAATTTAATATAATATAACAGCAAGGGACTTGATTCGATATGCAATAACAAGAGAACTTATTATGCGGGTTTCACTTTTTTCTGTTGCAATATTTAGTAGTTTTGCCTTAGAGCTTAACTCTTTCTGAGCTTTTGTTATTACCTTCATTTAGTTCTTGTTTTGAAAAATTATGAAATTCCCTTTCGCTAAAGCCATTGTATATGAAGATACTAACAAATCAGCGCAGTTCTGTAGCTTGTCATATTGAAGTCATTGTATGGCCCGAATTCTTAGACATTTTTAAGGCGCACTCTTACTCAAGTATAAGGAACACTTCACTTTCCCTCAATTAAGCTAAGTGTACACTCAAACATTCGATTGGAATTCATAAAGGTATCCTAAAGTGAGGGTTGGTTATCGTCGCCTTAAGTGGAATTGTCGGCTTTTTTCGTTGATTTAAACTCACTACTATGCACAAAGGCTTATATTTTAGCATGCAAAATGTATTGCGACTGTACTACAGCCACTATAATTATTGTTCATCCCACGGACCTAAGGCCAACTTCTAAAAAATAAAAGCTACTTATTTGTGTGTTTTGTTAATTAAACCAGCGGTAAACATAAGTTTAATTAAACGTTGTGTATGCACGGGCGATGAAAAACTGTATTTAAAAGAACTTGTTGGCAAGTACCACAACATTATAGAAATTAAGAGAAAAGTGACTGCGTTAGTTTAACCGAGAAGAAGAAGGCTTGGATGAAGTTAACCAATAAATATAATTGTTTAGCCAAAAACAGCAAAGTGTGTGAATATAAAAATCTTGATTTTTTCAATATCTGATACATCGTTTAATTTGTAGCGCACCACAGAGCAACTGAAAAAATGCTGGGAGAATATGAAAGTTCGAAGGAAAAAGGAATTATCAGAAGAAAAGAGGCAAATAATGCTTACGGGAGGTGGAAGTTACAAGCCCAACACAAATTCGAGTGATGATATTTTGGTTGACGACATACTAAATTGCGTCAACATTGAAGTACTCGACACAATCGACAGTGATACAGTAATGCTATCACAAGATATAAGTAAACCATGTACAAGTAACATTTTAGGAAGTACAGGGCTGTATTCCATAACTGTTATGAAATTAATTAAAAAATAGTTTTAGATATGCCTAGTACAAGTTCGGCAAAGTATGAAGATAATCTACAAGAACAAGATACAGGTTTGTTTATAATGCATTCGTTTGTGATATATATCTTATGAAACAGGTACTGTGGATGATCCTGCTAGAACACTAGACCTGGACCATAACTATAGTCGTACTCCATTGGACGACAAGCCCAGTAGTAGGTATATAATTATATTTATGCAAGTAATTAAATGAGTATTGTTGTAGAAGAAAAACCCAATAGACTTGTTAAGAAGCGAATAAGGCCCAGTGCCTTTACATCTCGAGGGACGGCGATTGAACGTGAATTGGAAGTGCGCTTACAATGGAATGAAATATTAAAACAATAAGAATTGGAACTTCACAATCTGCGTGTCCATGAAATTGATCTGAAAGTTGTAACAAAATTTTTGTTACATTAAATACCTCTAAAGAAAAACATTTCTAGCTGTTGTTATTTTACGAATTTGTCATTTACGTAAAATCGTTAAATAGTTTAATTTGCTATAAGAAAGAACACCTCTTTTATTTTTACATTATCTTCACGTATACAAAATATTTAAAGTGACTCCTACGCTTTTGATATCTGAAAATACCCTGAACGTAACTTGAGTTGCATAAGCTACAGGCGTTCTGAAGCCCACTTGTGCAATTGCTAGACGCAACACCTGCGCGTAAGGTGACGCGATAACTAGGGTGTTGGCAAGGAAGAAACGCGGCCATCTTGCAAGCAACTACGAGGAGGTACGCTTCGTTGGAAGATGGGGAACTTTGTTTGCAAGTGGGACCTGAGAATAGCTCTACCATCGAAGAAGGTCTAGTGGTTGTCGTGCGGAGGCATTACAATAGAGCTCTTGTGGTGCCGCCCAGACAACCAGAAAAGCAGCTGTAACAACACGTGAAGATAGAGGTCCATTAGTGGTGAGATTTGTGTAATTAGACAGCATTATATAAAACTAATAGATGGTTCAATTTCCCTAGCACATTTAGGAAACACGTTTGACAATGAGATTGGAACTTGGTTGTATATTGTGGAATTACTCATTTTGAAGCTGTCCGAGGGAATGCATTTAGTAAAGGCATATTTCGTACCTTTCTAAATTTCAAGGATATGGAATGTTATGTGTTTTAGTTGGTCTAGTACATTTATCAGCATCACCGTCGTGTAATTAAGACAAAACCAATCAAGTACTTATAAATCTATTTACTGGGAATTAATTTTATGTACTAATTACGGTCAAAGCTTTGATTCAACGTTTACCAAATCATAAGAAACTTTTGTTAAAAAATGTAAATGTCAAATTTTTTTTGCAAGATATGTTTATGCTCAAATCCCACGTAAAAATCTGTTTGAAAATTATACCCTAGAAATTTAATAGGTCAAATACTTTTTTGTTCAGAACTAAATTTATTCATAAGAGGAATTTTTGAACTTTTAGATAATTTAAAAGTTGTTATTCAAAGGACGTACATAATGCACATGTTAATTGAGAAAAATAAGTATAAAGTTCACTTTTGATTGAAAGATGTTTACTTACAATATGTTATGTGATTAGTAGAATATCTATGCTGTTTCTAACATATGTTGAACTGACTTTCTTTAATTTCATATAATGCTTAAGCCATATGAACTTTTATGTAATAAGTTCTTTAGAGAATTTTGTAAGCCAGAACAGATCTGTTTTATGGATGTTTAAGAACCCGACTGTATAAAATAATTTATAAATGCTAAGACCTCTCTATGTAGAGAAACAAATTCAGAAATTTTTGAAACTTACTTTATGTTGATTATATTGGTTATAGATAAACACATTAAGAAATTTTTGAAACTTATTTTATATGGATTATTAAATTTTTTTTATAAATAATTTTTGCAACAAAAGAGAATTACATTTAAATTATACTTTGAATTAAAACTTTCGTCTTTTTATTTCACTAATTGAAATTAACATTGTCCAAATTAGATAAGCAAAATTTTGAACGTGGAACTTAGAAAAAAGTTGATACAGTACCAGGTAATAGAAACAGAATAAGTAATTTCCAGTAGAGTATTTTTTCATAGGTAAGGTGTTGTTGAGATTTTGAATTCAGGCCAATCGATCTATAAAGATCGAAATATTTTGTTGTTGTAAGGCACAAACAGTGTCTTATATTTTATTTTTTTTGTGTGACATTTTCTTGCAGGTCCGACATCGCAGAAGCTGGAGCAGAGGTCCAAGAGGTTTCCAGATGTAGTGCTTATTGTAATTTGTATGTTTTTTGGTAATCATTAAATCCTATAGGTTTCTGCGTCTTCCTGTAGGATACTTTAGTTTTGTTTATTGTCTATATAGATGCAGTGGCGTCCATTTACGTTTTTTTTGTTCCCGTTTGTAGTCGAGCCCACCCTATATCCACGCCCAAACTCATTGCTCACCCTTGGGGTAATTCCCAGACTAAGCCGCGAATATAGTAAAGCTCGTGGATCCACCGAGGTTTTGTTCACTAATTGACCTACTCCATAATTAAATTAAATAAAAGAAAAAAAGTAAGTTTCACTGAGGCCCACTTAAGTTTCAAAGTGGAGGACCAAAAGCTGGAAATGGAGTTCAATAAGGAACGTCGAAAAATCCAACTTCAACAGGAGAAAATTAAGCTGGAAACTTTGCAAGAGCAATTAAAACATGAAAAATTAAAAACTGAACAAATAAATTTAAATTAGGCGTGTGTGTATATATAGTTTATTATGTTTATGTAGAAATTAAAATAAGTGTAGTCATCAAATTTTACAGAAATATTGTTTTTGAATCTAAAATAAATCTTCACGTTTTATGTTTAGTAATTTTCTATCAAACTTTATTTCTAAATATTTACAATACAGCCTAATTGCAATTATTTAACCTACATTACAAACAGCTTTCTAATTTGCAAAGTGCCTGGCAATAAAAGCGGCCTTAATTAGATTTTTGCGAGTATTTTGTACTACTGCTGCAACTTGAACATTTATGGACATCCAACTTTTGCGATTTCGATAAACTTCAGCTGTAGGGCCTCCAGGACTTCTTATTTCTATGTGTGTTCAATTTAAACAACCAATAACACTAGGAAATCTTGCCAGTTGAAGGAATTGCTGTCGAACCATACCTGTAGTGCTAGGACTATGTGGAAATTTTATATAATGACCCAAATTTCCAGACAGAACCTCTGAAATCTTTTAACAATGCGACAAGCAGTTGTCTGACATACCATGTAGATCCACACAGACTTTCTAAAATAGATTTTGTTAACATTTAGCTATAAAATGTTATTTGCTTATATGTACTTGATATATTCCTGTGCGTAAAATCGCAAAGCCAAGCATAATTTGATAACAGGTGGTGCTGGTAAATCCCTTAAGTTTTGCATTATCTTTCTAGCGGATTCTCAATATCAGGTATGTAATATTTAATACAATAAAAATCACTTTAATTAATACACAAGTTTTATTATTAATGCTTCCACAAAATATTAGAGGTTATGATCATTGAAAGAATTATATCACACTTGCCTTGGAATTGGTAGATAATTGTTATCATCTACAATATGTTGAACAAATTCCCAAAAATCGCCATCCATTTTAACTGCAATGAACAAAAATATGTGGCGAAGTGTCACTTAAGGGAAACAGAATGCACCCTCAGATTCGACTCAAGTTTAAGTAAAGTGTTCCCTCTACTTACACTCAAGTGAAACTGCATAAGCTCTATGAATTCTGAAAGTGGAGTTGAGTGACTTGTAAGCACGAGGGCGCCTCAAGTATTGTCTAAGAATTCGGGCCTATATCTGGTTATTTAAAAAATTTTAAATATTCGACAAATCTATCGTTTTATGTTCCACTATCATTCTCACGCGTAGCGGGTTTAAGTTTTCAATAATTGGTCTTGAACATGAAGAAGTAATGAAATTTCTTTTGTTAGCGTAAACAACAGCAGCCTCTTACTAGAAAAAAAAAATTAATTGTATATTCATGTTGTAGTAGCAGAAGAACAAGAAATCGATTTTTTATTTTTCTACCACTGTGACATGAATCCACACTTGATCTTTTTCTTTTCTACTAACATCCTTCGCTTCAGTAAGCCGTTTTATTCAAATCGATTTACCAAACCTTCTATTTTTACACCTTCTAAGTCTGCATGTTTTATTGCTGGACGAACAAGATTTCTCCGAGTTCGAATCCCGACACGGTCCGCTTGAAAAATGTTAGGCGAGCATTTTTCATAAAAATACACCCTCGTTCGGATGAGAGGTAAAATGGAGGTCCCGTGTTTGAGTGTTGTCATGCACGTTAAATATGTCTACCTTGCTTGGAACAGCTAGGGTTCGGCAAAATTCCAAATTTTCCAGGTAAAAACTCTCTTCCTGACCAATGTAGTACCTTCGAGTGGAGCATTGGAAAATCACATGTAAGGAACAAGATTTCCGTTTGGCGTTTGAACCGTAGCTTGCCGGATTTACTTCAGAGTTCCTTCCAGTGATTGTCCTGTTTCCTATCTGCTATAACGACGACGTCTCTCTTCTTTAATGGTGCAATTCGATTGCACCACTTTATTCGTTTTGTTAGATCGGGTAGATACTTCTGCAACCAACGAACCTAAAGTGAATTAGCTAGTTGCTGTGCTGCTTTCCAGTTCTCTCTCAGCACATTTTCATAGTCCGTTAGCTCGTCAAGGTTCTTATAGCTATTTGAAGAACCCAATAATAGATAGTTAGAGGTGATGGCTTTATTGACGTCTGACTCCAACATGTATATGTAAGTGGCAGTGTGTTAATGATGTTCTTAACGTCCTTCAAGTAATCGCGTTACAGTTCATCAGAAAGGTTTCTAGTCAGCATTATAGACTGTAACGTATTTTTTACGGTACGTGAGAGGTATTTCCAACATCCTCCCATGTGAGGTGTTGTTTGGAATTCTTGGTATCCTTTATTATTGTCATAAGGCGTAAATAAATATTGCTCAAATTTTGAGTGTTTTTTTTATTTACAGAGCTGTCTTGTAAAGAAATCGCAATAATTTCAATAAATCAACATTTTTGTAGTTTGTTTCCCTGAATATAATTCTGGTGTCATTGTAATTTCTTGCGTGGCTAGTATTAATTACATGGAAAGCTAGCGCGCAAATATTTATACGAAAGGTTTTAAATGTTTACGTATGAACAAAAACCCTATTCGAACGGCATGTAAGAAGAAGATATACCTAGAAAGCGCCTTGTGATAGGGCTAAATACCAAATAGATTATATTTTAGTTAAACAAAGATTTTGAAACCAAGTTAAAAACTGTCGTAGTTATCCAGGGGCTGACATAGATAGCGATCATAACTTAGTTAAAATAAAGTATAGTATAAATTCAATAAATTGAGAAAGGCTAAAAGAGAGGGATGGGATCTAGGTAAGCTTAATGATAGTGAGGTATAAAAAGAATATAAACAAGTATTAGATAATAAGATCAAAGAGGTAGCTATAGAAGGGAACGTAGAAAATAGACGGAAAGAAATAACAAGGGTTGTACATGATACAGCAACACAGGCTATAGGTAAGAAAAAAGTAGAAGCGAGAAAACCCTGGGTAAAAAAAAAGATATTAGATTTAATAGAAAATATAAAAAAGTTTAAACTTTTGAGAGAATTGGATAGTGAAAGTAAGCAGAAATATAAGTGAGTTAGAAATAAGATAGTACATGAGTGTAGAAAAACTAGAAATAAATGGATGAAAGAGAATTGTAAGGAAATACAAGATGATTTGAGAGTAGGTAAGGCAGACAGGGCTTACAAAGCAGTTAAAAAGTTTTTCTGGGAAGATAGGAAAAAATATAATGGTATTAAATATAAGCATGAGCTTCGAATAAATAAAGTTGCGGTAGCAGATAGATGGAAAAGATATTTAGAAGATTTATATAAGGAGGACGATAAGGATGTGTTAGAGAACGATCAAGAAGAGGATGCAGAAATAGGGTTCTCAATATTAAGAGAGGAATTTAGAGCTGTTGGGGATTTTAAACTAAATAAAGCGCCGGTGATAGACGATATACTCGCAGAATAAATAAAATACGCAAGTCAGAAAGCTTTAGACAGATTATATGAACTAGTAAAAGTAATATATGACACAGGTGGGGCCCCCAATAGATTTCGAAAAAAATATTATTATCCCAATCCCAAAAAAGTCAGGAGCTGATAGGTGTGAGAATTTTAGAACGGTTAGTTTAACTTCTCATGCTTCCAAAATACTAACAATAATAATTAAAAATAGAGTAGAAGCTTTAACTGAGAATTATTTAGGCGAAGACCAATATGGTTTTCGTAAAGGCAGAGGGACTAGAGAACCGATACTAATGGTTAGGGCAATTATTGAAAAAAAGGTTACAAAAATATAAAAAGACTCATTTCGCGTTTGTAGATTTAAAAAAAGCATTTGATAGGGTTAATTGGATTGCTATGTTCAGGTTTTGCGAAAAATAGGAATCTCTCATAGAGATAAAGAAATTATTTACAGTCTATATAAAAACCAAAGCGTAGTATTTAGATTTGATGAAATAGAAAAGGAAGCTAAGATTAGAAATGAATTTAGACAGGGCTGTATATCTCCCTTGATTTTTAATGTTTATATTGAAGAAGCTTTAAACTTAGCTAGAGAGAGAAAAGCGATAGGTATTAGTGTACAGGGACAGAAAATAGACATGTTACGTTTTGCAGATGATATAGCCATTATAGCCATTTTGGAGAGTTCTTAAATATTTTAGATGAGATACTACAGAGTAACTATAGTAAGAGAATTAACTTAGGAAAGACAAAGCTAATGACATGAGTTACAGCCTAGTTCTAAACCAAAATTAAAAATAGGTAATAGTGAGTTAGAAGCGGTAGATGAATTTTACTATTTAGGGAATATAATTACAAAGGACGGACGAAGCAAAAGGAATATAGTAGCGAGAATAGCTCAAGCTAGAAAAAATTTTTAAAAAGAAGAGTACTAATTGCTAATAGTATTAGTCGTACGTATGGAGCGTTCTATTATACGGTAGTGAGACCTGGACAATTAAAGAGGTAGATAAGAAAAAGATAGGAAATTTTGAAACATGGTGTTATAGGAGAATGTTAAAAAATCAGTTGGTCAGATAGAGTAACAAAGGAGGAAGCTTATAGAAAGATAGGTGAGCCTGTATGTAAAATCTGTTAAAGGTCAAGAGATATAGAATGACAGGGCAACAGTTAAGACATGAGGGACTATTTATTAAGGTATTAGATTATATACTACCAAATAAAAATGGAGTAGGAAGATCAAGACAAAACTATATTAATCAAATTATTAGAGATTTAGGTTGTGAAGGGTATGTAGACCTTTTTAGACTAGCTCAGAATAGAAAAGAATTTAGAGCTGCGTCAAACCGCCTTAAGTAAGTTCGAAAAACAAAACAAAAAAAATAAATAAATAAAAATCAGTTAACTAAATGTCACCATGAAATAACTCACAATTAGTTAGCGGTCTGGAATGTTGTCAGCTGTTTTGCTTAAGCCTTACAATAACATTTAATTTAACACTTATT
This sequence comes from Platerodrilus igneus, assembly GCA_036346225.1. Lineage (NCBI taxonomy): Eukaryota > Metazoa > Arthropoda > Insecta > Coleoptera > Lycidae > Platerodrilus > Platerodrilus igneus. The sequence continues at coordinate 362,518 of JARFIW010001386.1, forward strand.
TTTTTTGGACGGGATAACCGGATAATATTTCATTTTCTTATAAATAGGAATCATGTAAACATGTAAGAGTTCTTTAACAATCATCAGGTTGCTAATATCTTTGTAGAGCCAGGTAGATAGGAAAAAGAGTATAGGAAGACCTAGACCAAGCTAAATTAGTCAATTTATTAGAAATTTAGGGGGGGGGCGGATGTAGAACTTATTAGATTAGCACAGAATAGAAAAGAAGTTAGAGCTGTGTCAAGCCGACCTTAAGTAAGGTTGAAAACAAAATGATAATGAACAATAAACTGTCCATGTCTTTTAGATGTTATATTATGAAGTAGAGTTGTAAACTTTACAATTGTAAGTAACCTACATAATTTTGTTATATAAATGTTAAATAATGGTCTTTGGTGATGTAAATCGATGAAGCTCCGGTTGCATAATTAGGAAGCATTGTGATTTCTGTAATTACTCCCTTATTTCCGAAATTATGGCAATTTTGCTTTAGTTTGAGACACATTATATTAAATGCATGGTTCGAACCGGGGTCTGGAACTAAATGTTTAACATATTAATGAGAAAGACTCCAAAGCATGCGTTGTACAATAACTAAATGTATTTACCGCACTTTATATGTTAACTGCATTCATCGTGGTCTTATTGTTATGCTCGTAACTCAAATTTACATTTCATGCTATATTTATATTTGAGTCAGCATAAACTATGAGTTTCAAATATTTTTCAAGCATAGTTTATAAATTTATTGTTCACAAGTTGCTACAGCAACGTATGCGTATTTATTTTATTTAAATATTAATTAAAATATTTGCTTTAATTTATTATTTCATTATTACTATTCGACACTATTAGGAAGTGTCAATATCATATTCAGGTTATTCTAAGCCAGTATTGTTTTTGTCGCACTTTCGCGCCACTTGGATAGCAAACTGGTATAGGACAGTCAAGCAGGTCAAGTAATAGCTATCGGGCGACTCATCTTTAATACAGCGAAAAGCGATAACGCCCGTTAAAAAACATATACTTCTTTCTATTTCTCTTTTCCCAATTTCCTTACAAAGTGCACAAGTCTACGTTACAAGATTGAACTGGAGCTGCGACCATTACGGTGAGTGCTTAGTGATAAAGATTTTTATGTTTTCATTTATTATTCATATTTGCATTATTGTTTGGCGTAAATATGAGGGTGGTCCACTATCGAAGAAAGTATCAATTACAATATTTTCTTTCCCTGAACGCATTCGCACCATTCAAGCTGTTCACTTCGAGCCGCATTTAAATCAAAAGAAGTGGTCAATAAAAGTGCGTTTCCGTTTGAAAAATAAATTAAAAATTTTATCGTGTTTCGTATTTGCTGTATAATATCAAGCACGTGTTGTTTTCTTCTTAAAACGAATTTAATTGTTCCAAGTTATTTAAAATTAAATGAATGACAGTCTAAACTCATTAGATTCGCGTATTTATCACTACACATTAAACATTAAAGAGCACATGTGCAAGTATTATCTTTATGTTCAGCAAAACCCCATATGTTATTTATCTGATAGCTTTTCTAATACATTCCGAAGAGCAAGTGTTACATCATCACAGGTTATTAAAATATTTCCTTAGTTACGTAATAACATACTTACGCTTTTTTTCAGAGATCGCTAGTGCATTAATAATTTTTTTCAATTTTCAATTTCATTATATGCAACTACGAATTCTCTGAAAAAAGGATTAGCTTTCATTTCGTTTCAAAACATTTACGTTTTAGCTTTGCTTTCAACATTGTTTCTATAATAGAAACTAAATCTGTAGTTAGTTGCCTACTGATTTTTCACATATTACTAATTTTCTTAAGGTAAAATGAGTCAACAGCGTAAGCAACTTGAGTATAGAAAAAAGGTTTTTTTAGCGAATCACTGAAGTCTATAACTTGTCCATTAGAGCGGCCAATGATAATACGTTTTTACCAGACTTTAATTTTTTGAACCTCACAAGCTCAATCATAGAAATTACGAACGACGAAAAATTTAAGGAGGAGGAAGTTATAAGATTTCAAGTATGTCAGTATTATTACTCCGCACAACCGGCACATCAAAAATTAAACACAGTTGTTTCTGCAGCATCATCTTCTACTGATCGTTCGGTAGAGGTCGCTGCAAAATTACCTTCACTTAGCATTCCCATTTTCGGGGGCGACAAAAATTAGAACGTTTCATGAACTGTTCGAAAACATTATTGTAAAAAATGATAATTTGGCACCTATCTTAAAGCTTCAGTACTTCCTTTCGTTTCTAGAAGGAGAGCCTTTAAAGTTACTTTCAGGTATTTCTATTACAAGAGATAGATGTCTTGTCGCCACGAGAAGTTGGTTAAAAGAAATAAAATCAAACGACTTTTAACCGCCGAATCGGTCAACAATATAATGAAAACTACATTAAAAGGAGATACAGCCAAAGATTTACGCAATTTTCTAAACACATTTTCTAAATCCATTTCAATATTGGACGCTTTAAAATTCGAAACAGAAGAATGTGATTTTTACTTTTTCACATTCTTTTACAGAAAATTGATGTTACAACACGCATCGATTTTGAGGTTGAGTATACTAAGATAGATATTCCCACTTTCGACAATTTAATGTTATGTCTCGAAAACAAATGCAAGGCGCTTGAGTCAGTGCAATTTCTAAGTTAATTCTTCGTCGCGGAAGATTAACAATAATTCATTTGAAAGTTTTCAAAAAATGCCTTTATTTACGGCTTTGTGTAAGAAAGTTCTACTCAAAAGCAAAACCCTAACAACAATTCCATTACCTGCCACATGTGCAGTCAAGAGCACATTCTTTCAAAATGCCCTGAATTTTTAGTCAAAAATTCAAATGACACGTTTGCGTTTGTAAAGCATAAGAAATTATGCGTGAATTGTTTACATCCTTCACATTATTCGCAAAAATTCAGTTCCTTTTTTCGCTGTCGTTTTTGTAAAGCAAAGCATCATACATCTTTGCATCCTTCCGGGTCCACGAATGTTTTGAGTACAGCACAGGCATCATCAGCCTCAAACACTTTAGCAACTAATACTGCAATAATAAACAATATTTCAGAAAATAGTTCCCATAGTCTTTGCGGAGTTACCAATTCGCAACAAACTACAGTTTTTTGACTACTGCGATAGTAGATATTAGCGACAATAACGGATGTTTGCGACCTATAAGAATAATAATAGTTCAGGTAGTAAATCTAATTTTGTAATTGAGAGATGTGCACGTCGTTTGAACCTTCCAAAGCGCTCATGTTCCACTTCTATTTTAGGTCTCAATCAGATGGTTTCCTGCTCAACAAAAGGATTGGCGAAATGTGTAGTTAGACCTCAAGGCGTTGTTGATTCCACCTTTTCATTTGAGGCGATTGTTCTTCCAAAACTTAGTGCATATATGCCCCCGTTTTTCTATAAAAAACAAAAATTTGTCCCATTTAGAAGGATTTAAGTTTGCAGATAAATCCTATTTTTATCTGGTTCTATTGACCTATTAGTAGGTGCGGAAATCTTTCCGCAAATCTTACAAGTTGGCAAGGTAGTAGGCGATCCAAATCAATCCTTGGCTATTAATATATTATTTGATTCGGTGGTTGTAGGAAATGTTATCCAACAAAATTCTCTTTCTGCTCAGTCATTTTTTACCAGCCGCCAAGTCCTTTTGCAAATTTCTATTTCCAAATTCTGGGAAATTGAACAAATTCCTTCCAAAATTAGCTATCTTCTTGGAGATACAAAATGTGAAAAAATATTTCGAAACACAAATCGCTTTCAAATTTGATTATCTTTTCGCGATGAAGAGCCTGATTTAGGCGATATTTATTCCCAAACTTTTCGGCGGTTTCTTTTCCTAGAAACCAAGTTATTAGAAACACCTAAACTCTACTTAGCGTTTTAAGATCTAATGAAAAATTACATACAACAAATGAGATGTCTTTAGTAACAGAACCTGAACCAGATAATTTGCTGTCTTGCTATCTATTTCGTTTCTGCGTGGTCAAACCAAAATTGTGGTTGCGTACGACGATTCTGTAAAAGGTCCTAAAGGAATTAACTTTAATGATGCTTTATTACAAGGCCCTAAATTACGAAACGATATTTTTTTTTACTTCTTATTTTCTGAATGTATACAGTAGTTTTTATGGCAGATATATGTCAAAGGTTTATTCAAATATTACTTGCTCCACGCAACAGATAGTTCCAAAAATTCTATGGCGATTTTGACGAACCCGTTTCTGAATATAAACTAAATCGCTTGACCTTTTGTCTAAACCTTTCACCCTAGTTAGCATTGCGTACGACATAGAAAAAGAACGCTTTCCCGTGCCAGTCGTCTGTGAAAAACACAGATGTGCGTTGATGACGTTATTGCCATGAGTACTTCCGTTTCTGAAGCTCTATGTCTTCAACAAGAAATAATAAATATGCTAAAGTCAAGCAATTTTGAATTCAAGAAATGGGTACGCAATTCTCCCGAGTTACTTTCTGCATTCTCAAATTCCGATTTGCAAACACGTTGCGTTCGATAATGACAAACCCAACTTTGTCAAGGTTTTGAGTTTTCAATGGAACTCTAATGATGATTCCTTTTCATATACAGGGGATACAATAAATCATCCTTGTTCAAAACGTACTATTCTCTCTGATATAGGCTGAATTTTTGACCCGCTTGGTCTATTATTCCCTGTTTTACTCTTAGCCAAATACGTATTACAATGTTTGTGGAAATCTAATATTGACTGGGACATCCAACCTCCGTATACTATTTTAAAACCATGGAATTGCTAGAAGAGTGAATTTTCACTTCTTTTCCAATCTAGAACTGCCGCGTTATATTTATTTGGATGATGACTACAAATGCGAACTACATGGATTTTGTGACACCTCTGAAATTGGGTACTCCACAGCCAAATATTTGAGAGTAGAAACCTACGAAAAAAATTCCGTTTCTTTACTCTCACCAGAAATCGGGTTGCTCCCTTGAAAGTTTTAAGTACAATTAAGCTAGAGTTACTGGGGGCGGTTCTTCTAGCGGATTTAATTTCTTACGTAAATATTCCATTCCCTGATTCAATTACATTTCAATCAGTATATCCTTGAACTGACTCCTAAATCGTTTTAGCGTGGCTCAACTCCCCTCCAAGTAGATGAAAAATTCTTATAGCTAATAGAGTGAGTCATATCCAGGACATCATTCCTCCTACTTTTTGGTATTACGTATTCTCTGCTTTAAACGAATCATACGTTGGTTCACGTGAGAAAACGCCATCTGAATTGCTTTCTTGTACTCTCTGTTGGAACAGTGCTGATTTTCTCTCCTTACCCAAAAATTCCTGGAGCCAAAAATTAAAACTTCTCCCTATTGTCAACCTTGAGGTATATTTGGAAGAGAAAAACATGTCCTTGCCGTGACTAGAGAAATTCGCCTTTTCGATTTTCTTCTTGAACGTTTTTCTTCTTTGGAGAAAATTCTTAGAATTCTATTTTATTGTTCGCGTTTTAGAAATAATTGCCGACGAGTGTTTGATAAGTCATTTGGAAATCCTGGACTAGCGATATTCAAACTGCTTTAATGTGTTTTTTCAAGCACGTACAGCCTACCGTTTTTTTTTCGACCTCATCGATAGAATAGAAAATGATCAACTACTACCAAAACCCTTTCGTTCGCTTTCATTGTTTCTTGACTCAACGAGTTATTAAGAGTGGAAGGCCGGCTTAGTAATTCTGAGTTGCCCTATTTGGCAAAACATTTTTTACTATTACCTTGTCTTCACAGACTTACACATCTCATAGTTGAAAATATCCATTTAAAATATTTGTACCCCGAATTAAAAACTTTACATTATTTATTACGCCAACAGTTCTGGATTCTGTCAACTAGAAAAGTAATTTGCAAAACACTCTGTAATCGTCTTAAATGCTTTTTTCGGGCTAGACGCCGAACATATTCTCCGCCTTTGATGTGCGCTTTACCCGCTTCTAGAATTCAAACCTTAAAACCATGCTCTCATGTATGCATTGATTTTTGTGGCCCTTTTTACGTTAGCCCTCATCGTACTAGGGGATCCAAGTCCTTTAAAGCATACGTCTGCGTTTTTGTGTGTATGAGCGCCAAATCAATACATTTCGAAATTGCATTGGAGCTGTCCTCAGAAAGTTTTATTGCCGCTTTATGACGCTTTCAAGCTCGTCGGGGTACAATATTAGATTGCTATTCTTACAACGCAACAATTTTTCAGGGTGCCAATAAACAATTTTTTCAGCTGGCTAAAGGGGCATCTGAAAAACTTTCGATGCGTTGGCATTTTAGTCCGTCTTCTGCACCGCATTTTAATGGGTTAGCGAAAGTTGGGGTAAAGTTGTTTAAATCACATTTATTGCGCGTCATTGGAGAACAAACGCTTACATTGGAGAAAATTCATTCCCTTCTGTGTCAGATTGAAAGTTTACCCAACTCTCGTTTTTTTATGCGCTTTCAGCAGTGACCCCAATGATCTCATTCCTCTTTCTGTAGGGCATTTCTTGTACCTAGAGCCGATTTTTCTAACATAAAACTCAACCGTCTTTCCAGATGGCAACTTATTCAAAGACTGCAACATGATTTCTGGAAGCGGTACTTATTAGAATATTTAAACACGCTTCAACATAGACAAAAATGGAAGAATACTGCACCTAATAACTAACTGAATAGCTTGGTGGTCATTAAAGTGAATTGGTCTTCCTTTAATTGGCCGCTAGTTACACCCTAGTGTTGGCGAACAAATCCATGTAGTTACCATGAAAACGTCTACAGTCATTTTTCAGCGACCAGTCATTAAATTGTGCCCCATGTCAAATGCTTAATTATTTTTTTTTTCTCTTTAGAGTAATTTTCTATTCTTACATTTTCATAGTTTTCTTTACACATTTGTTTTTGAGTTAAGGAAAAAACAACGTGTTTTCGGGAGGCGGCCATGTTACAGCAACGTACGCGTATTTGTTTTATTTAAATATTAATTAAAATATTTACTTTAAATTATTATTTCATTATTACTATTCGAGACTATTAGGCAGAATCAATATCACATTTAGTTTATGCGAAACCGGTATCGTTGTTATGCATTCGCGCCAAGTGGACAGCAAACTGGTATAGCACCGGCAAGCATGTCAAATGACAGCTATCGGGCGACTCACCTCTAATACAAGTGAAAAGCGGTGGTGTTTGTTGAAATACCTTTACCTCTTCCCATTCCTCTTTTCCCAGTTTTCTCACAAAGTGCACAAGTCTACATTACAAGATTCAACTGGAGCTGCGACCATTATGGTGAGTGCTCAGTGATAAGAATTTTTACGTTTTTATTTACTGTTTATATTTACATTATTTTTTGGCGTAAATATAAGGGTGGTCCGCTATCGAAGAAAGTTTCAATCACAATATTTTTTTTCCCTGAACGCATTCGGGCCATTCAAGCTGTTCACTTCGAGCCGCATTTAAACCAAAAGAACTGGTCAATAAAAGTGCGTTTCCGTTTGGAAAATAAATTTAAAACTTTATCCTATTTCGTATTTGCTGTATAATATCAAGCACGTGGTGTTTTCTTCTTAAAAACGATTTTAATTGTTCTAAGTTATTTAAAATTTAATGAGTGACAATCTAAACTAATTAGATTCAAATATTTATCATTACACATTAAACATTAAACAACTCATGTGCGAGTATTTTCTTTATGTTCAGTAAAAGCCCATATGCCATTTATCTGATAGCTTTTGTAATAAATTCCGAAGAGCAAGTGTTACATCACCACAGGTTATTAAAATATTTTCTTATTTACGTAATAACATACTTTTGCCTTTTTTCAGAGATTGTTAGTGTATTAATTATTTTTTTAAATTTTCAATTTCATTATATGCAACTACGAACTCTACTACAAAAGGATTACCTTTCATTTCGGTTCAAAACATTTACGTTCTTGTTTTGCTTTCATTATTGTTTATATAATAGAAATTTAATCTGTAAATAGTTGCCTACTGATTTTTCACATATTATTAATTTCCTTAAGGTAAAAGGACTTAACAGCGTAAGAGATTTGAATATAGAAGAAGCTATGTACTTAGCGAATTAGTCAATTGTATAACCTGTCCATTAGAACGACCAATGATAATACGTTTTTGCCAGACTTTAATACTCGTTACGCTCACCTATAAAGCTCCTTTGATGAGTTTTTTGAACTTCACAATCAAATCAAACAAATTACGGACGACGATAAATTTGAGGAGGAGGAAGTTATAAGATTTCAAGTAGAACAGTATTATTACACCGCAAAAACGGCATATCAAAAATTAAACCCAGTTGTTTCTGCAGCGTCATCTTCTACTATTGGTTCGGTAGAGGTTGCTGCAAAATTACCTTCACTTAGCATTCTTATTTTCATGGGCGATCAAAAATTAGAACGTTTCATGAACTGTTCGAAAACATTATTGTAAAAAATGATAATTCGGCACCTATCTTAAACCTTCAATACTTCCTTTCGCTTCTAGAAAGAGAACCTTTAAAGTTACTTTCAGGTATTCCTATTACAAGAGATAGGTTCCTTGTCGCATACGAGAAGTTAGTTAAAAGATATCAAAACAAACGACTTTTAGCCGCAGAATCGGTCAACAATATAATGAAAGCTACATTAAATGATACAGCCGAAGATTTACGCAATCTTCTAAATACATTTTGTGAATATATTTCAGCATTAGACGCTTTAAAATTCGGAACGAAAAAAAGGGTCTTTTTTTTTATTTTTTCACATTTTTTTACAAAAAATTAATGTTACAACACGCATCGATTTTGAGGTCGAGTACAGCGAGATAGATATTCCCATTTTCTGCAATTTAATGTTATTTCTCGAAAACAAATTCAAGGCGCTTGAGTCAGTGCAATTTCTAAGTATTCCACAAGCAAAATTAATTCTTCGTCGCAGAAGATTAACAATAATTTATTTAAAGGTTTTCAAAAAATACCTTTATTTACGGCTTTATGTAAGAAAGTTCTACTCAAAAGCAAAACCCTCACAACAATTCCATTTCCTGCCACATGTGCAGCCAAAGAGCACATTCTTTCAAAATGCCATGAATTTTTACTCAAAACTTCAAATGACAGGTTTGCGTTTGTAAAGCATAAGAAATTATGCGTAAATTGTTTACATTCTTTACATTATTCGCAAAACTGCAGTTCCGTTTTTTGCTGTCGTTTTTGTAAAGTAGAGCATTATTCGACTTTGCGTCCTTCCGGGCCCACGAATGTTTCGAGTACAATACAGGCATCATCAGTCTTAAACACTTTAGCGACTAATACTGCAACAATAAACAATATTTCAGAAAATATTTCCCATAGTCTTTACGGAGTTACCAATTTGCAGCAAAGTACAGTTCTTTTGGCTACTGCAATAGTAAATATTAGCGATAATAACGGATGTTTCCGACTTATATGAATGAAAACACTATGTAACACGTTTGTTGTCCTTGAATAGTAAATGTTATTTTCTACTTGTTTATGATTCAAAACTATAGAGAAATACTTTTGTTCCTTTCTAACTTTGCTTTTGTAACTGGGACAACCGAAATTTAAAAATTGCCTATTTCCAATAAGATAATGGTCAAATTTACGTGCATCCGCTTGTTACGTTCAAAACCCTGCAAACAATTTTTTCTGCGTTTATTTTTAAAACGCCATAAGACCTTACCACCTGCCTACATCTGCTTACAATGGACTTGTTATCTGGTATTCTGCAGCTGTTAAGATGTTACAAAGTAACAAAATTGTTCTCCTTTGTCTAAAAATCTTTTGAAAATTGCGTTATCTGCTTGGTGGCAAACTGCTACAGTTTGTATTTCGGCAGCTGTTGTCTGGAAATTCTGCACACACGATTCTTCGGCGATATCTTTGAAAGTTAAATACCCTACCCCCATATATGATTAGGGCCTTGTAAAATAGAGACCGTGCTTTGAAAAACACCATTAAAGATTGAATACCACACCTTCTTACCGAAGATACATGTTGTAAAGTCGTGCTGTTAAAAATTCTTTCTGTGATAGTATAAGTGAAGTTGGTGGTTCCACATGCAGCCAATAAAGAAATGCAGTCGCATTTTTCCATCCACAACATGATACAAAGTCAACTAATTCAAGGTACAATTTTCTATTTTCGCAATTCTTTTTGATGCTGCTGTGGAGTATAGACATTTTATTTGCTGCTCCTCATGAATATCCATTAAATTACCAACACCACGTTACCAAAACATCACAATGCACGATCGACGATGTAATAATCATGAAAAATTTAATTACTCAAAGTTTGTGTTAGAGTCCGTTTTACTGTTTCTTTTGTATTTCTGTATAAACCTTAACTAAAAGAACTTACGCATCACTTTAAAAGTAGATTAATATTTGATTAATTTAAGTTAGGGTGTCTAATTTTAAGGTTATACTATTTCTTGAGGAGGTGCACTTCACAAAGCAGCATGTACATATACTGTATGCTTAATTTTCTTTTATATGTATTTAAGGTGAACCATTAAGTAAGTATTTAGATTATAAGATGTTATATTTACTTTGCTTACCAATTTTATATGTTATGAGGCTTTGTTTACAATTACGCAACTTATTTGTTTTATTGTCTTGTAAATAGTCTTTCAAGATTCGATGTTAACAATATAGTTTTACAGAGGTTTCCAATGTATTCTTCCTATTTCACCCACGCCCCTCTACGACGTTTTTGAGCTAGCCCAAATTCTACCATTTTGTCCCCGTTTTGTTGTTGTATTCTGAGTAAGCAATTTCTTTACTTACTCTTACTGTTTTATTTCGTGTTTGCGCGAAATACCTTAACACGCTCGCATATAAAATAACAACAAAAACATATATGGCAAAATTAAGATATATTTTGGTTTCAATTATATAAAAATGACCACCTATCATTTAGAAGTGTGTAATTTTTCGACATTTGCGATAATGCAGCAAATCACTTTTACGAATCAACCCCCAAATGTAGTCTCACATCACCTTCTGATTATATTGTCCCTGGTGGCGTCGACTAAAAGACATTATATCTTGATGGAAGCGTTCTCCTTGCTCCTCCGAGCAAGCTCCCATGTTGTCTTTGAATTTATCAATACGAGCATCAAGTATGTGAACTTTGAGAGACATCCTGTAACCCATTTTTCTACAGTTTCTTACCAGATCAGCAACTGGGTCCACATAGTTTTCGGCCTTGAGATGCCCAGAAAACCCCGAATAACTGCGACAAAGTTTTTCCAGGCCACTTTCTCCTTACGATGAGCTTCTTGAGGAAGTTGTCGCAGTCCACGATCTTCTTTATTTGTGGTCCAATGAAGACACCAGCTTTAATCTTTGCCTTAGAAAGTTTAGGGAATAAACGTTGAAGGTACTTGAAAGCTGGCGATTCCGTACATAGAGCTTTCACAAATTGTTTAATAAGCCCTAACTTTATATGCAGTGATGGCATCAGCACTTTCAGGGTGTCTACCAGTGGCTCCCATTTGACGTTGTTTTTCCCTACAGAAAACTCTTTCCTCTGTGGCTAGTCGTGCTTGTAATAGTGAGCATTGGTGTTTCTGCTGTCCCAAAGACAGAGGTAGCACGAAAACTTAGTAAAACCGCCTTGCAGGACCAATAGGTATGTCACCATTTTGAAGTCGCCGATAACCTCCCAACCATATTCGTCATACTTCAAAACTTTCAGCAGCAATGTTTTGGTGTTATTATAATCTTCCTACACAGCGTACCTAAATTATAATAAAATGATGGCATTCTCTGGGGTAAAAGATTCCGGAGTTAAAATAGTCCCCCATTCGGATCTCCGGGAGGGGACTACTTCGGAGGATGCGATCGGAAAGTTAAAAATAAGAGTCGGGAACATTCTGCGAGTCGGAGCGTGGAATGTTAGAAGTATGAAGCAAGTAGGTAAGCTAGAGAACCTAAAAATCGAAATGAATAGGTTATCACTAGACATAGTAGGGATTAGCGAAGTTCGGTGGCCAGAGGCGGGGGATTTTTGGAGTGGAGACTTCAGGGTAATTCATACAGGAGCAGAGGACGGAAATTTGGGTGTGGGGATAGTTATGCGGAAAAGATAGGATACTGTGTGAAAATTACTTACAAAAGAACGAAAGAGTACTCATGGTTAGATTAGAATCTAAACCGGTAAACACAGTAATAATACAAGTATACATGCCCACCTCTAGCTACAGTGATGAAGAGGTAGAAGCCATCTACAAAGATATCGAAGACATATTAAGATACGTAAAAGGACATGAAAATTTAATAATTACGGGGATTTTAATGCTGTGGTAGGTGAGGGTAGGGAAGGAGCGGTAGTAGGTTTATTTGGTTTAGGCACGAGAAACGACAGGGAAATAGGCTGGTAGAATTTTGCGACAAGAACAATTTAATCATCACAAACACATTATTTCAACATCATGCTAGAAGACGATATACGTGGAAGATGCCAGGAGATATAGGACGATATCAAATAGATTACATTCTTGTTAGACAACGGTTTAGGAATCAAGTAAAAGACTGTAGAAGCTACCCAGAAGCAGATATAGATACTGACCACAACATCGTAATTATGAAGGCCGCACTTAAATTTAAAATCTGAAAAGAGGAACGGAAAAAGGCACTTGGACTTAGAGAAACTAAAAGACAAAGATATTCAAGTAAGATTCGAAAAAAAGTCAAATGAATTGCTGAATGATATCGCGAAAATATCTGAAACTAAGGAAGTAGAAACAGAATGGAATAACATTAAATCCAGCCTAGACATGGTGGCCAGAGATATTTTGGGGTATACACAAAAAGAAAATAAGAAACCATGGATAACAAAGGATATCGTGAATTTAATAGAAGAAAGACGAAAATACAAAAATAAATCAGACGAAACAGGAAAACAGAGATACAAAGCCATAAAATGGGAAATTATTCGAAAATGCAGGAAAGCTAAAGAACAATGGATTGATGAAAAGTGCAAAGAAGTACAAACTAAGATGGAAATAGGAAAGACAGACGAAGCATACAAATTAATTAGAATGAATTTTAGTGATATAAAACCGTATAGCAAAAATATAAGGGACGCACAAGGAAACGTCATTATAGAAAACGTAGAAAAAGTGAGTAGATGGCAAGAATATATAGGGAATTTATATGCAGGAGAAGAACTAACTGCATTAGAACAGGAATCAGACATTGAAAATGATGACTTGGGTTATCCTATACTTCGAGACGAGTTTGAATTAGCATTAAAGAGTCTGAAAAATGGTAAGGCGCCGGGTACAGATAAGGTGCAAGCAGAAACTCTAAAAGCCGCTGGACCAGCAGTAACAGAACGTCTCTTCCAACTTGTAAGCTATATGTATGAGACAGGCGAGATACCCAAAGATTTCAAACGTAGCATCATAGTAACTATACCAAAAAAGAAAGGCGCGGATAGATGTGAAAATTTTCGAACAATAAGTTTGACAGCACACGTGTCAAAAATATTAACTAGAATTGTGCAAAGACGAATGGAAAAACGAGCTGAAGAAATACTAGGAGAAGACCAATTTGGGTTTAGGCGAAACAGGGGAACACGGGAGGCTATTTTAGCTCTGAGAGTGATAATGGAGAAAACAATAGAAAAAGGGGAAAGCATGTATATAGGGTTTGTAGATCTGGAAAAAGCATTCGACAATGTAAATTGGAAAAAAATGTTTGAAATACTCAAAAAGATTGGAATGAGTTATAGGGATAGATGAATAGTACATAGCTTATACAAAGAGCAAACAGCAGTAATAGAGTTAGAGCAGGAACGTAGAGAAGTAAACATTAGGAAAGGAGTGAGACAGGGATGTGCCCTATCCCCATTGATTTTTAACTTGTACATAGAAGAGGCAATGAATACTGTCAAATGCAGAAAGGCATTTGGAATTACTATGCAAGGACAAAAAATTGATATGCTTAGATTCGCAGATGATATAGCGGTATTAGCGTCTAGCAAAGAAGAGTTAGAATCTGCTCTTAATGAAATGGAAACGGTTCTAACAGAGAGATACGGTATGAAAATTAACAAAACTAAAACTAAAGTTCTAGTTTGCAAAGGTGGGGAAAATAAATCAAAAACAAGAATACAAGTATTTAACACGAACTTACAAGAGGTTAAGGATTTCTGCTACCTAGGAAGCCAAATAACGCAAGATGGGAAAAGCACAAAAGATATAAAACAAAGATTAGCACAAGGTCGTGCTACATTTAACAAGAAAAAGCAACTATTGTGCTCAAAGACCACAAACATAGAAACAAGGAGAAGATTGCTTAAAACATATGTGTGGAGCATAGCACTATACGGCTGTGAAGCCTGGACAGTAGGAGAAGCGGACAAGAAAAAGGTAGAAGCCTTTGAAATGTGGTGTTACAGGCGTATGATGAAGATATCATGGACAGACAAAGTTAAGAACGAAGAGGTACTAAAAATGGTAGGGGAAGAAAGAAATATGTGGAAAACGGTTAAAAAATAGGAGAGATAGGATGATAGGCCACATACTACGGCATGAGGAAATAGTGCGGAATATTTTAGAAGCAGATATAGGAAAAAAGAGAAGAAGAGGCAGACCTAGATTAGACTACTGCACACAGATAGTAAAAGATGTAGGCTGTAGAGGTTTCAGGGAGATGTGTAGGCTAGCCCAGAATAGAAATCAATGGAGGTACGCATCCAACCAATCCCAAGATGGATAAACTAATGACGAAAAGATAACTGTGCTTAAACATGATGATTATTATAAGTAACTACAAGAATTGGTTGGGCAATATTCTCGAATAATGTTAAGTGTGTGAAAGGATTTACTGGAAAACCATTATTTGGCAAATGTCTAAGTGTTGGGGGATCTTGGTAGCCATAGGTTGCTTAACCTCCTTCACTGAATCTCGGTAAAATAGGGTATAAAATTAGAAAACAATAGAAAGGGAACGAGCTGAATACACATACTCCCTGAAAAGAAGAAAAGAAGAAAAAAGAAGAAAACCACCAAAAACGCAAAATCAAAGAAGCTGCTTATATAACCCTACATAAAAATAACTGCGTTGCAAACGAATCCGTGACTTTCAGTAAACAATGGATTCCATTACTAAAAGAAATAACAAAAGAAATAACAAATGAAAATCAAATGAACTCAATATCTAGGTAGCATTGCAAGTTTTTCCTGGGTTTTCCTTGCAATATTAACATGAAATACAGCCTACATACATGATTTCTATTTATACATAAAATAACTAATTACATAAAAATAAGAATATTAACAATCCTTGTAATACAGCATTGGTATCTGACAAGTATAAATCCACAATAAGGTTACCTCAAAACCATATACAATCTCCGTTGAACAGTATTGGTATCTGACAAGTGTAAACCCGCCATAGGGTCGCCTTAGATCCATATACAATCTTCATAGAACAACATTGGTATCTGACAAGTGTAAACCCGCCATAGGGTCGCCTCAGATCCATATACAATCTTCATAGAACAACATTAGTATCTGACAAGTGTAAACCCGCCATAGGGTCGCCTCAGATCCATATACAATCTTCATAGAACAACATTGGTATCTGACAAGTGTAAACCCGCCATAGAGTCGCCTCAGAACCATGTTAAAATCTACCAAAGAGGTAACTTAAATCATGATGAATTTTCCCCCTCAAAATAAATATAAAAAAAAAACGACTACTTAAGCCTTTCAATAATGCAGTCGCACACTTCTTTAATCACCATCCTCTCAATTGGATAAATAGAAACATGTTAAAAAATGTTGGCTGAAATGCAGACACAAAAACGGTAGCAGTTTTTTGAAATGCTTCAGATGTATGAGGACGATAGCATGGACAGACAAGATTATAACAAATAACTTACAGAAATAGTATGGGAACAAGGATATCTGGGGAAAAAGAGAAATAGTAGGGCGGAATACGTTCTAAGGCATTTTTGGGGAATAGTATGTGATATATTACAAGCAGAGATAGGAAAAAAGAGGTAGATGTAGACCTAGATCAGACAGTTATAGATGCAAACTGTGCATATTTCAGGGAAATCTGTAGGTTAGTTCAGAATAGGGAACAATGATGGTACGCGTCTAACCAGTTCTAGGACTGAAGACCTAATGATGATGATGATAATCTTCCTTGGACTAAACTGAATAAACCAAGGAAAGGAACGGGTATTTATCTTCGTTACGCAGCAGCACTGCTTTGAGACTCCTTGAAGAGCTGTCAACAAAGAGACACCACTCATTCGGGATACATACAATTCCTATTTCCTCGAACAGACCAGTCACATCGTTGCACAAGCAAAGCCTACCTTGATAGGTGAAGCAGCTGGAAAAAGTATCTTGACGCTTTCACTGATATACGACTTACACACTTTCATTCAACAAGTTCCACTGCTTGAGCCTAGACGTCAAAAGCTCTGCTTTGGATTTGGTCAGTCCAAGATCTCTGACCAAGTCGTTTATGCTTTTTTGGTTGGGGAAATATGGGCGTCTCTCGTCATCTACACAGATGAAATCGTCATCAAATTCTTCAATGAGTTCTTCACACTTAGACTTGCTTTTGTCGGTTGAAGATGCCTGTTTCATCTCGGGAGGAGCAGGTACGGGCAGCTGAAGGCTGTATAATACTAGGGCAATAGATAAAGGAAGACTCGGATACGTGATAGCTGGTGCATTTTTGACAGTACGACGTTTGGAAGGGTTCACAATGCAAAAGTAGCACTTGATTGAGTGGTCAGTGGGTTCCTGCCAAATTCTTGGTATTGCAAACTTTATGGATCTCTTTTCTCCCCTAAGCCATCCTATAAAGCAATACAATTTAGTAAAATCGTCCTAGTCACAAAAGCAAAACCTTTGAGGAATAAAATAGTAATTTTCTATAGTTTTTAGATGAAAGAAATTAGGAAACAACGTGCTACCCAAGAGCATATTAAATATTTAGTAGCCTTTTATATCACTTTAAAGCTAATGAAATGAACTTGTAAAATCACCAAACATAGTATTAAACTACTTATTGCGAATTTTAACATTTAATAAAATTTTCTGCGTCAGTTATATTTTGACATACGTACTTATTACAGAAAATAGGTAAATTTTAAAATTTCGCCGTTCTGGTCACGTAAGCAAAGTTGGTGGAGAATAGTCAACTGTTTCTGTACTGTTCAGACATAAGATATTAGGAAATGACAGTTACTAACCCAAGGTCACAAAATAAATAAAAATTTGTTACATAGTGTAATAGATTCAGGTAGTCAGTGTAATTTTGTAAGTGAAAGATGTGCACGTCGTTTGAACCTTCCAAAACGCTCATGCTCCACTTCTATTTTCGGTCTCAATCAGATGGTTTCCTGCTCAACGAAAGGATTGGCAAGCTGTGCAGTTAGACCTCAAGGAGTCGTTGATCCTACCTTTTTATTTGAAGCGATTGTTGTTCCAAAACTTTGTTCGGATATGCCCTCTTTTTCTATAAAAAAAACGAAGATTAGTCCTATTTACAAGGACTTAAGTTTGCAGATAAATGCTATTTTTTGTCTGGTCCTATTGACCTATTAGTAGGTGCGGAAATCTTTCCGAAAATTTTTAAAGTTGGCAAGGTAATACATTAGTTCGGTGGTCGTAGGAAATGCTACCCAACAAAATTCTCTTTCTGTTCAGTCATTTTTTACCGGCGTACAAGTGCTTTTGCAAATTTCTATTCCCAAATTCTGGAAAATTGAACAAATTTTTTCCAAAATTATCAATTTTCTTAAAGATAAAAAATGTGAAGAAATATTTCGAAACACAGTTACCCGAACTTCTTCAGGTCGCTTTCAAGTTTCATTACTTCTTCGTGATGAAGAGCCTGATTCAGGCAATAGATATTCTCAAGCTTTTCGGCGGTTTCTTTTTCTAGAAACCAAGTTACTAGAAACACCTAAACTCTACTTAGCGTATTCAGATCTAATGAATAATTACTTACAACAAAATGAGATGTCTTTAGTAACAGAGCCTGACCCAGATAATTTGCTATCTTGCTATCTACCGCATTTCTACGTGGTCAAACCACACAACGTCGGCACCAAAATTAGGGTTGTATACGACGGTTCTGCAAAAGGTTCTAAAAGAATTGGCCTTAATGATAATTTATTACAAGGCCCTAAATTACAAAAGGATACTTTTTTAATTCTTATTTTTCGAATGTATCCAGTAGTTTTATGGCAGATATATATCAAATGTTTACTCAAATATTGTTTACTCTACGCCACAGAAATTTCCAAAACTTTGTTACGGTATTCCGCGCAAACACAAAAGAAAACAGTAAAAGTAAGTAAGGAAATCGTTTATGCTGAATACCGCAACAAAACGGGGATAGAATGGTAGAATTTGGGCTAGCTCAAAAACGTCGGAGAGGGGCGTGGATGAAAATAAAGACACATTGGAAACCTCTGAGATACTCTATTGATTACATCGAATCTTGGAAGATTAATTACAAAGCAATAAAATAAATAAGTTGCGTAATCGTGATTGTGTCATAACATATAAGAATTGGTAATCAAATATAACATCTTATAATCTAAATACTTACTTAATGGTTTACCTTATATACATATAAAAGAAAATTAAGCATAAACTGTACAGTAAATCTAGAAAAAGAAATATACCTAAAAACGTTCGATGCGTTGGCATTTTAGTCCGCCTTCTGCACCACATTTTAATGGGTTAGCTGAAGCTGGAGTGAAGATGTTTAAATCACATTTATTGCGCGTCATTGGAGAACAAACGCTTACATTGGAGGAAATTACACCCTTCTGTGTCAGATCGAAAGTTTACTCAACCTTCGTTCTTTATGCGCTTTCAGCGTGACTCCAAAAATCTCTTTCCTCTTTGTGGGGCATTTCTTGAACCCAGAGCCGATTTTTCTAGCATAAAACTCAACCGTCTTTCCAGATGGCAACTTATTCAAAGACTGCAAAATGATTTCTGCAAGCGGTACTTACTAGAATATTTAAACACGCTTCAACAAAGACAAAATTGGAAGAATACTACACCTAATATCAAACTGAATAGCTTGTTGCTCATTAAAACGAATTTGTCTTCTTTTAATTGGCCGGTAGGTCGCGTAATTGAGTTTAACCCTGATGATGACGGATAAATCCGTGTAATTACCGTGAAAACGTCTACAGACATTTTTCGACGACCAGTCATTAAACTGTGCCCCTTGTCAAATGCTTAATTATTTTTTTCTCTTTTTCTTTAGAATAATTTTCTTTCCTTACATTTTCATAGTTTTCTCTTCACATTTGTTTTTAAGTTAAGGAAAGCACAACGTGTTTTCGGGAGGCGGCCATGTTACAGCAACGTATGCGTATTTATTTTATTTAAATATTAATTAAAATATTTGCTTTAATTTATTATTTCATTATTACTATTCGACACTATTAGGCAGTGTCAATATCACATTTAGTTTATGTTAAACCAGTATTGTTGTTATCGCATTCGCGCCAAGTGGACAGCAAACTGGTATAGGATAGTCAAGGAGAATTTGTCATAAGAACAAATAATAAATTTCTTCTGGGGAATACTTTGTCAATGTTAAAATCTACAGAACTCGGCTATGTTCAATCATTATATTATATGACATATTTTTAAAATTGAAGAATTGCTTAGTGAAGTGTATTTTAAAAAATAGTTGCAGTTCTCGATTTTAGTTTTGTGAAAAGCGTTTAAAATTTTTTACGCTAACTGAGTATTGGAAACTGATGAGTTGGCTTTGATAATAACTTATTCTACATTTATAAATAGTATGTAATATTTGAGCACTATTTTTCAGTTAGTTTCCATGTTGAAAATATTATGATAAGATTAGTAAAGGAAGTTCTAAATGAAGTGCACATCATTTCTGAAGATACTAAAGTTTCTATTGTTTGTGTGTGCGTGTGTGTGTGCGTGTACATGGGTGCGTGCGTGCGTGCGTCTGTGCGTGAGTGCATGCGTGCATACATGCTTGCGTGCATGCGTGTGGGTGACATTTTTTTCCCTTAGTGTGATGCCACAGCAATGTGGAGAAAACTCCAGTTTTTTATTAAGGAATGAAACGCCGTCTAAAACTATGGTTTACAAATGGTTGGCGGAATTTAAGCATAGAAAACCAGCCAATTTGAGCTGAGCTTAATTCTTATGTGGTTCCTAAACTTTTACACTGAAAGCTGTTATTTTTTATAGAAATATTGACAGTAAAGGTTTTGTTAATCACTTTCCTGCACAAAGGGTGTAATTTATTACATCAATTTTACAAATTGCATTAATATTACTACATATTAGCAAGCTGGTGAACCAACACCTATAGATTCTGTACGTTCTTCAAAGCGTGAGTTTGTTTAATGGCTTTCCTTGTCCATAGTCATTTAGCAGAGTCGTTGGTTGTTTACCTACAACGTATACCAGACCACAAACGGCTAAACGAAGAAAATTAGAATAGGTAAAACTCCAGTACATTACCTATAACGTATTTTCTACTTTAAGGTAAGGTAGTTATAAACAGAATCAATCTGGGGTTTGTTGTTTTCAACTTGCCAACACACTTGCTTGTACGTAGCGCGTTTCGATTGGTCAGAAAAACAACATTTCCGTTCTCCGACACGTGAAAAATTGTATTTTACTTCTTTTCCCGAGAATTACATAATAGTAACAGTTATTTCGTTTAAGCATTGTGGGATAAAACTAGAACACAATAATATGCATATATATATATCCTAATTCTAAAACTATATTACACAAATATATGTAATATACCTGAATTTATTCTACAAAATTCCATGAACTAGTTATTTACCAAGATAATATGCTAAGCGCCTTTTTTATGCATCTATAAAGGCTAAAGCTTTTGATATCCTTTTTTTATCCTCACAAGCAACGAATCATTGTGAAGTCTGCTTTTCTATTGTGACTGCACTAAAAACAAAATATACTCCCAACTCATGCGCTCAATATTAAAAAAAGTCTGTTTCTAACATATTACCATCTTAAGAAAAGCTGTTTTTTGCAAAACAGGTTCAATGGGTCACTAATTAGGTTAACTGTTTATAAATTTTTCATTTTGGTTTTTACATACTTCATCGTTGAAGCTTGAATTGGAATTCTATGTCTGTGTGTGCTGGCGTGACATTCTATTTTGTATTTTATGTATTTGGTGTTTTCGAACTATATTTATGCTTTCATTTTGTTCAGTATAAGGCTCAATGATTTTTTGCTTCGTTGTTCTCACATTTTTGTGCCTCTCTAAAAAATCACATCCCACATGTTGAGAAACTCTGTTATACACCTAAAAACCCCTACGAATAGAGCCAATTTGAACTGAAAAAATTTGAGGATGATACAATTGTAACAATAAAATACGGCATTGCGGAGGAAGTCAATTGACATTGTCGTCAGCAAGGAATGGAACTGAAAGATTTAAAATAATATTTTGCAATTGTATGAGTTTGAAAGCTAGTACAATATAATGAAGGCAAATAGTGTTTCTGCTTTCCGTTACTAAGGCAAGCTGCAAATAGAAAATACCAAAATTTATTTCTAATATTTTAGTAGATCACTAATTTTCTTCTTAACTCTTGATTTTACAAACTAAGTGTATTCTAAAAGTTAATTGCCTGTAAACAATATACCTAAAACCGAAGTAGCAAATTAAGCAGCACCACATTACAATTCCGTAATTATAAGTAATTCTTCAATTAGCACGCTGAGTAATACTATTTAATAAACCCTTCTTTTGGCTTTAGACTGCTCCAAATCCGATTACAATTTTAATTGAAACGCGCAGTCATAATTAAAACTGTTCCGCAATTAAGAACGCATTCGTGGGTGGGGTTTATTTCGAAGCCTTTGAGCTACCTAAATTTAATTAACAGATTTCCCATTTCAATGCAAGTGAGTTTGACTAAATAAAACTTTATTTGGATTTATAAACCCCTTGAAGTGTTGTATTTAATCTACTAATCAGGTTTCCGCTGCAAAGATAAGGTACAATGTGCTTTCACACATGATTTTCAATTAGTTATGTTCTCCATAATATAATTGTTTTAAATTAAAAAAGAAGTATGGTCTACCTACTATTACAAATGATTTTTTTAAGCAATATTAAATACTACAAGCTATAAATATTCTATTATCTTGCAACAGTTGATTAAGCACTAGAAAGCGTAACTATAAGTGTATCTGGAGGATCATCAAATATTACCTAGAAAAATTAATTCGCAGAAGCTTCGACAAACTGTTGTATTTCGCTATTTTTAAAAATGGATGGATGATTTTGCGTTCACTTATTACTGGTAAAAATGACGTTACGTTACGAATTTCGTCTTGCCCAGAAGGAGCAGGAACCCCGTAATAATTTTAAGGGCGCACCGGCTAACTGCGTTGGTGCCGGAATGTGTTCCTATGGAAAAAATTGTTAAGAACAATGAAAGTATAAACATTTAAGATAGCCGAATTCAAAACTGCTTAACAAGTGCCACTTACCATGAAAGGTTTTACTAGTTGTTAAAAAAGTAAGGCCGTCAAACAGTTCCGTCCCAGAAATTGCTTCAATATTTTCGCGACCCGGAAGACAGTTATTACGCATAGGTCTTCGTGCTGTTTGCTTTCCTAACTCCTGTCACCTCATAATCTACTTTTATCTACTATACCTTAAAAATACACATTAACACTTATCCCATTAATAAAATTTTCAAAATAAATGCATCTTTCAAATGAAGACACCGGTGGATGAAGGATCTATGTACCACTATCCTTAAAAATAAAATTTCTTGATGGATAAAGGTTTTAACTGACTAGTATTTTTTGCTCTAAGTCTCAATGATCTATTGTAGAAAATGGAAAAGTTATTATTTGATTAAGAATGCATGTACATATTATTTTAAAAAGTGCTTCTGGAAAACGGTATAGGAATAAAAAAGACTGGTGAAGAAAAGAAGCGGCCATATCGAGACATAAAGCTGAAAATTATGTATTACAAAAGGAAAGTTGCCGCCAATGAAGTTGAAGTCGGTTGATTACGTAAGAAAGAAAATGTAAGCTAGAGTGTGACCATGAAGCAAAATCAAAAATACTTAAAAACTTTTACAATTTGGATGTTAATTCAAAAAATACGCTACTATTTAAAAGCCTTTTGATTGGACCTGCTATGCGTCACAGAAAAGACACAACAAAAGCAAAGTTGTTCTGGTTCAAATATAGTGTGACGTACAATTAGAAGGCCTTTCAGGGGTATAAATCAGTCATTTGCTCACTGTATCAAGTGATGCAAAACAAACTTAAGCCTTTCACTCTACACCATCGCCAGATAGACAAGGAGTGCACCATAACAGACCACACAAGCTTGTAAATAAAGTTGTAAAATGTGTTATTACGCATATTAATCAATTCCCCACCGAGCAGTCTTATTACTCCGGAAATAAGAGCATACATAAAAAGTACCTTTCTCTCTCCCCTTTGTTAAATATTCAAAAAATGTATGAACTTTATCTTTCAAGGAAGGCAAGCAACCTAAAATACATTTTATAAAGAAATGCAGCTGTAGTAGCATTTTCTCGCAACGTTTTAATTATTGATTAGTTCAACCTAAAAGTGATGCTTGCAGTACTTGTGATGCTGACATGAGCAATGAGGATCATAAGGAAAACTACAGGTATGCCTTTGAATAACAAAACAAGAGACAAAGGATTGGCAACTTACAACAAACGATGCCACTGCCTTAGCTAAGAACATCAAAAGCTTTCTATTTAAGGCAGCTGCATTTCTATAATCTTAGTGTACACACAGTGTCATCGTCTGAAGAAAAACCTTCATTCTTTACTTGGTCTGAAAACACTTGACAAAGAGGAGTTTGGAAATAGGTAGCTGTCTTTATATGTATGTTAAACTATCCATGACTGCTCGACAGAACAACGATAAACAGACTATTATATGGTCAGACTCAGGCTCTGGTCAAAATAAAAATTTCAATATAAACGCACTTAATCAATATTTGATGGTAAAGGTTATCTGAAAACGATTGACCACAAATTTCCACTAGTTGGGCATTCTTATATGGATTCGGATAGAGACTGCAGAAGAGTTGAGAAGAAGTTGCGAAAACTCCCAACTGTTTATACTCCTGATTAGTATCGTAATATTATAAAGTCTGCAACTGTGAAGAAATCGACTGTATTCATCATGGAACATCATTTCAAAGATATAGGTGAAAAAATGAATTTTATAGACCGGAAAAAAGATTGATTAAAAAAACAGGTGCCTTTTCGAGATGGCATAAAATGAATACGAGTCGAAAAGCATGGGAGTTATCTATAAAACGATACATTAGGTAAGAAGACGCTTTTTTTAAAAGTAGACATTTTAAAAACTGTTACCAAAAAATTGAACCAGAAATTTACACGTTAAGCTTCAACCGCAACAAAAAAACCAAATATCTGACAAAAAATTTGCAAATTTAACAACAAGTTGTTTTTGTTGACCAAGATTTTCGATACTTCTACAAACAAATTATAAAGGATAATCAAGAAGTGACCAAAAAAAGTAATAGTCGACCTTCCAAAAATTGAGAACACCTGAACCCTTACTTCATTTAAGAACTGTCTGCATAGGTTTAGCTTTTTAATTGATGAAGATCTGTGTGAGTTTTTCTAACTTAAAAATAATAGTATAGTTGCTTTTTCAAATATGCAGTTATAATTTTATAATAAAATCCTACACATCGCCAAATATTTAGTTTTTATTTTCCAAATGGAAGAAAAATGCCAAAAAAAATTTAAACCTAAATATCTTCATACTAATTCTACGTGACTGAATCATTTATCCACTCGTGTCTTCAAATATGTCTACATCAATGGGGTAGCTTGATATACTTTCACAATTATCTCCTTTACCTATATTATAAATAATTTCAAATAAAATTCTATCTAAACTTCACACCATACACAGAAAAACAGCGCAATACCAATTTGGCTTTCGCCACTCCAACGTGTATAAAAAATACTAAACTTCTAGAAAGAAATCTACTAGCATATACATATATTCCCTGTAAGTTTGTTGTGGTTTGTTTTGTATTTTTCTTAACCTTCTTTGGGAATTAAACCACTCAGAGTTGTTAAAATCGTCTTTATTTACGTTTTGATCCATGATCTAGTATCGCTCTCAAAACATACAGTGATCTTCAGAGAGTCAACTTAATGCTAATTTTTTATCCGCTGTAAGTGTGACAGAGATGGCAATTTTTATATACTTTCATCTTTCTTACACAGTTTCAAAGTGGGCTAAAAAGGCGCCTCAAATGTCGGTAGGAGGAAATGGCGGGAAACGCTTTAATTCAAATTGTTAGGCGCGGAATTTCACGAGAATTTCAAATAAGCTGTAGGAAAAAAATTATTTGAAACTTCAAATACAACTCAAGATCAAATCACCATGCAATGCAAAATTTTCATTTTCCTTTTACATTAATTATTAAAATTGTATATAGGGTGATTTGGTCTCGAGTTGTAACTAACGTTTCAACAATTTGTTGTTTTCAACTTTACTCAGTCAATTTCAACACTACAAATGATAAACTCGAGCGTTAAATAAACTTAATGAAAAATAATTCTACGTGGTCCCCATTGTATATTTTAATGCAAAACTATTTTTTAAAAGACACAATTTTCAAAACATATTATGAATGGTATAATATAATTCTACATATTATAATATAAATTACATGCTTAGAAACAGTTGGCTACTGTCTTACGTTTCTTAATGTATTTTAGTTTTAGCGTCATAGATAACTAATAAAAGAGCACAGTTTCTACACAGAAATGAATCAATATTTAGATCACAAATGCTGGAATTTTTTAATTTACTTGCTAGCACTGTGGAATTTTTCTTTGCATGTTGATGTGAAAGATTGCGTCGACAGACATACAGATTTTGTTATTGCAGATATAATAAAGGATTTATGAAATGTTGGCTACAAATGAAACAGGTGTGCAATGAGTCCCCATTATAGTGTGTCTACTGCTTCCTGCCACAAATTCGATCAACAAAAGAATTCAACTAGTTACATATATAGCGTTTTAAATACAAAAACACTCACTTTTCGAGATTTTGAGGGAAATTATGAATGCGCTCGACTTTTGTGTCAAACAGAAAACTATTACATAAAATTAATCTGTAAAGATTTTAAAAATTATATCATCTTTGATAAATTTATATTTAAAATTCACCACCACCTAATTCAGCCTAATGGGATCTGCAAGAATGTTTCATACAACTAAAACCATCAAAGCAAACTTCAATCTAAGGTTATAAGTTTTACTACCCCCTAAAATTCTTCCAAATATGCATGTCATTCTCTTTCACTGTTTTGTTTTTTGAATATGGCGTTTATATTCAGTTCTTCTCTTTCAATATTAGAACCATCACTCGAAATAGTTTAGACATCATGTATGTTTTGAATTTCGTGCTCAGTAAGAATTTCCTCAAATTGTTCTAAAGCCCCCTGTTGTACGTCTCTACCCTATTCAGCTTTTTGAAATGTTTGAAGGCGATAGCGGGGATCTAATATTAAAATTACACAGTTGGTTTTCCTGCATACTTTGACTATTTTGTCTCTTGCAGCCTGATATGACAAAATTAGTGTGTCGTCAGTATGATTTCCACCAGGTTTTTCGTACAGTGTTTTGTTTTCATCTCAATTCAATGGAGCAGAAGATTTACTTTCAGAATAACGGATGACAAAAGTGACGAGTGTATTTCCTACCGAAAGAATAGATAGTGTTTTGGACATTTACAGATACTTTGACACCGATTATATGAAATTTCGTTCAACTTCACTCAAAGCAAGCCGGGTCGCTTGCTTATCCAGACAGTTAATGCCTTGTTTGTGTTTTACAGCGGCTTCCATCATACTCTCTGTGGAATTCTTTCGGGTAGGTACAACAATGGGTATTTTTGTTGTAGACAGGATTTTTACAGCATGACAACCGCTGACAAATCGATTGTATAATTGTTTCAACTTGCATATTTTTTAGTTACTGTACTTATTTTAGTTTTGAACGTTTTCATTTCATGGTCATCTTCATCCTCTGTAATCATCATCAACCGTCCATCTGACACAGGCTTTGTTCTTGTGCAATGTGACGAGAGTCAGTTGTTGAAGCTGGCGTTGTATAGAAAGTCAGCGAAAATGATGATTACCAGAGGGAGAAGGTTGTTTAACCCTTGCATAGAATTCGTGTTTGCTGATGCATTATGCGCTAAACATTTTTATTGTGTCAGCAAAAACCCTAGCAATATCCTTTCTAATTTCAACTAAAATAATTTACTAAAGTAATAAGGCATCGAAAAGCAAATCACCCGATCGTTCTGGACCCGGTCGGGCAACTGTACTTTTTACTAATCAATACAACTTAAAAATCGATTCCGCTACTTCCTCTGAACTTTGGTATAGCTTCATTACCGTAGACATCTGAGGCTTCATTGAGATGCTTATCTGTTAAGTGCCTCTCTTTAATGTGGTATTACCATATAAACAATGCACGGTCTGCATATCACTTTCTTTGTTGCTTTAGTAACTACTGTAAACTTAGAAAAATTATTTTGCTTTTTAATTAGTTTTTCCGAGGCAAAACATGCACTTTTATTAATGCTACCGCACTAGGACTCGTCTGTCGCTGCAATCCTTTCAATTGAGATTTTTCCAAAATTATAGACGTTTTCCTTCGCTTTTCTGGAGTAGCGAACCCTACATTGCTTGATTCAGGTTCATAAGTAATATCTGCAACAATAATAATAAAATGAGATGGTTGTAGTTCGTTGTCAACTGAATAACATCACCTTATACAAATACGTTGTATCCGTAAGCAGTTATACAATGCTTTTTTATAATATTTTAAAACACTCAATATCTTCTTGGCTACGTTCCGAAAAAAAAATGTACTTCTATTTTTATCGATTTAAGGCAGGATTCAAATATAGTGGTAACATTTTTATCTAAAAGTACTTATCATTTTTATTTACCGAGGAACAGAGAAGCAGCACCAGTTTTTAAACAAATACAAGTAATGTATTTTAAAATAAAAATATACCACTATCATAACAGCTGTAATCAGATATCTTTCTTATCTGTAGATAATGACTTAGCCAGGTATATTTTTTAATTAAAATCATTATCATTAGGCCTTCAGTCCTGAAATTGGTTAGATGCGTACCCTCATTGCTTCCTATTCTGAACTAACCTAAACATTTCCCTGAAATTTACACTGTCTGCATCTATCATTATCTGATCTAGGTCTACATCTACCTCCTTTTTCCTATCTCTGCTTGTAATATATCCCATACTGTGCCCCAAAAATGCCTTAGAACGTATTCTGCCCGTCTATTTCTCCTATTTTTCTTCCACAGACATCTTTATTCCCTACTATTTCTATAACCTATTGTTATTAACTTTGTTTGTCCATGCTATCATCCTCATACATCTGAAGCACAACATTTCGAAAGTCTGCTACCGTTTTTCTGCCTGCTTTTCTTACTGCCCGTATTTTATAGGCATACTGTGCTGTGCTCCACACATATGCTTTCAACAATTTTCTTCTTGTTTCTATGTTTGCTGTCTTTGATCATAGGCACTGTTCTTTCTTGTTAGGTGCAGTTCGGTCCCCTTCTATTGTTTTACAATTTTATACCATATTTCTTTGACATTCAGTGGTTTTGAAGCGGGTAAGTAGCCTGTGGTTGCCAAGTTCCCCAAGCACTTGAACTATTGCCGGTTTAGTATTTTTTCTAAGATATTTTTTGCACAGTCAACATTAGTTGTAGATATTTCACAACCAACACCTGTAGTTGTTTATAATAATCATCAGATTTTTCTGCGCTTATTTTTTCGTCATTAGGTTTTCCGTTTCAAAACTGATTGCACACGTACCTCTATTTATTTATATCTTGAGCTAGCTTACACAGTTCCCTGGAATTTCCACACAGCCTGTTCCCCTTTTATTGTTTACTAATTTAATGACCTATTTCACCGAGATTCAGTGGTATGTGCAGGTAGGCGTCGCCGTGGATCAATGTAGTAAGCGTAAGACTACGGATCCCATGGTCCCGGGTTCAAATCCCGACACGGCCGACTGCTTGAAAAATGGCAGGTTAGCATTTTTCACAAAAACTACGCCCTCGTTCGAATGAGAGGTTAAATGGAGGTCCCGTGTATGAGTGTTGTCACGCACGTTAAAGATCCCTACCTTGCCTGGAACGGCAAGGGTTCGGCAAAATTATAAATTTTCGGGCAACAAAAAACTCGCCTCCTGGCCAATGTAGTACTTTCGGGTGGAGCATTGGAAATGTAAATGAACGGTATGTGCAGGTAGTTAAGCAGCCTGTGTTTGCCAAGATCCCCACCACTTAGACATTTGCTGAATTAATAGTTTTCCAATAAATCCTTTCATACAATTAATATTATTCCAGAATATTGCACAACCAATACCTGTAGTTTCTTATAATAATCATCATGTTTAAGTACAGTTATTTTTTTCGTCATTAGTTTATCCATCTTGGGACTGGTTGGATGCGTATCTCCATTGATTTCTATTTCCGAGCTAGCCTACACATTTCCCTGAAATTCCTACAGCCTACATTTTTCACTATCTATGTGCAATAGTCTAACCTAGGTCTACCTCTACTTCCATTTTTCCTATCTCTGCCTCTAATATATTCCGCACTATTCCTTCATGCCGTAGTATGTGGCCTATCCTCCCATCTCTACTATTTTTTACCGTTTTCCACATATTTTTTCTTCCCCTACCATTTTTAGTACCTCTTTGTTCTTAACTTTGTCTGTCCATGATGTCTTCATTTTAAAGTACATTACTTGTATTTGTTTAAAAACTGGTGCTACCTCTCTGTAGCACACAATCACCAACTATGCCTTGTTGTGGTCTAACAGTTTCCAGCACTTTACTTTCATTAGTTTCGTTACATTTTACAATACAGCAACGGTGGATTTTTAAAAGAGGGTGGACGTGTTATGCGCCCCGGGTGACAACATAGTTTGTTGAATATTTATCAAACGCATAATAAAACAATTTAGTTTTATGGTTTAGCTTCATATATCTATTTAATTTATGACAAATTGTTTGTTGTTTTTATAATTTTCAGCAGCTCAAGTCAACACTCTTTGAAAACAATATTCCCAAGATTATAAATTAGTAACAGCGTATCTCTTCTCAACTAGTGTGTCTGTTTTTAATATTAGTATCTGCTTATTTGCTAGCATAGGTACAATCAAAATACTGATCTTCGACATACGTGCTCGTGGTTATAACTTATTACTTCTTACTATAAAATCACCAATATTCTATGATGGCGAACTACAGTGTCATCATCATTATTAGGTTTTTGTGTCCTGGAACTGGTTGGGCTCATACCTCTATTGCTTCGTACTCTGAACTAACCAGCACATTTCCCTGAAATTCCTGCAGGTTTTATCTGTAACTATCTGTTTGCAATAGTCTAATCTAGGTCTACCTGTCTCTTTTTCTTTTTTCTGCTTCTAACATAACCTGCACAACTACGTCATGCCCCATCTCTCGTATTTTTTATTGTTTTCCAAATATTTCTTCCTTTCTCTACCATTTCTAGTACCTCTTTGTTCTTAACTTTGTCTGTCCATGATATTTTCATCATACGTCTGCAATATCACATTTTAAAGGCTTAAGTCTATTTCTTGATTGCTTCACCTACTATTTAAAATTCAAACAACCTATTTCCCTGTCGTTTCTAGTTCCTAAACCAAATAAACCTAATCCCGTTCCTTCCTTACTCTCATCTACCACTGCATTAAAATCGCCTGTAATTATTAAATTATCATGCCTTTTTACGTATCATAGCATGTATTCAATATTTTTGTAGATCGTTTCTACCTCTATATTACCTTATCTACGGGTTTACATTCTAATCTAACCATGAATATTCTTTCGTTCTTCTGTAAGTACTTTGTTATTCAATCCCCTACGCGTTTTCGCATAATTATCCCTACGCACGTATTCCCTTCCTCCAATCCTGCATGAATTGTCCTAAGGTCTTTGCTACAAAAATCCCCTCCTTCCGGCCACCAATCTTCGCTAATTTTTACTATGTCTAATACTAATCTACCATTTCAATTTTCAAATGTTGTAACTTACCTACGTGTTTAACGTTTCTAACATTTAACGTTGAATTTGATTTTTCTATGCTCCACCAGAAGGTACTACGGTGGCCAGAAAATGAGTTTTTTATCTGGAAATTTTGAATTTTGCCGATCTCTTGCTGTTTCACGCAAGATAGAAATCTTTTAAGTACGTGACAGCACTCATACACGGGATCAACATTATCCATCTCATCTGAACGAGGGCGTAGTTTGGTGAAAAATGCTTGCCTAATATTTTTTAAGGCGAACGTATTGGGATTTGAACCTGGGACCTTGGGTTCAGTAGCCACACGCATATTAACTTAATTAGGGAGTCGCTTTCCAACATTTTACACCCGGATTCGCAAAATGTTAACTGTTCTATGTTTAAATTTGTAGGTCACGTACTCCGAAGACGGATATGCAAATGAGAGACTATTTGAGCTCCAGAATCTTTTACTCCAGAGAATTCCATCGTCTTAAAAAACGTTTTTGGAAAGCTGTGTACTTTAAAAGCAATGTGGTGGTTTCCCTTTACTTTTTACATCGCAGTAGTGGTCCTAAAACGTCATACCGATCCCTATGATCTCTACCACTCTAAGTATCGAAAGAACTGCTGTTCTTTTTCGGGGACCTGTCGAAGTCTGGTTCTTCGCTAAAACCGCCCTAATTTGGTTAAATCTATAGATCGGCCTTTTAGTTTACTGAAACACGCAAGCCATTCCACCCGTTCCAGTGTCGAGAACTTTTTCTATGCGCAGGTCCGTATTTTAACGGGAATTACATTGTAATAGGAGTATATAACGACAGTACCTTGATATTTAGCTTAGATTAGGGCGACGTAAAGTTTTGTATGCAATTCCTAACACAAACAATCATCATTCATTATGATCCATCTGACGATAAGAAATAAATGTTATATCGTTAACTGATAAACCTCAGTCAACGTTTGTATTGATTTATTTTAAGAAGTCCACAAAAGCTACATTTCATACACTTTAAATGCAGTTCATTTGTTTTAGCATAAAGAGAGCCCTAAAGCCAAGAGCATTCATAAAGTCCAAGATCTTCGCCCGTCACTGGATCGTAGGTATCAGTATCAGTTAATATTATTTTCTAGCATTTTTAAAATTGAACTTTGTAATAATTGTTGTCACATCACAGTCCATTTAACCATATGCTGCAATGTAATCTCCTACTCATCACAGACGACACTCAAAAGTGCGTACAGTAATTGATGAAGAAACGCAATAGCGTAACCCAGCTTTATTCAAATATTTTGTACAAACAATTATTGCAGCTTCAAATTACTTGCTGCACCCACCGATATCACTTACAAATAAGCGGATGTTGATTCTTTTGAGGAATAAATTTTAGGGATATAAAATCATATAACAAAAATATAAGATGCTCAGCAGGAAATATCATTATAGGAAATGTAGAGAAAGTGGGTAGATGGCAAGAATATATAGGGAATTTATATGCAGGAGAGGAACTAACTGCATTAGAACAAGAATCAGACATTGAAAATGACGACTTAGGATATTCTATACTTAGAGATGAGTTTGAAACAGCAGTATAGGGTTTGAAAAATGGTAAGGCACCGTGTATCGATAATGTGCCAGCAGAAACTCTAAAAGCCGTTGGACAAGCAGTAACAGCACGTCTCTTCCAACTTGTAAGTTATATGTATGAGACAGGCGATATACCCAAAAATTTCAAAAGTAACACCGTAGTCACTATACCAAAAAAGAAAGGTGCCGATTGACGTGAAAACTTTTGAACAATAAGATTGACAGCACACGTGTCAAAAATATTTACGAGAATTATACAAAGACTGATGAAAAAACGGGCTAAAGAAATACTAGGAAACAATCAATTTGGGTTTAGGCGAAACAGGGGGACACGCCAGGCCACTTTAGCATTAAGAGTGTTAATGGGGAAAACAATAGAAAAAGAAAAGAAGCTTGTATATAGGGTTTGTGGATTTAGAAAAAGCATTCGACAAGTAAAATGGGAGAAAATGTGCGAAATACTCAAAAATATTGGAATAAGTTATAGGGATAGACGGATAGTGCACAGCTTATACAAAAAGTAAACAGCGGTAATAGAATTAGAGCAGGAACGTAGAGAAATAAATATTAGGAAAAGGGTGAGACAGGGACGTGTCCTATTCCCATTAATTTTTAACTTATATATCTAAGAGGCAATAAATATTGTTAAATGCGGAAGGACATTTGGAATTACTATGCAAGGATAAACGATTGATATGTTTAGATTTGCAGACAATATAGCATCTAGTATCTAGAAAGGAAGAGAAGCAGCTATTAATGAATGGAAACAATTTTAATAGAGAGATCCGGTATGAAAATTAACAAAAATAAAACTAACATGCCAGAATTAAAATAGGAAACGAGATTTCTGCTAACTAGGAAGTTAAATAACACAATACGAGAAGAGTTCAAGATATAAAACAAAGACTAGCGCAGGGCTGTGCTACATTTAACAAGAAAAAGCAACTATTATGCTAAAATACAACAAACATAGAAACAAGGAAAAGATTGCTAAAAACATATGTGTGGAATACAGCACTGTACGGATGTGAAATGTGGACAGTAGAAGCGGATTGGAAAAAAGTTGAAGCCCTTGACAGGTGCTACAGACATTGGATGATATCGCGGACGGACAAAGTTACGACCAAAGAAGTTCTCAAAATGGTAAGGGAAGAGAGAATTATGTTCAAAACATTAAAAAATATGAGAGATAGGACACAAACTAAAACATGAGGGAATAGTGCGTTATATATTAGAAGCAGAGAAAGAAAGAAATGTAGAGGTTAACCTAGATCAAACTATTGCACACAGATTGTGAAATATGTAGGCTGTGGCAATTTCATGGAAATGTGTAGGTTAGGTCAGAATAGGACGCGATGAAGGAACGCGTCCAACCAGTTCTAGTACTGAAGACCTATTTATGATGAATGATAATGATTCTTTTCGAGAAAAAGTTGGAATAGGGCTGAATTCATAAAGAAGGTTCGACGCGGCAGGCTCGAAATCGGTCTAGCCAGGCCGGTGTTCGGGATTTCGGGTCGGGCTCGGTCATCTCTAGGTGTAATAGCATATTAGTTTTATTTTAAATTTTTTTTAATTCTTCTAAAAGCTATTGCGACTTGCGTCATTGCAGTATAGAGCCATCGTATTAACCATGACATTTTAAAACTCAAATTATAGTATGCTTCTGTTACTCAATTTTAAGCAGTTGATTAGAAATGTGTTTCCTCGTACTACTCGAGTTATTGCTAAAGTTAAAAACTTTCCCGTAGTCTTAGTTCATCACCGTAATGTTTGATGTAGTTAAACTTTGCTTTATATACTTCTGCAAAATATTAAAAATGTCAACTCAATGCATATCTTTCTAAAAGCAACCGTCGTTATCAAAGGCAGAAAATTAATGAATCCTAAAAGAAAAGCGGGCATAATTCTTGAAGCTTCCTTATTTTATCGTAACGATTCGCATAGATTATTACTTTAAATGCATTGCTGAACTCAATTTCGTATTAAATTCTTCGGAATAAATTCAAATTGAGCGAATGGTTTGGAATTTTAGTAAATTTGCATAATTTATAAATTCTGTTCATGCCTGAACTTTAACAGAATGCAAATGAAATATAAAGTTTTATGAACCAAAATGTACATCGTATCTAGTAACGCATAGGTACATGAATAGCTTTAAATATCCTTTCAGCATAACAATAAATTCAATCTACGGTGACGGTTTTTTACTAAAGGAAAGGTGTGGTATATTCAAAAGGAAATACACCGCAACGGTAGTGCAATGAACTTACTAACCAGATTTTCAGTTTAGATACTGTGAAATGGAAGCTTTTGTAACGTTTTGCCATTTATCATGCGCTTTTTACCATGTGCTGAATATAGTATGTATAGGTGGTACATGAGATTTTCAGCAAACCCTTCATCAAGAATTTTTGACTAATTAATTTCCATGTATTGAATTAGATTATCAGTTGGATCGAGTTTCAAATAGTGTAAAGCTGAAAGAAGTTATCAAGGGGTATCTGTCTAAAATTTGTAACCTGCTGTGTCTATATAAACTATATATGCGGGTACCAACTGCTATATTCTCATTTATTTACTGTAGTGTATTTGCGCAAAGTGTCAAATTATAATTATATGATCATTTTCAGCTTATTGCATTACATTGAGCCTCAAGTTAAGTTATATTCACTTTTTCGTGGCACCCTTGAGATTATTTTGTTAAATGTGTGCAATTTCTGTTGCTGTAACTTTTTCGCAAAATATTTTGTCTCTCTGAGAAGTATTGCGATCGTCTGTACCACAAAACAGTGGGGGGAATTACTGTGCCCGTTCTGTTTATAATAGCTAAAAACAATTTAGTTAAATGTAAATTTATGGTATGCCGATAAAAACCTGCTGAATATAAATAACTTCTTAAATTACTGTTATCGCAATAGGTCTTCAAACTACGCCTGTTAACACTACCGTGCTGGGATAGACTGCAACATCTACATTCTGGTAGTTTGAGAAAAATGCAAGAAAAAAACATCAGTAGTAGGATATGGGGATCCGAAAACACATCCACCTTTTGGGATCCACCCATTGGATCCACCTATCCACCGGATCCACCGCCACCGATCCACCCGATCCATCCGATTCATATCTAACCTAGGTAAGAGTTTTCTTCAACTAAGCATTTTTTGCAAAATATTCGCACATCCAGTAACAGTAAGTATTAAATAACATTGCCATCTTAAATCTGCACAATAGTATTCTTCAATTAAGCATTTCTGAGCTCCAGGCATAGATCTTGCTCTCGAGACCCTGACCTGAACCGCTACTCCTAGTATATGCTAGAAACTTGCATGCTTTGAAAATTAAAATTTTGATTAATTAAAAGTTGAAAATACAAACATTTTACTTTAAACAAGAAATTACCAATAACCGAAAAAATTCCAATGCATGCTTAACGATAATGTACAAATGGGAAGATCAATTGATCTGGTTTGGTGAATGTAATTACAATAGTGAAAGTAAATGACTCCTGCTACATTCTTTCTTGATATCCTATATTTACCTTTATTTAATTTTAGCTTTAACTTCATCTTTAAATTTTTTGGTCACCAGATTTTTGTAAATCAATTTAAACCTTTTAAAGGAAACTCTATAAACTTAAAACACTGTTTTATTAATTGTAATAATTACAGCTGGTACGCGTTGTTAGTCAACCAACATTTTGCAGATTACAAAAACGGGCAAAATATTGGCCATCCAGCGGACACCACGGGGAGGTAACACGTACACTTTGTCCACCAGGATAAACGGGGGATGGATTAGGGAATCGAGTAGGTAAGGGAAAGAGCTTAAGAATTATAAAATCTTAATGTTATTATGTACAAAAAACTTCACCTATTACAACTAAAAAACTAGGTGAAATAGAAATTGTCTATTTTACGGTGCCCCCAAGCGTACGTATGGGTAGTTCCAGGGATAATAAACCGTTTATCGTCATCCCCGAATAAGCTAATTTTTTTAATTAACTTTGTATAAAGTTCATGTTGAGAGCTCCTAATAGAAATCATTGTATGCCTGTGAGCACCTCTAATATTTCGAGTAATGCTCTTAAATTCGGCGACATTAATCCCAGCTACCATACTACGACTGATGCCTTTAATTTTTCTAATAATGTCTTTCTCACTTATTATACAATACGATTTGGCTCTAGTTCCGACCAACTCTAGAACCAAATCACCGTTCATTTCGTCCTTAAACTTACCCACCATCTTCTTATTAACTAAGGGGATATTGTACTTATTGTCTTGAGGATAATCACTGGTATAAAAATTGTTTATGTTATTACTAATATCTAAATATTAGTCTTCCGTTTGTACACTATAAACTAACGAGTCGGTGCCTGTATAGAGCAGTTGAATTTGATCATCATACATGCGCCGCATAACATTATAATGGAAGTCTTACATTAAACTTTTAGATAAATCTAAAATAGAAAATCCTGCGTATATCTGTTTATTGTACGCCACTTGCACTCGGTCCATTTGTATGATAACCAAATTTTGGTTAAGCACAGTAGAACTACTAAAGTTCGGGCGGGCAATTAAAGTACTCGCGCACAACTTTTTGCCTTCCGGCTTCCACAGAGTCAAAATCTTCACATCGACATGTTTGTCCACATTCTCTATGGTTTTGTCGAATATTGCGTTGTTCATCAACTTAAAGCGATACCGAGATAGATCGCATCAAGCTAGAGATACTCAATATACCTGAGACCTGCGACTTGGGGTATATATTAGAATTTGATCTCGAGTACCCTTAGGAACTACACAGCCCCCATAACGATTTGCCTTCCTACCCTGAAACGAAGACTCCGCAGGTTCTAAGAACCCGAAACTGCTCGCCACGTTGGAGGAAAAAAGGAACTATGTGATCCACTACAGGAACCTCCAACAGTGCTTAAAGAACGGTCTCGGCTCACAGCGGTCCACCAGGTCATGAAATTTGAACAGTCACCATAGTTAAAACCGTACATTGACTTAAATACCGGGCTACGAACACTAGCAAGAACTGCGTTTGAAAAGGACTTCTTTAAGTTGGTGAACAACGCGATATTTGGCAAAACCATGGAGAATGTGGACAAACGTGTCGATGTGAAGATTGTGACTCGGTGGGATTACCGCGTGATTACTAGTTACTTCAACATTACGATGTCCTTGAAGTTCAAAAAGTAGAAAAATTAATAATGCAAGCAACGGATTCAAAACTAGATGTAGTATTTTACATTTCAAGTGATAATTTGTTTGATATTTTGTATAAAACTCGTTCAGCTATTGGTCATTGTGGTAGAGATAGAATGATAAAAGAACTTAATCGTAGTTACAAAAATATCACACAAAATGAGATTAAGATTTTTTGAAGCGTCTTGTGAACCTTATCAACAAAAAAGAAAAAGGGGTAAAAAATGCGTTGTTGTTAAACCAATAATTTTCTCACCTTTGAATTCAAGATGTCAGGGAGACTTTATAGATTTTGAATCCCAAACTGATTGAAACTATAAGTTCATTTTAGTTTATCAAGAGCTTCTTACAAAATTTGTTGTACGATCGCTCAGATAAAGAGAGCGGAAGAAGATGCGGTACAATTGCTTGATATATTTCTATTGCTTAGAGCCCCATGTATACTACAGTACGACAATTGCAGAAAATTTTATAGTAAACCGATGTAAGACTTAACAACAACTTGGCAAGAGATTAAGATCGTACAGGGCAAACAAAGACATAGCCAAACCCAAGGTATTATTGACGGGACTAACCAGGATATAAAAAATATGATGAAGACATGGATGCATGGCAACCAGTCCACTTCCTGGAGAAACGGTCTAAAATTTATCCATTCGTGAAAAACAGAACATTTCACTCTAACATTAAGAGATGTCTTTTCGAATCTATGTTTGGTTATGCACCTAGACTCGGATTGTTAACAACTCCTATTCAGAAGATTGTATACGATTTCTTGGAAAATAAAGAGCAATTGCAAAACGCTTTAACTGCAATAAATACTTCTTTTAAACCAGATGGTGAGACTATACTTGAACAAACCAGGCTTTCTAATAGTGCTAAAACATGTGTAGCTTGTTGAAACGAATGCACTGAAGAGATTGTTTCTTGGAAATGTAAGCAGCCAGTTCAGGAATCATGCTTTAAAGACAGTATTTTGCAAGATAACAAAACAAAAGTTATGCAAGTTGTGCTTTAATGAGGTGAGTATCCAAAACGAAACTGAAAAATCTAAGAAAAGTATGAAAGTCAAGCTAAGAAGATGAAATTAACGTCAGACAAATCACACTGTGAAGTATCTGTAGAAGTTTCAGTCCGTACCTCAGTACTCTACTTTTAAAGAGGAAAAGATGACGCTAATCTATTTTAGCTGTTTGTCATAGAAGCTAACTAACAGGGATTTTTCCAGTTGGGAATAAAAAATGACCGCATAAAACAGTTAAATTCTCGATCCAAGTTCAGTGTCTGACCAAAAATTAAATACAATTGAAGTAGTGCCGAATATTGAAAAATCGCAACGGTCTGTCTACGGCTGCGGTCAAGGATTCAAAAAATGTTCTTGCAAAAAAAGTGTGACAATAAAGGATGTGGTTGTTTAAAAAATTACGTGCTATGCAATTCAAAGTGTCACCATAGCGATCCTTGTTGCAACAAATGACTTCCTAATTATTTTCTTTTAAATGGATATCACAATATTAATCGAGGGGTGTTCGATATGTATCGGGAATAAGTAACACAAACAAAACTTAAGGTATGAAAACTTTTTTACTATTTTTCAAAATATTCTCCACGATGATTAAAACATTTTTGCATACGTTGGAACCAATTTTCATAGCATTTTTTCCATTCCGATTTGATATCTCAGAACATGGGGTTTGAACGCATCAACCGTACATGTGATTTTCCAATGCTCCACCCGAAGATACTACATTGGCCAGGAAGCGAGTTTTTTTTTACCTGGAAAATTTGGAATTTTGCCGAACCCTTGCTGTTACAAGCAAGGTAGAGATTTTTAACGTGCGTGACAACACTCACAACGGGACCTCTATTTTAGCTCTCATCCGAACGAGGGTGTATTTTTGTGAAAAATGCTCGCCTAACATTTTTCAAGCGGACTGTGTCGGGATTCGAACCCAGGACCTAGGGCGTAGTAGTCACACACATACCACTACGCCACGGAGCCGCACGAACGCATCAACCGCCTCTTCTGGTGTCTAAAATCGTTGTCCACGCAGTTTGTTCTTCACGTAGGGAACAAAAAGAAATTATTAGGTTCCAAATCAAAACTATACGTGTTTTGAGTGTTTCGAGTGCTCAAATAGTCACTTGTTTGAGCCGATGTGTGAGAGCTCGCATTGCCATGATGGAAAATGATTAGGCGTTGCCGGTTTATTTTTCTTATTTTTCTGAAAACTTGTGGCAAACAAATGGTTGTATACCAAGCAGAATGAACTTTTCTACGATCCTCTCAGCAACAGTCGTGATATATGCATTAATTCCGAAAAAAACAGGCAACAATTTTCTTCAAAGTGCTTCGAGTGTGAACAACTTTTGTTGGATTTCGTTCATCTCGGAAGACTCATAGTCTACTGCTGTGTACTTTCGGGTTCATACGAATAAATCCAAGATTATTCGTTACCTGTGTAGATGTTATACGCTGCGTTTGATGCACCGCAATCGAATTTTTTGAGTATTTCTTTGCACCAATCGACGCGAGTCTTTTTTGTGCGATTGTCAAATTGTGGGATCAAACGCGCACATAAATTTTTCACAGCTAAATGTTTATGTTACATCAAATGTATACTTGCGTAGGGATGCCTGAATCTCACAACAAAGTCGCATGACTATTCCGCATTATCAATTTGCGCACAGTATCAAAGTTTTTGGACGACCTACTTTAAATTCATTTGCTAGCGAACTACGACCACGATTGAATTCACTATACCAACGATATACAGTGGTTTTAGTGGGAGCTTCTTCCTCAAAAATTCCACATGAGTTAATTCAGGCATTGTTGTGGAGATAATCCACATCGGAAATCGTAAAAAATCAGCGCGCGAAAATGTTCAAGAGTTGATTCCATTTTTTGGCCGAGACAAAAACTTCAACTCAATCAAAACAAAACAAATAGTGCTCATATGGCAAAATATTATTTGTATTACTGTGATATTTAGGGATTAAAAAGGCATTATTTATTCATGTTGTAATTTATTTCGTGATTCATCATATGAAACAGCAACAAACAATTTTAAAACGCTTTTCAAAATCATTTGGTTTAGAAATTAATAATTTTACTGAAAAATTTCAAGAAGCTCAAATTTAACTTTTAGTATCCAGTCGCTGTAAATGCTTATTAAGTTCAGTGTGTGTCATGTTAGAAACATTCCGTG
The DNA here is from genome assembly GCA_036346225.1 of Platerodrilus igneus. Lineage (NCBI taxonomy): Eukaryota > Metazoa > Arthropoda > Insecta > Coleoptera > Lycidae > Platerodrilus > Platerodrilus igneus. The sequence goes on from JARFIW010001386.1 coordinate 403,771, forward strand.
TGTAAAAGAGCATTTAAAATGTCATATCATAAACATATTTGTAACCCTTGTATTTAATAAGTGTTGTTTCTGAAAACCTTTTAGCTCCATTTTTAAGATTTAAAACCGTTTAATTAATAGCAAAGTTAGTTCTATATATGTTGAAAGCTTTTCTACGATTTAAAACTGTTCAGTTTTCCGGGTAGTGTTAACTAAAAGCCAAGTTGGCCGTTATAGTTGTTAAAAATGTTTGAAAGTGTATTGAGGAGGCCTTTCTATTATCATTAAGTTATAAACAGATGTAACCGTCGCTGGTTTTTCTTGTATAGGGAGCGATAACGTTGCACACACAATACAAATTACAGGCAGTTGTTGGCTCCTATGTCGTTTAGAATAAATTTATAGCCTCTTAAAAAGATGTAAAACTCAAGCTGTTGGGGTAGCTTTGACCGCTACAAAAGAAGCTTGCGAATAAAGAAATAAAAAGAGGTTATTTGAGAGCACGTGTACAAATGAGATAGGTGTAGTTTGAACGTTAGCGTTTGTTGGCTTAGGTGACGGAATACAAGGTTGAGTGGAGTGAATAGTAGGGATAGTTATACCACAGACATGGAAAACAAGTAAGAGATAGCTGACTTTAGCGCGTATGTTGAAGTGAGATAGATATAACACGTAGTATATTAAGAGGCGTAGTGTAAAACCATAGTGTTCGTTGATTGGAGTTCGTACATGGTGGTTTTAAGGTAGGGTTTAAAATACAAGGAAATCATTTAGTAACGGGCGCATATTTGTTGATTTCAAGTGGTTTTCAAAGAAATCAGTGGCCGTTGAAAGCTTTACGTAGAATGGTGTTGAAGTGTGTTTGTATTGTAGAAATTTTCAAGAATTTTGTTAGATTTGGTGGATGGGAAACAGAATATAAACCCCAGTTGGATAGAAAGGACGTTTAATCTCTTAGTCTTCGGCAAGCGCTTATTCTATTGGTCTTCAAACTGCGTAAAGCTTACTTTCTGAGTTCGCAACAAACTAGTTGAATTTCTACAAGCCTACAGCTATTATGTTTCGACAAGCTGACGACTCGAAAACTTTTACGTTTTGCATAAAAGCTTAAGTTGATATAAGTACAAACAGTTTGTTTGTAATTTGCACTAAATGTGCAAAGTATGTACTTGGAAATGGAATAGATGTCAGTCGGTTTGGTCGATGACCAACTAATAAATTGGTGAACGAGACGACGTCTGGGTCATGTGGTTGCAGCTTTGCAGTTGCTGTGATTGCAATCTAGATTGGAGTGTTACTGAATGCTGCAGTCATTGATGGAATGATGGCAGGCTCGTGTGCACTTATAGAATCCAGGTAACTAATGCTTTTTCATTGTATATGTCTGTAAGCAAGTGCTTAATGACTTAGTGTATTGAGGTGTATAATTTTAAAAACAAAAAGGACAAACAATAAAAAAGGTTTCTGATTGAAGAATTTAATTTGAATTATGTTTATTATATTTGGGAATTTATGTTAAAAAGTGATTTATTGCATTTGTATTATTTGAGCTAAGTACAAGGTAAAAGGGTTTTTTTGATTATTATTGCTCAAAAATTTGCACGGGCGGTTAAGGTTACTATGAGCTCGTATTAAACCTGGACTAACGTAAGAAATGTGGTATAACCCTATTGCTTTTTTTTATTTAATTAATTGGAAATATTTATTTGTCAGGATTACAATTTGATATTGAATTTGAAATGTACTGTTAAGGGAGTATTGTTTAGGGTATGTCTGAAAATGTAAGAGATGTGTGACAGAGGAATTAAAATTTGATTTGGCGTGTACATTGTTTTCTAGTATTTTAAATAAATGTAGGATATTTACCGTCGCAGCGTTTTTATTTTTGAGTAGTTAGTGTCATTTTCAGCAGCTGAGCAGCCGTGGCAAACTACACCCCCAGCGATCGTAGGAGTATGTATACTGTCAAAAATGTCAAACTTTAGGTTAGAAACGTCAGATCACACCTTGCAACACTAGTGTTGTCAGTTCCCGATATATATCGAGCACCCTTTGTAATAAATTAGTTACGTGATTGTAATGGTCTTTTACTTACACACTCTAACCAATAATCATTAGTTAATTTACTAAATACCTAGTTATTTCGTTGAATAACTAGGTTAAGTATAAAATTATGAAACTATTTTATACTTTAACTTGCTTAATTCGTTATTGCATGCAATAACTAGGTATTTCATGAAATACCTTAATTACATACTCTAACGGTAACATATACTAGGATTTATAAGCTTAGTAACTGGGACCACAACTATATTTGTAGCTAGTTTTATTAAAGATGTATTCATATCATATGAATCCCACGAGCCTTTATTCTTTCAAGAGCTCCCAATATCTCTAACTTACCTGTGTAGCAAATTAGTTCTGACAGAGCTTATTCTTAGACAAATCTTTATGCGACGTAGTAAATATACGAATTTTATTACGTAGATCTGCGGAACAACTTTTACTCTGCAATGTACTACTCTAGCCACAACTAAAATGCGTTCATAAGTTACGTGTAAAGAACAAGTCGATTGTGCTATCGCAGACTAGAAATTTTTCAGGAAAACGCTTTGCATTTCATTTTAGCAATATTGGAAATCGAACACTTAATCAACTCCCTGTCAAATGTAGTGCTCGCATATCAGTTTGGCGGCGTAACGCAAATGACAGCTGAGCTGATCATTAACCGAATAAATGCCAATTTTATTATGTAAATCATGTATTTGCTGCTGCTTGTTATAGAACACTTTTTGCGACGCAAACGATATGACAGAAAATTCTCAACAAGCATCGACTGTCATATTTTATTATTCAAAAGAAATATTTGTTCATTTAAGCCAGCATTAGGCTATTAAGCTGAATTAGCTTAAGCGCTGGTGAATGACGCGTTAAATTATTAAATTTTGAATTGCTTAGAGGGGCGTAAATTCCATAACAAACTGAGGGTACATCGACTAAGTACAGTGGTACGAGAGTGGCTACCTATAAAAACAATACAATAAAATAGAAAAAATTCAAGAAATTTAAAATTTTCATAGGTACAATTTCAAGCTACGTTCCCAGTAACACCTTGAAAGGCTTTCAATACTGTATTGAATTTATGGGCATTAATTTCTCCAGTCTAGTGATAATCCTCTACATGTTATTTTCCAATGCTCCACCCGAAGCTACTACATTGACCAGGAAGCGAGTTTTTTTTTACCTGAAAAATTTTGAATTTTGCCGAACCCTTGCTGTTCCAAGCAAGATAGGGATTTTTCACGTGCGTGACAACACTCACACACAGGATCTAGATTTTACCTCTCATCAGAATGAAGGCTATTTAATGAAAAATGCTCGCCTAACAATTTTCAAGCGGATCGTGTCGGAATTCGAACCTAGGACTTTAGGTGTAATAGTAGTCACACGCATACCAACTACGCCATGAAGCCGCTCCTAGTGATAATCCTTACATATGATTTTCCAATGCTCTACCCGAAGGTACTACATTGACCAGAAAGTGAGTTCTTTTATTTTAAAAATTTTGAATTTTGCAGAACCCTTGCTGTTCCAAGCAAGGTAAAGATCTTTAACGTGCATGCCAACACTCACACGGGACTTCCATTTTACCTCCCATTCGAACTAGAGCGTATTTTTGTGCAAAATGTTCAGCTAACATTCTTCACGCGGACCGTGTCGGGATTTGAAGCCGTAGTGATAACCCTACATGAGATTTTTCATTGCTTCATCCGAAAGTACTACATTGGAGAGAAATCGAGTTCTTTTTAACTGCAAAATTTTGAATTTTGCCGAATTTCGCTGTTCCAGCAAGGTAGGAATTTTTAACGTGCATGACAACACTCACACACGGGACCTCCATTTTACCTCTCGTCCGATCGAGGGCGTAATTTTGTAAAAAACGCTCGCCTAACGTTTTTCATGCGGACCGTGTCGGGATTCAAACCCGGGACCTTGGGCGTAGTAGTCACACGCATACCAACTACGTCACGTAGCCGCCCGTAGTGATAATCCCTACATTTGATATTTCCAATGCCCCACCCGTAGGTACTACATTGACCAGAAAACGAGTTTTCTTTTACCTGGAAATTGTGAATTTTGCCGAACCCATGCTATTGCAAACAAGGTAGGGATCTTCAACGTGGACGACAACGACTCACACACGGGACCTCCATTTTACCTCTCATCCGAACAAGGGCGTATTTTTGTGAAAAATGCTCGTCATCCATTTTTCTAGCGGACCGTGTCGGGATTTAAACCAGGAACCTTGGGCATAGCAGTTACACGAATACCAAATCCGACATGTAATTTTCCAATGCTCCACCCGATAATACTACATTGGCCAGGAAGCGAGTTTTTTTATCTGGAAAATTTTGAATTTTGCCGAACCCTTGCTGTTCCAAGCAAGGTAGGGATGTTTAACGTGCGTGACGACACTCACACACGGGACCTCCATTTTACCTCTCATTCGAACAAGGGTGTATTTTTGTGAAAAATGCTCGCTTAACATTTTTCAAGCGGACCGTGTCGGGATTTAACCGGAACCTTGGGACAACACTTACACGATACCTCCATTTTTCCAATGCTCCACCCGTAATACTACATTGGCCAGGAAGCGAGTTTTTATCTGGAAAATTTTGAATTTTGCCGAACCCTTGCTGTTCCAAGCAAGGTAGGGATGTTTAACGTGCGTGACAACACTCACACACGGGACCTCCATTTTACCTCTCATTCGAACAAGGGTGTATTTTTGTGAAAAATGCTCGCTTAACATTTTTCAAGCGGACGATGTCGGGATTCGAACCCGGGACAGATCCGCTGAGCCACAAATATTCCTGTGGATCGCAAATCAGTCGTCCTCCTGGTGAAACTGTGCTTCTTTTACAATCAAGCTCTCTGTTTGACCAAAGAAAACAACAAGTATCAGCTTATTACGTCACCTAAATCTATACAGTTATAACATCTTAATATTATTCCAGTAAACAGATATACGTACAAAATATTAAGGTTATATAAATCAATTTATATACCATAAACGTAACGATATTCCTGCAAACAAGTACACTCACAAAACTATAAGGTTACCTAAAGCAATTCAAAGGAAAACATCATCATCATTAGGTCTTCAGTCCTAGAACTGGTTAGACGCGTACCATCATTGTTCCCTATTCTGAAATAACCTACAGATTTCCCTGAAATATGCACAGTTTGCATTTATAAATGTCTGATCTAGGTCTACATCTGCCTCTTTTTTCCTATCTCTGCTTGTAATATATCACATACTACTCCCCAAAAATGCCTTAGAACGTATTCGCTCTACTATTTCTCTTTTCCCTAGATATCCTTGTTCCCCTACTATTTCTGTAACTTATTTGTTATTATCTTTGTCTGTCCATGCTATCGTCCTCATACATCTGAAGCACAGCATTTCAAAAGGCTGCTACCGTTTTTCTGTCTGCGTTTCAGACTGCACGTATTTCATAGGCATACTGTGCTGTGCTCTTTCCTCATAGGCGCTGTTCTTTCTTGTTAGATGCAGTTCGGTCATTTTCTATTGTTTTACCGTTATATGCCCTATTTCTCCGACCTTCAATGGTTGTGAAGGAAGGTAAGCAACCTGTGGCTGCCAAGTTCCCCCAACACTTAACCATTTGGCGATTTAATATATTTTCCAATTTAGGTATTTCGCAACCAACAACTAGTTGTTTATACTAATCATCAGATTTATCTGCGCTTATTTTTTCGTCATTAGGTTTTCCGTCTCAAAACTGTTTGGACACGTACCTGCACTTATTTATATTCTGAGCAAGCCTACATAGTTCCCTGAAATTCTAACACAACATGTGTATTCAGCTAGTTTCCTTTCTATAGTTTTCTAATTTTATACCCTATTTTACCGAGATTCAGTGAAGGAGGTTAAGCAACCTGTGGCTACCAAGATCCCCCAACACTTAGACATTTGCCGAAATAATGGTTTCCAGTAAATCCTTTCACACTTAACATTATTTGAGATTATTGCCCAACCACTTCTTGTAGTTACTTATAATAATCATCATGTTTAAGCACAGTTATCTTTTCGTCATTAGTTTATCCATCTTGGGATTGGTTGGATGCGTACCTCCTATTGGAAATTACTAGAGGTAGGACATACACACTTTTTATAATAAAGAGTCGAAGTTTCAGCAACCTTTGTCGTTTATTATAAAGTTCCTACAACGAAACATTTAATAAATAATATAAACAATTTGTCTAGGTCTTACAATGTGTTCTCACACGGGTTTTTTGGCCTCTTAATCGGAACTCTTAATCGATACCAATATTTTCATAAGTCAAAGTTCTGGTAATTAACAACAAATTTGGCATATATCGTACATTTACCTACTTTACCTAAAATAATGGCAGCGGAGACGCGTGCACGATCAAGATTACAAATTTATATAACACACGCAAGACAATGCACTAAGTCTTTCTAACACCTCCATTGATTTCTATTCTGGGCTAGCCTACACATCTCCCTGAAACCTCTACAGCCTACATCTTTTACTATCTGCGTGCAGTAGTCTAATCTAGGTCTGCCTCTTCTTCTCTTTTTTCCTATCTCTGCTTCTAATATATTCCGCACTATTCCCTCATGTCGTAGTAGTGGCCTATCATCCTATCTCTCCTATTTTTTACCGTATTCCACATATTTCTTTCTTCCCCTACCATTTTTAGTACCTCTTCGTTCTTAACTTTGTCTGTCCATGATATCTTCATCATACGTCTGTAATACCACATTTCAAAGGCTTCTATCTTTTTCTTGTCCGCTTCTCCTACTGTCCAGGCTTCACAGCCGTACAGTGCTGTGCTCCACACATATGTTTTAAGCAATCTTTTCCTTGTTTCTATGTTTGTGGTCTTTGAGCACAGTAGTTGCTTTTTCTTGTTAAATGTAGCACGACCTTGTGCTAATCTTTGTTTTATATCTTTTGTGCTTTTTCCATCTTGCGTTATTTGGCTTCCTAGGTAGCAGAAATCCTTAACCTCTTGTAAGTTCGTGTTAAATACTTGTATTCTTGTTTTTGATTTATTTTCCCCACCTTTGCAAACTAGAACTTTAGTTTTAGTTTTGTTAATTTTCATACCGTATGTCTCTGTTAGAACCGTTTCCATTTCATTAAGAGCAGCTTCTAGCTCTTCCTTGCTAGACGCTAATACCGCTATATCATCTGCAAATCTAAGCATATCAATTTTTTGTCCCTGCATAGTAATTCCAAATGTCTTCCTGCATTTGACAGTATTCATTGCCTCTTCTATGTACAAGTTAAAAATCAATGGGGAAAGGGCACATCCCTGTCTCACCCCTTTCCTAATGTTTACTTCTCTACGTTCCTGCTCTAATTCCATTACTGCTGTTTGCTCTTTGTATAAGCTATGTACTATTCGTCTATCCCTATAACTCATTCCAATCTTTTTGAGTATTTCAAACATTTTTTTCCAATTTACATTGTCAAATGCTTTTTCCAGATCTACATACCCTATATACATGTTTTTCCCTTTTTCTATTGTTTTCTCCATTATCACTCTCAGAGCTAAAATAGTCTCCCGTGTTCCCCTGTTTCGCCTAAATCCAAATTGGTCTTCTCCTAGTATTTCTTCAGCTCGTTTTTTCATTCGTCTTTGCACAATTCTAGTTAATATTTTTGACATGTGTGCTGTCAAACTTATTGTTCGAAAATTTTCACATTTATCCGCGCCTTTCTTTTTTGGTATAGTTACTATGATGCTACGTTTGAAATCTTTGGGTATCTCGCCTGTCTCATACATATAGCTTACAAGTTGGAAGAGACGTTCTGTTACTGCTTGTCCAGCGGCTTTTAGAGTTTCTGCTTGCACCTTATCTGTACCCGGCGCCTTACCATTTTTCAGACTCTTTAATGCTGATTCAAACTCGTCTCGAAGTATAGGATATCCCAAGTCATCATTTTCAATGTCTGATTCCTGTTCTAATGCAGTTAGTTCCTCCCCTGCATATAAATTCCCTATATATTCTTGCCAGCTACTCACTTTCTCTATGTTTTCTATAATGACGTTTCCTTGTGCGTCCCTTATATTTTTGCTATACGGTTTTATATCCCTAAAATTCATTCTAATTAATTTGTATGCTTCGTTTGTCTTTCCTATTTCCATATTAGTTTGTACCTTTTTGCACTTTTCATCAATCCATTGTTCTTTAGCTTTCCTGCATTTTCGAATAATTTCCCATTTTATTGCTTTGTATCTCTGTTTTCCTGTTTCGTCTGATTTATTTTTGTATTTTCGTCTTTCATCTATTAAATTCACGATATTCTTTGTTATCCATGGTTTCTTATTTTCTTTTTGTGTATACCCCAGAATATCTCTGGCCGCCATGTCTAGGCTGGATTTAATGTTATTCCATTCTGTTTCTACTTCCTTAGTTTCAGATATTTTCCCGATATCATTCAGCAATTCATTTGACTTTTTCGAATCTTACTTGAATATTTTTATCTTTTAGTTTCTCTAAGTCCAAGTGTCTTTTTCCGTTCCGTTTTTCAGATTTTTAAATTTAAGTGCGGCCTTCATAATTACGATGTTGTGGTCAGTATCTATATCTGCTTCTGGGTAGCTTCTACAGTCTTTACTTGATTCCTAAACCGTTGTCTAACAAGAATGTAATCTATTTGATATCTTCCTATATCTCCTGGCATCTTCCACGTATATCGTCTTCTAGCATGATGTTGAAATAATGTGTTTGTGATGATTAAATTGTTCTTGTCGCAAAATTCTACCAGCCTATTTCTCCTGTCGTTTCTCGTGCCTAAACCAAATAAACCTACTACCGCTCCTTCCCTACCCTCACCTACCACGGCATTAAAATCCCCCGTAATTATTAAATTTTCATGTCCTTTTACGTACCTTAATATGTCTTCGATATCTTTGTAGATGGCTTTTACCTCTTCGTCACTGTAGCTAGAGGTGGGCATGTATACTTGTATTATTACTGTGATTACCGGTTTAGATTCTAATCTAACCATGAGTACTCTTTCGTTCTTTTGTAAGAAATTTTCTACACAGTATCCTATCTTTTTCCGCATAACTATCCCCACACAAAAATTTCCTTCCTCTGCTCCTGTATGAATTACCCTGAAGTCTCCACTCCAAAAATCCCCCGCCTCTGGCCACCGAACTTCGCTGAACCCTACTATGTCTAGTGATAACCTATTTATTTCGATTTTTAGGTTCTCTAGCTTACCTACTTGTTTCATACTTCTGGCATTCCTGGCTCTTCCTTTAAACTTTCCAATCACATCCTCCAAAGTAGTCCCCTCCCAGAGATTCGAATGGTGGGACTATTTTAACTCGGAATTTTTTACCCCAGAGGATGCCATCATGTTTGTAACAGTTTAAGTACGCTGTGAACTTGGGAGATAATGTGGTGGTTTTCCGTTGCCTTCCACATCGCGGTAGTGTGTCTTAGACTGCCATACCGACCCCTATGGTCTCTGCCAGTCTAAGTACCAAAAGAGCCGCTGCCCTCTTTCGGGGACCTGTCTTAGTCTGGTTCCTCACTAACGACCCTACTACTTTGGTTGGACCTGTAGTTTGGCTCTTTAGCTCATTAGAACACGCAAGCGATTTCACCTGTTCTAGTGATTTAGAACTTCGACAAGGTGCAGGTCTATTCGAAATGGCAAAGGAAAACAGCAAAACAATATTCCGATAAACAGATACACACACAAAATTTTAAAGTAGTTTAGCACACGTCTTCAAGCATTCAAATAAAAACCCAACGTCCAGGTGTTGTACATCTAATAGAATTATCTCGAATTTCCTGCAATGCCGGTGTACGTTATATTATCTCGTCAATATATAATTTAACAGGGTTTATGAAAACAGACAATAAAATTGACTTTCCAATTCTCCTTTCAAAAATACCACATTGACCAGGAAGCGAGTTACCTATACTTGGAAATTCTAAATTTTGCCGAACTCTTACTGGTCCAAGCAAGGTAAATATCTTTAACGTGCGTAACCACAGCCACGCACGAAACCTAAATTTTACGTCTTATCCGAATGTGGGCGTATTTTTGTGAATAGTGTTTGCTCAACATTTTTCAAATAGCCCTGTCGGGAATCGAACTCGGGACCTCGGGTTCAGTCATACATGAACCTGTCTGATGCAGGAAATCGCCTCTCAGACCACCAATCAAACAAAAAGAACGATTTATGAATAGCTATCACTTTGAGTGGAATTTTCAGGTGAATAAAAAAATCCATGAAGGCAGGAGTAAGTTCACTATCCGATGAATAATTTATGTTCCCTGATGTGGGATTGGAATCAATTAGCCCAACTTCTCTTCTGTCATATTGGGTTATTGTCGAATAAGCCGCAGATATCACCACGTAACCCTCCAACTGTATTCTCATTAGTGGCTTTCGAGTATTTAAGTTTCTGCTTCCCATCCCCTATTTAACTTTCGTAATTTTTATGCTTTTTTTGCTACTGGGAGTATGTCATTGAATAGTCTTCCTATTGAGCTTGTATGGAATTACTTGAAAATGCCAGACTCCCTATGGTTTGATATGTGCTTAATTTCTCTTATGTAACATTGATACATTGCAGCATTGCATTTTATGATAATGTGCTTTAGATCTTTCGTAATCTAATATCCGTGGATTTCACTAGATCATCGGTGTTTCTTCGTATTTAACTACATTGCACTAGCCTAATTTTTATCTTGGCTAGTTACATGTAAACGATAGCTGTAATTGCTTCGGCGTATTATAAAATAAAAAAATTTCTAATGAACGGTGTACAAAAGATTTCTTAATTTTGTGTGAAAATGCGTAGCATTGAAGCTTGTGTTCTTTTTGTTTGAGGTTTTTAGTTACGCTGTTGCCCTCAGTTATTACGTTTAACTATGTATTTTACTATAAATAATTTTCAGATTTTGTGGTTTGTGTTTAATATCCTTTATAAAACCACAAATTATGGAAATGTCCTGCTTAATTAAAACTACTAAGCTGCGGTAGATTGTAAAAGGCTATATCTCAGAGGTTTGAACAAAGTTAAATTTCACCCAGACAAGTTATAGGAATGTAATTTAAAATATGACAAAAGAAAATACCTTAGTACAACTTATATATTGACGTTTAGTAAATAACATTAGAAAAACAAAATATATACCCTTGTTTCTTACAACCAAATTTTCATGAAATAAAATCACTAGGTGTAGTATATATTTCTACTCTTTCATAATTTTAAAATTGTCTTAAACTCTACCAGATAGTATATTAGAAAATCTAAAATTATTATTGTACTTAGACACAGTTTCAAATTAGCGTTCTAAGTAAAATAAATCATAAATACGCTTTGTTGTATTTAACATAGTTAAGAGAATTTGTATTTATCATTTAAATTGGACATAACCTCATAATCCACATAAAGTTTCATGAAAGCTTTTATGTTTACACTCGTAAGGTTATACCAGGAAAGCAAATGTAATATTAAATTAGTTAAGATAATAGGTAAGTAAAAGTATGACTTTATATTATACATGCATTATTTTTCTAGATATTTGAGATTATACCTGAAACACATGCACATTGTTCCGTCCCAAAAGTAAATAAAATTTATAACTGAAACACATGCACATTGTTCCGTCCCAAAAGTAAATAAAATCAAACTCATGCATGTATTCATGTAGTTTAAAAGAACCTATACTTAAGTATTAAGTTTCGGTTTGTTCAGAATTATTGGATATTTAGTTTCTTCTCACGGCTTGTAAGGCGAACACCATTTCTATTTAGTTTGGTTGTTAACCTCAAACTTCAAATTTGTAAGAAGCAATTCTTTTGTTCCACAACCATATGTTTCGATAACGAATGCTTAATTTATTTCTAGAAGGTAATTAAACGGCAACATGAAATTGTTGTACGATAATATTTGCAAGGTAGTAGAATTAATGCATTAGGCTTAGGTAGCCTAGCATGCGTAGTTAAATATTCCTCTAGAGAACAACTCACTAGGGAACAACTCACCGTGAACAACTCACCAGAGAACAACCCACCAGAGAACCCTAGAAAATCAAGGTATTACAAGAACGAAGTATTGTAATACGCCACGAGGAACACACAGAAAATTGAACTGTAATCAACTTACCATTATTAAACATTTTGAATGAGTTATTCAGGTCAGCTTTTTTCGTATACCTTACACTAATATTCTAAAACGAAATTTTTGTACTTCAACAAGAATAAAAGACAATACTCCTTTTACTTACCAGGTACGACATCTTGGCCTTAGATGGACCTTCTTTATCTGGAAAAGGCATGTGCTCTAGAAGACAGTCAGTCAGATAACGAGAAAACGAACATTTATTCTGATTTGAAGATAACCAAACATTTTGAGAGAGGGACAAACAAGAAGACCATCCTAAATGTATACACCAGTTGTGTATTTATGGACATAATTCAGAGGCTTACCAATTAAAAAATTACATCTGATCGTAACTATTTATATTATTTATACAAAAAAAAAGGAATATTAAATTAAGACTAAAGATCGACGTATTTAGTGTATTATTTTATAATACCAAAGGGAAATGATACATAAATCAAAACTAACTTGTGATTCACCATTCAAAAGCATCTTCCCTTCATGCTCATTTTCTATAGAATCTCTTATTTACACAAATATAAATAACGCTTATAAAAAGAATTTACAGCTTAAGCTTAGAAAGAAAATCGTCGTAATGGCTACTACATATAAAAAATCTTCACATAATCTTTGTTAATAAGTACAGAACCCAAATATCTCGTACGTGAGTCCCAAAAGTTCTTTTTAAATTTCTCGGGATAATTTACCTATCCTTGTATTACTGCGTTTGTCAATGTAGTTGGCTAGGGACACTAGGCAGAAAATTTTGTAAAAGGTCGAAATACTTCTAGATCGACTTTAAAATTGCTGGAATAAATCATCCCTTGACAAATAATTTCCATAAAATTAAAATCTTATTCTAGCTTAATTTACTGTATGATACTCAAGTATCTTATTAAGTTACTAAACGAAATGATACTTGCAGTTGGTATTGTCAAATAGCGCTTATAAAAATATCATTTCCATTGTAACTAACTACATTGAATACTTCCTGGTTCCACTTCAAATCTTCATTTATAAAATCAATCCTGACTTAAAAATATCAGCTAGGAAAGTGCATTTATTTTTAATCGATTAAAATCAGCAGTTGATCTTAAACCAAGATTATTTATATTAATGCGATAGATATTCATTATACTTTATCAAACCGTTATGCTTCATACCTACTATGTTACTTGTGGAACACCGAAAGAATAGATTACAAATTACTCAAAACGTATATATTGCATGACGTGAAATGAATTAAAGAATCTTACTCGAAACGTACATGTTGCTTGACGTTAGAATGAATGAATAACTTCCTAACTACTTTCGTCTTATATACTAAAACAAATTTAATACGTTATTTTCAATTATGTTCTCGAAGCATAACACATCCGAGTGATGCAATATTCCATCTTACTTTTGCGCTATATCTCTAATTAATTGCGGTCGGTATAATTTATACCTATCGTAAAGCGTCCTCTATTTATTTTGATACATTAAAACCTAGCCGTTGCTTTTTTGCTTAAAGCTATTAAAATCGTCTTATCTATTTTTATGGCTTTCCCGATAGTAACGCCTCCTCAAATTGGGGACGTTTATTCATTGGTAGAAAATAATTAGCTTACTTAATAGCTTTAGAACAATTCTAGTAAAAATGACGTATGCTTTTATTAAATAACACAAATACTCAAACTTTCTGGACTATTTGTCTTTCCGTAGCCGCAGTAAAACTTATTTTACGTGTCTTCTAAAGAATATCTGCGCACGGAAAAATGCTTTGCTTTTTTAACTCGTATAATTGATATTTTGTAAACGTATTCTACCGTTAATAGAATGAAAACCGTTCAGGAAAATAGAATAATTATTTACACACGGCTGAAAATAAAAGCTTTTATTTTCACGTATTTAAAAATTGGGATTCGCAGTTATGCTTAATTTAAAATGAAAACTAGCTTTATGGTATCTCTAAGAGCAATAATTTACACACGAATAGAGTGAATTAACATAATTAGTGAATTTAAAATTATACTTTACTCTTAAATGGCACGTGTCCTTAAAGAGTGTTATTTTACATGGATATCTTTTTATCTTGCTGAGGGAATACGCTTATCCGTTTATAGATGGTGAAATTTAAGTATCGGAAAATTTTGCTTTCTTCCCTTTTGGGTGGGGGGTATTCTTTTTCACATCATTTTCCCTCAAATTAAAAGATAAAACTCGAAATAAATCCGGGAGAGTGTACGTTGGCCGCCATATTTCCGCATTGAAGAGCAATTTTATTGTTTTTATTTTTAACTATATACTATATACAACTATTTCTAGAAGACTTATAATACACACGCACAACCGTTTTATTACAGTGCCCTTTTTATTCAATCACCTACTTGTCTCACAATACTTCACTTACTATTCTTTATCTCTAATTTTCTCGTATTTATACACGGTCTCACCAAGTTTCATTTTAAACAGAATTCCATTCGTTTGGATAATTTACCCACCATACGGTATCAAATTTTTTTCTAAACTATCATAATCTCGGAAAAAATGTGGGTATAGGATTTTATGAAGTTGTGCCAACAACTACCTGACGCTGCTACTACTGATATCAATTATAAATAGTGAAAATTTGTTTAAATTAATTCTCTTGATATGGCTAAACTTTAGCACTGAATCGTTGTGTATTAAAAACTTCTAACTTGTTTTCATAGTCTGTAGCAATTCTTGACTCACTATTTACCAATTCTAAACATTACTCCTTTAATAGCGACTCTACCTCATTTCTGACTTTACCTGGACACTCAATAACATTGATCCCATTTCTACATTATACCCTAAATTTTCCTCAAAATCATTTAAATTTATACTTTTAACTCTTTCGTCCTCTTTCACTTCACCAATCCCTTTCTTTTTAAATTATTCCTCTCATTTGCATAATTAAATAAATGTTTCGACAAATCAAACTCCTTTCCTCCGTATGTATAATATATAAAATACTCATATTTAGAACAGGGTAGAAAATTAAATAATCACATCAAATAATTTTAATCACCGTGTATAATGAATATTATTAGATAATACGCGTTATTAAAACCGTGAAGCATAAAAATTTATTAGTTTCATTAAACATAAGAGATTTAAATCATGTACAAGACACTTTATATCAAAAGAAGCAGTATTGAAAAGCTCTGCGTGTAATGTAATTATTCCTAAACAAATGGAAATTACGTGCAAAATTTATCTTAATTAACTCTATTTCAAGTAACCGGTATTGAACAAAACGTACAGATAATATCTATAGAAACTTGTAAAAACCCAATAAAATGCAAATCCTAGAAGTGTTAGTTAGAAGTAGGATGTTTGAACACACCTGCGTATTTTAAAAGGCAATTTCAGTTTAATTTGTTTAGATAAACATGTCGATTCTAAGGATATTGGAAACGGTCAGATGCTTTAGCACGAAATACAAAACAGGGTTTATTTAAAAGCTCATTCGGCAAAATTTTGCAGATAATTAATGTTTACAAAGAATCTTGGAGAAACCGGGGCTTAATATTCACGAGAATGTGCGATACGGGTTATTTAACCCAGATAGTCCACATGGACTAAAATATAATCGATAATAAAGAATATCAATTTGCACCAATACGAACAGGTTAGAAAAGGAAAGAGAAATGCGTCAAGCAAAGACACATATAGTAAAAGGCGTGATTTAAGCAACGTCACGAGGGTCACAATTGGTTGAAAATAGGATGCAAATATCAGAGGTAGAAACAACAATTTCTGTACAAAATTAATTAGTTTTTCTCGGACATGTTTGCGTGCCGTGTGAATTTCTGAGATTTAACTGGGGCGAGTGAAAAATTCGTAAAAACCGACGCGCGAGCGACGGACTGGGAACATAGAATGAGAAATTCTTAAGAATTGTCTCTTTTGAGGACAAAAGCGACGTGCCGGCTATTTGCTATATATACCGGTGGTAATATGAATTTCGGCCTCTTAGACTTTTGACTATTCGACGCGTTAAAAGCTCTTACATCCGCGACTTGATTGAAGATGTTAAACAGTGCATTTTAGTTTGATAAAATAATTTAAAGTTTGCTCGTATATTTTAGTGATTCAAAATAGTTTATTTACGTGCTAACATGAATGTACTTCAGTGCACTTAGATACAAGGTAATAAAATTTAGTATCACTGTACCAATTAGCAAAATTTACAACGACAAATGTATACACAAAAGTAGGCAGTTTTGGCGTATATTGGTGAAAGAAGTATGAATTTCTTTGTTATTTTTCGGGGGTGTTAATAATTAAATGGTTCAAAAACGTGTCTGGATCCACAAAACCAGGGTCAGATATACACAGATGAGTTCCGGAAAAGCCCAGAAACAACTTTAAATAAATGGTGATGGAGAAAATTTTAAAAGCGTTGAGAATTAGAAGCCGTAAATATCATCCTGTTGGAATGGTGTGATTAACTAAAGGGACGATGTACATTGAAGCTACGAGGACAGTAACCTTCAGGTAAATTATACTATTTTGTTTGACATTTTGGTGTGTGTTGAATAACTTTATAATTGATTTACTTTAAATGGACATTAGTGAAATTGTACTAACAATAAAATTTTAATTTTAAGGTGAAATTTGCTTGTTTAAGTAGAAAGGGGTATTTAGTATTGATGTTCTGAATTATGATGAAATTTTGGGTATGTCTTTGAGCTCAATTAGACGAACCTGGTTATTTAACGTAAAGGGTGGTAGATGCTCCCTTTATACTCAGACTCCGGTCTGCTTATATTGTTATATTAATTAGTAGGCATCCAACAAGGACTTTAATTCTGGATGCACGTTAAAGTGATAATAAAATTAATCTTGAAATTCTTTTTAAAACTGAATTTTATGCTGAAATTTAATTTGAAAATTTAATGTATTCTGAATATTGATGTAAATAGAGTTAACGTTGATGTTTGTGGTAGGAATGTGTTGTTTAATTTTATGAATGAAGAGGTTTATAAAATTAGGTGAGCAGCTGAAGCGAAACCAGGATCACAGCAGTTTATGACGCCCAATCGGTGGGACTAGAATTTTTTTGTTGGAAGGACCCAGTTCCCGCATTCAAAGGAGTATATCACAGCAGTTTATGGCGCCCAACGTGGGGCTCGATTAGAAAGAGGAGTACCCGAAAGATGGAAGTACCACAGCAATATATATATATATATATATATATATATATTACTGCGGATTTATATGCTTAGATAGGTGTACATAAGTCAAACGTTTATTTGTTTGTAGGTACGCTGTAGATAGAAATCAATTAAGTATTTAAAACGTTTAAATATAATTAAATAGGGATAAGATTAATAAGATAATGTAGGTTTAATTTTTGTGCTTTAATTTAGGATTAGGATAATAATTAATTACTAATAAGATCGATGACAAGGTTACAAATCGTGTACAAATATTATTATAAAAACTTTGCATATTGGGGTAGTGTAAAAATCAATAATTTCGTAAGCGTAGTATAAGTTAAAACATTTGTAGAACTTTACAAGGTTGAATATTTAAAAACAAGCTACAACGGTTGTGAATTTCAAGAATCGAACGTGCAGTAGATAAATAATTCCAATAAAGCTTTTAAACGTTGAGAATATATTTCTAGGTAAAAATCGTTAACTGAAAACACACGTCTATAAGAGCAACGGACGGTTACATGTAGAAAACAGATCGATAAAATCGAGCGAGATACGATATTTAGCATGTAATTGACACAGAAGGAAGATAAATACTCCCTGTATGTTTGTTGTGGTTTGTTTAGTATTCTTCTAAATCTTCTTTGGGGATTAAACCACTCATTGAAAACGATCCTAGGTCATGGATCGAAACGTTAATAAAGATAATTTTAAAAACTATGAGTGGTTTAATCCCCAAAGAAGATTTAGAAGAATACAGAGGGAAGATATCATATGGTCAGTAAGACAAAGATATTTTTAAAGGCAATAAGCGGGACAAGGATGCAACGTGTTAGCAGAAGGTATTGATTTTCAAAGGGCACAGAAAAGTAGAGAGAAACAACTTTGAGCAATGTGGTGATAGAGGGACTATGCGAAGGATAGAAAACATAGGGTAGAGAAGGAAACCACAAATATGAAAATGACATAGACAAGTTTAGGTAGGGTATGAAAACAAGGCTAGAGGATGTTATAATGAGAGTAGAAGCGAGACAATAGTATGTACGCGCATATGAAATGCGTGATTTTAGTTGGTTGGGGGTGATAGGAGTGTTAAGCATTCAGAGAAAATTAAAACGGCTTGGGAGAGTTAACGACTTTTTCGGAGTCTAGCAGCGTTTGCGTTTCAAAATTCTAGGTTTTCGACGACGGTTGTGTTATTGTGCACGTAAATTTTATGAATTGAGCAGCTGTTGGATAAAGTTTTCGAGGAATGATTGTGAAGGATACGTGCAACTTGAGAGGGTTTTTGGTAATAAAAACGCACTGGAGACGATACTCGCTCTCTTAGTTTTTCGATTTTGCTGAATTTTCATCCTAGCTTCAAACTACGCGACTAGTGAAGTCCGAGATAATTATAAGTGTTTAAATTTACAAGTGCGATTTTAAAAACGGAGTGAATGAACCGTATAAAATTATTTTAATTTAATTGAAGCAGAATGAATTGTAGGTAGCAACTTATTTGTAAATTGGATAAGGGTGCTGGTAGCACTTGCTTGAAAGAAGCGATTGCTTATGGATCTGTAACGGCAGTTTTTGGACTATGGTAATTTGATGCCAAGCAAGTTCGAGAGATAATTGCTGTTACTATTGGAAGGCAACAATGTGGAGTGATCCAGGTACGAGCAGTCGGTAGAGCAGAGCATCTCTAGATTTGGTGATCTGGATGAAAAATACGCTCCGGGTAATGAATTTTTCTTGAAACTGTTGTGGTGGTGCTTATTTGTTGTTTTAAAGTATTAGTGATTTTGGGTTATATATTGTGATGAATTCATTAACAGAAAATTAATTGATTTACCTTTGTAAAGGAAATATTTAAAGTCGGAAGATGTAATTAGATGTATATGATATAATTACGAATATTTCACATTTGTAAGAGGTAAACGGGTTTTTTATTTAAAATTTTCAGTGCTAAAAATTTTGCAAGCAAATACAAAAATATTTAATGTGAATCAGTTTAGTAAATATTGAGATTGTGTGATTTTAATGTTAATTTGTCAGAATAAAAAAGGTTGTATTTTTGGTTAGACGAATTTTTTTTATTTTTTTATTAAAAAGAAATATAGTTATGGACTGTAGAGCATATGAGCAGCCGTGGTGATTATCTATGAAGAAGCAGTGAGCAGAGCTAGCCGTGTGGTGTCATTTTTGAAAGCATCTTCAGAGGATCCCAACTAGAACATATGATCCAAAGATTAGAAACAAAATTTAATTAGGTATTGATTAGTGAAGTTCTCTACAGGTAATTTCACAGAATTTAATTAATCGACCCGGCATTGGGGCACGAGCAGAAGCAATCTTCGCAACATTTATGACGCCCAATGTGTGGAGCTCGATTTTATACAGGTATAGATGCACAACAATATATATGTATATATATATACGTGTGTGTGTGTGTGTGTGTGTGTGTGTGTGTGTGTGTGTGTGTGTGTGTGTGTGTGTGTGTGTGTGTGTGTGTGTGTGTGTGTGTGTGTGTGTGTGAAACAACACAAAGACACAAATTGTGAGCTAGGTGATGCTGTACTTCCCATAAGGTGTCTGTGTTAAATATTACAACTTTGATACTCCTGTCCTGATGAGCCCCAATTAGGGCGAAACGCGTCGACAGGATGCCCTCGTGGCTGAATTTAAGTCACTTGCCAATAATTTCTTTTTACTTTGTATAAATTTAAGACTCATTAATCCTACTTCTTTTAAATTATAACTTTTGGTTATGGAAAAAGTCAGTTGAGCCGGATCTCCTCCGTGCCGACTGTTGTTGAAAACCTGCGATGTCAGGTGAAACAACACAAAGACACAAATTGTGAGCTAGGTGATGCTGTACTTCCCATAAGGTGTCTGTGTTAAATATTACAACTTTGCTACTCCTGTCCTGATGAGCCCCAATTAGGGCGAAACGCGTCGACAGGATGCCCTCGTAGCTGAATTTGAGTCACTTGCCAATAATTTCTTTTTACTTTATATAAATTTAGGACTCATTAATCCTACTTTTATATATATATATATATATATATATATATATATATATATATATATATATATATTATCGTGTAAATTATATGTAAAGAAGTATAGGTAAGTCAAGAGAGTAATTTTTTTAAGGACTATGTATATAGAAAACAGGGATAAATTATTTACGCTCCAAATTACTTAGTTTTGATCTTAAAACAAACGGATTATAGCATACATTTGTATTTATAAATCGGAAGGTTAAATTTACATAGTGTAGAAAGCTTTGTAGTACGTAAAAACTCAAGGATAATACGACTATAATTAGTTTTAATATTCAAAGGTTGTAAATTGAGCATATCAAATAATAAGAGAGAGCTTTTGTGTATAAAATCGATAATGTTAACGCATATTTTCCATTTAACTAAGAAAGCGTTCGTTAAAAATAAATCCTAAGAAATCTACAAGTTAAACAAAATGGGAAAGTACAATTTCAAACTGGCAAACAGTTCATAAAATAGATTGAGGGACGAATAAATAAATTCAAGAAACCAGAAGTACGCTGGAACATAATTCTTAAGAAATTTGAGTTAACGGTCGGAGCGAAGGCCGTGAAATAGTAGGTGGTTTGAAAACAAGTAGAGACGGAATATCTATAGCATAAGGTAAACGAGGATGACAAATAACAGATGTTGGATAAAATCGCCATTTAAAGCGCGCGATAAGTTGTAGAGGCTAACCACGATATCGATTCTATGTTGCTGTAGTGGGATGTTAATAAAGACGGTAAATATGAGTTAAACGAAGATAACATAGTTGGTTAATAGACCTACGACAGGGGAAATGGTCTGGATTGGCTGATTGCAAATGGAGTGAGAGAAATTTCTAGAAGATTGCGACCGTTGTGCTTGTTTGGCAGTGTTTTCAAGATAAACCTAAGTGGAATGAGGGATTCTAAGTTTTAAAAAGATTGTTGCATGTTTAGCTTTTCAGAATCAGGGACAGTGGTAGTGTTGTTCGATAGAAACGGGATACAGGAGGTGGTTTTCAACGATTATAAATACACCAGAAGACGTAGTGGGGCTCCCTTACTCTTACACTTACTTCTTCGGTCCGCTTCAGATCTAAATGGTATCATCTACGTTAAAAATTTTAAATCGGTGATAAGTGCAGTCCATTTTAATTTAAATTAAAAGTGTTGTAAGCACGAGTAGGTGCTAAGTTATAAACGGTGCTGAAGGACATACAAGTAACGAATAAAAGATGTTACTGAGGTAAGCGAGCCTAGTTATTTTTCTGAACGAGGGTGCTGGTTGTATGGAAGATTCAGAAGCTGACTATAATATTTGGACAAGTATATGAGTAGCTGTATCGAAGGTGTCTGCAGAGAATTGAATAACGTATGGAAATGAGTTGGATGTACATATAGCAGAAAAGTTGGATGTAATGCTACGACGAGGTTTGGTTGGACAACATCTTCAGAAATGACGGTGCAAAAGCTTACACCAGGTAACAAAATGTATTTCCTTTTGTTGTTGCTTCAACATTTTGTGCTGTTATTTTGTGCTAGAGTGATTTGGCAGATTGGGTGTATATTTTATGAACATAAAAGCTAATTTGAAGGTTATATGAAAAGGATAATTTGAGTTTATTATTTGAAGGTATAAATACATGACGTATAATTTTGATGTAAAGAGTAAACAGTTCTTTAGGGTTGTTGAAAACAAAGATGCGATTTATTGATGCATTTAGAGTAACATGGTTTATACTGTGCTCACCATAGACCAGAGTAAATTTCAATTTATGGTTTTAAGGTAGGCCCATCTACTTGAACTGTATATAAAAAAAATGTTGAAATAAATTAAAGCCATGAAATGTAAAAGAATTTAATGGTTGATTTTGTAAAATTTTATGAAGATTTATATCCGATTTTGTAAATATTGCGCTGGTGACGTCAATTTTTGATTTGTATGAATAAAAGGTTTTATGTTTTGTTGAATTATTTGAGTGGTAATTTTATTTGCTAGTCTAAGTGAGAAAGAGTAAGCATAGGATAGGTAAGTACCTCTGAAGAAGCTGGAAGCAGAGCTAGCCGTGGTATGCTGATTAAAGGGAGCTTTCCAGAGATATTGGAAATATTTATTTTTCAGGAAAAAAAATATAAGGTCTTGGACAGGATTTGAACCTGCATCTCAGTTTTGCCCGAACGATTTGGATTTGTAAATTTCCCAATTATAGTCATCGGTCTGGGTAGCGTAATTGGTTAACGCACAGTTCAGGCAAAACTGAGATGCAGGTTCATATCCTGTCCAAAACCTTATATTTTCCTTCTTTCAATTACTCGCTCGATTTGAAATGATCATTTGGGCTTTGCTTAAAAGTCTATCTTATTATTTCATCTTATTAATTTCAATATATATATATATATATATATATATATATATATATATATATTAAAGTGTACGTAATATCTAAAAGGGTATAAAGAGTAATTTGTTACGTAATCGTAATTTAGTGTTTGCCGTACTTTACAAGTGGTGGTATTTAAAGTAGATTAGTCAGAGTAAAAGTGCCAATACGTGAAAGAATGGCTTGATGACGTGAGAAAACTCAGTATTCAAGGATTTATACAAAGTCCTACGATGATATGCCATAGAGAGTACATTTGCTGGTCCAAAAGGCAGGTGCGTCTGTGTGAGTGCCACTGTTCACAACACATGGCCAGGGTTATGTGTGAAACATTTCGGCACCTATTTATTAGAATCAACCTTTGGACAAACCTGTATTATCAAAATTTTATGTGAAAGTACTATATAAATAGGGGTAAAAGTGATTTAAGTGCGACGCGATCATATTAGCAAATGATCGAACAGTTATTAATATGATCGATAAATGTATAAATATAACTGATAGGTATTAGTGACACAACACTTGTTGTTGCGATGTAATTGGGTGTTGGGATTTTGAAATGTATAAAGAGTAAGCATAATAATTTTGAAGGTGGCGGTATCACCTAGGTAAAAATAATAAGGGAGAACAATTTGAAATTTTTTTGTAAAAAGACGTGTTTGACGATACTGCGCTAAACTGTATAAGTTAATGTTGAAAATAAATAGTTTTGAAAGTTAAAGCAGTTGATTGGAATTAATGAAGAGTATAGCGATACAAAGGGAACAGGTATAAGCATTAAGAAGAGTGAAAGGTTAGCGGCGTGTATTTGGAGATAAGATATTGGAGTGGTACAGAAAGAGAATAAGAGCTGGTATTTAGAGTGGTTTGAATTAGGTTGAATAGGATTTGGAGTGAATTTATAAGACCGTAGAAAGATTAATTAGGAGTGGTTTTTATAAGGGATCGACAGGCATTGAGTAGAAAATTGGAAAAAGCAGCATAGGGATTTGGAAAAGTAGTTTGGAAGTGGTATTGGATTGGGTATTGTTGGATTGGAAGGAGTGTTGGAGCGGAACGACGAGGTTATCAGAATAGAATTAGCGCGAGGAAGTTGAACGTAAAATTTTTTTAAATTCTAAATTCATTTAAATATTTACAGATTTGAGCGTAACATATCAAAATTACATTTAAAACCTGGTGTTTGTACAGCCAAGAATCTTTGTGGAAGTGGAGCGTAGTGTGAAGACACAGCCGGCTACGGAGATCGTTAGCCAGAGTTCAAAAAAAGGCCTACAACTAAGGATAAATTTGGTGAGTACTGTGTTTTTCGTAGCGTCAAAGTCATTCGGTAGTTTTATTTGAATTGACACAAGGCTACGCGAATCTGTTTGTTTATTTGGCATATACGAATAAAAAAGGTGAACTTTACTAATAATTAAGTAGTGCTGTTTGGTCGGTGTCGTGACCATCTACCTATAACGGAACCCACGTTAGGTAGGTGTAGCTCCCTGAGAGAGAGAGAGAGATTTTCAATAGTCGAGGCACATTTATATAGTTTTTTTTGTAGACCGACGGACTGTATTTAAAGCACGTAAAATAGAGTCAAAATTTTCACACTATCAAATAAATAAAAAGTATTTAAATATATATATATATATATATATATATATATATATATACACACACATACGCCATTTCACAGAAGGATTTGATTCTTTAATCGCAATTAATTATCCCGACGAACGAATTATTAAGTTCTGCTTTCCAAATTATTTAATATTTTACTACCTTTATTCATTTTTTTTTAAAAGTTGCATTCACAGAAAGTTTCTATCTTTTTCTCAACTTCTGCAATTATTTATTTTCATCCGCTTCAGCTATTATTTCCATATCTTCAACGTTATTTTCTGCACCTTCTATTAATTTTGACCTTTTCTCTAACAACCCCTTGAGATAGTTCTCGGACTTACCTTGTTGTTTGCAGTCAAAGTCGATGGTAGTTTCCCAGATTAGAGAACTCTAGGCGGAATATTTCACACCCCTAACAGTAAAATAGCTTCCTGATTTTCTTGACCGTAATTGTTAAGTAAGAAAGGCCTTCGCAAGATAATTTCGTCTTTAGACTTTTCTGTATAGAACTTTTCACATCGTTCCATCATGACATTTAAATGCTAATATGTTTTACCAATATCAGACGCGATATTTAGTAAAATCTTGTATTTTCTCACCTTGTAAACCGAAACCTTTATCTAAAAACATACATGTATCAGATTGGAGATGCTTAAACAGCTCCCGTGCGTTCAACTTTTTTTCAACCACTCTATAAAGTTTTCAAATTACCACCCTTATATTTCGTAGCTTTCAGATAGCACATACTGTGTCACAAAACTTCACCCAATTAACACGACAAGATTCAACAGTTCATCCCCGATAATATAACTTTTCCATTTCTTTGCGCTATTATATCAAATTATCACGGAGATCCGTTAGTGTTATTTTATAACTAAAACAAGCCGGACATCAATTTCTACTTAGTTCCTTAAACTACTAACAACACAAATGCTCAACTTCCTTTAAAAAATTGTCGGTATCAAAATAACTTTTGCAAAAGTTTTCCTATTATTGCAGACACCCATTTCTCCTCCTCTGTGTGGAATAAAAAGCTTTTTAAAAAGTCCTTTGCAAGCTTAAATACTGAATAGAAACCATAAAGCAATGGTTTCTTTGTTAAAGTACTAATGGAGAAAATACAATTAACTTTAATTTTAACTTAGATTAGTTTTCTTAAATTTCAAACTGTAACAAAGTAATTAGCACGCGTCATAGAATTTAGCTAGTTTAGCACCTGCAGGTACTTGCAAACTTTGAAGCAAGAGAAATTTCTAAGGGTAGATTTTATTTCGGCATAGTTTTTAATATGCTTTAATCATTAGTGAAAATCATCTAAAGATATATTTACGTTCAAAACAGTTTATGATTAAAGAACTTTAAGATCAGCCGTGTGGCAGCTTGTCTAATATAAGTCAGATAAATAGTTGCAAACCATAAACAGCTACAAAAAAGTCGGTTCCCCATTTAACGTAGGTTATTGTAAAAAAATTCAGCCCTTTTACTTTTTGACCTTAAATAAGTCAACAATATCGTAATAAAACAGCTTTTCTAAAATAATTCCAATAAATGTTTGTTTTGCCGTTCAGAGCAGTTTTGCCGCTTGGTATTCTAGTCTGTTGCCATTTTCATCAGAGTTTTTTTTTCTCTGAAATATGGTTTCTGATCTTTGTAAGATAGTGATTTCCTTTTATTACGGGTAATCTGGGGTGTGTTATACCACGCTGCTAATCATTTGTTTTTGACCAACATTTATTTATTTATTTATTTTATTTTTTAATCGGTTTTCGGAATGCTGCTTGACAATTTAATCGTGCCTGACCGACTAGAACAATGTCGGTGCAGTTGGATTTTGAGTTGTTGTTTGAATGTGCGTTTTTTCTTTCTGTGTTCGTGTGTTTGTATGTGTGTGTGACTGTGTGTGTGTGTGTGCCCGCGCGCGTATATGTGTGGTGTGTGTGCTGTTGCGTGTGTATGGGTGCGCGCGGGTATGTGTGGTATGTGTGTGCTGTCGCGTGTGTGTGCGTATGCATATGTGAATGCGCGCGCGTGTGTGTGTTTCCTTTTGTGTTGTGTTTGTATTTGCTTTTTATTACTCATACTCCACCATCGGCAGCCGGAGCTCAGACACCGAGCTGTCCGCGTTTGTAGTGCACGACTACAGCTTTGAAACCCAAAAACCGGGGGTTGGTGATGCACCGTCTGTAAGTGTTCGTGTGAGTGTATATGTGTGTGTATACGTGTGGTGTGTTTGCGCGTGTGTGAACATGTGTACGTGTAGTGTGTGTTTGTTTGTGTATGCAATTCTACTACAATATCAAAACTAATTTATAACTATTCTATATATAAAGTTGGTATTAATGTAGAGATTATTTGGTGTAATTCGGCTCATGCGTTGTGTTGTTACTGTTCGGTTTCAGGGTCATCAGCAGTAGAGTAGTCCTAGAATTTCCAATAAATGTTTGAGAACGTGACGTGTTCGTCGTTGTAGTGCTTGTCTTTGGAAACAACGTTTGTGCATGTCTTTGTGATTTTGTCGACAAGTGTATCAGGTATTTAAATGTGTGTTTGTTAAATAGTACTTGTCGTATCGGCATGTTTAGTATTGTGTTTTTTTGTTGTGTATGTTTGGAAAGCCTTCACAGTCGAAAAGCATGTGCTCTGGTGATACAACTACTCCACACCCACACAAATGGTTATTTGTAAAGTGCATCTGATATGTGTATGTCGTGTATGGCCCGAAGCCCGTCAGAAAATGAATCAAGCCTTGACTTGATGTATGTGTGATCTTTAGCCTGTGTCTTACGTCCGGTATCATTCGTGTGTTCGTCGTGCTATTATCTCATTTATTTTGCCAATCGAATAGGACCGCTTCCATTATCCCCTCCTGGGTGACTGCTGGAGGTCATACCATTTCTTCTACTTTCTCCAGTCGATTTTCACAAAGGTGAAACATTGCGTTTTGTTAACTGTTTGTCTTGGTTTTAGTATTTTCATTCGGTGTGTCCATACACTCTCTGCATACGACACCATACTTGCCAGCATACTGCCAAGGTTCAGGCGCACGTTGTGCTGTGATATTTTATAGTCGCGTTGTGGGAAACTGGTAATGGTTTGCAGTGCTTGTGTTGCGTTATTACATGTTGTGGTGATTGTAATTGAGTTTTTTTACAGTGTCACCCCCAAGTATTTGTATGCTCGTGCTCGTGCGATTGGTATGTTTTCTATTAAAATGTGCGAATTGCGTTTTTGACAAACAGTTAAGCTTCGTCATCTAGTTGTTCTTTGGATTTTCGTGGAACTCAAAGGTCGATTAGTTGCTCAAGTTGAAATTTGAAACATACTCAACCTGTCGTCTTGTTCATTAAACTTAATGGTTTCCTTTTTGGAGTACGCTAATACTCAATGTAAAAAGTATTGGAAAATAATCTGAGCTTTTATCCTAAGCTTCTTCAATTTAAACATAATTGATATTCCCGCTTTCAAAAAAATCTTTGACATTAAGAATTTAATGCGGATAAGTAGGCCAGTACGTTGACCTATCGGTGGATAATAGTTCACATTAGCATTGTGGTGCTACTTCTAACAGTCTCTTGCCTCTATTTGTAGTTAAATCCCAGTTGGTGCGTGTTTTACATTAGTCATCCCCAACGGTAAATTTATTTCCTTGACCATTGAGAAAGTTCGCATATTGTTCTTTTTTTGTAGCATGCCCCGGTGAGAAATATAATGCAGTGACCATTACTTCATATTGTTTAATTTCGATACATACAGCTCTGGCTCGTACTTTCGATTTTTGGTATTCTACTTCCCGATGGTGTAAAATGAATTCCTTTATGATAATTGCACTTTTTTTTTACTGCATTGTCTTGCTCGATTGTGGTAAGCTACAAATTCTTTAAACTTGATGTATGATTCTTTCGTAAATTGGGTCTCAGATATGAAGCATACATCGACTCTTTTCTATGTCAAGGATCACTTGCAACTGCTGCTAAGGTTTCAGCAACCTATTGGTGTTCTATAATAGTATTCTTAATTGGTTAGCTATTTTTGGTTTTAGAGATCGCTCCTTGTGTGCAATATTCTAATTTAGAAATATGCTCATCTATTTTATCAATTTTCCCTAAAGTTTGTTGAAGCATTTTGTCATTGACTGGATTCGTTTTATTTGTCTCCTTTCACTGTGCATACTTTTTTGCAGGATACTATGTGGCTGTAAGTTTTGGCACTGGCTCCGGTTACTTGAAGTGTCAAAGCTGTCCTTGTTTTATATTGAGCAGTACTTCGCGGCTGTTTGGGCAAGCTCTGCTTATTAGTTGTTTATTTTTGATCTTTTGCTATTTCTTTGCTATTATACAGCTGCGATAGTTAACTGGACGCTTTTCTCCTCAATAAATACATCTTGGTGTTTCTTCTTTAGGTTTTTCGCAATTCCTTTTGAAATGTTGCCTAGTGCACTTGACATGTCCGGGTTCTATAGCACAGTATTTCTGGTTATGTCCATAAGCTTGCACCGCTTGCATTAGGGCACTAATATGGAAGTGGAACCGAGCTGTATCCAGGCAGTGGAAATTTTAGGAAACTCCGTAAGCTAGCTCAGAATAGGAATCAGTGCAGCGCGTCCAACTAGTTCTAAGACGGAAAACCTAATGACGACAAAATAATTGCACATAAACCTGATGATTATAATAATGTACCTGCTAACTTTTGTGGTGTGGATGTGTCCTAACACAAAAAAACTAACAACAAAGTATACACTTTTCAAGTTCTCAGTTTTCCTAACTGAAGGGCTTCTTATAGGTTCTCTAAAGTCAACTTCAAGTTTTTGTGGGCGCTAACCTGTCGAATTTCTAGTTTCCAATCCTTTCGAAAGGCGGGTTTTCCTAACCGTTCCTTTGGTTCGCCGTCCTCCTGGTGTAATGGAGCCCTCTGTTACAGAATTATTAACCATGAAAGAAGAATCACTTCCTCCTACTTACAATTTATATTGCATGAATATAATCGATATAGTAAGTTTAGAAAAACAGCTAAAGGAATCAATCCTATTAGCTAACTGGCCAACTGCGCGTTGATAATGACCAAAAACATTTGTATATTTATTTACTAATGTTACCACATAATTTTCGACTAGGTGTTCAAATACTGAAATTTTCAGCTTGCGTTTTTTTGTGATGTTCTTAACAATGTTTGTATAGTTTACACGACCATACTTAAACCACAACATCTTTTTACCGCGTGTAGCGGCCTATAAATATACAAATTCATCTTATAGTACTAGAATTTACAGCTTTGTTCGTCCAGGGGTTTCGCTAACCCAAATGATCCTATCGGGCAGACGCCGCAGGTGTTCTTAATCGCAACATCCACATCTTCGGCAGAAGTCCCATTCAATATTGGAAAGGGCTAATTCTTTAGCGACCGTACACGATCAATATTATGGATAATTGTCTAGAATAATGACAATATTATTGAGAGTAACACCTCGGAATAGATGGTTTGACGAAGGATATTGAAGTATATTTAGAAATCTTGAAATTCAACCATCAATACCGGAAGTTCGTAGAGGATATTGACAATATTGAAGTCTATGCGTGGGTGTCAATATTATTGTCGATACAATGGAAAAAGTGGCAGGGGTGTGTCGTCCAGAGCTCCCGACGGAGTCGTTCGTTTATGTTTGTTTAGGGTCAGATGTGTTATTGCTGATACCAGTGACCATGTAGATATCAGTGATGGCGTTGACGATACCGAGAAACAGCAATTAATAAGTTTTATTGAGTTATATGAAACACTCCCAGAGCTGTGAGATTCAAAGGGGGTTGACTATAAAAACAAAGTTAAACGCAAATAGGCATTGGACAAGTTATTGGTTTGTTATAAAGAAATAAAGCCAAATGCAACAAATGAAGATGTACGCAAGAAGATGAACTGGTTCAGAACAAATTATCGCAAGGAGCTAAAAAAGATTATATCGTCCAAGCGTTCGGGTGCCGGAACAGAAGAAGTATACAAACCAACATCTTGATTATTCTATGCTTTGCAATTTTTGTGACCTTGTGAATTATCTGCGAACATGAAATTATCTGAAACATCCTTAACAGAAATAACTTTAGTAAATAATGAAATTTAAAGTAAAATTGTTTAAGAAAAACAATGCTTTTATGTTACCGCCCAAAAATGTAGCAAATAAAAAGCATTCACAGTTAGCCAATGTAATTTATAATGGTAAAAGTAAATATCAGTGATGCTAAATGTCTATGTCCACTTTGTATGGCGATAATTTCAAATTATTCTTTGTTAACGACTTTTTTACTTTAATTGAGTAGTAGGTTAAAAAGGGTAATGGATACAAATAAAAACAATAGTGTAAACAAGGAGTTTTACTATACATTTTACTTACTGTTCATTGACAGACAATGATTTGACACTGCATCGCTCTATAATCAAACTGGTGCATGAAAGTACTTACAAAACATAGATCTGATCTTTCTGCAACACTTTTGCTGTTACTGTTGGTACGCGAGTTATGTATCCCCCAATTGATGTATATGTTATAAAATAGAATAATTAGAAAATTATTAGAAAGTGTTAAGAATACGCCAAGTAAAGTACAACATTGTAACGCAAGGACATTTTGTAAAGTTTATTAACGTTCATGAGAACGGATGCGCTACTTTGTATCGCAGACGATAGTGACACTGCAGATGTCAGGTCACAGACGGTCAGGTACCGCGATCGCTTAGAAATTAAGATTACAACAATGTAGTTATGAATAGAGTTAAGAATAAGTAGACATGTGATCTGCAAGTTACCACAGCCATGTGAGGTGGTAGGGATATTATAAAAAGCCCGGGAGCCCCAGTTGACGGCAGTCAGTCAATTGATCCGCTTTTATATTGCAGTTTACTTACTACTCAAAATAGTACATTTATTAGTTATTTTCGGACTTAGAATAAATTTAAATCAGGCTTTCTAAAATTTTATAATTAATGTCTGTTTAAGAAATAAAAATTGTTAAGAAGTTTGGAACTGGTTTTTAAAAATGTAGCTCCCAAGCCACGATCCTTAACTCGCGTCAATGGTAGTAAGGGACACTCCTCAATGTCCTCTCCAGGTAATGGAAGATAATTATTTCCACTTTGTTTGGACAGGAAGTTGTGGAGGTAGCAACAAACCTTTGTTACCACTGTAGCTTTTTGTGGCTCTAAAGACATAGCTTTCTGAAAAATTCCAAACCTACTTGCTAATATCCTGAATGCATTTTCAAAGACCACTCGCGCTGAAGATAACTGTTGAATAGTATTTGTTCCTTTGTCAGTTGTGTTTTCATAGAATACGGTCTCATGACGTGTTTGCCTAAAGCGAACGCATCATCAGCCACAAACACATGCGGGAAGTACTCCCCAGTGTCAGGAAGAGGTGAGGAAACAAGCAGTTGAAGACTGATTTGTTCCAGTAACTCACCAAATTGGAATAAAACAACACTCCTCCGTCAGATATTCTAACGTTTACACCTGCGCCGACCATTACAAACTGTTTATTAGCATCCACAACAGCCAACAACACAATACTGTAGAAGCCTTTGTAGTTAAAATATAATGATTCTGTGTTGATGGATTTCTTTATGGCAATATGTTTGCCATCGATCGCGCCTACGCAGTTACAAAATTTAAGTTTGTGTCCAAACTGTGAAGCGATTTCAGTTCATTCTTCAGGGGCGGTAAAGAACTGAAAAAAAAAATTATTGTGTTTATTACATGGAACAATACTTTTACTTTATTTATAACGGAGTTCTCACTTTCCAGGATTCAATACTTGACGGTTCAACAGAAGATGATCCAGGTTTACGAGATGAAGAGGCTTCAGGAAGGCAACCTTAGGGCAACGCTTCGGCCTCCTCTATCAGAGGACTTGATTACCAGTACCAAAGTAAAAAAAATAAATTTGCGCCGCATGTACGGCTCAGAACCAAACTTACAAATATTCTATTATTAAATATAGTACACATTTACAATAAAAATTAAATTCAAGTTATAATTATTTTTATTAACAAAAACTTTTTTTGGTTGTAAATCTTCAATTTTAAAGTCGAATAACTTGAAAAGTAAATGAGATAGCGAATAGTGTATAGCATATTCGTAATCACCGTAAAAAACTGAATAAGATTCATATTATATATATTATAAAATCACGGGAACCCTGCGGCGGACGACGGTGGCGACGGCGGCGACGGCGGCAACGACGGTGGCGGACAGACATTAAGATCCCATTAACCAAACTAAGTTAGGTTGAAAAGGTAGTAGGTCCTATAGCTAAACAAAACGAACTACTCAGCTTGGCCTGGAACTATCTATCTCAGTCTAAATCAGAACAAACTGATGATGAATGCCTTGAAATAGCAAAGGTTTGGGCTAGAAAATTAAAGAATATGAAGCCAAGGCAACGCCTATTTGCTGAAAAAGATCTAACTGATGTGTTAATCGAAGGTGCACTTGGTTCTTTGCATAAGAGCGATGTTACCATAAATGCGTGCAATCCTGTGGCAATGCATCTCCCTTCCGATTCTTCACATTCAATTAGACAGTCTATTCCCCAACCTACTCTAACTCAACTTTATGTACATTTGGCAGAAGATGATTTAAGTAACGGTTGTGAATTAACTGGTAATACCACTTATGATGAAGTTGACTTTAGGAACAGAATTTTGGAACCATTTTTCAAGTAATGTGTTTCTAGTGTAATAAAATAAGGTAACAAACATATTAATAACAGCATACTGTCTCATTATGATAATACATCAAACCATACCTTTATATACTCCTGTAGGACATATACTAGTACTTCACTTCTCCCCAAAATAGCTTTACTGATTGTTCTAGATGACATTATAGCAGAAAACTTGAGATCTTCAAAGCTTCTTCCAGTTGCTAGGTAACGAAGGGTCAAAACAGGCCTTCCTCAACAGTAATATATGCTCGCATATTAGAACTTTGTTTTACTAAATATGGTTCTACCATTTAAAGTAGTAACTGGAACTTTTTTTCACTCATTCTCAAGTAATTGTGGTAGTCACGAGGATCACTCAGCGATATTTCTTGTAATAACCTTAAGTCTGTGTACTTTTCACGTTTCAAAAACCATTCCTTTGCCCACTTTTTACGTTTTACTCTTCTTTTCAAAGCACAATGTATAATAATGGCGATGCATGCTTTCTTTCTGGTATCAATTTTGGTACTGAGCAAAACCCAGATTGACGTAAGAATATTTACAATTATATTGACCGTGTATGGTGCGCTCCAAAATATTCCTCAGTTTATCTGGTTTGACAACATTATTGAGGCAATAATATTGTCCATAATATTGGTCGTGTACGGGCCGCTTTTCGCACACACGGCGTCAAATAACTGCCTTTGTTTCTTCTCGAACAGCACCTTTAAATTCCGCGACACATTTCGCGATCATCTGTTCGTAACATTTACCGAGGTTTTCCTTAAGGGCAGTCAGGTTTTCCTGGGTTGAAGTTCTACTTATTTTTGGTCGCGAATGCCCATAACCGCAGTGGTCAAATAACAAACTGCCAATTTCGACCCAGTCTTCTGTCAAGTCGCGTTTTGTGTTAATCCTACTCTATACGCCATTTGTATTACGCCATTCTTTGTATTGATTTGTTTATTTGTGGGAATCCATTCACGAAATATGTTGCTTTGTTATTGCACCCTGACCAGACACGGCGAACCTACTAGATCTTATAATATGACAATCATGTGTAATCTGCATTTCAACATCTTTCTGTTGTGTTATCGTACTTAGTCATAGTGTGTTTAATTTCTCAACCTTGGGGGTTTCCAACGAGTGACTCGTAGTATACATAGGCATGCATGTGATATTGTTACCAAATATTTTTCCATGAATGCCGATGGTTCTGTCACAACGATAACAGCATTGTTCATTTAATGTTTTATTATGGCAGCGTCACTAACTTATATTACGCGTGTGCTGTCTTGTGGAAATATTAAACTATCGACTACGATTGCATTGTAACGAATATATATTCTATAGCACCATTTTTGCAAGAATCACATCAGCACAATTTTATTCTGTGGTATTTAATTCTCGTATTTGATACTGTTATATCTGAAAGAAACAATTCCATAATGAAACAGGAAATCATATCCGCTTAAATAACTTAAATGCTTTACCCAGAGATATTTAATAATAATATACATTCAAGAAACATATTTAAAAGGGATCTAGTCGTTTGTGTTGCCTAACTTGCAGGCGGATTATACCCTTTCATTCGTTAAAATTAGAATAGCGCGTGCGTGAATACGGTCACGAGGACGCGCTAAGTAGATGCGCTGTCCCGTACTTGTACGGTACGGGTAACGAAGTCAGCGATTGCTTTTGAGAATGTAGTTCAGACTGCATCGTACAGAAAAAAATGGTTCGAGTCGGTATTTGTTAACGGTAAGATCGCATTATTCAGATAATTTATAAAATATCTTTATTTCCTCAGCGCATGATGTAGTAACATAATGATGAAGTAACATACATTTGAAGTACACATGAATTAACTAGATATACGTATAAAAAGATTGGGACAATGTTCGTTTGTTAAGAAACTACAGCTGTTGTTTGGTATTTTGTTACAACCATTTAGTAAGCAGATTTCAGAAAACGTGCTTCGCAGTTTGGTAACTAGGGATGACGGCTTCATTAAAAACAGGTATCAAACCTTTTTTTGTTATGTTTGTGAGACCTTGAGTGTGCTCACATAAATTGTATTCAGGGATTGCTTAGTTAAATTAAATTTTGTGCATAAAGAACAGCGTGGAAGATTATTGTTACGAAATGCTATTACAATAATTTTGTAAGATATGCAGAACATTCACTTGTTAAAAAGATGAAACTTCAAAGTCCATTTCCTGTTTTCTTGAAAATTACTTACAGATGTCAAAATTTTTATAAGCTTTATACTTGAATGAGTTCAAATGTTATTTGTCCAAGTTAATTGCACGTGATTCAAATGTTTTTTTAAATTAAACTCAATGTTAAACATATGTAAACCAATAAACAGATCTGAGTATTTGGTATCCGAAACTTGTTATAAAATATTATTAAACTTAAGGTCTTGTTATGTCAAGGCAGATATATAAAAAACCAATTTTATTATTTCATTTATGTAAACATATTTAGAAAAAAATAACGAAAAGAGAGAAACTATATTAAATTTCATTTTTAGACTCAAGTTTTTTATTCCATGCACAATTAATTTTATTAAAATTTTTTTAAGAAAATAAATCTTTGAGTAATAAAATTATACGAATGCTGAAGTAATTTAAAAAACACAGATATGCTACAACTGATTTGTTCTAGGTATTCATTTTTGATTCAAATATCTTTGGTGTGGTAATCTTAACATTATCCACCTGTAATTATTAGTATGCTTTTTTATTAGAAAGCACAAACAGTGTCTTTTTAATAGAAAGTTTGTTGTGTATTTTTTCTTTCAGGGTCTTCGAGATTGAAGAGGTTGTAAGTATGTTCCAGAGGTTTCCAGATGCATTAGTTCAGTAAGTATGGTGCTTATATCCCATGAGTTTCTGTATCTTCTCATAGGAGTAATGAATTTCTAGTGTTATCGTTCATATAGATACAGTGGCGCTCAACCCCTATTCCTTTTGTTAGCTTATTGTAGAGTTTAGACCATCCCCACACCCTTTCTCATTGCTCACCCTTGGGATAATTCCCAGACTTAGCCGCGAACCTATAAGGCTTCACTTGTATCCAGCGAGTGGAGGTCAAACAAAAAAAAAAGGTTACAGCCTATGAGGCCATATTTTCGTGGGTATCATATTGAATACATAATCAACTTTCAAGCGTGGAGGTCTTTGTATCACACGGTTGACTCGTGGTAAGAAAATAATCTTATTGCATCGGTTTAGAATTGAATCTTTTAAAATATGCTCAACGATTATCTGTATTCCTACGCTCAAGACGCCTTAATTATTCTAAAATGTTTTGATATTCAGAGTATACCCTCACTAGCATTTAAACCTATCAATCCTAAACAAATAATTGCGTTGTAACCTTTAATATTTGCTTAAAATAACGCGATAGCGTTAGAATAATTTTACTCTATAGGTGGGGCAATACTGCATCATTAAGGAGTGAAAATGGAAGCAGTTCAATACAATGCAAGCAATACTAATCTGTAACAAGCAACTTAATTAAATTTACTATGATGTGATAACGGAGTTTTAGAATAATGCGCCAACGCAGGTTCTCGTACGAGCCAAATATTAAAAATACGACAGTTGAAAATTTTGTTGAGTGACGAATTTCTTAAACATTTAGGTAGATTCACTTTTTATTAGCTGACTAAACTTTAAATAAAGTTTCCAGTCCTAATTAAACTATGGATTCCCTAAATTGAACGTGACATGTGTAACGTTATTTTGTAATATATAATAACATAATAATATATTAAAATATAATCATACAAATTTATTAAGAATTAAATTTACCCGGTGCATCAAAGCCTTTCAAATTATAATGCAAAAACATTATATGGAGATCATTTGTTTGGTAAACTTTTTTGAGGTTGTTTCTTCGTTCGGCGGACCTTGTCGACGAAACCAAGATAACGTGGACTAAGGTAAAAGGAAGGAATCACTTCGTCGAATCAAACTTTTTACACCCGCACGTCTGTCTTCGATGATGGTCGGTGGACATGCCCGCGTTTTTCGACGTTTTGTTTCCACAAACTATTGTCCCGTCCACAATTGCTCATGCTGAAATCGTAAAACTAGTCTACATTTAATTTTTCAAAGCCCCATTCGAGAGTACTACATTGGTCAGGATGCGAGTTTTTTTACCTGAAAATTTTGAATTTTACTGAACCCTTGCTACGTAGAGAGCTTTAACGTACATAATATCACTCACACACGGAACCTATATTTTGCCTCTCATCTGAACAAGACCGTATTCTTGTGAAAAATGCTCGCCTAACATTTTTCAAGCGGACCGTGTCGGAAATCGAACCCGGGACCTTGGAAATAGTAGTTACACGCATACCAACTACGTCACGAGGTCGCCCTATGGTAAAACCATAACGCAACTGTGGATTCTTTTTCCTGGAAACGCAATGTTTTCTGCTTTATACGCCACAAATCATAGTCTAATGTCCAAAAAGACGTGAGAACCGAGTCATCGTGGGATTTACGCGTATAGCTAAAATAAACATAATAATCGAGGACTTCGCCATACGAGATTTAAAAGTCCTTTAAAATTAAATAGTATGGTGAAGCCTTATTAAAAAAAGCACAAAATCCCCATAGAGTTTAATAAAGAATAATAGATTAAAAGAAAAGCCTCTCTTTGTACGAAAGCTGGCATGACCGGAAAACCAAAATTACATTTGTGTACAGTCGCCACCTAGTTTTTTAACCAAAGCAATATTTGTGATACCAGGAAACAGAAATGAGTAGCAACCCGATTTAAAAGCTAACTCAATTAAGTGTGCAAAGGTTATGTTTGCCGCCACACCAACCGCACAAATTCAGTCGCGAGCATGAGGATCAAACACATAAAGTTAACATTTAACTTCAAAATAAATTTAAATATAAAGGTTATTTTCACACTCGCATACGAATGCATACAAACTTTCTTTAATATCTTTGAAGATATTGTCGATAGCTAAATAAATTTTGTGCTGGCTTTTAACAAGATAAAACAAAATATTATGCAGCAGCCAAAACTTTATGTTTACAAATTACTCAGTGCTACGGCTTTAACGATACATAATTCTCTTATTCCTATACTATCAGTTATAATATTAACCAATAAATTAGCTTTTCACGTTTTAGTAACAAATTCTACCTTTGGTTATAAATGTCACAGGTTTGGAAAACGTAGACATAATAATTTCTTGAAGGCATTTAACAACGAGACAGATATAGATAATTTATTAACTTAAAGTAAAGGCAAGATGGAGTAACACTAAGGGATAACTGCAGAAACAAGGTAAATATTTAATCATTTAGAGGTTAGAGTATTGTTTCAGTACGACAGGATCTCGAAAACAGTTTCGACGACAAAGACAGGTAACAAACAATTTTTGGTTCAAAAAGTTAACCAGGTAAGATGCGATCTCTAAGATACTTTCAGGAAAAAGATAATTAACCATTTATGGTCGTATACTAATTAGATAAAGTAAAATCCCTAAAGTAGCTTTGGAGCGACGAATAAACACTAAAAGCTATCGTTTAATTTAATAATTAAGAAAGGATAATGTATTGAGAAAAAAATTAGAAAAGATAACACGAAACCTAATTTTTAGTTTGGAGGCGTTATACTTATTAAAGCTCACCGCCCCTCCTATGAATATAATAACAAAAAAAGGACTCCCGTTGGGGTAGAGAGACCCGGCAGGAACTTGAAATGGGGGTTTTACCCATGCCATCCAAAAGATAAGTCTGTAAAGCGGTACTCGTTCATACAAACAGCATGAGGGCCCAAATAGCAACGATAATGCAATCCCTACATCCCGGCGTCGATTAAGAGAGGATTGGCAGACAGGCCTAATCTAATAACAAATTTACTGTAGACGGCTTTATTATACATTAGCGGAAGACAGGGTCAATATACAGCTATTCTTAGACTTCCTACGCCCAGCCTCAATGTCGTGAAGCAGCATTCCTCTAACTATGCAGTGACATAAAAATAAATAGAAAAAATGAGAGATAAGAGAAAAATAAAAGAAAGAGGTGGGATGTTTTGAGCCTATTAGCAACCAGGTAGAAGAGAGTAGGAGAAGGACTTGCATTGAGCAATAGCTATAACAAAATGGTGGATAGCGAAGCACTACTCGACCAACCTAATTAAGTATAGTCAGTAGCTCGGAGTGGGAGAACGCCATCCTTATGCGGTGACGTTTGTCTGGGGACTAAGTCAGTTACCCAAAGGAAAAAGATAATTATGAAAAAGGGAGATAGAGGGGTAAGAAACAGTAGAATTTTAGGATAACATCCTTAAGAAAGGGTAGAAAGTAAAGACTGTCTCTATTAAAACAGTTGGTCTAGAGGAACACCTACAATGTTAGCGTTAAGACAAAACCTAAATCACTACGTAGTTATTTAAAACAACTTGGCTCCAAATGAAACCCAGACAAACCATTTTCCTACCGAACGCATCCACAGCGATAAGAAAATCAAACAAAGGTAACGTAATTAACTTAAATATACCCACTTAATAATTTCAAAACATACCTATCATGGACAAGGCAATAATTGTACTATAGACAGTTGATTGAAGATGAAAATAGGAAAATATTCAATAACACTACAACATAAAGAATAATGTTTAAAATGACAAAAGCAATAGCCCCTGGCCCACACGTTTAAGGAAAACAAAAAAAAGCATTTATATTCTTATGAGAAAAATGATTGAGAACGATAATTAAAAAAAATGGTTAAAACATATGCGTTAGTAAACACATCGAATAGAAATTTGTTATATTCGCATATGTGGAAACTGACATATTACTACAGAGGCATAGGTTGCGATCCTATGGATATCCAAAGGATAAAGCAGCAACCCGATATCAGCTAGCACACGTTCCAAAGATTCGCTAGGTTGTTCAGACGAAAAATACGTCAGCCACTATAAACGGTTGTGAAATAATAACGTGTTCGCTAAGATAGATTTTGTTTGCAATCCCCAAAGAAGCACAATCGTTTTTCTTGAGGGTAGCTTATCAAGTAAAATCTTGAAGTTCCGTGATAAGTTAAAACAGTAACGAAAATCAACTGCTAAAAGAAAAGAATACGCTAGGGTAGGTACGACTAAGAATGTAGCTTCACGTTCAAGGAATTTTATAAGGATTTTTAATTTAATAGATCTAGTTACGCGAACTTGAGCAGATTCAGCAATAATCATAAAGGTATTCTAAGGTAACATTTTAAAATCAATTTGTTGTTTTCTTAGTTGTTGTAAACCGGTCGAATTAATCAACGGAGAGTTAGAACCAGTATCTAACAATGCATCGATACAGAAAGAGGGGCGTTAGAGATAGCTTAATGTAGACGATTATCAAAAGATTTAGTTTTGAGCTTTGCAGAGGCCGAATTAGGATGATGAGAAACGTAAACGGTTTTCAACCAGTTTGACCATTCAAGTGGAGTTGTACGACACATTTCGGTTAATAGAATAGAAAATTTTATTGAATATATGTTAGTAGAAACAAAATTGGCATATTTTTGTAATGAAGATCAAGATACAATAGGATTTAAATTTAATTCATGTAGAGATTGTAATTTCGCCGTGTTAATGGTGGGCAATTTTGTGAGGAAGGAACGCGTACATCTTAGACAAAAGCGTATCTTCGGTAGTTTTCCGGAACAACGTGGATATTTATTTTTATAAACGCTACAGTTTCCACAACCATTGCAAAAAATATTTTGAGGTTTAGTACAATTGGTATAGGTGTGGTCGATTTTTCGACAATTTTAACAAGAGACGGCATTAGTTTCTTCTGTATTCGATATGGGGACGAAAAATTATTTAAGCTTCGAGAAGAGTCGCTACGGTAAGGTACGTTTTGCGGGGAATGTTTTGGTTGGTATTTTACTGAGGGATAATATTTTGCTATCGGAATTTTACTTCTAGCAAGGAACGGCAAAGCTCTTTAAGTTGGGAGGTGGAATCAAATTATTGAAGAGCTAAGTGTTCAGAATAATATTCATTTAATTTTCGAATTAATTGCGTCAAACTCTCGGTTTTATCGGGCTTTTATTAGGCGCAGTTGTCATAAAACTTAGTGTGTGGCAGCCATTTATGTACCAAAAATAACTAACTTAAAGGCAGTAGTTGGGCTCAGTTTTTGTGATTCTGAAATAATATTAAGCTATTCTCTGATTTGCATTGGTAAATCGATATCTGACCGTTAGCACTCTAATGATAAAGTTCCCCTGACGCCAGATACCCCATAAGAGGCCTACAAATTGGAAATAAATTATTATATAAAAAATGCTCATGAGATTACTTTAAACTGTGTGATTTGTTAATATAAACTAAAAGCTATGATTTATTTATAGAAGTATTAAAGAATATTTACTATGCTTTTAACGCACGTTAACGCACTATACTGCATTGTATTCAAGTATTCTGCTCTACCTGGTAGAAGATCAGTTACAATGATCACCCAAGTGTGTTGAGCAGTCTTTATGGCTATCGTACTCGGTCCATAGCGACATTTGATACTTAAATGTTTCCTTGGAAACCGATCAACACTGGGGAGCTTAGTTTAAATACCGATCGCCGTAAAATCCGTCTTCCTTGAACCATATTAAATGTGCCCTTGACTTCCAAGGGACTGTACTGGCTATAAATTACTCAACTGTTGATCATCGTCTTTTACCATTATTAATATAGCGGTAAGAGTATAAACTTTGTAGACTTGGAAATTATTTAAGCACATAAAGATAACAGCGTCTATTTTGTTAATAGGTATAAACATAACGATTAGTTAATCCATATTATGCACCCAAATAACGTACTAATAATATGTAAACGGAACATGATCTTTAAAACTCCCTTTTGGGAATATTTTCAATTCAAACTGATTGTTCTATATTGATTGATAATAACTACTATTACTTATTGGGCTTCTAATTACGACATCCACTCCATCACTTGGTCGCGCGCCAGTGCACATCCGGAACGCACCTGGTTGCATCTGGTTGCGTGTAGGGCACGAACGGAGCTTCTCATATACACCATCATATATCATATCCTTCTCCATAAACACAAACCACCTCCGCATACCATCTCCACCTCTACCTCTATCTCCACACATAGCTTTCGACACCTAACACTTCCACGCACGACTTCCACCTCCCCCTCCACACCGCCTATAAATACTACCTACGATTCCAAACAACAACCTTCACTTACACACATCTACCTTCATTATCACACATCACCTCCGCCAACACTCACCACTACCACCACCGATGGCTATAATTGGAAAAATTACAAATCTAAATCGTGTACAGTACTATATATAAACCTAACTTTCAATTACGTATATATATATATATATATATATATATATATATATATATAGATAGGTCTAATCTTTATATAACAAACGTGTGTAATTAGCGACGTTGATTGTAGTATTTCGTGGGATTGTCGTTCGTAACCAAAAAGTAACTATTATGAAATAATCATTTATTGTGAAATCTACGTTTCGACTTATATAAAGTCTTTATCAAGATCTAAATTTTTAAAATTAAAAGTGAAAACACAGTCATTAATCTAATTAAAATTAAGAAACTTACACACAATTAGAGGTTAATACATGTACTGCTTTAACATGAAGGAGGATTCCAAATAAATAGTAATAACATTTAATGTAAAAATAAAATGTAAAGATAAAATTAAGACTACAAACAGCATACAATACGGACAAACACAGACTAAGAACTAACGTCTAACAATTAAAGAAACTCCAACAGCAAAGTAGGTTTGTTTTACAGCAGAGTTGATAAATTCGCCAGGTAATAGATAACAAACAGAAAACTTAATATACAACTATTACAAAGACATGAATGTGTTATGTGGATGTATTGAAAATCCCTAAAACTTTGTCAAATAAATTTAAAAACCCATTTCATTATAACACCTAAGATACACTATTGGATCACTTATATGTATTGAAACTATATAATAAAGCATAAGTAGTAAATAAATTATGAATGTCATGTTTCTAGATAAAGTCTCCGTTTGTAACCATCTTCTCGTTATAAAATTTCAACGTCATCGTAATTAGGAGAGTGGTGGGTTAGGTGGACGTGTGAGGATAAAACGCAACAAGATTTACCAACTTTGGCATCACTACGGTGTTGGGTCAGGCGATTACGTAGCCATTGTTGGGTTTGGCCAACATACGAGCTTTTGCAACTACAAGTAATCCTATAGACAACGTTACTGACTAAAGATTTTGGAGTTTTGTCTTTAAGAGGAGAAACAATTTGTTAATAGATTTTTGATGTTGACAAACAATGGAAGTACCGGGTATTTTTTAAAATTTTTTAAGTTGGAGAGTAATTCGTTTCATAATAGTTATTTTTTGGCTACAAACGACAGTCCCACGAAATACTACAATCAACGTCTATATATATATATATATATATATATATATATATATACTATTCAGTTTTTCTTTTATGGGTTATAGGTCCTGTTTAAAAAAATAATAAAAGGCGTACTCTTTTTATTCCATCTGAATTTTCGAGTATATTTGTAATCTTGGTCACAGATTACTAAAAATTACACGTTTTATAAACACAGTTATTGCAAATGAATATATACTTACAATAGTTGAGATTGTGTAATTACTGGCATGTGTAACAGGAAACATTTTTAAAAACTATTTAGAACAATTACAAAATTGACAGTTTCTGACAAATGACATATAAATTAAAACATTTGTATATAAACATGCAAACTAAACTAGAGTGGAACTAAAAATAAATTATGAATATGCTTTATGGTAAATGATTATGAGTGGGGTGTACTAGTAAATGATATCTGGTTTGCAGGTGAATGCACTGCACATAGACAAGCACATTCACCTGCAAACCAGATATCATTTACTAGTACACCCCACTCATAATCATTTACCATAAAGCATATTCATAATTTATTTTAGTTCCACTCTGTTTAGTTTGCATGTTTATATACAAATGTTTTAATTTATATGTCATTTGTCAGAAACGTCAATTTTGTAATTGTTCTAAATAGTTTTAAAATGTTTCCTGTTGCACATGCCAGTAATTACACAATCTCAACTATTGTAAGATATATTCATTTGCAATAACTGTGTTTATAAACGTGTAATTTTAGTAATCTGTGACCAAGAGTACAAATATACTCGAAAATTCAGATGGAATAAAAAGTACGCCTTTATTATTTTTAAACAGGACCTATAACCCATAAAAGAAAAACTGAATAGTATTAAACCAGAGGTCGTTAATTCTAACTATATATATATATATATATATATATATATATATAATTGTAAGTAAAATATAAAGTCTTGGACAGGATTTGAACCTGCATCTCAGTTTTGCCGGAACTGTGCGTTAACTAATTGCGCCACCGAGACCGATGACTATAATTGGGAAATTTACAAATCTAAATCGTGTACAGAACCATATATAAAGCTAACTTGGCTAAACAAAATTGAAAGTTAGGTTTATATGGTTCTGTACACGATTTGATAAATTTCAATTATAGTCATCGGTCTCGGTGGC
This sequence comes from Platerodrilus igneus, assembly GCA_036346225.1. Taxonomy (NCBI): domain Eukaryota; kingdom Metazoa; phylum Arthropoda; class Insecta; order Coleoptera; family Lycidae; genus Platerodrilus; species Platerodrilus igneus. The sequence continues at coordinate 448,428 of JARFIW010001386.1, forward strand.
GTAATTGATTAACGCACAGTTCCGGCAAAACTGAGATGCAGGTTCAAATCCTGTCCAAGACCTTATATTTTCCTTCTTTCAATTACTAGCTCAATTTGAAATGATCATTTGGACTTTGAATAAAAGTCTAAGTTATTATTTCATCTTACTAATTGCTATATATATATATATATATGGATAAGTTGATATTTTTATTTCTTGGGATATTTTTCGTTCGGTTTTTTATTAAATATTCATTTGCTGGTTTCTGACGTTTCGATTTATTTAAAATCTTTTTCAAAGAGCTAAAAGTATAAAGATAATAACAGTTTTTAAATTAAAAAATATTAGGCATACACAGCTTGAATAGAAAATATTTGACATTGACAGTGACATAAAAATAAATGTGTAAATAAGGTAACTTGTAGAAACTGTATAAGTATTAGGTTTGTTAATTATGGATGTAATATTTTGATTGTGTGGGTTATATAGTATGGTTTGGTGTGTTGATTTAAATATATTTTGAAATGTAGAGGTAAATTAGTAAATTGGTTTTATGGATGGTTATCTATTTTGGTGATGTTATATAGTTGTGAGTACACTGTACTGAGGTTGTTGATGTCCTGTTTGTTGTTGATGCAATTATTGTCTTGTATTATGTGATAAGATTCTAAAAATAATCGTCTTTTGTAGTTATTGTCTTCTGTTAATATGGTGATTTCATTGAAATTGGCTGTATGTTTGGTAGAATGTAGATGAGATGCAAGAGCACAATAAGTTTTTCCAATTTTTTGCATCGCTACGATGTTGGGTAATTCTATTTCTTAACCATTGTGAAGTCTGTCCTATGTATGTTATTTTGCAACTGCATGTGATTTTGTAAACTAGGTTGCTGCGTAGAAGTGGATTAGTGGGGTCTTTTAATTTTGTGAATAAATTTCGAATCGATTTTTCATATGTGTAAGCTATACAGATGTTAGGTTTTTTTAATATTTTAGAAATTAATGGTGTTAAATTTTTGATGTATGGATAGCCATTGTTATGAAGTATATTAAAAAGATCTTGTTTATTTTTGTATAAGAATTTTGGTTCACATATATTTTCGATTCTATGTTTTAGGGCTAAAGCAGTATTTATTTTGTGGGTATATGAGTGATTGGAATAGTAGTTTATGTATCTTTCTGAGTTTGTGGGTTTTTTGTATATATCGAAATTGATTTTGTTATCTGGAGTTCGTATAACGAGGGTGTCTAAAAATGGGATGCTATTGTTGTTTTCTATTTCATAAGTGAATTGTAGGTTCTGATTGAATGTGTTGAATTGTTTTAATGTTTCATTTATGAAATTATTAGGAATTGAGCATAATATGTCGTCGACAAATTTAACTAGGAATGTCATTTTGAATGGTAATTTGGTTAAAACTGTGTCTAAAAGATGATCCATGGTTACTTGAGCTATTATGGGTGAGAGTGGGGACCCCATTGGGGTTCCAAAGATTTGTAAATAATGTTCTGATTGAAAGACAAAATAAGTGTTGTTAAAAATTAGGTTAATAGTGGCTATGAACATTTCTTTGCTTAAATTGCAATTGGATTTAATAGTATGCCACTTAGTGTTAATGATGTCTTTCAGTAAGTCTATCGGAATGTTAGTAAATAGGGATGTTACATCTAAAGATATTAAAATATGATTGTTTGGTAATTGAAAATTTCTATAGGTGTCAACAAATTTAAATGTATCTTTTATGTTGTGGCCTTTTAAAGGGAATGATTTTTGTAGAATATCGGATATAAATTTAGCTATTTTGTAAGTAGGAGTATTGATCGATGATATAATTGGTCGTAAGAGAGTATTGTTTTTATGTATTTTTGGAAGTCCGTAGTATTTTCCGGGTATTGAATTATTTATGATTAAAGTTTTTTTGTCTTGATCTGAAATATATTTTTTTGAATGGAGTAATTTTATGTGGTCATTTACTTTTTTTTGTATACTAAAAGTTGGGTCTTTGAGAATTTTTTTGTAAGTATGTTGATCTTCTAGTATTACTTTTGATTTTGAAATGTAATCTTGTTTTTGTAAAATAACTGTGACTGAACCCTTGTCTGCATTGGTTATTATTATATCTTGATTGTCGATTAGAAATTTATTCACTTTTCTGTACACTTTCATTTCAGAATTGTAAATTTTGTGTGTTGGTTTTTGAATGAAATTAGTAATTATGTTAGTTATACGTGAGCGTAAAATATTTTTTTGTTGTTGGTTAGTATCGGTAATGTCTAATATAGATTCTACGTTTGCAAGTAGGTTACCAAATTTTATGTCATTGACATTGTGTTCAATATTAAATTTTGGTCCTAATGATAAGAAATTTTTGATATCTTCTGGAATCGTTTTGTTGCTTAAGTTGATTAACCAATTTTTATTGTCTATGAATGGTAGTTTTTTGAATTGATCTTCTGATAACGACTGAAATTTCTTTATTATCAAACTGATTTTACAAACCTTTTCAAGAACTAGTAGTTACAATGAAATTCTAAAAGCTCCCTTGCAGCTTATCGTTAACAGTACAAATATTAACTTCTAAAAACTACGATGTAATCTTCTTAATTACTATAAAAGCACTCTAATTACCTATCGAAGCACTAATGATTAATTTATATCGATTACTACCGTAATTTATATTACATACGACAATTTACATTAACAGTAATTTACAGCACATAGGGCAATTTATTCTAAACAGTATGTACCACTAATTTATTTTATACCACGACTTTCAAAGCTTTAAATCAGAACTCATATTGTAATCAAAGCTTCAATTATAACAACATTCAAAACCTCTTAACGGCTATTTATACCTGATTCAATTGCACTAATTATTTCGAGAACATACTAGAAATTATACAAATAATTCTTAATCTCTTGTACCTGTCAATCAAGACCATCCACAGATCTGGTGCCGCAGAGACCCCATCAATCTTCTTTTGTGTACAAATGCATCATTTATGTTCTAGTGTAATTATTGTGATCAGAAGTAGACTAAACCGCACACAATATATTGTACTGATTTAGCACCAAAAATGTTTTTATGTAGGCTATATAACTTGAAATTCGCTGGATGTTAGATTTTATACCAGGTTGTATTATTCAAAATTTATGATTACATATTTTACTCTGTGTAGTCTCGTATATCAATGACAAAGTTAGAGAAACAAGTTCATTGCACTTACCTCTGGAACTATAATTACTTACTACTTATCAAAACCTTCCAAAGTTAAGTTTATAGATCTCTGGAGCGACAAGGTTCATTGGCTTGCCGCACTAACCAACAAAACAGTAATATAAAACATGTATTTGCAAGCTGTTTAATAGGTTCAAAACTAAATGATTCTTAAATCGTACAATTAGGAAAGTAAGTAATCTCTTCAAATAATCTCGCTTAATCATCTCTCTGGATCTATTTGTATTACAAAAGCTAACACTCAAATAAATAATTTTACAATATTGTTTCAAAGATCACAATCAATTTCTATACAATACTATCATTAAAATCGGCAATTAACAACAATACAACTATAATACCATAAAATTATTTTCTGCTGGCTGCAGGATAATGGATTAAAAGAAAGGAATCATCACAACTTCGTTTGCCAGACAGATGGTGTTACCCTTTTTTTTAGCTTCACAAGTCTTATTTCAATAATCAACCGTAGGGGATTTCCAATTCTACATTGGAAGTATATTTTCCATCACAATTTAGCTAGTGAGTAGGTTATGACGCATTAGAAATGTGGTTTTGAGCTCCTAGCATTGTCAGGAACTATAAAAGAGGGGTTTTTAGAAGTTGGTGCGAAATGAGCGCCATGATCGGCAGATTATCTTTGGTTATTTTGCCGAACCGACAAAGTGACCCAGTCAGTGCGGGTTAAATGCAGCTAATTACCTTTGAATTACTTACCATCCTTATTTTATTTCTTTTTGTTCCATAATGTTGCAGGTATCAACAACTTCGCTGAATGTGACTGACGTGGTTATACTTTATATACCTTAGTTTGATTTTTTAATTTACATGATATATGATGTTGGGTTGAGATAAAACATAGTTGCGTTTTATAAAAAATAATAAAATAAAATTAATAATAAAAATAAAACGAATAAAACAATAATAAAATAAAATAAAACGAAAAAATAGATACTAAACATAGCGCTGTTCGACACATTTGCGCAGAAATGTCTTGATGTTCGCACTAGTTCAGGTTTTCTTTTTAGCTCATGTTTTAATCGTATAGGTGTTCGATTTAGCTTTCTTGTTCCTTTCAACAAGCATTGGTTATATATTCTATATTTTCTAAAATCTACTACCAATGTCGAACTTTTAGCTGTTTTATTATACATTATCAGAGCACTTATTAAAGATGTGTTAAGTAGAAGTTCGATGTCAAGTTTTTGTCTTAGGTGTCTTTCACAAGAGGGATGAATATGCTGACCTTTAGTCCGCAAGATCTACAGTAGATTTTGCTTTATTATAATCAACAATAATTTTGAGCTTGTCAATACTTTTGTCTCTTTTTATGTATCATACAACCTCATTTGAATGCTTTTTCAAGAGAATAGGAACATCTCGTTTGTCTTTCCATTTTAAAATAGTTATTCTGTTTTCATTCCTTGTGCAACTACATCTTCAACAGCAAGCTTACCATCTATCACATCTGCTGGCAACCTTTTCTTGTTTTTACGTAGGGTTTCAACTGAGCGAGTTTCAGCACCATTAAGTTTATTTGATAGATCTAAACTGTTGTATCAGTTATCGGTCTTCACATAAAAACAACAATATTTTTTAGGTGTTGTATTAACTCCTTCTATATCTTTCCATAATAAACATTCGATTTACACGTGTATTCGACCATTGTACGTAACTTAAATAATTGTATGCCTCACCTGTGGCATTTTTGTTTCATGTACAGATGAAAAATTAGTAGTCCTCTAAAAGGAACACTTGTTTCATCAGCGCACACCATTTCACCTGGTTAATAACATATCTGGAAATTTTCAGTCAAGTAGTCAACTATGTTGTGAATTTTGTAGAGGCGATCATTGTTTCAGTTTCAGTATTATCTGAAAAATGAAGTGTTTGCAGAACCAATTGAAATCTATTTCTGCTTGTTATTGAAGAGGGTTTTAATAGTTTATTATTGCCACAATAATCGACCAACTTGGGTAGCTTCACTATTTTCATCCAGAGCACTATGCCAAATACACGTTTAATTTATTTTTTGTCGGTCTGTGACCAATTGTGTAACTGCGAAGGTTTTACATCCTTTTGCAGGAGTGTCTGTATAGCATATAATTTTTTTATGATCAGCAATCAGATCAAAGAGCCCATTTGTTACCAAAAGAGAAAAAAATTCTGCAGATGTATCTTCTGCTGAAATTGTACAATATGGATATTTGATTCTAGGCAATTCTGTGAATGGAAGGGGTTGTTGCCCTTGCAAGCTTGACCCTTGACGGAATGTGTAGTATTTGTAGCACTAGAAGTGTTCTCAATACGAATATCCTCGCTACTCTTACTGTCAGAAATAATACGATGATGATGTTTTACAGGCAGCCCATCACACAGAATTTCAGTGTCACTTTCCTCATAGGATATTAAGACATTATCACTAATATTAGTCATAAATTCAATTGTTACAACTGGTGTTAGAAAACTAGTAAATATTGAGAAAATATCACTATATATAAAAGCAGATTATAGCAAACAACTTTTGTTACATTGTTACAAGTTCAGCCACGTGCCTAAAAAAGGAATACTATACCAATATAACATTTTGATACTAGATTCGTGGCTCCAGCGCCTATGCACTAAAAACATTGTTGCAACATAGACAATAGGGAAGCGTAGCACATGGCAACGTGTGATCGGTCAGGTGACCAGAATGGCATGGGGCAAACAAACTTCCATGTGGGCCTCTCTGGTCACCTGTGACCTTACTTGCTTATTCTAACTAATGAAAACGTTTCCTATCTTTCTTAACTTTAGACAACATTATATTCACACTTTAATAAGAAACATGAAATTAAACAGATATCAAATTTTGAAAATTTTACGTGTTTTGCTCATGGCAGTGAATGGGTTAATAAAAAATCCCAATGATTATCATACTTCATTTTATAAAGACAGGGATCTGCATTGCTGCTCTGAAAACATGCTCTAGTTCACATATCATGAATAATTTCATTTCAAATCCTAGCTGCTGCTTCAAATCCATTTAGACTTATCTGAAGGAAACGAATATTATTTAATTTATTTTGTTGTTCGTAGCTTGGTGACTGTTTCATATAAATTGTTTCCTTTAAGAAACCATTCAAAAATGCCATTTTAACCTCGTTGTGCCTTACTAGCATAAATTATTTTCCCACAAACGATAATAATACCTTAAAAGCTGCTTGCTTTGCTACAACAGCAAACACTTGATCATAATCGGTTCCACATTTTTGTAAAAACTCTTGTGCGACCAACCTTGCTTTGGAGCATTCGGACTGCGGATCTGGTACATTATTAGTGGCTATAACACTAATTTGTTTGATAAACCTGCCTGGTGGAATTCCTTTATTTGCATGTTATGATATCCGCTAATGTAGTTCTTCTACATCATTATTACCATAGTTAGCTGTTTTTTGAAATTTGTTATTTGTTATCTGTGAATTTTCAGTAAAATTAATGTTATCATCACGTGTTTGTTCTACAGCTTACTAATAAATTCTTTTTTTATCTAGCAATTTTAAATTTGAACCAGCTTCATGAAATACAATCACAAACCTTACATCACGGTTTACTGCAATTTCCTTACAAGAAGAATCATGACATCTGCACGTACAAAATTCACTACGCCACACTTCTGCACCAGACATCTCTACCTCCTGCTCTTTGCAAAGGAATTCCAGTGTACGATTATTAATTGAGTAACATATATGTATAGGTGATGCGGAGTGAAGGACCTATGGAACTCGGAAAAATGGTCTTTTTACTTAGAATTTTTCTTATAAAATCCCATAACAAAACCGTTTTTTTCTGCGCTCGTACGCCCATTACATATATACTGTTTTCTTATTTCCACAGGCCATTTTGTAACACTTCTAATTCCGGGACTTACATCTAAACAGCAAACGTGAGCTTCTTTATCATTATTTTATGACAAGGGTTCCAAAAATATCGATCAAACGGAAGTGCGTCGAATATACCAAACGGCGTTCAAAAAATTATATATAGTAAAATATATAGCAGCGCTTAGTACTCAGGTTTACTCTAAACTCCTGCATATAATCGAATCAATTTCAGTCAGCGTGATCTCATAAGCTAAATAAACACTATTTCCCAAACATGTATTGGTGTAGATAGTTTATTGAGCAATACCGGTTTCCAAATATGCTTTCCTCAATCAATTACTGGAGAGCAATACTGTAATACAATCCAAAGTACTATAGTTGGTTAAACTGTTTGTTATTATTTCTAACACACCAAGAAATATCACAAACGCAAATGTCCATGTAAAACTCAAAGCACGTTCGTCTATTCAGCTATTCTAAGCTGTTTCCTTGGTGATAGGAGACTTGAAAATCTATTGTTTCAAACCATTCAAAGCTCTCGTTCGGTTGCTTAATGCAATTAGCAAACTGAACACGAGTGGTTGCTTAAATTGAATGCAAACAAGATGAAGCTACTATAAATTTCTGAAACCTTAAACACTCGTATATAAAGTAATTTTTAACATTGGAATTCATTTAATAAATTTCCATTTAAACCAATTTTAGGGGGAGATAAAGTGGTGCAGTTTTATTGAAATTATTAGATAAAGGGTTTGTAGGAGTGAGAAAACCAACCTGTACATGTGTATTTTTATGTACCCGCTATACTAGATTGTACACATGTTGTACTAGGTAATCTAGTAACGGATAAAGGTATCTGACACAAACAAAAAGTAGTCGTATCTTGTAAAATACAATAGCAAGTGTTATACTTCCGTATCGATTTATTAACCCAAATACACTTTATCTTTCTTTGGTTATGGGCCCAGTTCTAGTAGTTGTAACTGTGCAAGCGTAATAGTAGAAAAGTTTTCAGTCTGATTGCAATTTTTGAGGTAATTTTTGAAGTTCCACCGCCTGGAATAATAATCGATTTTCATAAAGACATTGTTTGTGGAAAATATGTTTGAAAAAAGTAATGCTTATACTCACATGGTGAAGTTAATAGGTCAAGAAAATTGAGCCGGTTGGAAGTGTCAAATGAATTTTCAGTTGAAGCATCACGAAGTGAGTGACATTGGGTCACTTTTTTGTTTGGGTCACTGGGTCAGTGGGTCCCGTATACTGACCCGGATTGACCCAGTGACCCACATTGACCCGGTGACCCGCATTGACCCTGTGACCCACATTGACCCAGTGACCCAAATTGGCCCTGTAACCCGAACTGACCCAGCGACCCAAAGTGACCCAATTGATTCAGTAACAAATTGAATTATTGAAGTCATAAAAATCTTTATCCCATACTTTCAGCTCAATTTATTAACTATTTTCACAAATGCATAAGCTTATTGGTGCCGTTAGTTGCTAGCATTCGTTTGATATTTCAAGCAAACGCTAAAATGTTTTGTAATCAATACATCGCTTTTTATATAATATGAAACGCATTTTTACATGTTTTTCAAGAAACGTGCTGTGGCGCTGTGCTGCGAGAGTGCAGTGTTATGAACGTATACAATTTTGTATGTTCAAGTAATAGTATTCTTTCAGATAAGAACTGCAATAATTTGTAGCCAAAATCTTAATATTATATACTCGGTTGTTTTCAGTGTCCACTATTTTTGTAATTTGTATATCATTATCATTAAGCATGGATAAACATTACCTTAATTGTAATTTAAACCTTGTACATAAGTGCTGACTTTTATAAATCTCCGTGAGACCGAGTTTTCTTGATAAGACTAATTAACTAAAAGAATGATGAAGCTCGTATAAAACAATGTTCCTGTATCAATCAACTCGATGTCAGAAAACGGGATTATTCAATTTATATTTTATTGCGTCTGCCATTGAAAAATATTTTGATCATTTAGTATATTTAATTGTTAAACATTCTCACACTAATTAAAATTATCTCGGACAGCAGCTACTCCTTCTGCCAGATAGTTCTGAGATTTATTTTGTAACTGTAATTCGTAGAACAGCAAATATTTATTAAAAATTAATAATAAAATTTCAAAATTTCATAATCGGTTATTCGATAAAACTCACCCACTAATTGAAGACATCACAGAGGGCCAATTTGAGACAGTAAGAAAATTTTTACGACTGCATCAATTTGGGTCAATTTAGGTAACTGGATCAATTTGGGTCACTGGGTCAATGTGGGTCAATTTGGGTCAATGGGTCAATTTGGGTCATGTGTCACTGGGTGGTGGGTCACATCCTCATTTGAGTCACTGGGTCATGGGTCACATTTTAGGTGACCCATTTCATCTATGGTAAGTGGTGACACTTCCTGTCCAGTAGAGAACACCGATAATGAAAAGTTGCGATCTGAATGGACCAAAAGAGTAGTACATTTATGGCGTAATCACCGCCTCATTTCCACCAGAATCCCTCATTTCCACACACATCTGGACCAAATTTACATGTAAATTCGCACTATAAAGTCTTATTTTTTAAGAATCTCCTCCTGGCTCCTCCTTGCTCTCCTCCTTGCTCGGACACCCCCACAACCATTTTGATTACATCACACCCGCATTCTTTCCACCCGCGAGATAAATCTTTCTCCACATTTCCACCCACAAGATAAACCTATCTTGTTTGGTATCAATTAATATTAGATTTTCTCAGCTACCCAAATCTCTTTAAATTTTTAGATTGCGCCATCCCCAAGGGAGCTACCCCATTTTAAGATTTTTTACCTGTAGCGACTTTTGAGTGTTCTTATAAAATTTTTATACATGCAATACATCTTGTTAGTCTAAAATTTTATGCACATCCCGAATCTGCAAACAGATTTGCAAATAGGACCACGCCCTGCAAAGTTATACCCCTTTAAAGTCCTGATCTTCTAATTTTGCTATTTACTCTATAAGCAAACCTAACAAATAGTTTTCTTCGTCTAGCCATTGCATCTTTCGAGATAAACCTATCTTGTTTGGTATTAATCAATATTAGAATTTTCTCAGCTACCCAAATCTCTAGGAATTTTTCAGATTGTACCATCCCCAAGGAGCTACCCTAATTTTAAGATTTCTTACCTGTAGCGACTTTTGAGCGTTCTTATAAATTTCTTATACCATGCAATACACTTAAATTAGTCTAGCAACTTTTACGCACAAACCCGAATCTGCAAACAGATTTGAAATCGGACCACGCCTGCAAAGTACACATCGATCCGCTCATTGCGAGACGTGAACGTTTCTCGCACATCGTTCCACCACGAGACAAACCACCTTGTTGTGCGTATCAATCAAAACATATTAGACAGCATATTCTGAACAATCTCTTTAAATTTATCACACGATGGCACCGAAGTTTCCAAATCGAGAAGAGCTGATCAGCCCATTAAGCAGTCATATATCCCAGCTCGTCACCACTTTAGCGTCTATAGACTTACTACATCCGATAGCTGACATCGTTAGCAAGACATTTGCATAGCGTACGAATCACGAATCATCGAACGATCAGATTTTAGAACCGGTGTTCAGCAACGATGCCTGCCATATTACAACAAACCTTTAAACTTATCGAAATTACACTGCCGTCAAATACAAGAACATATCTAAGTATACATACTTATTCCAAACGACATCTGCCAGTATGCCGTAGACCACCATTTTACCTAATACCAGTTTCACATGACACGTTATGCTAAACCACATTTCTAACGATACATACGCACACATCTTTGCCATTTTAAGCCTAGAAGACCTTGCATCAGATCGAGACTTAACTATTATACTTTTTTCAAACGAGCACCTTTTCACGAAATCGCAGCCAACCCATGGGCACGCGAGCAAACCTGATATATTATGATTCCAAACCTCGCATCATCTATTTTCAGAACCAATACTTACAATTCGTAGATTTTCACATTACCACACCACATAGACCAGATCGCCTACTGACCCACGCTTCCATCCTTTTAACCAACCCCTTGACCTTTAACCGGGTCATTTAAAAGCAATCCTAATACCAATTTTCCAAACCCCCCACTTACACCATCATTATCAACGGGCCTACTTTCCCTTTGGCCATCTGTGTCCCTTGTAACCACCACTCTAACTTTGCCCAGCCTTAAAAGATGGAGGCGACAATAAACACTTCCTCGCATATTGCCGACTTTTTCAAACCAACCCTGACCATTAAACTTTGGGACAAAAAACCGGTTGCCAAGTTTACATCGAGAGACTTGATAAGCACGATAACGGAACCTTTTTCAAAAAACCCCACAGATTTCACGTTCAACGACTGAACCCAAATCAATCCCCTTTCATTCCCTTGTCCACCAGATTTGAACTGCACCCAAGCCCGTTAACCAAATTTTCCTTCAGCCACAGTTTTGCCAAACAAACCCGTTCCGACTTCGCCTATTAAACCATTTAAACACCGCGTAATTAACCCAAAGTGGCCCTTTATTATTCGCTCTCCAATCAACATTTAGGGAAAACAATACCTTTAACAATCTACATCTCTCACACTTCAACAAAATGCCTTCTTCCGATCCAATTTAATGGTAAATCCTTAACCCAAACACTACCCGAAAACCACGTGAACCCCGATCCCGGTTGAGACCTTCAAGCAATCCCTTCCACTAACCAGGATTCCACACCGCCAAAAGCACCCTTGCGGCACGCTTCCGAATTAGCATGTAATCCCTTTAAATGTTATCCAAAACACATTTTTATTTCCAGCCATTTTCCATAAACAGTTTACAGAGTCTTTAATTTTGGGTTTGGCAAAATAACAAATTCAATCGACACTTACTCATTTTCAATCCACCCCAAAGGTGCAAACCAGCCCCTCCTCTTTCACCCCTTTCCCACGTCCACCATTTTTTAACGGACAATTTTTTACCAGCCCAACACTTCCACCACTCTTAACAACAATTTTCCACTTATATTTATCACGCCCCTCCCACATTCCAAAAGCCCATTAGGCACCTTTCCTAAGTTAACCCAACGCCATTTAACGTTCCATTTAGACCCCCTTTTCAGAAACACTAAACCTTAAATACAGGAACTCCACGCGACCCAACATCCAAGGTTTCATTTAACCAGACACCCTTTTGTTAACCAACCCATTAAAATTTTGGCCCCTTTAGATTTACATTAAAACCGTTCATTTTAACCAAACCCAGTTGTCCACAATCCAAAGCTTTTCCCACTGAACCCACCTTTGACAAAATTTTTCAATCCAATTTTTCCCCAGGTTCGCCCTTTGGAACCTTTAGGACGCAATTTCTACGTGCCCTTTTCCCTCACTTCCCATGGAACAACTTACCCATTAAACAAACCAATGAACCAACTGTTACAAGTAATTAATTTTAACCGCCACATAAATAAACCAGTAATATAATCAGCCAACAGAAGTTTTAAAACCCACCTTCTTAAACATTGGTCAATAAAAAGTTACAGGGGCACCAATATCCTAAACATCCCAGTAAGGATCAAACATTGGTAAGTTATGGTCATAAAGCAAGGTATTGGTTTGGGAATTTTTCTTAATTCATATGGGAATAACATATATTTTTAAAAACATTACTTAAGGTAATGACCTTTTCCTTAGGTCGGATAACAAATTTCGTATTTGGCAATTAGTCCCACTCTGGATACATAAACAATTTTTCGTATCAATTAGAATTCGATAGTAGTAGAACGGTAAATTGAGCGTCTCCCGGTGTTAACGGTTTCAATTTGGAAAAATGAACCGCAAATGACGTTTGAATGGCTGTTGACAGAAAATATGGCAACAATTCGGAAATTTGGTTAAATTTTAGTGAAGGAACAGATGCTATGGTGATAACCCAATTTGAACATTTGACAATAAATGTGTTAAAATTATGCTTTCTGAGCCGAAAAACTTGCAACAAAAGGTTATAAAAAAATTTGTGTATTTCAGCTATCTACGGAAAATTTGACCATTTTTTCGCAAATTGTTAAAGCTAATTCCGTTTTCTGAACCAACAAGATCCGAAGTAAAAGAAATTATCGAAAAGAAGACCTGTGCATTATAAAAATTCAAAATCCTATATGTTTCCCACAAAGTAACTAGCGATTTAGTTGGAAACTTTATTGAGAATCCAGATATATAGAAACTCGAAAGATTATTTCATTTTAATGATGTACCAAAATTTCCTTATTTTACAAATGGAGATGAATATTTAACTAAACATAATTTGTATAAGGGAATTGAGAAAATTATTTTATTGACAAGATTAACTTAGGAATTATTGTTTAATGGCAACAACCAATGCGAATTAGTATACAACAAATTTGGCGATACAAGTCTGGTGTTAATAACAATTGGAATAATATATAGATTTTACGTTTAAAATGTACGTTTAAGGGAACATTTGCTCACTTTGGCCAAAGAAAGGTATTACCATTGAAGCGCAATATACAACTGTGAATGGAAGCTAGTCAGTAGGTGTAACTTAAAAACTGTTTAACGTTATTAAATAGTGTTTACTTCTAAAGGCCCAATGTACTGGTACCATTGCAAAATGTATGCATGGACAAGCTAAAAAGTGCTTTTATTTAATAACTGTCTACGTTATTGGGGAATGGTAATAATTAGGGCGCAATTTTTCCGAAAACCAAAAGAAAGGGAAAATTGATAAAATGGTTGGCTTTTAGTTTTAACTATTTACCGTAAATTATTTGGGATGGTAAGAGAAGAAGTTAGATAAATAAAAATTTACACAATGTTCATTAAAGCAGGTGTAAATTTTAAAATCTGCCTTATTCTACATTCCAAAGAAATATATTTCGGAATTGTTAGAAAAAAACGCCAGATTTAAAACCTAAATATTGGTATAAACCACCGTTTATTTAAGGAAATTCCCATTATGTATCCATCCTAATGAAGGAAAAGACAATGAATTGAGGAATGGACAAAAGCAAATTGACACATGGAAAATGGACATCGAAAAAAAATTTAAGACAAAAACTCTTATTGAGAAAATGAAAGAATTAAAGATTATTTATGTCAGGACTGACTAATATACATCGGTTTAATTTGGCCAATTTGGGTAATAAAAGATTTTAGAAAGTAGCGTTTTGGAAAAGGATGGACTAAACGTATTTTTTAAAGGTATTCTAACGTTTTATCAAATGGAGATACGAAAAGAATGGGTTTGTAATTGCGTACCCCGCAAAGGGGTTCCGTAAACATTTAATTTCTTGTAAAAACTTCATTTTAAAAGGGGTTTAAACCATAAAACTTTTCCAAAATTATTCACCCAAAAAGGGGGAAAATTTTAATCCCAAAAAAAAAACTTTCATCTTAAAAGGGTTTCCCCATAAAAATTTCCCAAATTTAAATTCACGGGGGAAAATTTTTAAAAAAATTTTAAATATAAAGGTTTTGGGTAATTTTTAAACCGATTTTGTTTCCCAAAAAAAAAGGGTAAACTGGGTTTCGGGAAAAATTTAAAACTTTTTTAGAAAATTTTCCAAAAAACCCAAAAAGGATCCTTTTTTCTTTTTTTAAAAAAATAAATTTTAAAATTTAAATTTTTAAAAAATTTTAAAATTTTTAAAAAAAATAAAAAATTCTTTTTATAAAATTTTAAAAATTTAAAAAACAATTTTGAAAAAAAATTTTTTTTCAAAACCCTTTTTGGAAAAACTTTAAAAGTTCCCTAAAAAAAATCGAAAAAATCCATTTTTGGGGGGGGGTTTTGCGATGGGGAAAGGTTTAGCTACCCAAATCTCTTTAAATTTTTAGATTGCGCCATCCCCAAGGGAGCTACCCCATTTTAAGATTTTTTACCTGTAGCGACTTTTGAGTGTTCTTATAAAATTTTTATACATGTAGCACATCTTGTTAGTCTAGAATTTTATGCACAATCCGAATCTCTAAATAGATTTAAAATCGAACGATCCTTACCATTTTACACACCCTTTAAATTATAAATTTCCTGCGGCTCATACATAAAAGAAAATCTAAAACAATTCTTAAAACTTTTTATTACAGACAATTTTACTAATACAGTTTAAATTTTGTAAAACCACATTTCTAAATACATATTTACAATTTTTATTTTAACCTAGAACTTCTCATATCGGCTTATACTTATTAATATTTATTTCTAAATAGAGCACCTTTTCCAAAGACCAACCGGACCCGCATGTTTCAAATTCCTCTGATTTTGTTCTTATGGTTTCGCTTAAGACCTCGTACATATTTTCCAGATTACTAGAAGACGTTATAACAACATTTTTGTGTTAAAGGATTTCACATCGGTAGTCTCTTCCCCCATTTTGGTGTAAACGCCGTAGAGTTCGCAGTAGACTTTTATTGCTGTATGTTGTATTCTTTTTTCATTTATTAATCGAATAAATCGCTCTTTCTGCTTCCAAAGAAACTCGGGCACTCCATCGTCGACACTGGCGTTCTTTATGCGATAGCTAGCCATACGGTTGTTAAACGCTGTACTAACCATTTCTACACCATCGTCGTTAGTAGCGGTAACTGATGAATTTTTATGTCTGTTGCTCCTTAAGTGTGCAGCATAGGTAGTCTTTTCCATTTCGAAATCGCATACTTTACACATAATTCGTGGTTGTTTCGTACAAGTCCCTTTAACAGCTGGCGGAGCTGAACGTTTACTGCTTAATGACATACCGTGCTGTTTTTCCTTGTGTCGCAGTAAGTTGACCCCATGCTTGGTATTAAATATTTTTAAATTTGTTATGTATAATGTCAGAATAAACATTTTATAATAGTATATAACATTGTTCTTTATTTATAAAAGGCTGTGACGTAACCCTGAAATAGCAGTCGCACAGAAAGGGGTGCTCATGGGCAGCGCGCATGGGCAGGGGTGTGCATGCGCATGGGCGCGCATGGGCAAGGGTGTGCATGCGCAGGGGTGCTCATGGGCTGGGATGTGTCTGGGCGTACACGAGGGAAGCGGATGTTAACAGTCACCAAGCATCCAAACTTTTATTTGGTGTGGAGTACTTGTCTGCGTATGTATCCGGGGTAAAAGAATACGATTTGCATACGCAGCTTATTAATAAAATTAGTTTATCGAGGGAAGATGACAAAAGGTACATCATTCCTAATAGTACAACAATCTACGCATGGGGGCGTAAATATATAAGATAGTTGTTTATATTTGTATATATTAGTTTTAAGATTCCATAATTTTAAGTTCTTCTCCCACCTTCCAAATCCTTCCGGCTTCTATCCTGGTTGACAGAGTATACGTGTTATCTCCACGTGGTATTCGCGGGACACTGCGGTTTTAGATTTCTAGGAAACGGTTGGTTAAAGCATATGTCTTGCATAGCAAAAAGGGTTCTAAAGATGGTGTTAAATAAAGATGAGCAAAATTAGTCTTTAAAACGCATAACTTTGTATGGGGTGGTCCTATTTAAAATCTGTTTACAGATTTGGGGTCCCTAGAAAATTTAATATTAGTTGATACCTAGCAAAATATATTTATCTTAAAAGAGTGACTACCCTGCGTATAATAAATACAATATAACACTTGTCAACAAAAAGTTGTAGGAAAATTAAAGACGTATTTAATGGGGGTCCAGTATTAGAATTTGTTGGTAGTAATGTTAAGTCCTACTGTAATGTAGGCGAGAAAGATACGATTAAAAAGATTAAAGGGTTTCACGAATTGTAGTTAAGTAAAACCGAGGGTCTTACAACCTATAACGAGCATATACCTCAAAAGGGGTAGGCATGCAACTACGCTGCAGTGCGCGGGAGAATAAGAATTCTCTCCAATAAGAAATTAAAGTTTCCATGTACGTAGCACCAGTCATTGGGTAATGGTCGAAATGTGGAAGCTATAAAGGCGATTATTAATTGTGGTTTAGAAAAATAGTAGTTTTCGTGGACTAAATAAAATAGCTTAGACTGGTTAATGTATATGGTTACATACTCTCGTACACATCCACAAACATCTGTTTACGTCCACAATGGTGATACCGGTGGTTTCTGTTTAACAAATAGTAGGAAAGATACGTCAGGTGTTAGTGCGTGGAAGCCCATAGGATCGTTGGATTCAAAAAGAACGATGCGTATGGTGGTCTCCGTTATAATAATCGAAAGTGGTTAATCGCTCGTATTAGATGTTTAAATAAGCGAAAGTGTAAAGGCCTACATAATCAAAAATTAATTAACCGACAAAAAAGTGCGCGATGTGCTACACTTATAGAGAAAGTATGGAATGGTGCTTTTTGGCGGCCCTAGCAGTAAAAAGGGCGACTGACTTTTCCAAAGCAACTAGAAGAATAGCAGTAGCGCAGAGAAGGGATATGCATGTATTATACAGTTGCTGCAAAATATGTTAGTTTACGCGTAGCTCGGATGTGTAATTGATCACGACTTAAAGATCCTCCGGAGGTTTAAAAATTTTCGGCCCATGGTCGTTTGAAAAATGTTTGTAAATTATCAGAACAGGAGCGGGTCGAAGTTTAAGTTAGATGGATGATTGAGTGAGTTTTTTCTACCTTTTACGAAGGAATTGGAAGTTGACAGACATCGAGCATCTAATTCTCTATTTGGACGATATTAAGTACTTACCGGTTCTAGAAATCATTGCGTGCGGTCGACCGCTATGCGAAAGTGTAAAAGCCTACAGAAGCATAATTATCAGACGAAAAAGTGCGCGATGTGCTATAGAAAGTATACAAAAAGAAATGGTGCTTTGCCCAGTTCTAACAGTAAAAAGGAGAGTGACTTTTTCTAGCAATTACAAGAATAGCAGTAGCGCGGCGAAGGGGTATGCATGTATTATACAACGCATTGTTGCTATAAAATATGTTAGTTTACGAGAAGCTCGAACGTGCACAAATTAAATTTTAATCTATAATTAACCATGGTCGTAAAAATGGGAAATTAATGGTTAATTTAAATACTGCTAAGCATATACTTTCGCTCGGTGATTCATTTGGAAAATATTTCAAGCCCACCATTTCCTAAAGTATGACGTAGAAGTTATTTAAAATTAAATTGTTTTATTAGTAAGTATCCTGTAGACAACAAGTTGGTATTTCCTTAGTAATGGTTTAAAGTGTTTTTATTAAGTTTTTGGTTATAGTAGCACTGCATCTTCTACAGCACGACTTGCAGACAATTTGTGTGCGTGTTATATCACCCTTTTGGATTTTTAATATGCACGCGATCCGTATAAGATGGAAGACGTTTACGATGTTTCTACTAACGGCATTCGCACCATCGACGATGCGACCCAGGTGCATGCATTGGCGCTAAATGTATTGGACGAGCAGCAAGGATTATGACCTCATTTAGTCCCCCGCTGAATCCGAGACTTCGTTCGGGTATCTTCGGAAACCTTCGGTTTGCATTCTATAGGGTACATAAAGCCGGTGCGCAAGAATAAACTCTTTAGTTATAAGTTAGTTCGCTTACAAGTTTAACCAAAGTACTATAGTGCGGATTTTGTTTTGTACTAAAATGGTACCTGCAAACGTTTTTAAGTGCAACTCTTGCGGTGCTTCCTATACCTGGAAAAATGCTCTCAAACGGCACCAGAACAAATGTTGTGGTGCAACATCGTCCACGGTTAAGCTTATACATCCGCCCGCAGCAAAGTACTTAAACTGTGGGTCTTGCGGTTTCGCTTTTACGAGAATGGACAACTTACTGCGACACAAGGAAAAACAGCACGGTATGTCATTAAGCAGTAAACGTTCAGCTCCGCCAGCTGTTAAAGGGACTTGTACGAAACAACCACGAATTATGTGTAAAGTATGCGATTTCGAAATGGAAAAGACTACCTATGCTGCACACTTAAGGAGCAACAGACATAAAAATTCATCAGTTACCGCTACTAACGACGATGGTGTAGAAATGGTTAGTACAGCGTTTAACAACCGTATGGCTAGCTATCGCATAAAGAACGCCAGTGTCGACGATGGAGTGCCGAGTTTCTTTGGAAGCAGAAAGAGCGATTTATTCGATTAATAAATGAAAAAGAATACAACATACAGCAATAAAAGTCTACTGCGAACTCTACGGCGTTTACACCAAAATGGGGAAGAGACTACCGATGTGAAATCCTTTAACACAAAAATGTTGTTATAACGTCTTCTAGTAATCTGGAAAATATGTACGAGGTCTTAAGCGAAACCATAAGAACAAAATCAGAGGAATTTGAAACATGCGGGTCCGGTTGGTCTTTGGAAAAGGTGCTCTATTTAGAAATAAATATTAATAAGTATAAGCCGATATGAGAAGTTCTAGGTTAAAAATAAAAAATTGTAAATATGTATTTAGAAATGTGGTTTTACAAAATTTAAACTGTATTAGTAAAAATTGTCTGTAATAAAAAAGTTTTAAGAATTGTTTTTAGATTTTCTTTTATGTATGAGCCGCAGGAAATTTATAATTTAAAGGGTGTGTGTAAAATGGTAAGGGATCGTTCGATTTTAAATCTATTTAGAGATTCGGATTGTGCATAAAATTCTAGACTAACAAGATGTGCTACATGTATAAAAAATTTTATAAGAACACTCAAAAGTCGCTACAGGTAAAAAATCTTAAAAATGGGGTAGCTCCCTTGGGGATGGCGCAATCTAAAAAATTTAAAGAGATTTGGGTAGCTGAGAAAAATCTAATATTAATTGATACCAAACAAGATAGGTTTATCTTGTGGGTGGAAATGTGGAGAAAGATTTATCTCGCGGGTGGAAAGAATGCGGGTGTGATGTAATCAAAATGGTTGTGGGGGTGTCCGAGCAAGGAGGAGAGCAAGGAGGAGCCAGGAGGAGATTCTTAAAAAATAAGACTTTATAGTGCGAATTTACATGTAAATTTGGTCCAGATGTGTGTGGAAATGAGGGATTCTGGTGGAAATGAGGCGGTGATTACGCCATAAATGTACTACTCAAAAGCAACACAAAAGTGTGCATAATGATTTCCATGTGTGATACGCCTGAAGTTGCTGTCCACATTCGTCGTATGAGGAAAGCAAAAGATATGTGGAACACGCTAGTGGATAATTACGAAGAGTCTAGCGTTCAAAGGCTGTATTCCCGTTGTGATTAATTCTTTAGTACCGAAAGAAATATGTTTACAAATATCGCTACGCATGCATCAAATCTGTCAAATGTATGCTCTGAATTACAGCGACAATTGATGGGAGTTGCTATTGCATTATCGTATTTTAATAACAGCGGGCCCGGAGTATCAACTTTTTCGGCCAACATGGTATTCAAAGTCTGTAGAAGATCGGACGACAAAATGTTTGATAGAAACCTTACGCAATTGAACGGATGCAAAATAATTATTTGCTAATAAAGATTACCTACCTGAAATTGTGTTTGAACGAAGTTGGTTTCAACTACACGTTTGTGTTTTGTATTTTTATGAGACCCTCCGTTATAGCAAACCATTTCAATGAAGGTTCATAAATATCTTAAGTTACACTGCTAGATTTCTTTATTTTTATACGATCCTGGCAGTTTGTGCACTTAAGGTTTTTAATTTTTTGTTTTAACTCGGCTACACCGAAATGTTTTTTGCACATTTCACAAACTATTTCTTCATACGCTGAAATTCATTTATTCTTATTCTTATTATCAACACTAGTGATATTCTATACACTCGTGATCACACACAATTCAATTCAGACTACTTCATTTTTCCAAAAAATGCAAGACAAATCTTACGAGAAATGCAAAATTAACCGCACACGTGGCGTGGCGTCCTTGCTAAAACTATACACACTCGACTAACGCAAATCTCTTTTCTTTGTGCTACGTTATGGCGAGTACGAATTAGATAGAAATACTGGGCTAACTACCAATACGGAGAGAGTGAGGAGGTTTCCTAGCAACACAAAAAATACATCCCATCGATTTTCTATTTACAGTAAACAAAACAAAAATTTATATTTAAACAGCAGAAAAAAATAAATAAAGTTACTCTTTAAAAAAAAGCAATTTTACACTATGGACAAATTCAATAATTGTTCCCCGAAGTGCGCATTTCGTAATAACATGTAATAAATCTAACTAGTAAAAAGAATAATGCTGATACTTTCGTATAAGTAGATGAGTTAAGTAAAAAAAAAGCATTAAATTAAGAAACCCGTCTAGTAAGAATTTTTCTATAAGAAACATTAGCGTATCTAATTTTAACGTGGGTTTTTAAAAAAAGTGTTTTGTTCGTCAGCACGATGCGAGTTGGATTTATCCTTTGGTAAGTTAAAGAAGAAAACAAGTCACATACATGTGTCGGGATACTCATCTGGCAATCCATTGGAAGCGGATCAGCACAGCATCGCCGCGGTATTCAGCAACAACCATGCTACTACCGTAATTGCAGCAGCGTCAAAGAATAATCGGGCTTACATACCAAGCAATTTGTCCTCCAGCTAAGAACGATGCAGTCAACACCTACACTTCTTATTAAAAAACGTGCATTGCTCTTGAAGTAAGTAATTTAGAAAATACCTATAAGAACGAACTGCAAAATCAAATTGAAATTGTTTAAATAACAAGAATTCGAGCTTCAATCCTCTCGTTATCAACATACCAAAAAGGAGATTAGGAATCTCGACCCAAGCTTTGTCAAATAATACAAAACACTATTTCAACGAGTCTTTCGGTCGTAGCAGTATAAGAAATAATTTTACGCTATAGTAATGTGTAGCCAGTTAACAGATAGTTAAAACAAGGTACCAACTATAGAATTTATAGCATAAACTCGTCGTTTTAGAGTGGATAGATTGAAATTGAAATTATTTGATACCGTATTTATTATAAACAGGTAAAATATACAGGATGTTATTGACGTATGAAAGATGTTACCTACAGCGACGTAGCTTACAAAAAAACAAAGCAAAAGAAAAGGTATGACCGGGCTCAATCGGTGAGTGGGCGGGGTTTTATACCTATAGACAAATTAAAGAGAACCCCGAAATAAATAAAGAGAAATTTATATACACTCACTCATTCACACTCAGAATAAAACATAAAAGGGAAAGAAAGAACTTATAATTAAACGAAATATTTACAGAACACAGTATTCTCAAACCCAACAAAAAAATCAATGTCCCCAATTTACATATACATCATGAGAAACCCCAAATAGCCACAAACATTACTCATGAAAATGGCGAGTTGTAGTTTTTAGGTAATTACCTCTGACATTATTTAGTAAAAAGAACCAAACGCAACCCCAAAAAACACAGCTCTAGATCATTGTAAATATAAACTTAAGCTATAGTTACAAATATAATGGCAACAACAACGTTTTCACACATGACAGCAAGTCTTTTAACCATTTTTACGTTAACAAGCAGTGTTTTTTTAGTTATTTAAAAACAAAATAGTACTGCACTAATATAATGCCAATAAATACCAAAATAGGGCTGTTCCGTTTATAGTGTAAATGATTAAAGCTACATTTTATTTTCTATTGAGTTTGTTGGTTATTTACGTTCGCCTCGGTACATTTAAATTTGTTAGTGTAAAAGTCCCATGGTTTTACTTGAAGCACGAGCCAACAAGTGCCGCGAGTGATGAAACTCTGTGTTATTCCGCATGTGCAAGAACAGTATTGACTGGAAAATCCACAAAGCAAGAGAGAATCAATTTGTCGTTCGAACAGATCGCATCGCTGTTTTACACGTTCTACGTAAAACTCCTAACTATATGAACCGCTTTTTTTTCAGAACCGCTATTGACATAAATGTGCTTCGCTACCCCGCAAAAAGCAGAGTAGATGCTAAATCGTTTTTATTGGCACGGCTTCGTAATCAACAGGTGAGTGCTTTGAGTAAACGCTTGAACTGATTAAAAACATTAATTATATGTTGTTTGTTAAATTATCACTTAATTTTATATACTGTAACAATTTTATTTTTGATTAATAAAGCCCTTCACAAAAGTGCGAGAATAATAAAACAATTTTATTAAAATAATGGTAAAATACATTTAACAACTAAGGTAATACGTTAAAGCAGCATCGTCCTTTGGTATTCTATTTGTGGTTAAATATCTGTGTCGTCTACAGCTATTCGCAGGCGCGTTTCGGTTTGACAGTCCCTTCCTCGGACGCCTCGGTCGCCCGAGTTAGTTTTGTAATCAGTCGGCCATACGTGGAAGAAGCGATAAGATGTACCAAAGACTGCAGGCCGGCAATTTGCGTATCAACATTGAGGAGTCGGGACACATCTTTGAATAGCGCACGACGTGAAGAATGCTACAATTAAAAATGCAACTTAGAAAATAGGAAATTTAACCCATTTTATGAAGACCACTTTTTTATACGACGTGAAGAATGCTACAATTAAAAATGCAACTTTGAAAATAGAAAGTTCAACCAATTTTAAGAAGACCACTTTGTTATACAACGTAAAGATGCTACCTTGGGTGAGGCAGCATGATTCAACATCCGGAGTGCAGCAGCTGCCGAATGTATTGTGACCGTATTTGATTCTACACGTGGAACAACTCCATTTGGTAGAAGTTGTTTAGTATGAACTTGGTTCACACTACATGCAGTAATCTTCGCATGAAATAACAAGTACCTCATCAAGGCGAGAAAAGCAGTTTTTGGTTCGTAGTTAGCTTTAAGTACTTTTTTGGTGTTTCACATTAGAAACACGTTAATTTGTTCTAATGTGTAAAAGCATGAATATTATAAAAGTTTCAACTATTGCTGAGCTGGATTTCCGGTGTCGAAATTAAAGTTCACTAATTTGATGTTTTGAGAAACAACACGCGTGGTTCATTATGAATCGTTAGTAACAACAACAGGTGTTACTGACGTCACTTATTTTTCTGTAGTATACTGCTGACAGATGTGTTCTTGAAAGCAAATGCTTCGAACAGCTTTAGCACAAGTTATGTAAACAAGAGTATTTTTGTGATCTGCTTTTTTAGAAACTAAAACTAGTACATGTAATTTAAAAAGGAAAAACTTGAGTAGTAACATTCTTAGATGTAACCTGCCTGAACAGATCTGCACGGGTCGGAGTTTTTTTTGTGTAACAAGTTTACAATATACTGTAAAATGTTTGATTATGAACAATTTAGATAAACCTGAAATTAAAATTCACGAAGTAATTCAGTTATTAATTAAATTTTTGTTGCAATTCATTTTACTTTAAAAGAGATTCTTTTTAGTAAATAATTGGTTCAAGATTAAAGTTTTTTATTTTGATCAAATATGATCAAACCTAACCACAGAAAGCTAACATCCTTAAGAGTAGAATTTTGATGCCAACTTTATATTGAAAATATCTTTTTACTACTTCTTTATGTATATTTGCGGGACACAAATAGTGTTCCACCTTTTTTATTAACCTAACTATTATAATTTATTACAGGAACAGCGTCTTATTTTATTAAGACAGGCTTTTGTCATCAAAGGCGATCTTTTTTTCTTTGGGTCTCCACGTCCGCCTTTAGAAATATACCATGCCATTATCCTGAATAAGTCCGAACTTGGTGGCGCCTATTTGTTTTAGATTAAGTTTGACCTACAAACAGATTTCGACTTACCCCCCCCCATTTCTCATAGCTCTACCCAAGGAATAGACCCCTAGTTATGTCGGAAGACTTCGACTTACTAGCGCCCATGAGTGGGGCAGGAGCCTCTAAGGAAAAACCGTTGCAATACAGTCCACTTCTGTCCTAGTTAGCTATTGTAGTTTTGTTACCGCATTTTACAAGGACAATAATTTTCGTGTAGATCAATTAAATTTGAAAATGTATGATACTTGAACGGTAAAATCCCAGACGATCTGGTTCCAAAGTAAGTAGCGAGAGAAAACAAAAAAATCACTCTCGAGTTGCTGACGTCGGTGTTGAGACAGTAGCCGGTCCGCGTTAGCGAGTAGGTGGGCCTACGCCCAGGAAGAACGCGTTTGGCCCCCCACTACAACAAGAAGCGGCAACTCAAGGGATTAGCGTGTCTCCCGCAGGAAGCACGCCGCATTGCGTGCACAAAATTCGCATAACGAAAAACGTAACTAAGCAAAACAGGACGGATGTTTTCGTGTTGCTATTCGAACAGAAAGTGAATATTAAATTTGTTTAGCTAAGGCACAGATCAAAAAGTAATCTTGTTGTTAAGGAAATAAAACAGAAAAACCCGAGTTTATTGAAATAATATGCAGCTTGTATTTGACGAATTCTTTCAAAGGAAAAACATTTACGCAATAATTATCAAATACTTGGAAAGACGTTTTCGCCTATCTAATTGTGGCGTAAATTCCACGTTAAGGAATTCTTAGAAAGGATATTTATTTTTAATGAGCAAAAAGATTTAATCAAGTAAAATATTTACGATATTTATTATTAATTACAATACAATTTTAAACACGTGAAAGGGTTTTTTCAATTTAGGGAATTAATTTTCGTGTTTAACGCCAAAGAGATTTGAGTTAAAAATTATTGTACATAAACTGACCAATTATTTCCGAAAATGAACGTAACA
The DNA here is from genome assembly GCA_036346225.1 of Platerodrilus igneus. Classification (NCBI taxonomy): domain Eukaryota; kingdom Metazoa; phylum Arthropoda; class Insecta; order Coleoptera; family Lycidae; genus Platerodrilus; species Platerodrilus igneus. The sequence continues at coordinate 474,099 of JARFIW010001386.1, forward strand.
AAGAATAGAAACGGAATCGATGTAAATGAAATAACCAAATACCGGATACGGTTTTACTGCCGGCAATGAACGTAACAATTGGTACAGTGCCGGTAAGGGAGAATATAAAATGGTGATAGTGAAAGGCTAGTCGTAAAGTTACTGTATCACTCTACTCGAATCTTTTCTTGCACTCTACTCGGTCAACAACATTGTCATTGATTGAGTTTGAAAGATAGTTGGTACTTGCCCAGATTATTCTACTGTTAACTCTTCTTGTGAAAACCCGCCTCTATGGTGCATTTCAAATAATACAGTTGTTTAAAATGTGCATCTGTTACACATTTTATAATCTGCCTTTAAAGTACGTGCAGGTGGCATACCTCATATAATTAAAAATGAACAATTGTTGTATACAAAAAACTTAATCTAATGCAACGGACTCATTTCTATTTACCCAGTGTTTTGATATTTGTAGAGTAATAAATACAATCAGAGCTACAATTACTCTTACTAACTCGTAATCGTTTGCACCCTAGCGTTCCTTTCTCTAGTATCAGCTGATGTATGTTTAATTTGAAGCTTTTTGTATAGCTATCAGAATAATCGCCAACACCCTCTTTCGCTTGCAGCGCGTTGCCATGGACACAGACGCATCTCGATTGAACTAAGGATTACTGCTTACTTCTTGTATGACTTCGTCATATCGAGGTCTAATAAATTGCGATAAAGCTTTGTTACCAGTACTACGAAAATGTCTGCGTTTGAATTAGTGATTAATTGAGAATATTAGGTTAACACTGTGGCGGCTTAGGGGTAGATACTAAATTGAAAGGAACAAGTACAAAAAAGTGTGCAAAGGGTTCAGTCGCTTTTGAATGCTATAGCATCAGACTGAAGTTCTATAAGCAGAGAAGAAAACTTTTAAAGTTGCACTTGATATTTTATACCTTTCTCCGCACTTATTTTCAAATTAAAGCAACCTAAAGAGCTATTAAAAGGAGTTTAAATTCAGCTATTTATTGAATGTTTTTCTCATATTCTATCAAATATTTTGCAAGTGCGAGTTAGGGATAAATTATATATTTATTTATTTAAAGATGTCCAATGCAATGTGTTACGGTATTCCACGCAAACACGAAAGAAAACAGTAAGAATAAGTAAAAAAATCGTTTACGCTGAATAACGCAACAAAACGGGGACAGAATAGTATAATTCGGGATAGCTCAAAAACGTCGTAGAGGGGCGTGGATGAAATAGAAAGAACACATTCGAAACCTCTGTAAAATTAAATTGTTAACATCTAATCTCGAAAGACTATTTACAAAACAATAAAATCCAATAAGTTGCGTAATCGTTTGTGACGTGCTGGTAAATAAAGCGACATAACATAAGCATATAAAATTGGTAAGCAAAATATATAACATCTTATAGTCTAAATACTTACCATAGTTCACCTTAAATACATATAAAAGAAAATTAAGCATAAACTCTACAGTAAATCTAGAAAAAGAAATATACCTAAATTATATGCTTTGTGAAGTGCACCTTCTCAAAAAATAGGATAACATTAAACTTAGACACCCTAACTTAAATTAATCAAATATTAACTACTTTTAAATTGATGCGTACGTTATTTACGTTAATGTTTATACAAAAAGACAAAAGAAACAGTAAAACGAACTCTACCACAAACTTTAAATAATTAATTTTTAATTTGAAGAATGATTATTACATCGTCGCTCCTGCATTGTGAACGTGTTTGGTAGCGTGGTGTTGGTAATTTATTGGATAATCATGAGTAGCAGCAAATAAAATGTCTATCCTCCACAGCAGCATAAAAATTACGAAAATAGAAAACTGTACCTTGAACAATCGGCTTCGTATCATGTAGATGGAAAATGCGACTGTATTTTTTTATTGGCTGCATGCTGGAACCATTAACTTCACTTATACTAGCACAGAAAGCTCTCTTAGTAGCGCAACTTTACAACATGTATCTTCGGTAAGAAGATGTTGTATTCAATCTCGTCTTTCAAAGCACGGTCTCTATTTTATAAGGCCAGAATCGTAGACATTTGGCTTTCAAAGTTATCGCCGAAGAATTAAGTGTGCAAAATTCCCAGACAACAGCTGCCAAAATACAAACTGTAACAGCTTGCTAATAAGCAGATAACACAATTATCAGAAGATTTTTTGACAAAAAAAAATATTGTTACTTTGTAATATCTTAACAGCTGCAAAATGCTAGTATAGGTAACAAACCCATTATAAGCAGATGTAGGCAGGTGGTAAGTGGTGTCATCTTTTAGAAGAAAGCTGTGCATTTACATGCAGCTTCTAATTAAAATGTAATCGCTGCAAGTGCTAGGAAACATCGCAACTACTTTGTAACGTAATGTTTCCTAAGCAGCTGTTTGATTATATAAGACAAACTTTACATAAAGTAATTAACTTGAGAGATTTTATGAAATAACACTAATTCAAATGTTGGGAACTCGAGCTTGTTGAGAAATTTTAAGGCGTTTTAAAAATGAAAACAGAAAAAATTACTTGCAAGGATTTGAACGTAACAAATATCCTTTAGTAACAATACAATCTATCTTTTGTGTAGATCAATAAACAGGTTTGGTCTAACTTAGGTTATTACCTTTGAAAATTCTTAATTGAAGTCTTTACTAACTAGCTCGCCTTGTGTTGTAGTAACATAGATAAACTAAACTTAAAATGCAACGCGACCGGTACAATACTCTACTTTGCACTATCACTTTTTCACTAACTCAAAAACCTTCGTCCTTTTAAGTCATCGTATCAAATTTGACTAAAGTTTGCGTGTACATACATACAGTGCTTCCCAAAAGTAACGGATAAATTCGATTAAATAATTATTGACAATTTCTGAGTAAAAAGCTCTGACACGTCGATTTTTATTTTTAATTTGTCATTTAATTATATAATTTTTAACCCCCCACCCTTCAACTCCTAAGCGCTAGCATTCCCTACTTAAAAATTTTAAATGGCAATGTATCCCTTGTGATACCTCAATTAATAGCATTTTTTATGCAGAAATAAAATTTTACAGAAAATGCTAAATCGGTTGATAAATAACTGTTTTATTCAATAAAAACTTATTCGCTTAAAGTGCCAATTATCGGGTATGCCTTTACAAACAAAATGTTTGTAAAGTGTCAAATAAGTTTAGTGAAAGTACGTTAGTTAAGTGCGTGTTGCTTGTTTAATAATAAGTCAGTTTTATTCAATTAACAAAACTTGAATAAAAAACAAAAACAAACCCAATTTAAATTAAATGTTCAAACTGCTGTCCGTTAGTCGCTAGGCAGTATCCTAATCTAGAGACAAACTCTTGTTGAATTTTGTTTACTATCTGAGGGGAAATTAAGCGAATTTCATTCCGAATTCTCTGCTTTAACTCGTTTACGTTTTGAGGCCTATTCAGATACACTTTAGATTTTAAATAACCCCAGAGGAAATAATCCAAAGGGGTTAAGTCGGGAGACCTAGCGGTCCATTCAATTTGTCCTCGTCTACCAATCCACCTCATAGGAAATACTTGGTCGAAATATTTCCGTACTGGACGTGCATTGTGGGGAGGCGAACCATCTTGCTGTACCCAAATACTGGAATGAGGTGAATCAGGATCTTCTGCATTCAGATGTAGTACCGCTAAAGCCCGAATTAATTCAAATTGGAGAAAATTTAAATACTGTTCTCATTGAATGTTCTCTCAAAAAAGTACGGTCCAATAACTGTATTATCCACTATCCCCACCCAAACATTCATCTTTTGTGGAAATTGTGTATTTGCTTCCATCATCCAATGCGGATTTTCATCAGCCCAATAACGGCAATTCTGATTATTAACGGTACCATTGAAATAAAATGTTGCCTCATCCGAAAACATAATATTTCCTTCCAATCCAGGATTTTCATTGCAAAGTTCCATCATTGTCTCACCAAATTGCGCTCGCCTATCAAAATCATCATGTGATAACTCTTGCACTTTGTAAGGATGAAACCTTTGCTTACGGAGAATTCTATGAACTGCAGTTTTTGATGAATTTAACTGTGAAGCGACTCCCGCAATGCTTGAATGTAAATTTTCCTGCACAAATAGCAAGTCATCCAATTCTGAATCTTCATCTAAAGCTGATGGACGTCCATCTTTAGATTTATCTCGTACGTGTCCAATATTCCGAAATTTATTTTCAATTCGGATTATCGTTGATTGCGAGATTGGGGAGAGGTCTGGATGAATTTCATTGAATAAAATTCGAACTTCTTTGTGCGTTCGAATTCTATCTCCAAAGCCAATCATCATTAAAATTTCAATCCTTTCGGCTTCGTTAAGTCTCGTTTTTGTGACTTATTATTAAACAAGCAACACGTACTTTCACTAAACTTATTTGACACTTTACAAACATTTTTTTTGTAAAGGCATACCCGATAATTGGCACTGTAAGCGAATAAGTTTTTATTGAATAAAACAGTTATTTATCAACCGATTTAGCATTTTCTGTAAAATTTTATTTCTGCATGAAAAATGCTATTAATTGAGGTATCACAAGGGGTACATTGCAATTTAAAATTTTTAAGTAGGGAATGCTAGCGCTTAGGGGTTGAAGGGTGGGGGGTTAAAAATTATATAATTAAATGACAATTTAAAAATAAAAATCGACGTGTCAGAGCTTTTTACTCAGAAATTGTCAATAATCATTTAATCGAATTTATCCGCTACTTTTGGGAAGCACTGTATATTCATTTAACCTGATACGCCATGTTTAAATCGAGGTGTAAATTTTCCTAGTTGAGGTTTGAAGTTCCTCAGCAGTCTCTTCATGATCTCTTCTTGGCCAATGTAGTACCTTCGGGTGGAGCATTGGAAAATCACATGTACGGTAGACATAGGTTCAGTTCATGTAACAAGCCTTTGTGCCATATTTTGTCGAAAGATTGGCAATATCGAGGAAGACGGGGAGTAAACTTTTCTCCTTCCTAGAGATTTTTTGACATTTGTGAGCCTACGGATCTGGTTAGTGGTCGAATAATTTTCTCTGATCCAAACTGGTAGCAAGAAATCGGGTTCTTTTCCTCAATTATGAGTTTTCAGGAGTATTTTTTCATATAATTTCAAAATGACTGGTAACTATGATTACGTTTATATGATGTGGCATCATTAAGAGGTTTTCCTGGTTTGGGGACTATAACGACTTATACTACTTTTCACATTTTAGAAACATACTTCAGTCTAAAAGATGAATTAATCGGATTGGTAAGCATTACTATGGCATTTCTTGGAAGTTGTTTAAAGGCTTCGCCAGTGAAAAGGTCAAAGCGAAAGCTTTTTTCGGGTTGATGTTTATTTTAATTTCACCCATGACTTTCTTTGATGCAATGTATCTGATGATAGCTACTTCTTGTTCTGGTTCAGTCCAATTTTGAGGATGTTCTCCACCGTTTGGCTAGAAAATGCTTTCTAGATGTTCTGAAAACGTATTGGATCCGGCCCAGCTTCCATCCGCATGTCGGATTGGGGAATTATGCAAAACTTGTCTTTTTAGTTGCCTGGTAGTCTTCCAATGCGATTAATGTGTTTTCTTATTATTAGTTAATTCGCTCAAATAACCACAACCCACTTCGTTCTCGATACACTAAATTTTGCGCTCTAATTGTAGAGTTCTACCGTTCAGAGCTGTTTTGCCATTTGGTACTCTAGTCTGTTGCCATTTTCGTAAGAGTTTTTTTTCTTCTGAAATAAGGTTTCTGATCTCTGTAAGATAGTGATTTCCTTTTATTACGGGTAAGTTGGGATGGTTTGCACCATGCTGCTAGTTGTATGTTTTTAACAAACATTTATTTATTTATTTAATTTATTTTCTAACCAGTTTTCGGAAGGCTGCTTGACAATTTAATCGTGCCTGACCCAGTTAGAACAATGTCGGTGCAGTCGGGTTTTGAGTTGCTTTTTGAATGCGTTTTTCTTTCTGTGTTTGTGTGTGTGCGTGCACGCGCGTATGTGCGGTGTGTGTGCGCGTATGCATATTTGGGTGCGTGTGCGTTTCCTTTTGTGTTGTGTTTGTATTTGCTTTTTATTACTCAGTGTCGGCCATTGGCAGCCGAAACTAAAGGACCGAGCTGTTCGCGCTCGTAGCGCGCGACCCTAAATGTAATTTTCCAATTCTCCACCCGAAGGTACTACATTGGTAAGGAAGCGAGTTTTTTTTTTACCTGAAAAATTTTGAATTTTGCCGAACCCTTGCTGTTGCAAGCAAGGTAGAGATCTTTAACGTGCGTGACAAGACTTACACACAGGACCTCCATTATACCTCCCTTCGCCTACATTTTTTCAAACGGATCGTGTCGGGATTCAAACCCGGGACCTTGGGCATAGTAGTGGCACGCATACCAACTATGCTACGGAGCCGTCTCGTAGTGCACGACCACGGCTTTGACACCTGGAAACCGGAGATTGATGTTGCACCGTTCCTAAGTGTTCGTGTGAGTGGGTATATGTGTGTGCGTGTGTGTGTGTGCGTGTGTGTGTGCGTGTGATGTGTGTGGTGTGTTCGCGCGTTCGTGTACATGTGAACGTGTTGTGTGTGTTTGTCTGTGTATCCCATTCTACTACAATATCAAAACTAATTTATAACTATTCTAAATATAAGGTTAATATTAATCAAGGTAACAACACAACGCATGAGCCAAATTACACCAAATCATCTCTAAATTAATACGTTGTTACTGTTCGGTTTCAGGGTCATCAGCAGTAGAATGGTCCTAGAATATCCAATAAATGTTTGAGAACGTAACTTGTTCGTCTCAGTTTGGTCGTCGTTGTAGTGGGTGTCTTTACAACGTTTGTGCATAGTTTTTGTGTTTTTGTCGACAAGTCTATCAGGTGTTTAAATGTGTATTCGCTAAATAGTACTTGTCGTATCGGTATGTTTAGTATTGTGTTTCTTTTGTTGTGTGTTTGGGAAGCCTTCACAGTCGAAGAGCATGTGTTCTGGTGATCCAACTACTTCACACCCACACAAGTAGTTATTTGTCAAGTGCATTTAATATGTCGTGTATGGTCCAAAGTAGAGATGGACTCGGGCCGGGCCGGGCCGGGCTTTTAATAAGCCCGACACGGCCCGACGCAGAAATTTAACCGGCCCGGCCCGAGGCCCGACCCGAAATGAAAATGAAAAAATTTTGAATTTTGTCGAACCCTTGCAGTTGCAAGCAAAGAAGGGATCTTTAACGTGCGTCACAAGACTCACACACGGGACCTCCATTTTACCTCCCACTCGAACGAGGTCGTATTTTTGTGAAAAATAATCGTCTAACATTTTTTCAAGCGGATCGTGTCGGGATTCGAACACGGGACCTTGGGCGTAGTAGTCACACGCATACCAACTACGCCACGGAGCCGTCTCGTAGTGCTCGACCACGGCTTTGGCATCCGGAAACCGGAGATTCCTGTTGCACCGTCCCTAAGTGTTTGTGTGAGTGTAAATATGTGTGCGTGTGTGTGTGCTTGTGATGCGTGTAGTGTGTTCGCGCGTTCGTGTACATGTGAACGTGTAGTGTGTGTTTATCCTTTTACAGTATCGAACCTAATTTATAACTATTCTAAATATAAGGTTAGTATTAATCGAAGTAACAACACAACGCATAAGCCGAATTACACCAAATCATCTCTAAATTAATACGTTGTTACGGTTCGGTTTCAGGGTCATCAGCAGTAGAGTGGTCCTAGAATATCCAATAAATGTTTGAGAACGCAACCTGTTGGTCTCAGTGTGGTCGTCGTTTTAGTGGTTGTCTTTATAACGTTTGTGCATAGTTTTGCGATTTTGTCGACAAGTGTATCAGGTGTTTAAATGTGTGTTCGTTAAATAGTACTTGTCGTATCGGTATGTTTAGTATTGTGTTTCTTTCGTTGTGTGTATTTGGGAAGCCTTCACAGTCAAAGAGTATGTGTTCTGGTGATCCAACTACTTCACACCCACACAAGTAGTTATTTGTCAAGTGCATCTAATAAAGGGTTTTCCAATAAGAGGTGTTATTTTGAATAGCCCGCTATTTCGGTAGATGTCACTTTTGAAGCTGTCTTTTTTTGACATTTGACAAGTGGAAACTACGCCATTAATAAAAATGGAACGATACACGCTTCAACAACGCATTGAAATTATTTAATTTCACTATATAAATGGTGAAAATTTGGCAGAGACGGTTCGTAAAACTCGAACATTTTTGGGTCGTCGTGAAGCACCTTGTCGGACCGCAATATAGAAATTGGTGGAAAAATTCGAGCTGTTAGGACAAGTTAGTGATGTGAAGAATAAAACCCGTGCACGTCGCTCAAGAACAGCCGATAATATTGCTGCTTTAGCCGAAAGTGTTGAAGAAAACCCAGGTTTGTCCATTTCTCGTCGTTCTTTGGAAGTAGACATTCCACAAACGTCATTACACCGTATTTTGCATAAAGATTTGGGTCTTAAGGGTTATAAAGTCCAGTTAACACAAGAACTCAAGCTGGCCGATCATCAACAACGTCGTGTCTTTGCTGATTGGGTCGTTGAAATGCATGAAAATGATCCGGAATTCCATCGAAAAATCATCTTGAGTAATGAGGCCCATTTCCACCTCGGTAGCTTTGTCATTGTTGCATCTGGGGCTCAGAAAACCCAAGAGTTATTGTTGAAAAGCCTATCTATCCTCAACGTGTGATTGTTTGATGCAGTTTATGGTCCGGCGGAGTCATTGGACCTTACTTTTTTGAAAATGATGCCGGTGCAACAGTTACGGTAAATGGATTGCGCTATCGAGCGATGATTAACGATTTTTTATGGCCGGAATTGGATGGTATTGATCTGGACAACGTTTACTTTCAACAAGACGGCGCTACGTGCCACACAAGCAACGAAACCACTGTTCTTTTACGGGAAAAGTTTCCGCACCGTGTTATCTCTCGAAGAGGTGATCACAATTGGCCACCGAGATCTTATGATTTAACACCTTGCGAATTCTTTCTTTATGGCCACGTGAAAGAGAAGGTCTACGCCAACAGCCCAACGTCGATTCAATAGTGGAAAGATGGAATTCGTGAGGCTATCGAGGACATAGGACAGTCACTTTGCGATTTGGTTATGGAAAATTTTATAAAAGGATATTGTCCTGTAAGCGTGGTCGTGGTGGTCATTTGCCTGACATTATTTTCCACTATTAACGGCATACTTTCTTCTTTATAATGAAATCAACAACCGATCATTTATATTAAAAAATAGTATTTTTCTTTGAATATCAAAATAACCCCTCTTATTGGAAAACCCTTTATTTCGTGTATGGTCCTAAGTAGAGATGGATTCGGGCCGGCCCGGCCCGGGCTTTTAATAAGCCCGGCACGGCCCGACGCAGAAAGTTAACCGGCCCGGCCCGAGGCCCGACCCGAAATGAAAATTGACGGCCCGCCCCAGCTCGCCGGGCCCGACTTTCATTCAGCGAATGAGAAGATATTTTTTTCTGTTGTGTTCAACAAGTAACTATCACTCTTTTGTTTAATTTAAGAGTATAATGATTTTGAATTATAATCAAAATACTTGTGGAAAATACCGTAGTATATCATTTGATTTTTGATTCTGCTACGTACCTAGACGTAGCCGGAAGAAAAGTAAATACCAGGCTAACTATTAAACGCGGAGATTCGCCTACATACCAAAAAGAAACAAAAACACATCGCCGACGATTATCTATTAACAAATAAAAATAAATAACGAATTCTGTACAAACAAGCAGGAGCAATAAATTAAGCGTTACTATTTCAAAGCAAACAGTTAGGTGATATGAACAATTTAGTACATTAGATACAAAGTGCGCATCTCGTATTTACACAAAATAAAATTATTCAGTAGTAAATAAACCTGTGAGAGCTTTTGTCAAGCGTTTTTAAAGTTTCACCTATTACTTTTTGTAAAATAACCAATTAGTAGGAAAGAATTAACGTGTGGGAGCTTTTCTCAGACATCTTTTAAATCGTGCATAGTACCGATTGTAAAATAAACCAATCAGTACAAAAGGAATAAGGGTGTGTCTGTCCAATGTTTTTAACACAGGTAAGTCACACACGTAGAGCGATAATATCGATTAGCAGCAACGAACAATAGTTCTACAATGTAACGTTTCTTGTCACATAACTACACCAAACGTTGATACGGAATATCTCATTGACACACACACAAAAGAAAACGAGTTGCATACCTGTAGGTGTCCGGATACTTAGCTTGAAAACCGTTGGGGGTGAGTCAACACAGAAACGCCGCGGTATTCAGGATCCACTCACCCTGCCATCGTAACTACAGCAACGATCTACGGACAAAAGCAGTTGTTCTACAGAAAGGAAGAACTTATTTGGCCTCCAGCTAAAAAAAGCAATCTACGCAAAACACCTAATTGTCGAACAGAAAATAATCAGACGTGCATTGCTTTTGAAATACGGTAACGAATAATGTAGCAAATATGTTGACGCAGAAGCTGTAGAAGCTAATTTAACAATGGTTCAAATAACACGAATTCGAACTGCAAATCCTCCCTTATCAAAGCGCGATTAAAACTGGAAAACCCGAGTTTTGTCGGATAGTGTGCGACCTTATTTCAACAAGTCTTTACATTGAAACAATAGAGAAAACCATTATAGGCGGCCGTAATGTATACCAAGATAATGGATACCTGAAACAGAATATAACTATCTACTTGTTGCATAAACTAGATTTAAGTTGAGAAATTTATTCGAGAGCGTGTTAATTATTAATAATGTTGAAGGATTTAACAGTAGAAACAGAATTTATTCGAGCGGGTATTGAATTAATAAGGGAGAACATAGGGTAATTAATTTATGCTGAAAATAAACGTAACAATTCTTTTAAAAATCCTAGAAATAGGTAACAAAAGTACAAAATGTTTAGCAATTTTCAATGTTTATGAAATTGTACGCTTAACGTACCTTATAACCTTTATATTAAATTTGCCTCCGCTTTATTTTGTCGTTCCTACTTCAAAGAATTTTACTAAAATTACCTACTTGAAATTAGAGAGTTGCTGCAAACTCATTCCAAGCAGAATTTATTAAAAGAATCTTCAAATAAAGTATTCTTTTTTAAAAGTTTGCATCCAATCTAAAGGATTGTTAGTGCAAGTGTTTTTTTCCTTTACTCTTTATTTTGACATATATGTTTAGTGTTCTATATCTATAGGTTATGTTTTAAAAATGAATAAAAATTAATCTCTTAACTATATTGAAAAATCAAAGAAATTGTATTCACACAAAGATTAACCTTTTGTTTATTATTTGAGTCTTTCATTTCCCACTGATTCGATAACATTTGTATGTGTCGTCAAAGTGTTTTCACGGAATACTTTTCGAGTTTATTTCAAGACACTGTTTTTACTTCTTCCCAAGCATATAGCATATCTGTTTTCAAAAGGATTTTTACATCTTACTTCTAGGAAAAGCATTACAAAACAGCATCCTCGTATTTAGAGCGTTGACATTTTATATCTTTTTTGTGTTATAAACTTGGACATTATATTTCTAAATTTAATTACGGAAACAACACTACAAAAAACCATTTATTTCGCTATATTTATACAAAAAGCAGACAATTAAATGTAAGTTTGTGGGTTAGGCATTTGGCATATGTCAAAATTAAAACGCCTTAAATAAAAGCATTCCCTGCCTGTATTTAAATTAAATAAAGGTGTGCTGTATTTTAATACAGTACAAACATTAAGGGTGTAATTGCGCATGTGTAAATGTGAAATAAGGGAAAACTTTATTAAAAAACTGGTAAAATGAACGTTGTAATAACTCTCTAGTATTTTAGGCGGTAGACATAAAATATACACGCGATTGATAATATCGACGTTCGCCGCATGATTGAAATTTGAAGTATATACATATACATAATATAAACCGTGCAAACTTTTGAATTATGAATAAATCACCTAGTTTGATGTTCCTGGGCATTTTTAACTTGCTTAAAGTACAACATGAAGAACATTAAATAGGACTAGAAAAAAATATTCGGTATAAGAGGCGACTGAAAATATCACGTCTCCTTTACACTAAACAAGACGAAAAACTGATTATTAATGGGTTCAGGAAGACACTACGTGAAAATATAATTAAGAACGTTTACTTACTCAATGTGAGATAGAAGTGAAGGGACGATGCAGTATTTACTCGTGCTTTTTTCGGCCCGAAAAGTTCGGGCCGGCCCGAGTCATTTGGCCCGGCCCGAATAAAGTAGTCAACGGCCCGGCCCGGATTCGAGCGCGAAATCGGGCCAAGCTCGGGTCGGGTCCGCCCAAAAGCCCGAGCCCGAGTCCATCCCTAGTCCGAAGCCCGTTAGAAAATGTATCAAGTCTTGACTTGGTTGTATGTGTTTCGTCTTTAGTCTGTGTCTTACATCCGGTACCCATTCGTATGTTCGTCGTGCTATTATCTCATTTATTATGCCAATCGGATAGGACCGCTTCCTTTATCCCTTTCTTGGTATCTGCTGGAGATCATAGCATTTCATCTACTTTCTTCAGTCGATTTTTACAAATGCGGAACATTGCCGCTCTTTCCCTTGCTATCAGGTCTAGAGGAACTATCCCGGTAATCGCGGATAAGACATCAGTGGCGGTTGTCTTGAAGGCACAAGTCAATCGAATTAGTGTGCCACTTTGCATTCTGTTAACTCTTTGTCTTGGTTTTAATATTGTCATTCGGTGTGGCCATACACTCTTAGCTTACGCTACCATACTTACCCGCACACTGCTAAGGTACAGACGCACGTTGTCTAGTGATGTTTTACAGTCGCATTGTGGGAAGCTGATAATAGTTTGCAGTGCTTGTGTTGCGTTGTTACATGTTGTGGTGATTGTAATTGTGTTTTTTGTCCATTGTCGCCCCCCAAGTATTTGCATGCTCGTGCTCGTGCGATTGGTATGTTTGCTATTAAAATGTGTGGATTAGTTCCTCAAGTTGAAATTTGAAGAATACCCAACCTGTTGTCTTGTTCATTAAACTTAGTGGTTTTCTTTTTTGATAACGCTATCACTCAATGTAAGAAATATTGGAGAATAATCTGAGTATTTATCCTAAGGGTCTTCAATTTAGACATAATTGATATTCCTGCTTCCAGAGAAATATATAACATTAAGAATTTAAAGCGGATTAGTAGGCCAGTACGTTGGCTTTGGTAATACTCTACATTGGCATTGTGTTGCTACTGCTAAAAGTATCTTGCCCTTAGTTGTAGTTTAATCTACATCCCCAGTTTGTGCGTGTTTTGCTTTAGTCACCCCCAACGGTTAATTTATTTCATTGGCCATTGAGAAAGTCCACATATTATTCTTTCTTTGTAGCATGCCCCGGTGAGAAATGTAATGCACTTATCGTTACTTCATATAGTTTAGTTTCGATACATACAGCTGTAACGTTTTTTTTTTCTAGTTACATTTAGTACAATAAAATAAAAATAAAACAGCTCTAATTTAAAATATTAAATTAGTGAATTATCATCCAATAACGATTAATATATAATATTCATAATAACGCATGGATTCTTATACGTTTATACTCTAAAGTTCGTTACCAAGCTCTGTCAAGTTGTCAGTCGGCACTTCATTCTCAGCGTTCGAAAGGGCAAGCTGCTTTGCAGAGGAGGTGAAGTCGAGATGGCCCTGTGTAAACACGTGGCTTTTAACAAAGTTAGAAAAAAGTAGAGGATTGGTAAATTTTTGGTGTCTGGAGGTAGAGCCGAACAGCGGGTGCGTGAGCATGATTTTTGATAAGCCTCGCTCCGAACAGTTTAGTTGATCCCGACAGACCTAAGAAGATGGAACCCCCGTTGGACATCATTTAGACAGTTGGTATATATTAATTCAATAGATTATACTAATATTTTTCATCTTAGTGCAATATCTTAAGGACATATCTTAAATAATATCTCCGATAATCAATTAAAATAATTTCTGAAGGCATTATTTTAAAACAAGAATTTATGGTTTCGTTCTATTCAATATAACATGCAGTAACGTGGAAGCCGATTTTACATGTGTTCCTTATATTTCAACCTTACCGATGAACAATATTAAACAAGGAGATTATGATGGAAATTTCCGACAGCTGAGGTCAAGGTCCAGCACTTTTAGTTCATTTTCGATGCACGTGAGTGTTCTTTAGCATTTAATAACCTTGAAATTATATGTTGCTTGCTTGTCAGAATGTTTGCACATGTACGCAAATCGAGTATCTTATAAAGTTGTGAATGACAACCTATGTCAGATAAAAAAAATATATAGATTCAGTTTTCCTATCTGGACGCCATATGCTGTCTTGATTTAATTTACAATATGTTTAAAGATTTTGAGGTCATGTACAGGCACTTTCATCGACATATGAAATTTGCGTATTTATTATAGAATATAAATTAATTAGAATAATTACATTTTACAAAGTCTGCACTTTGATAATTAATTTCTGTTGTAATGATCAAGGAAGTACTTCGCTGATTAAAGAAAATTTTTTTTATGTATTATGAATAACTTATAAATTATACGTCTATCTAATTAAATTTTATAGAAAAGATCTATTCAGAGATCTTCTTACTTTTGAATGCAAAACTTCATTAGAATTATTATGATAAAATTTTATAAAGATACAAACTTAAACATTGCAGTTGTACATATATAATCAGAAATTTCTCCAAATAGAATCCTTTTTGTTTTTGAAAGACGTTTTATTATTTAACATTCAAAAATTGCAAGTCCTCCCGGAATAGAAAGAGTGTGAAATGAAAACAAATTCCCTCAGTATATTTTAGTTGCCTTAATTCTATTATTTTATTTTTGGCAAATATTTTTGAGGACACAAATGGTGTCCATGTTATGCTTTTGTTTGTTTACAGGTAAAGCTGAGACACCTGTATGACATCTGGTGGTTAAGGTCTTGGTAAGTGTGTCCTAAAGAGTGAAATTCAGGTTTTATGGCTATGTTAGTGGTGTTAAGATAAGGTTTCCGAATTCCCCTTATACAAGCACAGTTAAATTTTGTTGGTTATTGTATTGAAAAATACGGTGGCTCTCATTAAAAATATTTTTGGTCTTTTATCCACCCATAACCCAATCTCATGATCTACCCAGATCTAACACTCGACTAGCCGTTTATATCTTAAGAGTTTTTCTTTGTCTCAAGACATTCTCCATCCAACAGTACAAGAAAAAGAAGAAATTCTCGACCTTGTAATATCAGATTAAGGGTTAGAAAATTGGGAGGTTTAATTTATAGCTGATAGTCACGAGGATAAAGCTTATAATGAATAATATAGAAAGCTTCTCATTATAAGAAAATATTTTTATACTACACTTGCGCTCACAACGTGGGGCTCGAATAATTTCACTTAGAGGCCAGAATAATTTCACTTAGAGGCCAGAATAATTTCACTTAGAGGCTGGAATAGTTTGCAGTTATTTTCATCACACTTATATTCAGCGACTGAGGTTTGCATTGATTTTAGTATTGTCATTTCTTCAGTTTCATTTTTGTTACAGTTTGTTACAGTTTATAGTGGGTTCTTAATATTGTTAGGACATCCGTTTGTTTGTGATTTCATCTTCAAAAATTATATTGTTGGGATACGTTAGAGAAATATAGATATTTAATTATGGCAGAAATTTATAGCATCCTTCATTTACTACAACGGTCACATATGTCACACAGTCAGTCCCTATTGGATCTTGGTCGATAAAATATTCAGGAAACCCATCTCTCTTATATCAATTTTTAGAAAACCTTAGTGACATTGCACAGTCCCGAAAAGTATCTGATGTGGAATTGTTTAATTCTGCAGTTGAATTGTTTACTGGTGATGCCTTGGTATGGTATCGTTGCGTTTGTAGTTCATTAACAGATTGGAGTTCATTGGTTAGTAAATTGAAGGAATATTTCTTACCAGCACATCCTGAGGACGATATTTTGGAAAAAATTAAAAATAGATTTCAGAAGAACGGTGAATCAGTTGTTTTGTTCATTGCTAATATGAAAAGTTTATTTAACCGATTACCTATTATCCCTGCAGAACATTCTAAAGTTAGAATAGTCAAGAAAAATTTATTGCCATATTTCATTCAGCACCTTGCTCTTACAGAGATAGAGAATATTAGTACGTTAGTAAAATTGTGTAAGAAGTTAGAAGAAGCTTCTTTAAGTAAACATAAATCTGTTTCAGCTGCATCATATAGTCACAAACAGCCTATTAATTATTTTAATTCACATTTTAGAAATAAAACCCCTAGTTCACTTCAGAATGCTTCAAGTCGTGTTTATACCCCTACGTCTTCGCATTCTCCAGTTCAAGTTCTTAATTCTGCTACCCCAATATCAGAAACGAGTGGAGTAGGTAACCCTTTTATTAAACATAAATTGATATGTTGGAATTGTTCACGTTATGGACATACTTTCAGTGTTTGTAGAGCTTTTAAGAGATTATTTTGTTATGGTTGTGGTCGTAAAGGAGTGACTAGTATCACTTGTCCGTCGTGTCCAACTCAACGAGTAAAGGAACAGAAGTTGAATAACGAATTCCCTGGTTTTAGACAAAAAGCTACAATTATGTTGTTTGGTCAAGAAGGTCTATGTTGTAAGGAGGAGTGGTCACAATGGCTTCAGGTAGTTAGAAATTTTTGCAAGACTAGAGTTCCACCTAAATCTAATGCATTATTTGAGAAAAAGCCCTATGATAATCGCCCATATGTGATGGTAAAGTTATTTGATATCGATATTACAGGTTTATTTGACTCTGGATGTACTACATCAATAATAGGTTCCCTCGCCGTCCCAGTGATTGAAAAAATGAAGTTGAATGTTTTTACATCTGAAAAGAAAGGAGTTTCGACTGCAGATGGTTCGTTAAAATTGGTAGAAGGTTCAGTTGATTTACCTATCCGTATCAGGTCGGAATGTCGTATTTTGAACGCGTTAGTTGTACTTTCGTTTCATGCATTTATCTTTGGGACTGATTTTGCTAAATTGTTTGGTCTAATTGCTGATTTTAAAAACAATTCTTGGTATATTAGCTATGACGTGGGAAATCATATTTCTTATGCTGGACAGTCGTCCTTGCCTTTAAGTTATAAAGATAGTTTGTTTAGTTTGGAATAATTGTCGACCGAACACAGAAAGCAAGCTCAAGCGGTTATTGATTCGTATAATGAAATAAGTAGTGAAAACAGATTGGGCCGTACTAATAAAATTGAAATGTTCATTGATACGGGCGATTCTAAGCCAGTTCGTAGAAAGCCGTTCGTTATGTCGCCATATATGAACGAAATATTGAATAGAGAGCTAGATGATATGCTAAAGTTAGGAGTGGTAGAACCTTGCGTTAGTCCGTATTGTTCTCCAGTATTATTGGTTAAAAAGAAGTCCAGTAACGAGTATAGATTTTGCTTCGATGGCCGAATGTTAAATGATGTTACCAAGCATGACAGTTACCCTATGGCAAACATAGACAGGATTCTTAATTCATTACGGAGTGCTATCTGTATTTCTAGTTTAGATATGAGAAAAAGTTTTTGGCAAATCCCTCTTTCGGAAAGTTCTAAAGACAAAACTGCTTTTAGCATTGTTTCTAGAGGTCAATATCGTTTCACTTGTGTACCTTTTGGACTTCGAAATGCAGCTCAAACCCAACAAAGGCTTGTTGATGCTATATTTGGACCACGTTATGAACCTCATGTTTTTTGCTATCTTGACGATGTAATACTAGTGTCTTCTACGTTTGAAGAACATCTAGAACTTCTTGCAGACGTTAAAGAACGTCTCAAGGAAGCAAATTTGACGATTAATTTGAAGAAATGTGAGTTTTTTAAAAAATCTTTAAAGTTTCTTGGTCACATAGTTGGCTCTAACTCTCTTCGTGCTGATCCCGATAAGATATCAGCTATGGTAAACTTTCCACGTCCGAAGACTACGACAGAAGTTAAACGATTTTTGAGTATGTGCAGTTGGTATCGTCGGTTCATTCGAAACTTCTCTTTGTTAGTGTCGTCTATCAATGACCTTATTAAAAGGAAAAAGAAAGGACAAGAAGTTATTTGGAATCCTGAGGCTGAATCGTCGTTTATACAGATTAAACAAGCTCTAGTTTCTGCTCCGTTATTATCGCAGCCGGATTATTCACTTCCATTCATTATCGAATGCGATGCCAGTGACACTGGATTAGGAGCTGTTTTGATTCAGAAAATTGATGATATTGAACATGTGATTTTGTACGCGAGTAAAACGCTAACTCGAGCTGAAAGGAATTATTCGGTTACTGAGAGAGAATGTCTGGCAGTAATCTTTGCGATTGAGAAATTTAGACCATGGGTTGAAGGCACCCGCTTTACAGTTGTGACAGATCACTTTTCTTTGTTGTGGTTAAATAATATTCAAAATCCGACTGGTAAATTAGCCAGGTGGGCTGTACGTTCGAAACAACATACGTTTGATCTAGTTCATAGAAAAGGTAAATTTAATGTTGTGCCCGATTGTCTTAGTCGTGCAACCCCTCCGGACAATCCTGTTGTCGACTTAATTAAAGTTAATTTAGAGAAATTAGACTCGTGGTACGTTTCTTTAAGGAATAAAATTCTGTCTTCTCCAGAGAGTTACCCTCAATGGAAAGTAGAAAATAATTTTGTATCCAAATTTCTTTCCTCCAATTAACCCGTATCTTCAAATTTAAGTGAATGGAAATATTTAGTACCTATAGTCCAGCGAGAGGAAATCATTCGTTCTTGTCATGTTCCTTCGGTTGCAGGACACTTTGGTTTTGCTAAAACTAATTCTAGAATACAAGAACATTATTATTGGTCTAAAATGAATATAGATGTACTCCGATTTTGTAAGAAGTGTTTAACGTGTGGTGCTCAAAAGTCATCGAATGTTGGTCCTCTTGGTTTAATGGGTAAAGAGAAAGAAGTAAAGTTTCCTTTTTAGACAATAGCCCGTTTCCACGTTCGAAACTTGGACATAAATGGTTATTGGTAGTACGTGATTGGTTCTCTAAATATACTTTGTTACATCCTCTACGAAGTGCAAAAGCACACAGCATACAACGTTTTATGGAAGAAAAAGTTTTTTTAGTATTTGGCGTCCCACAATTTGTTATATGTGACAATGGACCTCAATTGTCAGGTAGAATTTTTAAAACCCTTTGCAATAAATACGATATTCAGAAGATATGGTATAATACGGTATATTCTCCGCAGTGTAATTTTGTGGAAAGGATTAACAAAACTGTGGGTACTGCTATTCGTTCGTATATCGATACACACGATTCGTGGGATTCAGAACTGCCTCAAATTCAATATGCTATTAACTCTTCAAAACATCAATCTACAGGTTACACCCCTAATTTTTTACTTTTTGGTCGCAGTGTTCCAGTTAGCGGAAGATTCTACAGTGGTGGTTCTATACCTAAAGACGATATTGAATTTATTCCGGGTAGTCGACCATTATACGTATCGGATCGACAAGGTCTCTTCGATATCTTTAAAGAGGTGCATGGTAATTTACATTCAGATTATGAGCGAGCAAGTCGCCAATACAACTTGAGAAGAAGAAATGTGTGCTTTGAAATTGGTGATAAGGTGTGGAGAGTAAACAAGGCTTTATCGAGTGCAGGCGATAAATTTACTGCTAAACTTGCACCAAAGTTTGTTTTATGTGTGGTTATAGAAAAAGATTTCTAATTTAGTTTATGAGTTGAGTAACGTAGATGGTTCTAAGGCAGGCCGATGGCATGCCAAAGACTTGAAGCCATATTCTGCGATAGGTGATGATGAAGATGAAGATGTTAGAAAAGTTTCGGCTCCTTAAGTATTTTCAGTTATAGTTGATGTCAGTCGTAATTCTTTTTGGTCCATGTTTTAAATTCTTAGGTAGAACAAGATTAAAATCAGTTAAAATTTTTTTGATTTGCTTAAAGTAATTTTTGGTTTTAGTAGTAATATAGCTTGATATGTTTGTTAATATAGATATTGCATGTGTTAAATGATATTTTTGATGACGACAAGGATGTGTTTATTGATTTTGAATGATGATGCGTTTATTGAGGTGTTGAAGTGTGCAGCATGTGCATAGAGATGTTGCATGTATATAGTGATGAGTATGCAGTTAGTGAAGAAGTACGTATCTATTGATGAGTATACATTCAGTGGAGAAATACGTATTTAGTGATGAAGTATATGTTTGAGGATGTAGAGACTGTTTAGTACAGTAGTAAGCATGTAGTAGTATAGTTAAGATGTGATAGTACAGTAAGCATTAGAGGAATGCTTGAGTTTTGGTTTAGTAGTTTGAGACTAAGCATGATGTGCTTATTCTAAGTGAGAGTTTACGTGAGCTAAGATAGTTCATGAGAAGTTTTTGGTGAGTTGCTGGTGGATGTCTCCCAGTAGGCTCAAATTATAGTTTATTAGTGATTTTGGAATTCTTTAGTGTTGAATCACTGAAGTTATAGAATTTTTGAGTAAGATAGTTGAGTCTGTAGCATGGTAGTCTTACAGAAAATATTATGAGGTGCTCACACAGAGATTAAAGGTATCTTGTTGATGGATAGGTGTTGTCAATACTTTGTCTGCTTCTCGAGTATTAGAGATTTGTTTCGAGAATGGACCTTGTAACAAACAGTCTTTGGTACCTATTAAATTCATCAATTAGTGTAAATATAATCAACATTTGGAAATGTATGTACATAAATATGTAGGACAAATATAGTAAAGTTGAGAAGAGTATTCGTTGTACAGATTTTTGTTTAGTAGTAATTTTGTCATACTATCGAATTTTGTTTTTTTAGTTCAGATTTATAGTAAAATATTTTTTTTTGCTTTTGGTGAAACTTTTGACTTTGATATGGTTATTCCGTTTGAAACTTTTGATGACATGCATCTACTGAGTGTTAGATTCCGCTAAATGTTCTTAACTGATTAAATGTAAATACCGATTATAACTTCTCGAATTTGTCCCTTTATAGGCGTGTAGTACGCGTAGTTACTGATCACTTATTCCCATGCATTAATATCCCCCCCCCCAATATCAATTAGTGAATGATTCTTATTTTTTTTGGTTAAACTTGTCGTTAGTTATAGCTAAAGTTTGTGCGGTCTTGTAGTGAGTTGTTAGATGTTTATACGATTAATATGAGTAATTTTGATGCTTCAGTCATTAAAATTTTGTTAGAAAAAATTCTTCTATACCTCGAATTTTTTCTCTTGGAATGAGGCTGTGTAACGTATTTTTTTCTAGTTACATTTAGTACAATAAAATAAAAATAAAACAGCTATAATTTAAAATATTTAATTAGTGAATTATCATCCAATAACAATTAATATATAATATTCATAATAACGCATGGATTCTTATACGTTTATACTCTAAAGTTCGTAACCAAGCTCTGTCAAGTTGTCAGTCGGCACTTCATTCTCAGAGTTCAAAAGGGCATGCTGCTTTGCAGAGGTGGTGAAGTCGAGATGGCCCTGTGTAAACACGTGGCTTCTAACAAAGTTAGAAAAAAGTAGAGGATTGGTAAATTCTTGGTGTCTGGAGGTAGAGCCGAATAGCGGGTGCGTGAGCATGATTTTCGATAAGCCTCGCTCCGAACAGTTTAGTTGATCCCGACAGACCTAAGAAGATGGAACCCCCGTTGGACATCATTTAGACAGTTGGTATATATTAATTCAATAGATTATACTAATATTTTTCATCTTAGTACAATATCTTAAGGACCTATCTTAAATAATATCTCCGATAATCAATTAAAATAATTTCTGAAGGCATTATTTTAAAACAAGAATTTATGGTTTCGTTCTATTTAATATAACATGCAGTAACGTGGAATCCGATTTTACATGTGTTCCTTATATTTCAACCTTACCGATGAACAATATTAAACAAGGAGATTATGATGGAAATTTCCGACGGCTGAGGTCAAGGTCCAGCACTTTTAGTCCATTTTCGATGCACGTGAGTGTTCTTTAGCATTTAATAACTTTGAAAATACAGTAAATTACTATGAATTATCTAACATTAAATATTTGAGTAACGTAAAGAGAAAATAGTTTTTGAAAAATCAGTAAATTAAATAATATGTTGCTTGCTTGTCAGAATGTATGCACATGTACGCAAATAGTGTATTTTATAAGGTTCTGAATGACAACCTGTCAGATAAAAAAATATATAGATTCAGTTTTCCTATCTAGACGCCACATGCTGTTTTGATTTAATTTACAATATGTTTAAAGATTTTGAGGTCATGCACAGGCACTTTCATCGACATATGAAATTCGCGTATTTATTATAGAATATAAATAAATTAGACTAATTACATTTTACAAAGTCTGCACTTTGATAATTAAATTTTGTTGTAATGATCAAGGAAGTACTTCGCTGATTAAAGAAAAATTTTTTTATGTATTATGAATAACTTATAAATTATACGTCTATCTAATTAAAATTTATAGAAAAGATCTATTCAGAGATCTTCTTACTTTTGAATGCAAAACTTTATTAGAATTATTATGATAAAATTTTATAAAGATACAAACTTAAACATTGCAGTTGTACATATATAATCAGAAATTTCTCCAAATTTGTTTTTGAAAGACGTTTTATTATTTAACATTTAAAAATTGCAAGTCCTCCCGGAATAGAAAGAGTGTGAAATGAAAACAAATTCCCTCAGTATATTTTAGATGCCTAAATTCTATTATTTTATTTTTGGCAAATATTTTTGAGGACACAAATGGTGTCCATGTTGTGCTTTTGTTTGTTCACAGGTAAAGCTGAGACATCTGTATGACATGTGGTGGTTGAGGTCTTGGTAAGTGTGTCCTAAAGAGTGAAATTCAAGTTTTATGGCTATGTTAGTGGTGTTAAGATAAGGTTTCCGCATTCCCCTTATACAAGCACAGTTAAATTTTGTTGGTTAATGTATTGAAAAATACGGTGGCGCTCATTAAAAATATTTTTGGTCTTTTATCCACCCATGACCCAAGCTCATGATCTACCCAGATCTAACACTCGACTAGCCGTTTATATCTTAAGAGTTTTTCTTTGTCTCAAGCCATTCTCCATCCAACAGTTCCTTGAGCTTACAAGAAAAAGAAGAAATTCTCGGCCTTGTGATATCAGATTAAGGGTTAGAAAATTGGGAGGTTTAATTTATAGCTGATAGTCACGATGATAAAGCTTATAATGAATAATATAGAAAGTATCTCATTATAAGAAAATATTTTATATTACACAGCTCTGGCTCGTACCTTCACTGTTTGATATTCTACTTCCGGTGATGTAAGATGAATTCCTTTATGATAATTGAACTTTCCTTTTGCTGCATTGTCTTGTTGGATTGTACGGTAAGCTATAAATTTTTTAATTTTGTGAACCGTGTCTCAGATATGAAGCATACATCGACTTTTTTTATGTCAAGGATCACTTGCAACTGCTGCAAACATTTCAGCAACCTATTGGTAGTCTATACTAGTAATCTTAATTGGTTAGCCATTTTTGGTTTTATGTGGTTGTAAGAAGTGTTAAAACTGTGCTTGTTTTATATTGTGTAGTCTTTCGCAACTGTTTGCACAGTTTGTACTTTTTGAGTTGCTTATTTTTGTTCTTTTGCTATTATACAGCCGCGATAGTCAGCTGGATGCTTTTCCCTCAATGAAGAGCCCTTAGTGTTTCTTCTTTAAATTTTCCTCAATTCCTTGCGAAATGTTGCCTACTGCACTTCACACATCTTAGTTCTTTAGCACAGTATTTCTGGGTATGTCCATAAGCTTGACACCGCTTGCATTGTGGCACTAATCTGGATCTACTACTTGGGTGAATTTACACCTATAATATTGGTCATGTTAATGATTTTGTAATTATCTTCTTCAATTCTGAATGACAGTATGAAAATATTCAGTGGCTGTTTTGTTAGATACTTTAGTTTTCTAATAGTTTCAAGTAGTTATTCCACTTTATTCTCACCTCGGTGAGAATTTCATCAGGATGACAAGTATGCTGAAGGTTGATGGCCATTACCTTAATTGATCGATTCTATTTATTTTTACAGGAGTACCACGAGCATTTCATATTACTTAAAGCGTTTGTGAGAGCTGGCGCTGTTCTCCATTCTCGGCATTAATTTTGATGTTTTTGTCATTAATGATTTTAATTTGGAACCCCATAGCCATAGAAGCTGTTTGTTGATGGATTGCATTGAAATTTGCCACTCAGTCGATTATTATTGGAAGCGAGTGTGGTACTCATTCGGCTTTTGGTTGCTCTGTTTTTTTTTCTGAGGGTTTTGGGCATCTTGCACAGGGGTCACTTTTTCTTCCCTACTTTAGCGTGCGAAAGAATTACAGAAAAGCAATAAAGTAGGATATGCTCCGTGTTATATTCTTTAAATAACTTTTTTAGTAGGCGCCAACGAGATAATATCTTTTATAATTAATCCGTGATAACAATAGCTCTCGTGATATCTATATGTTGACTCTGTTGTCGGAGACGTTCACGACCGAAATCGTTATCAATGATAGACGTTTCTGTTTCTTAAGTGAAAAAAAGTCCGCAAATCCCTATCCTTCCTGCGAATAACACTGTTATAGTGGGAGCTTTGCGTAAGAAAGTAAAAAAGGTTGAGCAGTAAGCGTGACTGGAATTTTGGGTAGGTGGTTGTATTTTTGAATTTGGGTGCGTGGTGGTGCTCCTACTAAAAAAAATGTCATATTGGGTTTTGGTGGGCTGGTATATTATAAAATAAAAATCTGTTTTGTGTCATTGCGATCAACAGGTAATATTAAAGAAGCTCTTATTCCGATAAATTTCAATAAGTAAAATTCTCCCATTGTGCGTTTGTGTATAGCTAAAAATATCTAGCAAGAGGAGGCATTTTTGCCTTTGGGCTACTCTGTAGGAAGAAATGAAACTGTAAGGAATGTGTTAGTCAATGAAACTGAAATGTTAACGGATGCTGAAAACAAAAAATTGTTGGAGGTTGTTATGTAGTTTTCGGAGGTGTTCGAATAAGCCGGGACAAATCAAGAACTATGTTCATAAAATTTAAATGAAAGACAAAACTGCGTTTTTTATGATGCTTTACCCAAATCCACTCGTGTATCAGTAGGAGGTGAAGAATCTGATAGGGCAAATGGTTCAGAGGGTTATTAGGGAACAACAAAGCGAATTTGTTAACCCTTTGGTCGTAGGTAAGGAAAAAGATGGCAGTCGTAGGGTGTGTGTTAATGCAAGGTTTCTCAATCGACAAATGATGAACAATGTGATCTCTTGCAATGCGATTTGTGTATATCATACTGACAGGTGCCGATTTTCTACCCCCATCACAAATATACGGGTTTGTGTTTTCAGATATTACCTATGTGCTTCAACTCTTACCGTTCAATAGGCGACAGCTGTTGCCAGTTTCATCAAAGCGTTAAAATCTGTATTAGAAGAGAAGGTAGAGGAATTCGTAATTCCTTATATTGACGATTTGTTGATAATATCAAATAACGTGGATGATCATATTAAACATTTTCGAATTATTATGAAAAAATGCTGAAGCAGAAGTGACCCTTAAAATAGAAGCGTGCTCATTTGCACTAAATAAGTGAGGTTTGTAGGTCACATTCTTACAACCGAGGGTATTGTTATGACGCCGGAGCGCATTAAGAAAATTTTGAATTATAAGCGGCTTTGAAATCTTAAGGTGTTAAGAGAATTTTTGGACTTAATAGATTACGATGCCCGCTTTGTTCAAAACTTCTATGATCTGACATTTGGTTTGAATCAGTTATTAAAAAACTGCAGGTTTGTGTTGGACAGATCGAAATGGGAAGACATTTGAAAAATTAAAGAAGCATTTTGCAAGGTTATAATGTCATTGCACCCCAATCCGGGTATGGAATTTCATAATTGCGCTGTTATCTCTCGTTATGCGAAAGGGTTGTGTTTTTACCAGATCAAAGAGAAAAAGGTGTATGTTATTGCTTTCAATTCGAGAATACTTCATGAGACTGAATTGAACTACTCTGTGACCCAAAAGGAAACTCTCAGCATTGTCGCGTCCTTAAAAAATTGGAAAATGTTGCTGATGGTCCACGACATAGCAGTTGTGACCGACCACAAAGCATTGTCACTTTTAGCAACTTCATGTCTTCTGAATTTTAGGTTGTTGAGGTGAAGTCCCTATTCGCAGCAACTTTCACTTAAAATGGAAGGATTCACCGAATTTTGTGGCAGATACTCTATCACGTTATCTCAAGGGGCAGGGGTACTTGGTAGATAAGCCTAATTCCCATGTCCCCGAAATAAATGCGCTAAACAAAAGTGAGTTTGCTACTCCAAGCAGAATTGTTTAGAATGTTGAATATTTAAAGTTTATGCAGGGCCAGTATGAGGCGTGTAATAAAATCAAACAGGAATTGAGTCAAGAAAGTTTTTCGGTTCGTATTTGTCAATGGTGTGTTCTAAATGAAAGTGTCCTTTTTAGATGGGCACATGTAGAATTATCTGCGTTACGACTATTCGTGCCCAAAGCTGAGATTGTGCAACTGATGAGCGCTGCTCATGTAATATGGCCATTTTGGTCCAGAAAAATATTACAAAGCCTTTGCTCTGATTTCTATTTGGCAAAAATGATAGAAACAATTAATAGAATTATTAGTAATTGCGATATTTGTTCGAAGGTAAATATCTAAATGATGCAACGGTGTAATGCTTCCGGTTTTGGTTAAAGCGCCCAATCATACAATAAGCGTGGATTCAATGGGTCATCTACCGGTGTCCCGAGACTGAGTTACGCAACTTTTTGTAGTTTTGGATATTTTCAGCAAAAGAGTATCTTTATATACCTTGAAAAAAGCTTTGTCTAGGTCTTTCGTAACAGGTGTTTATTAGATTTTTTCATTAAAGTGTGTATACCCAAGGTAATTCTATGTAATACTGAATCTCAATTTGGCAGTCGATTATATTTCGAACAAGGCAATATTGTGGAACGGGCGAACCGTGAGATAGGTCGTTTGCTTTTCTTAATACCCGAAGTGGGCGCATTTAATTCCTAAAGTGCCATCTATTTAAATCAAGTCATTCATTCCAGTATTGGTTCACTCCAATGAAAGTCTATGAAAATATGGTGATGAAACTGAATAGTTTGGGAGTTGTTTCGTTTCCAAGACATAATGTTGACTCCAAAAATGTAATAGCACTTGCTCGGTCTAGACTGGTTTTGCAGATAAAGAAGCGAAAATTGAAACACGATTTAGCTTATAAAACAATTTCTTTTTGGTGAGGAACCACGAAGTGTCTGGTAGCGACGAGCAACCATCCTTACATTGTTCAAGGAAGAAGAGGCTGCTTGCGCGAAGAACCGGACAGTTGCGGTTTGACCATGCTCGTATTAGCACGTTTGTTATGGTAACGGCGGGTCGTGGTTGTATTGCTCTCACATTGAAATTTATAATATAGTTTTCATTTATCGATGCACATGTGTTATGTTGCACGGTAATGTTTATATTCAATTTATTCAATCTTTTTAATAAATACACAGTTTCTCCTTAATTTTCGGGATCCCTGCAACATACGTGAAAAGTTAAATAATAATACTTATCGGGTAGTTGAGGATTCCACTGGTATACAGATCGGTACTCAGAATGTTTGAAATATTAAACAATAACATTATCCTATTAATGTTTGAGTTTAGATCTAGTTTCTTTTTTGTTTTTGTAAGAAAAACCCTATGTCCACTTTTTAGGATTTTTGTATTGGTATACCTACCTGTTTTATGTTAGGTTTAATATCTTGTGAGAAAAGAATTTTTTCAAGGTAAGATTAAAGCATATGGTTAGTCATGTATAAGTATCATAGCGGTCAGAATAAAAAACGCACCATTACAGTAACAGTAACAGTTATGTGCGTCAGTTAGCGGGAATGATGTGGTACCTGAGTACATGAAAAAGGGCAGTTCTGCTTGAGTCGTCGGATTGTGCGATATCGGGCTATAAACATTTTCGATTATTTTAAGTTGTCTGTGCGCATTGAATGATTTGATTTGTTCAAGATAATCAATTTTATTATTAGTAAAATAATCGGTGCGACAATTAAGTCGTGTTAAGCTGTTTCCTATTTGTTTATCAAATTTAAAAGGATAAATAAGTGTGTGTGTGTGTGTGCGCGTGCGCGCGCGCGCGCGTGCGTGTGCGTGTGCATGCGCGCGGTGCGCGCGTGCGTGCGTGCGTGCGTGCGTGCGTGTGTGTGTTATTATTATTACTTTATTTAAAACAGTTTAGTTATATACATCTTAACATTTTTTTAAAATACATCATTGGCTTACAACGTACACTGTGAATTATGATGTATGTGTTACTGACAGCATACTTGTCAATATAAAATAAACTGGTGTTATTTATCCATCAGTTCAGTAATTAACTTATTGAATACCTAAACAAACGTTTTTCATGCATAAAACAAAAGAATGCTGTAACTAGACATTAAGGATGTCATTAAAAATTAGAGTTTCTATATCTATCTTACACAATGCGTTTTCAATACACCATTTTTTCTCAAATTCTTCTATTGTATCTTTACCCAAGGCCCACGAAAAATGGTGGAAAATTAGTTGCTTCAGTTTTCGAATAAATGTTTCCTTATATGTTTGTATTAAGTTTCCATATCTCGTTAAAGCTGTTGCTGATTTGTAAATTAACAATTTTGCTAAGTTTATTAGTAGGTTTGCTAAATTACTCGTGTCAGTTTTCTCGGGATACCCAGTGTATATGTACCTGAGTAAAAAGCTTTTAGTATTCAGAAGCCTTTTAAGTAATATTAATGCATATGACCATAATGGTTGCGCTTTTGGATACTCAATGATGATATGCCAAGATGTGCCAGTAACATTTGCACAAAAGAGGCAGTTGTTGGAGTCTCTAAAACCTGCATGCATCAGAAAAATCAAGTCAGCTAGACAATTTTTTGCTAACCTCTAGGCGATCTCTGAAATATAACCATGTGTTAGATTGTTGAAGTATGTACACTATAGTACTTTTTCTGTCATCTAATGGTGGTCAAGTATTTGGGATGGTTTAGTCGAAAAACTCCTTGAAGTAAGGATTCTTGAAGCTTTTTTCGTGTACTTTTATTTACTTCGATACAATTACCCTTCATTTTAAATGCTATTATTTTTTAGATGTATCATCACCAAGCTGCTCAGCATTCTTATGTTGCGAACGAAAAAAAGCTTCCATTCTTTTATAATGTATCAAAAACTCTTGCTGTTTAATGTGCGACAGTTTCCGCAAAAGATATCGAACTTGATCTTCTGTAGCCCAAACATTATGATGTGTTAAGTCTCGGATTGTATTAATATTTGTTTTTACCCATAGCTCGTTAAAAAGCGGCGGAATACAGCTTTTAATTAAAGTGCTGCCTGTTGCTGGTACGTCCATTATGTCGTGAATGTTTCGCGGAAAATTGGCGATTCCATAGTTCAAAGATTGCATTGCATTTATTAAAGAAATTACGAATGGGGAGTGTTTGCCTCGATTAAGTTTGGGTCTGACACAAATAAACACTGCCAGAAAACCTTCAACTTGTTGGAGTGTCTTATTAGATTTTCTAGTATCGTTTTCCAATGCTGCCTTTCCTGCGTATCTAATAATCTGTTTGATGTATAGATTCTAATGGTTTTTACTTTTGATGGTAAATGTACTATCCCCAAACCACCACGACTTAATAATAAACATAAGTGCTTTTAGGAGGTCCAATGTTTTTCCTTCCAAACGAAATTGACTAATTTTCGCTGCAGCACAATCAGATGGTGTTCAGAAAGTGATAAAATTTGTAAAAAATACCATAGTATTGGTGCTACAAACTGATTGATTATTATTTTTTTTCCCTTTAAGTGAAGCCAATGGACAACTTTGAGACCATTTTAGCAATGATTGATCAATCTTTTCTACTAATTTTTCATAGGTGTTGTTTATATCATCTCCTTCTATGTTATTGGACAGCTTAATTCCGAGTAATAATTAATTAAGCTGAGATCCAGATTCTTTAGTATAACTGGCGTATATTTTCTTTAAAATTTGAAAATCGTTGTTGGTAAAAGTGAAGATGGAAATGTCATCTGCATATGCACTAACAGTTAACCTTGTTATGGGGTCCGATGGAAGAGGATAGCCATAAAGTAAGCGTCTACATGTTACCAATAATGGTTCAATCATTAATGCATACAAAGGTCCAGAGAGGAGACAGCCTTGTCTAATTCCCCTTGAAAAATTAATTTTTCTTGTTAGTAAAGAACCAATTCTAAAAAAACTTTGTGCACTTGACTACAATAATTTCACTGAGTTGGTGAACGTGTATCCAAAATTCATGAGCTTCAAAAGGTGGAATATATAATTATGGTTAATTTTGTTGAAAGCTGATTTTTGGTCTAAATTTAGAATTGCAAGTGGTCTGTTTTCACAATTGGCATGGCAAATTACATCTCGGTGTAAATGTAAGCTGTCAAAGATTGTTCAGTTTGGTATCGACTAGCTTTGATTAGGTTCGACTATAGAGAATATTACTGATGTCAGTCTGGAAGATAGAGCTTTTGCTACTATTTTGTAGTCGGTTGTTAATAGTGAAATTGGTCTCCAATTTTTTATTTTTAAGGAGTCTCCGCGTTTTGGTAGCAAACACCCTACAGCTTTTGAAATTAAATTTGGATTTTTATTATGAATCATAGATCTGCTGAAAACTATGTAAAAGGTTTCTCCTATTGTATTCCAGACATGTTTATAAAATTCTATGGTGAGTCCATCGATTCCTGAGGCTTTATTTTTGTTTAAAAAATTAAGGGCCTTAGTAAATTCATCAAAATAATTAGGTTTGTGCAGATCGTCCTTGTCATTTTCCGAAATTTTCTTGCAGTCTTTATATATTTCCGCAGCCTCATCTATAGAAGCGTTATTGTTGCGCATTTTTGAGAAAAGTGCTTGACAAGAATCGAGCATAAGTTGGTGGGTTCTGTTACAATGCAGTTGTTATCATCTAATATTTTTGAAAGCGGTCGAAAGCTTATGGGATTAACTTTATTTATTGTTGGCCGGTCATTATTTATAAGTTGCTCATACCGCATTTTTGAGAGTTGTTTTTCACTCACCCGGTAATACAGATTTCTAACTTACCCAATCGTCCTTGAATATGTTTCTAGGTCGACAGCGGTTTGATCGTTTTGTGACATTTTCTTAATTGCAGTTTCGAGGTTTTAAGTTGGAGGAGTTTCTGCTGTCTTTTTTGTCTCCTATATAAAACAGTTATTGTCTTTATGTTAGTTTTAAACTTGTCCCACCAGGTGCATAATTCAACGTCATTTGGTTTATGTGTAATTTCATTACTAAAGAAGGTGTGCATTATATCTACGTAATTCTTGTCTGCTAAGAGAAAATTATCAAATTTTCAATTGGGTGCTGATATTTTTTGGCCTATCTCGTTTTTTAAAGTCACAGTAACTGCCAAATGATCAGAAAACGAACCTTGGACAAATGTTGAAGTAATATGTGGTAGTGATTTTTCTGTGTAATATAGACGGTCCAGACTCGATGCTGATTGTGGAACGTTTTGAAAAAAGAAGGTGTATCCTTCCTTTAATTTGTCGAAAGAACGCCAGCAATCTCGTAAGTTAAACAGGTCAACTACGGATTGGAGCTTATCTACTAATGTTGTACTTCTCTCGGCTGAATTGCATCGATCTGTGTTTGGGTCTAGAGTACAATTGAAATCACCTCCAATTATGGTTTTTTGAAATTTGGCTATATATTTCCTAAGATTACTTTTTAGAGAAAGACCAGCACCTCTAGAGCTATGTGGGTATCATGTGGTAAATATATGTTTAAGATTTGAAACTTTTGTTTGTTTATTTCTAAAACCACTTTCTGCAGGTACGAGTTGTACACTATTTCGTGGGAAATTAGTTTTATAGATGCCATGTTTTTCACACATATTAAGGTCCCTGAATAGTTGGATATTGCAGGGTTCAAAAGGATTATATAGTTTTTGCTTTGAGAAAAACTGGGTATTTCTGTAATATTGGCCTCTTGCAAGAGAAATACATCAGGATTGCTGTTTGCAAGAAAAATTTCCATTTGAATCCATTTAAAATAGCCTTTTACGCTTTTTTGCGTTTAGTGTTGTAATTTTGATAAAATTTTGACGTTGCATTTTTTTTTATTGGAAAGGAGTTTTTGTTGTGTGTGCTCAGTAGATGTTTAAAAATCTTGATCGTTTTCTATACTGCATTCAGACAAACGCATGGATACTGAGCTAGATGATGATCTCAATGATTCTGGTGAGGGTTGGTGTAAAGCTTCAACTTCAGTAGTAGTTTAAGTTAAGTTTGTAACGAGCCGCTTTAGTCGTTTCTTTAATGCTCGTTGTGGAATTAAGGGGATGACAGATTTTATTAGGGCGATTAAACTTGGCACAACGTTGGTGTACTTTTCAACTATTTTTAGTGGTTCGTCTTTACCTTTTACTTCCTTTAGAAATTGTATTAAATTTATACAATCTAAATTTTGATTTGGGTTTTCTTCCCACAACATTTCTACACCATCGTAGCAGTCTTGCGTTTGGGGGTTTGCTATTTTCCTTCGCTTATTATTACTGCTGACCTTTGTAGTGAGTCTAGGTGTTTGAAATCCCGCCTCCTGGATAGCTGCAGAAGATTCAGGCGAGTCTTGAATGTTTATAATATTTTGCTCAGTTTCTAAATTCGGTTGGATATCAGATTCTGCAGTTGATGGATGTACTCGCTTATTTGACATTTGTATTATGTTCGGCCTGTCAGTAATGACATTTAATGTTTTTTCTATTACGGGACATTTAGATGCAATGTGTCCATACTCTGTACACATAAAGCAACGTAGTTTTTCGTCGATTAGAAGAATTCTATATTCCTCATATTCATAACTAAGTAACATTGATGACGGTAACGAAGCTGTTTCGTCAATCGCAATAACACTTGTCGACGAAAACTACATACATATTTGTATTCCATCAGCCCTATGCCAGCACTAATAAAGGAGATAGGTGAAACTATTTTCAAATTTAAAAATTTTATGGCTTCTTTTATGATATGGTGATGGATGATTGGAGATACATTTGAGCGTAAGATATGTTTAGCGGGAAGTACTAATTTTCTTGCTGGCACAAAAACATCTCTAACGTTGATATCACCTTCTGAATCTACGAACGTGTTAACCATATCTTTATTCGTAAGTAAATGCATATCCTGTTGTTAGACAGCAAATAGGATATTCTGAGGTTCCACTCGTGCACCTGTGGCAATAACGTAGTCTTTACTTGAAAACCTTCAATGGCAGGAAATATAATAGCCTGTTTTTTTTTAGAATACGATGAAGTTTTAACAATATTTGAAAACGTAGCTGTGTTAGTGTTAGTTAACAGTTTAGGGTTAAAGCCAGATGTTGATCGTGTTTGATAATTTTCAGTAGGTGATTTATCCTTGGAGACATTCCTGTGGTCAGGAACATCTCCCTCTTCCTCCGCGGCAAACGCCGCCTTGTTTTGCATATTGACTACGGAGCCAATAAACAATCCAACCAAATATCTTACAAACTAAGTAAAAATGCGGCATCTGTCAGCGCTGAATGTCAGCTTGGCATATGCAAAATAACACGTAATTATGACAGTTCTTTTTTAGATTCAAATTTTCAGTTTTTAAAACATTAACTTAAAGTTCAAACACTTACTGTTTAAAAAACGATTCAGCACATAACTATTGTCTTTTTGACACTAAACACTAGGTATTAAAGTACTAAAATCACCACTAAAACTTCAAAACACTGGGGCCAACAATCAAACGCGTGTTATCTACAATATCACGCGTGTGTGTGTGTGTGTGTGTGTGTGTGTGTGTGTGTGTGTGTGCTGTTATTAATTTATCTATCACAAACCCCAACAGCATCAAATACTACACATCATGCCTAATGAACACTATTATTTATGAAATCAGAATATACAGGGTTCATTGTAACGAATACGATTACATGCTTTATTAATGTACGCTTTTATTATAAATATTTATTTAACAAAAATCCTTTACTATACAGAAAACACCAAATTCCTATTTCAACAATGTAATATCTATTTGTTACTTAGAACTCCATCTATGTTTTTTGGACTCGAAGTAGAATTTAAGTTTCCTTTTATCTGTGTATGTGTTGATGCAACAACCCAGTTCTGCACGTGCTTGAGTAATAAAATGCTTTAATATTAAAGTTCGTCATTAAAAGTATGGATGTGATCGCATCAACACGTTTGTGACAAAGTGGGCCGGTAGGTTTTGAAAACATGCAGTCCCAAAGGCAGGTGGCATGGTCCTAGCAAATACCCTTAGTACCAATTCATAGTTTAATCGACCTATTATAGCCTTAGAGTAAATATCGTCACGGTAGGTGAATAAATATCAATTTTGCATTTAAATTATTTTCGCGATTCTTTTCACCGCAAGTTTTATGTATATACGTAATATATAAAGTATTTTTAATTATGGAATGTAACATAGTCTAATTGTTATGGAATACTGAAGCACAAGTTTTTTTGTTATGCAGTATTGAAAGTTCAAATTCTCGAGTGTTGCAATCTTATGAAGTATTCAAGAATTTTCCGTCAACTTTGTTTTGTTTAGAAATCAAGCTGTAATGCCGAACACGTGTGAACCTCGCGCACCTGTTGTTGTAATTGCACACGATGGTTAACGAACGATGATGTCTAGAGAATTATTTGGAGTGAGTGCCTTCCAATTCTATTCTTGTTTCTCCGAACCACTACTGGAAAAGTAACAATCTTTTGTAAATTTTATATAGTGATTTAAATTGGCACACGTAATTTTCTGTTCAAAATATAATAGTTGTATATTGTATAAATGTTTGTAAGAACGCAAAGAAATTTCTATAAGATACTTTATTTGAATTTGAAATGTTACACTAAAATGTGCTTGTAATTAAGCAGGTGACCCGTTCATATTTGTTTGTCACATTATAAAATCTAGTTTTTTTGACAGCACAATTGAAATACAGATTAGTTCAGACCATAAGTATGTTTGACCTTTGATTCAAGAAATTAATTAATTAAAAACATAAGTTCTGCAGTTCATGAAAAGTCCATATATTTAATTAATTATATGTAAACCAAAACAGGATCCTTTTTCGGTACCAAACACGAGTTGTAGTACATTATCAAAAACACAATAATTTTCCTAAAAAATTATAATAAATTAGCACTTGCAAAATTCATACAAATAATAAGTGACTACTCTTAGACATTACTAAAGGCAGATATATGAAAAGCTTCAATACGTGTAAAATTGCACCAATGATGTATATATATATATATATATATATATATATATATATATATATTTCTGTAAATCAATAGAAAGTGCACTAAGTTGTTTTAAAGCTTTCTTTCATTGAAGTCAACAATAATTTCCCTATAAAAGCAAACAACCAAATTTATAAAATTTTTGTAGTGTAGAAGGAAGGGTTATTGATATTGTTTTGGTAAGATTTTTCTTGAACAATAATCTTAACTAGCTAATCTTTTTGGAATTTTTTTTTTGTGATTTAGTGTCTAGGCTCTAATGTAGCCCTAGCTCTAAAATGCTATGAAGTGATTAAATTTTCAGATAGTACGAGATCGTCGTTCCAATTTAAGTTTGCAGAATCACAAGTAAGTATTATATTTCTATGTTTTGCTCGTTAAGGAGATTTTTTTCTTTTCGAATTTCCGTATCTTATCTTCGGATTGTTTCTCATTATAGCTATTATCCAGATACGGTGGCGTCCATTAAAAATTCTTTTATAATTGTATACCATGCTAAGACCCTAGCTCATAGCTCTGCCCTAAAATGAAGAAGCTTAGCTGGCTGGAAGACCTCTTTAGAAGGTCCTATTATACTCAAAGCCATTTTCCATACTCTTTATACTGGGCTTAAACCTTGGACAGGAACCCCTCATAATTTATAGAAGCTCTGCCGCCTATAAGGTAGAGTAGTTACATTAGCATAAAAAAAAGTGTAACAACATCAATATTAATTGGTTCGTTTAAGATTAATTTTTCCCTTTTGCATGCGGTTTCTACTTGACGTAAAGTCATTGCGCTACAGTTCATGCACCAAAAAGTGCTCAAGAGCTTTTGTAGAAAATAGTGTACGTAACTAGACTTAGAATAGATGATTACCTAGTACCATAATGCGATTCGTTTCGACTCCTTAGGTTTAAGCATCAATACGACCCATTTAAGGATTTAGAGCGGTTTACTGTTAGAAAATATAGGATATCTATTTTTGATCTTGCTGGATACGTACATATTTAAAATTTCTAATTTTTTGTTTATTGCGAAGAGCAGCTGAAAGGTCGAAATTTTATTTGGGCACGCGGAACCACTGGAGATATATTTTTGATATTTTAGAGCTTAGTGACTTTTCATGACATTGCATTTACATTATTCTGGTATTTCAAAATTAAGTATGCATTAATATTAGCTAAAAGCATTAGATTGTTTGAAAGTAGCATCAAACTTTAGAAAATCGTGCTATATGAGGTTAGTTATAACTTAGAATTTACTCTTAACCTATTAATTATTATACTCGATCATTGCTACTTTAGAGAGCGGCTTACATTGAATGCCTAAAACGTTGTTGCTTTTTTAATTTCCTGACTGGTTTGTGCTTTTGAGCTAATGATATGTTTCCTATAAATAACAAAAACTAAGTACCCATTACAATTTTCTTGAATTTTCAATACACCTTACAATAGAATTCAGTGTAGAAAACAAATGGGGCAATTTTATCCTATAATTATTCACGTTGCGCAAAAATGCATTAGTTTCTGGTGTATGGAGTTTAGAATATCCAATCAAAAATTTTATTTCGTATTGAACAATTTCGTACACTAAGTAAGCTAGACTTTCATATTTAATTAATACTGCCACAAGATTTATTTGCTGAGGAGAAAATGAAGATTAAGAGCGATGTTATATAAGCATCCAATTAAATTAATCACAACCATTAAGAATAATGGTCCATTTAGTATAAAAGTGGAGAGAATAAATGGCTGTTGGAATTACATCCGAAACTCATTTTCTTGATCATTTTAGAATGTCAGTGTGGATTACAGAAAAACATAATATGGATATAGAAAACAGCTTAATGTGTCATCTTATAGCTATTCTATAAATTTACGGAGTAGGTTCGGCAGTTTTATACTTGTTAAGTACCTCATACGGTTTATTGTACAAATATATCACACTTACAAAACTATTAGGGAAGCCATAATTTTTATGTGTTAAAAGATTGGTACACAAGAGCATTTGCCAAAAAGATATAAAAAGGGAAATGTATACAGAATGCTTGTTTAAAGCATCTTCGTGATTCAAACGTCAAATGTATGTTAGCTGTGTGCTTAAAGTGGATACAACTATGATTTTCTGCAATGACTGTAACGGTACTAGGCAATCCTGCAGCTAGGGAATGTAGAATGAAGATTTTTTAGAATGAAAAAGGTAAGGGGTTTTACCTGTAGAGAAAAGAAGAGCATTAGGTGAATAAATAGCATCTGAAAGGATCGGACGCCTCAAGAAGAACACTGTTCTACCAAAAAATTTTTGTCTTATGCACCCGGGTGGCGAGCAGTATAGCTTATAATAAAGAAACATACTTGAGTGCCGAAGCGGAAATGGGAAAATAAAGATTAATGTTAAGACCAGCGCATGTATTCAGTTGAGCAGTTCGTTCTTATGCAATTTATTAGAACTAATGTTACCATCTTTTATTTAAAAGTAGTAACATGGAGAGGAACAAACCACTGGTATTTACTATTACAGAAAGTGCTCCTGACTAGCTCAAATAGGATAACACAAAACTTTACACAAACTGAGAGTAAGTTAGTGTATTGACGAAAGAAAAGTTTTACACCTCTTATATCTTTAACGAATTAATTTATATAATCAAAGCATTAGAAGAAAATAGCATTGTTAAACTCTTACTAACCCTATAGTAGGGGATAAAGAATACTACTATAGTAAGCCTGCTTATCGTAAAAGGCGATTAAAAGGCGCAGCAAGGAGCAGCAGTTTTGCTGGCTAAAAGATATTGGAGGAGAGTCGGTTGGTCTCGGGCGATCCCCAATAATTTACAAGCTTGTTGGGGGTTGGTCATGACAGATACGGCTTTTTGCTAAAATCTTTAAAAACTGCGTTGTGGAAAGATATGGGAACCTACCACAATATTTCCCAGGTGTGCGTTGCCTAAAACACGAAATATATATGATGGAGAGCTCACAAGTAAAATTCTTGTTCGGAGGTAAAATACTCCCTCATTCGGATCTCCGGGAGGGGGTACTTGGGGCTCGTCATCGTAAGAATATAAAACAACAGTTCGATTTAGCGATAGGGACTTGGAATGCAAGATCATTACTTAGAGTAGATAAGTTAACGAATTTATTAGTCGAAATGAGAAAGGGAAAGCTAGACATTTTAAGTATTAGTGAGGTGAGATGGCTAGATAGTAATGACTTTTGGAAAGATAATTATAGAATAATTACAACTTCTTCAACATTATCTAAGATGTACAACTTATCCTAGATGCACAAAAAATATCAATTTACTAAGGCTCTAAACTCAGTAATACTTACTGTTAACCTAAGG
Source organism: Platerodrilus igneus (assembly GCA_036346225.1). Lineage (NCBI taxonomy): Eukaryota > Metazoa > Arthropoda > Insecta > Coleoptera > Lycidae > Platerodrilus > Platerodrilus igneus. Next base: position 512,871 of record JARFIW010001386.1, read on the forward strand.
CCGTTCAAACAATTTAATCTGAAAATGTTGAAAAACAACTTTAAACTTTTGGTGCTTCCAACACATGGTCTGCAACAACATCATGTTCCTTGATTTAAAGAACAGTTGACCTATTCTAACGACAGCTCAGTTGGAAGTGATTTCTTGTCGTATATTGCCGTCTGACAACGAGTATGATATTAAAATCATCTAAAGGAGAGAACTCTTATGGTGACACTAACAAATGGCATCTTTTGTCACTCCTTAATCTAAAATTTTATACTTTCAAATCGAAAGCTTATATTGTTTTCAACAATATATTATATTTATTACGTAGATTGTGTAGCATTATTAGACTTAAGTTGGCTATTAATGAATTAAATAAATTAGATATCTGTGAAAATATTACCAAAAAATAAAATCGTTGCAATCTATAGGTTATGTTTAAAATGAATAAAGAATTAATGACTTTTGTCATAAGATGACCTATATTACATGTTTAACTATATTGGAAAAGATCAAAAAAATGTATTCACACAAAGATGAGCCTTTTTTATTATTTGAGTCGTTCATTTCCCACTGATTCGATAATATTTGTATGTGTTACTAAAGTGTTTTCACAGAATACTCTTCGAGTTTACATCAATACACTTTTTTACTTCTTCCCCAGCATGTAGCATATCTGTTTTCAAAAGGATTTTTACACCTTACATCTAGGAAAAGCATTACAAAACAGCATCCTCGTATTTAGGGCGTTGACTTTTATATCTTTTTCGTGTTATAAACTTGGACATTATATCTCTAAATTTAATTACGAAAACAACACTACAAAAAGCCATTTAATTTCACAATATTTATACAGAAACCAGACAATTAAATGTAGGTTTGTACGTTAAGCATTTGGTATATGTCGAAATTAAGACGCCTTAAATAAAAGCATTTATTGCCTGTATTTAAATTAAATAAAGGTGTCCCTCCTGTATTTTAATAAGGTACAAACATTAAACGTGTAATTGCGCAATTGTAAATGTCAAATAAGGGAAAACTTTATTAAAAAATTGATAAAATGAACATTGCAATAACTCTTTAGTATTTTAGGCGGTAACATAATCTTTACACGCGATTGATAATATCGACGTTCGCCGCATGATTGAAATTTGATGTATATACATATACATAATATAAATCGTGTAAACTTTTGAATTATGAATAAATCACCAAGTTTGATGTTCCTGGGCATTTTAACTTGCCTAAAGTACAACATGAGGAATGTTAAATAGGACTAGAAAAAATATTCGGGATAAGAAGTGAGTTATAGTATCGCGTCCCCTTTACACTAAACAAGACGAAAAACCGATTATTAATGGGTTCATGAAGACACTACGTGAAAATATTAAGAAAGTTTATTTACTCAATGTCAGATAGAAGTGAAAAGACGGTAGAGTATCTACTCGTGCGTTTTTCGGCCCGAAAAGGTCGGGCCGGCTCGAATTGTTTGGCCCGGCCCAGACCGAAAAAAGATAGATCCGGCCCAGGCCTGGTCCGAATAAAGTAGTTAACGGCCCGGCCCGGATTAGAGCCCGAAAACGCGCCGGGTCCAGCGAGCCCGAGTCCATTCCTACTCCCTGCAACAGCTTAACACCTACCAGCGCAGTCGGTTCTTCATAAGAAGAATAATCGGCCTACGTACAACAATTTGGCTTCCAGCTAAAAGCGACACACCCAAAATCTACACTTCTCATAAAGAAAAAACGTGCATTGCTCTTAAAGTAATAGAACGAGTAGTTTAGAAAGATACATATGAGGACGAACTGCAGAATCACATTGAAAATTGTTTTAAATTACAAGAATTCGAGCTTCAATCCTCGCGTTATCAACATACCAAAAAGGAGATTAGAAAGCTCGACCGAAGCTTTATCAAATAGTACAATACACTATTTCAACGAGTATTTCGGTGTAGCAGTATAAGGATTAATTTACGCTATAATAATGTGTAACAGTTAACAGATACTCAAAACAAGGTGCCAACTATAGAATTTATAGCATAAACTCGTCGTTTTAGAGTAGATAGATTTAAATTGAAAACTATTCGCAAGCGTATTTATTATAAACAGGTAAAATATATAGGATGTTATTGACGTATGGAAGATATAAAATCTGTAGACTATTCTACTTCATGTTTCAGTAAACTAATTGCCCTTGTAAATGAAAAAAAATATGTATCTCGTGCACTGAAACTGTGTAAGATCTTTTTTCTCCTTAATACGTATATAATAAAAACTCTAGGTTATGAGTTCCTACCGCATGACAGCATTGCCACAACGAACTCTACACTTTTTATCAGAAGACGCCATTTTTAAGCGTTGTTTCTGTAATACACTGTTGCGATTATAGTTATGGGTATCAAATCGTGTCTATGTTAATTATTGCCACCTTTTTCTTATACAAAAACCCAACGTTATTTCAATAAATTTATGGCAGCGCTTTGGTAATTGATTTAATGCACAGTTTGGAGATTAGTTATTTATTGTACAGAAATGCAATAAACACCACAAAATTAACATACGCATTGCAAATAGTACATACAAAGAGAATTCAGTAATTTGATTTGTGCTTCTACATATTAAAGCAGCTATTTACCCTCCGTGTAATATAGGGATGCACCCTACTGGAATAAAATTAATTAGCTAAATTTATGGTTCAATACTGATACCATTATGGTGTTAAGTTCAAGTGTGTGCTCGCGCTGACTCGCCCTTGATTACACACACGTAGTGCTTGCTCAAATGCAAACGACATTACACTAAGTAAACGATGTCTCTCGATGGCGGCTTGTTGGGTGACAAAGGTGAAGCGTTGCTTCACCTTGAGTCGAAAACTTAAAACACAGGAAAAGTGACTTCGCTAGATTACTTTTTTCTTAAACAATTATAATTATTAAAGCTATCACAGCACGAATTCTTTCATATAAGAAGTCGTCAAGAAATTGCATCTTCTAATGAATTCTAATATTCGGAGCCGTATGCTTGTTTAACGAAGCTTTTGGTCGATATCCTGCAAAGGTGTAGTTTCTTTACTGGTACTTTAAAAGTTTCTAACAGCTTTAAAAAAGTTGTAAATATTTAATTACAAATTGGTTTTGCAATTTAGATTTAATTATTGAACTAATTTAGTTTCATTAGCGCTCATATATGCATGCTACCAATAAAACTTGAACTTATACCAGCACAGAGGTCGCTCTGAGAGAGTGATACAGTGTCTATATTTATTTTTACCTGCTGCACCATATGTAGCATTACAATGACAACGGTACGAACGAGGTTGAAACCCACGTCGTCTTCTAAAAACCACTTAAGCGAACCGTTCACGATCTTATATTCAATTTGTCCCATTTGAGTTTTTGTGCGAGTGGTGTAAATTGCGTTTGCTAGTTAGTTAATTTGTGATTGCGTTTTTGCTTGGCAACGTATCTTCTAAATGAAATAGTGTGCGTTTCACTTGAGTCCTTTTTTTAGATGGATAAGCTACGACAACATAGTCTTTTTTATTTGTAAAAAAACTGTCCGGGAGGAGGTACGTAGGGCTCGGCATCGTAAGAGTTAAAACAACGGTTCGATTTAGTGATAGGGACTTGGAATGTGAGGTCATTACTTAGAGTTGATAAGTTAACGAATTTATTAGTCGAAATGAGAAAAGGAAAGCTGGACATTTTAGGTATTAGTGAGGTTAGATGGCCAGATAGTAATGACTTTTGGAAAGATAATTATAGTATAATTACAACTTCTTCAACTAATGGACAGGCAGGGGTAGGAATAGTGTTAGGTAAAAGATTAGGACGTAAAGTTAAAGAGTACTCACAATTTAGTGATAGAATAATTGTGGTTGGATTGAATACGAAACCCTCAGACACTGTTTTAGTACAGGTTTACATGCCAACAACTCAGTATGAGGATGAAGAAGTTGAAAAGGTATACGCGGATATAAATAGTATAGTAAGAAAAGAAAAGGGAGATCGGAGTTTAATAGTTATGGGCGATTTTAATGCGTCAGTGGGAGAAAGTAGTGAGGGAAAAATGTTAGGAAAATTTTGGTATGGCAGAGGAAATGATAGAAGAGAAAGATTAGTTAAGTTTTGCCAGGAACATGGATTAGTAAATGTAAACACCCTATTAGAACCACATGTTAGAAGAAGATATACCCGGAAAGCGCCAGGTGATAGGGCTAAATACCAAATAGATTATATTCTAGTTAAACAAAAATTTAGAAACCAAGTTAAAAACTGTCGAAGTTATCCAGGGCTGACATAGATAGCGATCATAGCTTAGTTAAAATGAAGTGTAATCTAAAATTCAAATAATTGAGAAAGGCTAAAAGAGAGAAATGAAATCTAGGTAGGCTTAATGATAGTGAGGTAAAAGAGGAATACAAACAAGTATTAGAAAATCAGATTAGAGAGATAGCTATAGGAGGGACGTAGAAAATAGATGGAAAGAAATAAAAATGGCTGATCATGATACAGCAACATGGACTGAAGGTAAGAAAAAAATAGAAGCGAGAAAACCCTGGGTAACAAAGACGATATTAGATTTAATAGAGAATAGAAGAAAGTTTAAACCTTTCAGAGAATTGGATAGTGAAAGTAAGTAAAAATAGAATAGAGAAAGAAATAAGATAGTACATGAGTGTATAAAAGCCAGAAACAAATAGATGGAGGAGAATTGTAAGGGAATACAAGATGATTTGAGAGTAGGTACGACAGACAGGGCTTACAGGACATTTAAAAAGTTTTTCAGGGAAGATAGGGAAAAATATAATAGTATTAAAGATGAGAATAATGATCTTCTATTAAATTAAGTTGAGGTAGCAGGTAGATGGAAAAGATAATTAGAAGATTTATATAAAGGAAACGATATGGATGAGTTAGAGAACGACCAAGAAGAGGATGTAGAAATAGGATTCTCAATATTAAGAGAGGAATTTGATACAGCTGTTAGGAATCTTAAACTAAATAAAGCGCCAGGAATAGACCATATACCCGCAGAATTAATAAAATATGTAAGTCAGAAAACTTTAGACATGTTATATGAACCAGTAGAAGTAATATATGACACAGGTGAGGTCCCAATTGATTTCGAAAAAAATTTTATTATCCCAATCCCAAAAAAGTCAGGAGCTGATGGGTGTGAGAATTTTAGAACGGTTAGTTTAACTTCCCAAGCTGCACAAATTACTAACAATAATAATTAAAAATAGAGTAGAAGCTTTGACTGAGAATTATTTAGACGAAGACGAATATGGTTTTCGTAAAGACAGAGGGACTAGAGAACTGATACTAATGATTAGGGTAATTATCGAAAAAAGGTTACAAAAAAATTTAAAAACCCATTTCGCGGTTGTAGATTTAGAAAAAGCATTTGATAGGGTTAATTGGATTGTTATGTTCAGGGTTTTGCGAAAAATAGGAATCCCTCATAGGGATAGAAAAACTATTTACAGTCTATATAAAAAACAAACCGTAGTAATTAGATTTGATCAAATATAAGAGGAAGCTAAGATTAGAAATGGTGTTAGACAGTGGTGTATACTATCTCCCTTGATTTTTAATGTTTATATTGAGGAAGCTTTAAACTTAGCTAGAGAGAGAAAAGAGATAGGTATTAGTGTACAGGGACAGTAAATAAACATGTTACGTTTTGCAGATATAGCCATTATAGCAGGGTCGAGAAAAGAGTTAAGAAAGTTTTTAAATATTTTAGATGAGATACTACAGACTAACTATAGTATGAGAATTAACTCAAGAAAGACAAAGATAATGACAAGTGAGTTAAGCCCTAGTTATAAACCAAAATTAAAAATAGGTAATACCGAGTTAGAGGAGGTAGATGAATTTTGCTATTTAGGTAGTATAATTACAAAGGACGGACGTAGCAGAAGGGATATAGTAGCTAGAATAGCTCAAGCTAGAAAAATGTTTTTAAAAAAGAAAGACTTGCTAATAGCTAATGGTATTAGTTTGGATAATACAAAAAGTTTCTTAAAGTCGTACGTATGGAGCGTTCTATTATATGGTAGTGAGACTTGGACAATTAAAGTGGTAGACTAGAAAAAGATAGAAGCTTTTGAAACTTGGTGTTATAGAAGAATGTTAAAAAATAGTTGGACAGATAGGGTAACAAATGAGGAAGTTTATAGGATAGACGAGGGACCCTGTATGTGGAAACAATTAAAGGTCAGGAGAGATGGAATGATAGGACACCAGTTAAGACATGAGGGACTATTTAGTAAGGTCTTAGATTGTAGACTACCAAATAAAAATACAGTTGGAAGGCTTAGACAAAGCTATATTAGTTAAATTATTAGAGATTTAGGTTGTGAAAGATATGTAGATCTTTTTAGACTAGCTCAGAATAGAAAAGAATTTAGAGCTGCATCAAACCGACCTTAAGTAAGTTCGGAAACAAAACAAACAAAAAATAAATAAATAAAAACCAGTTAACTAAATGTCACCATGACATAACTCGCGATTAGTTAGAGGTCTGGAATGTTGGTAGCGATTCGTTACTTAAGCCTTACCAAAACATATAACTTAACGCTTTTCCTTATTGGATGGGATAACCAGGTAATATTTCGTTTCTTATAAATGGAAATTATGTAAACATGTTGGAGTTCTTTAACAACCATCAGGTTGCTAATATCTATGTAAAGCCAGGTAGATAGGAAAAGATAGAAGAGTATAGAAAGACCTAGACCAAGCTATATTAGTCAAGTTATTAGAAATTTAGGTTGTGAAGGGTATGTAGAAATTTTTAGATTAGCACAGAATAGAAAAGGAGTTAGAGCTGCGTCAAACTGACCTTATGTAAGGTGGAAAAAAATGATGATGTTTTGTAAAAAGCTATTCATATTTTAAGTGTAAATAAGATTGTAAAAGTTAAGGACAAAGAATATACTGAAATATGAGTGGTTATGTGGAAGTTATTATTTAAACAAACTTTTTGTGTGAGGTTCTTTGTAATTGGTGTTAAATCAGCTGCTTGAATCGAAACGGCTTTTGAGAATGTGACTAGCGCTTTCAACAAACACCAAAGTTCTTCTAAACACACTCGTAATGCTTTAGATTTTGTTAAACTAAATGGGGATATTTTAGCAAAAAATTTCAAGCTGCATATTAAAAGTTTTAACAAAAACTTGTTGTAAACAGGTGCTTCCTGCAAGTACCTATTCGGGCGGTTCCTTATTTAGCTAGATAAAAATTAGCATATTGTTGTCATTGCCAGGACGTTTCTTCTGTAAACCTAGTTCAAGAGCAATATAAGAAAATGTGCACCTGTTTTGCTGGCAGTTTCAAAACTATACAAAAGGAACTGATTGATTGTATTTCTCGATTTTCAATGTTCAGGTAGGCGATTCTACAGATATCGACAAGTCCTGTGTATCAATACATTCGCTCTACGAAATACTGTCAACAAATCTAAAAGTTAGTTTATAATTATCGGGTTCAGGCCTATAATTATGATTTTGGAAGAAGATTTTATTAGGGTTTTTTAAATAGCAACTTGGTTCTCTCTATCTGAATTGCTGTGTTTATACATTCTTCATGCGCTGCGGTCGAATGCTTTTCCAAATCCTTAATTTGCTCCTACTTGTCGTCTGTAATATTTAGTTTATCTTGGAAATAAACCATCTCAATGTGCTTCTCGTTGTGTTTGCTTACGGCGTCACCTCCATTAAAAACGCTTTGACATACATTGCACGAGATACTTAAGATACTTAAGTACAAGAGATGGTTGAGTAAACATCGTTGCGGACCGATCGCAATAGTTATTAATCAAATGAGGTAAAAAGTGCATGTAAAATTTCCAATTTTAGACAGTTGTGATAACAGTTACATATGCAAAGTGATCAGCAAAATTTATAGTGCGAGATTTTTATTTCTATGTGCGTTTATATAGTTAAACTACCTATAAAATTAATATATTAATTGGAGTATTTATTCGTATTTATTCCTATACACAACGATAGATAAACACATATCAGTGCTTATCAAAACTAGTTGCCGATAGCATATTCAACAAAATTAATCAAATTAATACTATCATGTCTAACTTGGAGGAACAATTTAAAACGGCAATGATGAACTTTGAAGGCAGACTGCAATCTGCGTATGATAATGGAACAACCAGTCAACAAAATGAGGTAGTAAACATTGAATCTGACTTCAAAAACTTTAAAAAGCATATGTTGAATAGCATTACTGATATAAAGTCATTAATTGAAAATTAAGACGCAAGAATTGATAATCTACAACAATCCACACGCAGAAATTGCCTTTTTTTACACGGAATAAAAGAAAACAATGATGAAAATACTATGGAGATACTATCGGATCTATTTATGAACAGACTTGGGGTAACAGACTTCCATTATTCGTTCATAGATCGTACTCACCGACTAGGTGTACCACGGAATAATAAAATGAGAGCAGTTAAAGTGCGTTTTTGTTCTTACTGGATGCGTGACAAAAGATGGGTAAACAAGAAGAAATTGAAGGGTACTAAGATATTAATTACGGAAAGCCTAACCAAAGAAAAACTCGATCTATATAAAAAATGCCAAGAAAAATTTGGAGTTAAAAAAACTTGGACCGCCGATGGACGAATCTACTGTTCTGTAGACAACAGGAAGGTTCTTATTAAGAAAATGTCGGAATTATCTAACGTAAATACAGCTGCTCCTATGGACAAAAATGAAATCCCGGTTCGCCGAATGCAAACAACGACGACATCCAATGTCAGAGCGTGTTACGGGCCAATTCAGCAGTACAACACCAAGGGATGGATCGGAATCCGTACGCGGGCTAGCTCTAGCCGGTGAGGGGTGGGTATGATAAAAGTCGTAGGTCGGGATTGCTAAATGCCCTAAGATGACAATTATAATGGGTCGTAAACTTGGTAGTATGCCAAAAATTGGAAATGACGGCAAAATTAGGTGGGCACCACCAGTAATGTCACTGTGTTAGATATAATCGGGGTCTCGTTACTGGTCGAGCAAACGCCCCTGCACTTGTTATAATCAGAAAATATGAAAGTAAAGAAAACTCACAGTGTAGAATGTACTGATTCACCCTACTCACGCAAATTACTACAACAGAATAATGCACCTGGATTATACTCTTAACTCTATTTACACACACATGGCTGAAAAGAACACATTAATTAAGTACAGTAAGTAACATGAACAAAGGTGTATATAAGCAAAGGTAGGTACGACGTATATTGAGTACGCCACAACTACGATCAAATTAATTATGATAACTAACCAAAAGTAACAACTAGGTGGAAGTTCGCACTGGCCAGGGCTACCAAAGATATACTTGTGAGTACAATTATTTCTAAGATGGGGTAGGGCTGAATGCACCTGGGCCTCACGGCAGTACGGGTTCTTAGGTTTGACGACCAAAAGAGTGTAGACTATAGCCCGAAATATCACGCGTGTTACACCGGGTGCATGCAAACCTCCGGTAACAATGTGGACGGTAGACGTAAGTCTAATTGAACTATCTAGGCGCTACAACTGGTACAGTCTTACGTTACAAAACAAGTTGTACAGTTTGGAAAAGTATCGCAGCTTTAAAATTTTACGGACTAATAGATATACAATGCGCACACAAGCGGCTTTCTGTTTTACACTGTTGACTACAGTGAAAGTAGGGTAAATACGGGGCGAAACACACTATCTACTTTTAGCTTCACTGACGGTAGATGCAAAAGAACATTCTATAGTTCAGGGTAAAATATCCCAATACCAGCGTGCGAACTAGTTTGGTCACTTAGTAACTACTACAGCGCAACGCTTACCTTGAAGGGTTTGTGGGGTGAATCAGGTCATTATAGACACAGCGAGGAGAGTGGGTGTCGGTATAATGCAACAGCCCAACTAACTTTATTATAGGTGTGTGTTAATTCATCAGGTTCCCGACTAAATCGGTTGATTACAGCGTACGGCAAATGTAATCTGAGGTCACTTTTCTTTCATCCAAATAAACTCCCTCTATGAATTGGCATCTTATAGGTATAATAATGACGGTATATAACATCGGATGTTAGAGTGGACCTACAAAAGATTAATTAAAACACACCCCAAACGTAAAACGCGACTCGACACTTTTTAATAAATTTGACAATCCTCTCCTGTCACTTTCTAGCCTTCTTCGCATTTTTGAACAAGTGTACAGTTTACTTGACTGTCCTTTATCACAAATTGGCACGTGTAATATGCTCGCTAAAGTAAACTATACAATACTAAATGTTGAATTAAACCGAACGTTACAAGCGTATAATACCAGGAGCCGACTAAACAGCACCAGCGGTATATCATAAACTGACAGGTAGTACACTCATTATTTTTGAATATCTATTACTTATGCACCATTATCAAAACAAATACAATGCAATTACTATTGAGAACGGTTTACAGCTTCATAATATTTTCTGCAACAATCATCTTGAATTTTTTTGTTGTTTTAATTTTTAAGTTTGTAATTATTTTATATTATAACCTTTTATTGACACATAATTGCAATTAAGTTTATTAATCTTGCTTAAATATAGTTATAGATACAATCACATACATATACACATATATACATACACACCCATTCAAAACTCAACACTTACACATATCTACTTAACAGGAATTGATAAACGGTATATACATACACATTTCCCTTTGAGAAAACTACAGCTCAGCTGTATGAAATTATGAAAAATATTGAAATATTTTATCAAAATGTGCGTGGTCTAAGAACAAAAACCGACGAATTTCTGCATAATGTCTTGAATAATAGCTTTGGTATAATCTGTGTCAGCGAAAGCTGGTTGCATGCAGGAATTTTTAATGCCGAAATCATGGATGATAGATACAACGTATATAGAACTGATAGGAAAGAAAATATCGATAAGAAATGGGGAGGTGGCGTGCTAGTAGGAGTAAAGAAAAAGATTCAGTCTTCACAAATACATACCAAATCATCTCTAGACCTAGTGCTTGTAAAAACTAGATTAAATAATGTACTATATTATGTCTGTGTTGTCTATATTCCGCCAAACAGTAAACCAGAAATCTACTTGGAATTTTTTAAGGAAATTAGTAAGATTCATATATCACAGGATACAAATTTAATTATAATTGGGGATTTTAATTTATCAAGAGTAGATGGCAAAGACTTTAACTTCAACGAGGGAAGTCATTTATACAAAAGCTTTAATGATTTTTAAACTTTTGCAATTTAATATCTTTAAATAATGTAACCAATCACTCGAGTAGAACTCTTGACCTCGTACTATCAAACAGTAATGCTCTAAGTGTGACGCCCTCGGACGATTTCTTAGTACAAATAGATAATTACCATCCACCTTTGCTAGTAACTCTTGAAATAAAGAAAAATGTGTCTATGGAAAAGCAAGCAGAAAGAACAATTTTACATTATAATTATAAGAAAGCTGATTTTTACAAAATGGCTATCATGCTTCGAGATACAAACTTTCAATATTTATCAACAATCACTGATGTAAATGAAGAGGCTGATTCATTTTATGAAACACTCCAAACAATTATACATTCATGCGTACCAAAAACAAAGTATAATAAGCACAAATATCCCGTATGGTTCACGGCGGAAATAATAAAAAACATTAAATTGAAAAAACTGTACCATAAGCATAAATCTAAATCACAATATCACATAGATAAGTATAAAGAACTACGGGCTAATCTAAAGCGTGTTACAAATATTGCGTATAGGAATTATATTCAGAGTACAGAGCAGAGTATAGAGTCTAACCCGAGCGTATTTTGGTCCTACGTAACTAACAAAAAGCAAAATTCTTATGAAACAAGGCAATTCACTTATAATGATACTAAACTGAATACGCCAGAAAAAATTGTCGATGCATTTGCTAAGTATTTCACATCGGTATACGGCAAGAAATCAAATTATACACAAGTTGATCCAAATTTTGAACATGACGTGTCTAATAACATATTTAAAATTGACATTATAAATGAAGAAGACATTATTAGACCCATTAAACACTTAAAAGCGAAAAAATCTGCAGGACCAGATGGAATACCTCCTTATATATTTAGGAGTTGCGCTGATTCGCTCGCGAAGCTTTTATATATATTATTCAATTTGTCCATTAAAACAGGTGTATTTCCTAACAAGTGGAAACTTTCACAAATGACGCCCATACATAAAACAGGCTCATTACACGATATAAATAACTACAGACCCATATCCATCTATTCATCACCGGTTAAAATATTTGAACACATTCTATTTACAAAAATTTATAACTGCATTAAACAACAACTTAACGATAATCAACACGGATTCATACCACACAAGTCTATCCAAACAAATTTAACAATCTTCGTGGATTATGTTAGTAAAATATTAGATAAACGAGGACAAGTTGATGTAATATATACGGACTTCGCGAAAGCTTTTGACAGAGTACATCATGATGTTTTGATACAAAAATTAGCACTTTTTGGACTTTCCAAAAGAATGTTAAACTTCTTCACTTCATATTTGTTCCATAGAAAATCATTTGTAATATATAAGCAAGTCGCATCTCAACAATTTACAACAATATCAAGAATCCCGCAAGGGAGCAATTTAGGCCCATTATTGTTCATAATTTTCATCAATGACTTGCCTGAAACTATGAAACATAGTAAAACCCTTCTTTATGCGGACGATCTTAAGATTTTTAAAGAAATAAAGTATACACCTGATTGTCATCAATTACAAACAGATATAAATAACCTAGTGATTTGGTGCAAGAAAAATAAACTACACTTAAACACTAACAAATGTTTTAAAATGATGTATACTTGAAAGAAGACAAAAATTAACCACGATTATTATGTAGAAAGTGAAATTTTACAAGAAACTACAAATATTAAGGACCTTTGCGTCACATTTACCAATAACTTAAGCTTTAACCGTCATATTGAAACAGTGTGCGCGTCTGCATTAAGAATGACAGGATTTATAATACGAAATACGTATCCATTTAAGGGCATTGAAGCACCAAAGTTGCTTTTTAAGGCATTGGTAAGAACAAAACTAGAGTTTGCCATCACGGTTTGGGATCCAGGAACATTTCTGCATTCACACGCTCTTGAAACTGTTCAAAATAAATTCATAAAATATTTATTTTATAAGCGTTACGGACAATTTATTGGTTTTAATTCATATGAACCGGCAAGAATACTGCTAAATATAGAGAAAATTTCCTGTCGCCGAGCGGCGATGGCACTATGTTTCTTATATAAGATAATAAATGGCCTCATTAACTCACCTTATATACTAAGTAAAATATGCTTTTACGCTTCTATTCATACGGGAATAAGGCTTAAACCACTACTCTATATTTCTAAGTTTCAAACTGATATCAGGCGAAATTCCACTATAATAAAAATCATGACCACATACAATTAATATGCATCCAAAACAGACCTGCCACTGTTTAGTGCATGATTTAACCAGTTTAGGGGAATAATATCGGAAATTACAAATATGCAGTAGTATACAAAAATTCTCCATATCACACACACACACACACACACATACACACACACACACCTACACACACACACACACACACACACACACACACCTACACACACCCTCCTACACCCACAGTCACAGACACATACAAACCCAAACTCATCAACATTATTCTAGTTAATTATTATATTATTTGTTTTTCTAATTATGCAATACTGATAATCTAGAGAAATATGTAATTAGGATCGAAGATCCTGTATATTTTGTATTGGTAAATAAATAAATAACTAAATAAATAAATATTGGACAACAATTTCTTTGTAACATTATAATTAAAAATGTCGTTCTTGGAACGGTTCAGGGTGTCTCAATGTTATTGAAGTTAAAACAGCTGACAAATTATTTAACGTTGTATCAGGTTGCCTAGAAAAATACAACTATAAATCTAAGCTTATTGGTCAGTGCTCTATTCGAACAGCGTGACGTCTTTGTGATTAAATGTTCTCCAATCGAAAATGAAAGGAGTGGCACAAGAGACAATTTTTATGGTATCGCTTAAATTTAGTACGACAACCAAGTTGAAGAAGTACTTCAATTTATCGCTTTTTTTCAACTGTCAATAGTTTACTCTCTTTTTCCGCCATTCTGCTAAAGGTGGGTATGTGGTTGATACGGTAACCAGTACTCTATTTCCACAAACTGCAATTTTTTATTTTCAAACTGATTGTACAAGTATTTTTAATAACTCGTAGTTGCAATGGAATTTGATAAAAGCTCTCCCAACGATTTATTTTTAGTTAATCGCTAACCTAATATCGCAGCACTACAACTACCTACCCGAGCACTAGTTACTAATTTATATATTTACTACAGTAATTTATATACACAAAATAATTTATATCGAGAGCTATTTATATTACATCTTTTAAAGTTTTGAACTAGAACATTTTGTAATCAAAGCTTCAATCAGAACTGATCTCAAATATCCACAACGTCACTCTATATGCATATTCAAATCCTTTAGACAATTTTATAATGTACCAAAAATTGTGCAAATAACATTTTGAATGTACCTACTGTAATCTAAATAACTCTTAAATGCAAAATTATTATACCTGTCAATCAAAACCACCTGAAAGGTGAGGTGCCGCCGGGACCTATTAACCATTTTGTGTATACACACGCTTCGCGAACATTTCAATGTAATTATTCTGATAAGAGGCAGACCAAATGGCGCTACAATACAGTAATTGGAAGCCAAATACCTGTTTTAGTTAAAACACGATGGATATCAAACTCCAAAATTCTGAAAGTAATTAACAATGAGTCGGATAGCTTAAAATAAATGTTTACCGATATTATATAATTCGATTTCTGATCAAAATTCTATTAGACAGATTGATGGTGTTCCAACCAAATTTAATGATTTAGAATTTGCATTTTTCTTAGCTGCTTTAGCCGGTCTTTTTAGTCTGACTAATGTACTTTTTGATGTGTTGCGGAAAAAGTTATTAAACGTTTGTTTTTGCATTACAAATATTAAAAATTCACAAATTTTAAACAAGGAAAAAATGAGGTATATTTCAAAAACTTTTTTGATCTATCCATTTCAAAAACTGCATTTCCGACACAATATCACGACAGACAAGGAAAGAGGACCAAACTTCAAATAAAGCTTTAAAAAATATTGCAAGTAGGATGTGGGAATCAGAACAGTTTTTGCTCTTTCATCTTAACTCATCAGGATCTAATAGTTTTCTTCAACTAGCCATTTTTTAGTATCCGGCATGGTCTTACTGGACCTCAACATCCTTTTGCTGGACCATTATGACGTCACAAAATAGCCGCCAATCACCAATCACTAACGTCAGAACTATTACTTTAACACATTTTGTTATCCGCCATTTTTTCGTAACCATCAGAAAAAGGTTGACTGAAGCACGAATCGAACGAGGTACCTAAAACCTGTTATTTTATGTAAATACATAGGAACATCCGTTATACTCACTCAGCTATAGAGCTAACTTGGTTATAGTGATATTGATGACGAATAGTAATAATTGTTATGAATTTATTATTGGTTTGTATTATAACTACACTTACACTGCTAAATTTAAATATTTCTAACTGGTATTTAAAAATCTAGCATTAAAATAATTTGCAATTGGTTTATAATTAATGCATTGTAAATAGTAATCTAATAATTACCACATCCAACTATGTGCATATTCTGTATTAACTCTTACTACATCTTCGTGATTATTTACGTATAGATTAGAGCAAACTTTATTATGTTTAATACCTATTAATAACAGTGTCTAGGAAAACAAATGCAAATTCTTTGCAATATCAACACAATCTTCAGTAACCAAAAAGCATGACAAGGTCCAGTAGAATTTCCAAAGCAACCCAAAGTTGTTAGAATTTTAAACATCTGACCACCCTTTGCAGAGCTACAACCCTTTTAACACTTGATCCTCTCGATAAGAGTTTTCTTCAACTTTGCATGCTTAACGTTCAGAACAAAACTTTTCTACGAACAACCAATTTCTCTTACCTTCCAGTGGTGTAGCATATCAAATTAGCCTAGAATTTTCCCAGCTACTGAATCCTTCAAAAATTTTAATCGGACCATCACCCTAGCCGCTACCTCCATCTTTAAATTTTTTCCACAATACAATATAAAAACAACTATCGTAACCCTATACCTTTATGTCCCCATGCATAGGTTGATGTGTTACCAGGGATAACGTAACGATTGTCATCTTTGCCCGAAAGACTAATTTTATTAATTAATTGAGTATACAAAGCGTGTTTCCTACTCTGGATGCAAACCATCGTATGCATAAGGGTAGTAGAATCATTGTGTACAACGTCCTTAAAACTATCTACGCTAATGTTTTTCACAATATTACGCGATACACCCTTGATCTTTTTAATCGTTCCTTTTCACTGATAATGCAATATGATTTGGCTCTAGAACTGACAAACTCTAAAACCAAATCACAACAAAATTCGTCTTGAATTTTCCCTCGACTTTTTTGTCCACAAGCGGAATATTGTATTTATTGTTTAAGGAGTAGTCACTGGTATCAAACTGTTCAATGTTCGCAGTAATGTCACTTTACTAGTCTTCTGTTTCCACATTGTAAACTAGGGAGTCGGTATCAATATAGAAGAGTTGGATTTGGTCACCATATAAAGATTTTATTGTGCCATAATGAAATTCATTCGTTAAAATTTTATATAAGCTTAAAATCGAAAAACATGCGTATATAGGCTTACGATAGGTCACTTTAACTCAATTCATTTGTACGATAACTAAATCCTCCCCGAGTATAGTACAACTATAGAAATTAGGCCGGGCAATTAGTTTCCTCGCGCACAACCAGTTACCAGAAGCATCTCACCGGGTTACAATCTTTACGTCTACGCGTTTGTCCACATTCTCTATGGTTTTCCTGAACACCGTCCTGTTTATTAATTTATAAAAGTCCTTTTCAAATATAATTTTAGCCGCCCTACTCAACCCGGTGTTGAGATCAATATATGCTTTTAATTATGGGGATTGAGTTAATTCTCGAACACGGTGGATAGCTTTTGGTTTTAGGCCATAGCGCAAACACTTGTAAATTACGGTAATGAATTGTATATTTCTTCTTATCCAGACGAGTTGCTAACAGTTTTGGGATTTTTGATTTAGGCGATGGAGGTACCATATTTTCAGAGCAGAAGTGTAGATCGTTGTGGGTTTCGTGCAGAGATACAGCTTATTCTAAATCTACTTCTAAGATGTAACCGCTGTCACTGGTTTCAAACACATTCAAAATACTTTCTTTGAGATCAAATTTCTCGTTATCCATTCATTTAAAATCACTCATTGGCATGTGTTGCCTCATTACCGACCATACGAATTATTAACATTCAAATAAGTAAGGCACTTGAGGCGTTTATTGACGTCATAGTCTCCCATGTATTTATTATTTGCTCGGGCATATCTCTTACTAAATTGTGTTAATCCATCTCTGATTCCTGATTTAATGAAGTTGTGCATATCAATATCCCTCAATAACTTCAGCTTTACACCAGTATGCTTCAGCATAGTATTCCAGCTCGAGCTTGGAGCTGTCAGGTATTGGCAGAAATCCAAGAGAACATCAGTGTTAAGTTATAAATCAGTAGAATCTCCAAGAGTTTGGATGTTGAAACCCTTCCACGCCTTTTGTGCGCGACCGTATTCTGTGAATGTAATATCTTTTGATGTTAAATCATTAAAGGTCACTTTTGGTGGTAAAGGCGTCTCTTTCAACACGACGGCGTTGGTGATATAATTTGTAGCAAAAATAAATTTCGCTCATTGTAAGTCCCTATAGTTTGCGTGGATGATGCACTCTGAGTTTGTATTTTGTTTTAAAGAGTTAATTCGTTGTAATATTGTTTAATTATTTATATTAAGGTCCTGTTGCATCTACACACGGTTGTTCCATTCGTATTATTACACTAATGTATTTATTCTTATTTGATAATTGTAGGTTGGTTGGAGAACTTTCAAGTTTAATAATTTTGTCGATTAGCATTATTTATTTAATATATGAACTAGTCATTTGGCTCACGCGCAGGTAACGCGCTTGATAACGATAGATTCGTTAAAGTACAGTACTTCCTCGCTATTTTCATAAGGGTCAACATATCCACCGATAATAAATCGATAGCATGGAAGCAGAGGTTTGGTTATTTTGTAGTAGAACACTAACCTGGTCCACATCGTGTTTGTTAGAAACGAAACTTTTCAATGATATGCTAGTTTTTCATTATTTGATATAAAATTAATTCTTTATTATTAGTGCAACTTCGATAACTTCTTTGATGAAAATTTCGATGAATCGTTTGAGTTTAACAAAATAAAATTTCGCATTCATGTATAAAGAATATTATTCAGAACAAGCTGTAGGTTGCAATATTCGCGCTATGCGGGAAGATTGTTGACACTTACTTATCTTGGTTGCTTTGACCTTGTAAAGCAGATGGTTGCTGTTAGTTGAATGACTTTTCTATGTTATAAGAAAAACTCGTTTTGACCTAGGGTAACTACTTAAAATGAAAATTTTGCATTTTGCTGTAGCTGGGGTAAGTCTCAGTCATTGCTTTGAATTTTGTGCCAAGATTATTTGTTGTGTTTGCTAAATTGCAAATCATTGAGGTTTCATAAATGACATTTTGTAAAATTTCGAGCAGTAAAGCGTTTATAATACGCTTAACGTAGTTAACCAACTTGTAATTTTTTGTTATTAAAATTATTTCTTTATCGAAACATTTGTAAAAATTCTAACGCTGGCCTAGTTTTTCTAGTGTCACATCAGTTTGTTTGTCACGTTAGATAATTTTTTTGTTTCAATAAGATCTAGCTTTATTAGTGCTATAAAATTAGGCGAAATCTGTGGAACAATTGTATAACATTTAGTTGAATATACTTTGAATTTTCATTTTAAAAACATACATATTTTTTGGAAACATGTAATCTTTCAGCAGATCTGAGAAGGAGAACAAAATTGTAAAGTTTATTCTTTTATGTAATAAGTTATCCATCAGTATTACTTGACTGAATTTAATTATTGAATAACTATCAAAAATATTGAAGTATTGAATTTAATTTCTTGTATATTATTGTAAACATGTTAAACCGACGAAACTAAATTTTGGTTAATACATGAAACCTAAGTTACAATATGAGTTATTTTCTTGGTTTCACAAGAAAAGTATGAAATTGTGGTCTGAAACTTAAGACAATATCGCCCAGATGTTGGCAAAATACTAAAAGTTTAATATTAAGATAACAATAAAATTAAAAGTGGAGTTTGAAGAAGTTATTGGTATTTCACAGAAATTATTTTGTACATCTTTGTGTTTAAGTGGAGAACCACAAACGGTGGTCTTGCTTTAGGTTAATAATAAATTCTTTTACAGGTTTGAAATAGAAAGGACTAATGAGGCAGTTACTATTTATTATTGTGATTAAGCTTTTTGAAACATACGGGTTTCTGCGTTTTTCTGGTACTTTTGGTGTGCGAAATTTAAACGTCGTGGCGCCCTTAAGTTTTGTCTTTTTTATTAGCGCTGAAACAAAATCTGCGCTCGACGCCCTCTCATGCAAGAACGCTGTTGTACCTTACAGAGGGAGTCTTCTTTTTACTATTAGCCGTTTGTCAACCAAATTTGCCCTTGGCTACTTTCACATTCAGAAAACCCCGGGGTACTTTAGGGACGCTACGTGTTAGACTGTCGCTTCAGGCAAGGACATATTAGAATTTAGTTTGATCTTCCCTGATGCACTTTTGGTTACATTGGCGACCAGCTGTAACAAACATATAGTACAAATTGTATAGAAAATGCCAATCCGCGTCATCAACCCAAATTCTCGGACTTCGGGGTAGTATTTGCGGGTCTCCACAAACTGGGAAAGATCATGGTTTTGACCTAATTTTTTCAACGATGAGGTCATAAATATTAAAGAATCTATAAACCTAAGTTGCTTAACTGCACTGGCAAGTTTTCTATCTTCATAAGGATCATCATGTTCTTTCTGTTCTTCACCATGCAATCTTACATTTTTTCTAGAAGATATGAACCGCTATTTGTTATTTAGAATTACTTTAACTTGTTCTTTGTCATATCCGAACTCCTTCACAATAAAATGGAAGTCATATCCACTGAGATTGTGAAACACTACCGAATTAAATTGGGGTGTTTTGTAGTTGATGTTGCATTGGAGATGTGCTGCGAAGCGAAAGCGTCCATTAAGGTGGTCATGATTTCTTACCTGATTTCCAAAGACTAAATTCCACCTGTTAAAACAATAATTTAGCGAGAGGTGATAGAGGTCTCATTGGTACATTTGTTGTTAATATTTTCAATGTACGGACTTCCTCCTTCAGCTTCTGCATTAAAACTTTTGCATTATCCAACGGAGCACAGCCCCATTCAGCATCCGCCAAAAGAACGCTACTCTCCCCGTCACACTGCACCGCCGTCCCAGACGATTACTCTCGAATTCGCACAAACAAAAATGACCGCTGAAACGGAGTCTTCCGGCAGGGCGAAGTTCCAATACTGTGGGGGCCTCGAGCTAAAGTTATATATGATTACGTTATGACACGTCTGAGTTTCACATTAATAGATGCATGTTTATTTCTAATTCTTTTACACTAACTTAAACTTCCATTCTCAACTATTCAATTATTCCTATGGGCACAACCTCATTCAGCACCCGCCGTATAAACACTACTCGCCCTGTCACACCACTCCGACGACGACTACTCTCGAATCCACACGAACAAAAATGACCGTTAAAACGAAGGCTCCCGGTGGGGCGAAGACCCAGCGCTGCTGGAGCCCCGAGCTAAAGTTATATTTAATTACGTCATGAATCATCTGATTTTTTCAATGCGTTTATTTAAAATTTACGAGGCGAAGTCCTAGCGGAGCCCCATTCCGTATTTATACATTTATCTTTGAAACAAATAACCTCCCAACAAAGCCCTGATACCGAAGCTCCAGCGATGTGTCCCCCAGAACTTGCTCACAACAAGGCAAATCCTACAACATCAGTCTGTTTTGGAACCCGGCTTGTTTATCTACTAATATATACATATATATATATATATATATATATATATATATATATATATAATCCTTTTTTGGATTAACGACCTCCTTTTTGTTGTTGGTAAATTCGTGCCCCACATTTTGGGTGTCATAAATTCTCTGAAGTCTACCAAGTACCTTCCTGGTCGCCCAGACCTTATCCCCTTCAGTGAAGTTCGTCACGGCTGCTTTGCTACTTATACCTAAAAATATTACCCTATTTTCTACCAAAGAAAACTCGACTACCAAACATTCGCCCCAATTTATTTCAACAGAAAATTCTGTATAACAAAAAAATCTTTATCTAATAATTATTTCGCACATAGATTAAATTACATTCATCCTCGTTTTACAATAATTCATTTTCAATTCAATATTTGCGCTACAACTTTACTCATCAATAAATTCAGTAAAGTAACTGGGCTTAACCATACCCTTACTTTAACCTCAGGTCTAATATGAGCTCATAGTAAAAACCCTTTTTGTACACATGTGTTAATTTTTGCACTGAAATTACCAATAGAGCCTTTCACTTTGTACATAAATAGATACTGTAAAATTATTTTATAAATATAAATCCTCACATCAAAATATGGTCAAAGTACTCTATAACAGTTCAAAAATAAACTCTTTTGTCCTTAATACTTATAAAACTATGCCAATATGGTACCAAAATGTCATAGCGCACCAAATGCACACAACAGAATAAAGTTTTACAAAAAGTGTTACCTGGTAAGCACCACCTCACAAGGATCTACAACTAAACCATCGATGATGTTGTCCATGACTGCACGTTTAGGAACCAACCTCCAAGTTGACTTATACCCTCCTTGACGGCAATTTGCTATCCAATTCTTTCGTCCACTAATTACGGTATTTACAAACCTTAGATTTCATCCACGGATCCAACTAGCCTCAGTCCATCACCACATCGATCTATTTAACACCCACGACTCCACAAACGTGCTTATCTTGCACCAACAACCAAAATAGCAAGCAATGTCTACTTACAGTTCTGAAGTAAGTTTCGAATACTCAAATGTACTGTATAAAATTGTTGAACTGCTTATACAACAATACACCAACTTGTGCATGTTTTAATTAACTTGAATTAATTGATTAAAATCGCTAGTTACGTAATTGGCTTACTAATATTACTCGAAGCTTGGATGAGAAGTAAAAGAGAGCCTCTCACTGCCTATCAGTGTTTATATAGACATCCTGCCCTCTGTCTAGTTGTAATTATTAAAACACACCACTACAAATAACTTTCAACCGTCGGTAATTCTAAAAACTCCTCCGATAACGTTCACTATTTCCACTTAAAATTTGCAGCTGTGCACCAACCATCTCCAAATCTAAGAAATTTTGGAAACATATAAACGATTTACTACGAAAATATACAACGGATATTAAATTCGCGGAACCCTCGTTTTAACTAACCCAACTACTACACTCTAAAGTACTCCTTCAAAATACGCATATTCAGGTTGTCTTAGTCTAACTCACATACGAAAATTTTCTATTTCTTTCTTTGTAGCCTGTCTATATTTTCTATGCCTACTACCTGTTCGACGTATCCTTGTCTAACCTGTATTCATTATCTCTTTTTATTTTTACTCCCTGTTTATAATCACGATTACTCTAACTAGCATTTTCCCTCTCTCAACTATCGTCTATCCCCTTTCTATATATGAGATCCAATAATCTTTCTCCGTTCCTCCTATGCAATCTTGTCTATAACCTTGATATCTATTCCCTACTCAACACATTTTAAACGATGTCTATACACCCATGATTCCTCTCACTTGTATCTATAAACTTTAATCTTTCCTTGTCCCACAGTTTCTTACAAAGTCAAACAAACCATTAACATATGTTAATTTATCCCACTCGAATGCATGCTAGAAATAATATGTCTTTATCTTATATCGATCCCTGCCTGTTCCACCCGCCACTACCTTCACAGAAAATAAATGTCATTTGAGCACTTCCTCAGTCTGCCTACCGAGAAATTTAGCAACGATTATTTTGTTTACAGCACTATTCAGAAAACTTTCAAAACCACCGAACTATCGAAAAAACCTTGAAATAAACTACTACTAAGAACTTGTTTTTAACAATATTCATTTCGCTCCTGCTATAACTTTGAAATTTATACAAATGTTAAAACTTCGTAATAAAATATAATAAAGATGCATGCAAAGAATATTTACACTTAGAATATTCGTTAGTGGTTCACCCTCCTTGATAACGGTCTTAAATTATTGATTTCTGCCCTACAGAAAATTGAAAGCTTTTCGGACTCTATACCTATACTCTAATCTAAATAAGATGCATGTGTTTACACTACACGTTAAGGATCTACATTTCTTACACCTACTATTTGTAATTGGTATTTACACTTATTCTAAAATGAAGCAAAGTTAACTCAAAAATCTATTTTAAAAATACAACTTCCAAAACTATACTTATAGAAAACGTTTTAAATTTTAAGTGAATTGTATATACATGCGGTACCCTTCCATAAATAATTAGCCGACTTGTCTACTCTATTTCATTCTATAAATACACAGAAATATATAAAAGCATATGTCAAACATTTCCAAATGTGTTTTTAGATTTACGACGGGATAGCAAAACTACTTCGATTCACTCCATATTCTAGTTTTCAGCTTGACTAACGATTCAAGTGATCCTTGGAGTTTACCCTAAGTAATAAAATAATTACAGCAGTTTTTGAATTATGTCGGTTTCCACAGGTTGAGCAAATTTGTAATGCAAATATATGTCAAACAGGAGTAGCCGTTTATTAAATATTTCAAATGGGTCTATGTCGCCCCTAAAGCGTTAACTCGGCAACTATCCAGGTTATCAAACCGCTTCCTATTTGAAAATCTATTTTTGCTTATGTGATAGTACGAGGAAAATTACATCACGAGTATCCTTAATTTAAAAGAATTGAGCAGCAGCTGCGTTGCCAACTTATAATTTTGCTTAGGCAAATTCGCACGAAAAGGTCTACGTGCGTTTGCTACACATAGAAGCAACTGTAGATAATTCGGTGATTTGCTTTGTTTTTAAATAACCAAGATGTTGACCTATAGCAGTTATTAAGTATAAATCGTAGAATCAACAAAACGATCATAAATGTGCACTTAACATTTAATTAGCATTTCCAGAGGATAATTTTAGGAGCGTTTCAAAGTGCCTAAATCCTCTAATTGCAAAACTTTCAGGGATGGAGAGAATTTCCTTCAAAGTGGATTAGTTCGGTCAAGTTTATCCTCGTGAATTACAACGCCACAGGCTTACTTAATTGTGTCATAAGTCGTCGAGTGCTTTATATAAAGAGGTAAACTAACCAGTCAGAGGTCTATCTGAGTATACGCTAATTCCTTTAATATCAATTAAAATGCGCAGTGTTTGTTGATTAAAATTTTGATTACAAAAGTTTGTTTTTATTACAGTTGATGTGTTTTGTCAAACTTGTTAATTAAGATTTCGAATGCTGTATTTTATTTTTTCCGAAATAATTATATCATCTACTTGAACGCTTTAATGAAGGCATTCACTGCCCATCCTTCTGACAAAAAATTGTTAAATACCGCACGTTTGAGTGTATTGACATTTGTAGTCTTATAACTAATTCATATTTTAATGCAGGTTAAAACAATGTGTATGTCTTTCTTGTACTTTGAATCACAAAGAAGTTTTCAATGCGTAAGATATTGCAATTATATCGCCAGGAAACTATAACGCAGTCGCCCTAGTTTAAATAGATACTGAATTCGAAAGAAAAAATTAATTTTAAGTAGCAAAATAAATGATGATGTACCCCACATATCATGTTTTAGGCAATAAACTTAAACCACAAAACCATAGATTTTTTGTACAAATCGTAGTTGAACGTAATTCAGGTTAATAACTTAGTTCAAAATCGCAAAGAAGGAAAACGGTTTTGAATATTATGCATTGCGAATTCGATTAAAAGATGCCAACTTGGATCATTACTGTATTTGGTTTGTAAAAACAGAACAATGGAAATAGTTATTTTTTAACTTTACAAGCTTTTGGAATAATTAATGAGTAAAATGAAAAGTTACAGAACATAGCAACCCCGGACAAAATAAAGATAATATCGTTGCAATGTAGTTTAATCACCTAGATACAGCAGATCACTTGGTGAAATGTACAGTTATCAGGTTACAAATGATCAAACTCAACCTAATAATCAAATACAATACAATGTTAAAGTCCCTGTACGTTTATTGTGGTTTTTTATTATTATGACAACAATCCTAGGTCATAGATCGAAGCGTAAATAAAGACAATTTTAAGAACTATGAGTGGTTTAATTTACAAAGAGAACTAAGAAAAATACAATGCTAAAGGTAACGGTGTACCGATTCGTAGTATTATTGAGTACATCCGATAACATATATCGCGTAAAAAACCATATATAACCGCGAATTTTTCACGTGATACAAATAAGTTTGTTATGAAGATCCGTGGTACAATAGAACACCGATCGAAGGCGTGAAAAATATAAGGAAATTGCAAGAGCTAGACCCCGACGAAACAAGAAAATTAAGTATTCGCGAGCAGGGGACGAGAACACGTGTGGGTGACTGTTGAGAGGATAGTCGCAAGTTAAACGTGTTGATATCCGCGGATTTTGGACAAACCTTGACAACACATATAGAATTTGAGGCAAACTGGTTCCAAACCAACAGAAGTTGGAAATATTATACCCTACGCAACGTGAACTCATTCCTGGTTCTCTGGCGTACTTTGTTTATACAAAGATTCAATTATAAGTTTAGTAGCTAGTTATAGGTTCCTTCTATTGTTTTGTTCGCGGCATTTATGCATGATATTTGTTAAATTAAATATTGATAAATTGTAAAACGTCCACTATTAGTATTAATTTTATTAGATGTACAGAACCAGGACATTGTAATTAAATTTAAAAGTTTAGGGACGTGCTTTAAATTACTCTAACTGGATCGCGAACGTTATGACAAATCAGAAGTAAATTGATTTATGTAATGATAAAATTCTTTGTGTGTGTGTGAACCTATTTACAGGAATATTTTTATGATGCTGTCTATCAGGAACATATACCTCTGTGTCTGATTATAAATTTGGGTCAAATGAAAAGGAATAGGTCCAATTGATAAATGGTTTATCTTGTTTTAGAAATTATGTATGAAATACGACATAAGGTAAATGTCTGTCCCTATTAGTCTGACAAATGAGGGCCCATTGGGGCACTTTTTTCATTACATTTTGACACATTTCACCAGGTATTTTATAAATTTCATCATGAATATTTTTTGAGCTGCTTTAGTGTTTCAACTGTGTTTGTGCAAACCTTGTTTTCAAGATATCCCCAAAAAAAAGCCGGAGTGGTCAAATCGGATGGCCGTGGATGCAAACAGCATCATCATTCCATGTAATAATTTGTTGTGGAAAGTGGTTTCGCAATAGTTTCCTTGTAATTCTGACTGTATGCGATGTGGCACCGTCTTGCTGGAAGACACGCTAATCACACCCAAAGTATGCACTTCTGGCTTCAAAATGTTTTCAATCATGTCACGATATGGTTCTCAAATGACAGTTACCGTTAAGCCGTTTTCATTTTTAAAAGAGTAAGAATAAATAATTCCTTCTGACCAAACTGCACACCAGACTGTTACTCTTTACGCATGTAAAGCTGACTCATAAATAATTTGTTCGTGATCGATTGCTCAGAACCGACTATTCTGTTTATTCACATATCCATTCAAATGAAAACACGCCTCGTCACTCATGAGTTCTTCATGAAAATTAGGGTTGTCGTGGTCAAACTGCCCCATCTTATTAAATATAATACGTTAGTATGTATCAACTTTCCTTGTGCAATCAACTATCTAATATATTTATATATTTAATGCTTGTCTTATAGCCGTAGTTTTGAGCGTTGCTTCTTGTCTCTAACTGGCATGTCACAAACTTAACAACGTGACATATGACTGACAAAAATTCCAAACATAATTGAATGTTAGATTGATGTATGGTTGTGTACATGATTTAGATTTGTAAATTTCTTAATTGTCGCCATCGGTCTCGGTGGCGTAATTGGAAAACGCATGGTCCGCGAAAGACTAAGATACAGGTTTAAGTCCTATCTGGGACCTTATATTTTTCATCTTTCAATTAATAGCTCGGTTTGAAATGATCATTTGGGCTTTGCATAAAAGTCTAATTATTATTTCATCTTATTAAATATAATACGTTAGTATTTACTAGCTTACCTTGTGTAATTAACTACCTTATATATATATACATTAATAATTAATGGACTGGTCAGTCTTATAGTATAATATACATGTACATATTATCGTGTGAAGTAGTCCAAATCAAACAACAGAAACTGATTGGAAATTTAATCAACACCTAACGTTTCGGTACATTCCTTTTGTACCTTTTTCAAAGGCTAAAATGGAAACAGAAAATTCGAAATTAGCAAAAAATACATAACCTGTCGCTAACTACTTACATTGACAAAATTATATTAAGGAGATTGAAAACAAATTACTGCACGATTCACATTATAACTGTGGGTCAAAAATATTAAAAATTAAAAATTGCCTGAAGGGCAACGTCATGCCACGATGGCGGTTAAAAAGTAAAGACAAAGTTGATAATGACAAATTCTATAAGAGTGACAAAACACGTTCCAAAAATGGCAATGATTACATAACCTAAAGGAAGATACCTATCGTTGTTTAAAAATGTCCTTACTATATAAAGCAGAGTAAACGTTATGCACCCTATCAATATCAATCTTATTATTGATAGGATTAATTTCACTATTAATATAAAAAGACTCGATGAAAAGCCTCGTCTTGTAATTAGTTTCGTTCTCCAAAATGGCGGTGAAATCGAAAAGTGGTGTATGACTGGTTGCAGCAACGTGAGCGGACAATGCACATTTAGTGGAGTTACAATCACCCCTGTGCTGGGTTAAACGACTCTTCGGCCACTGGCTAGTCTGACCAATATATATATATATATATATATATATATATATATATATATATGTATATATTATCGTGTACTTTACTTTGTATTGACTCAAGCCCCTCACTTTAGGAGTCATTAACGTTGTGTAGGTTAGCTTGGAAAATAGCCCCACGCTTGGGTCGACGATATATTGTGTAATTTACCCCGTCTGCTCCGCTCCTACCTAACAATTTGCTTATGGAAGCTTACCTGGACTGTGGAATCTTAAGACTCCACCTAACTGCTACTATGCTGTAATCTAAAAGAAAATACTTCTCGACAATCATACCCAAAATTACTCGATTAACAAAATACAGCACACTCTACTTACACGAAATAAAATTTACATCCTCCGAAACTCTTTTCATTACATTCAATAATATAATTTTGCTTGGAAACATATCATTTTCAAGAATGTGTTCGTATTAAATAATTTTATCAAACATCTACCTTATTAAAGTAACTGGGCTATCCTCACAGCTGATTTTAATTCTCGTCTTAATATGAGCTCACAGTAAAACTCTTTAAACCTGTGTGCAACATTATAGCACTGCAAAAATAAAAATACCCTTTACTTTGTACAAAACAACCTGGTTATCCTTACATTAATTATAAACCTGTTTTCATTTACATATAAAGTTCAGTAAAATTTTCAGTTCCTCCAAATTCATAGAAATAAGCAACTAACAGAACAATTAGTTAAAACACTTCAAATAAACAGCACAACATATTTTATAAAAATTCGTTACCTGGTAACCATCATCCTGCAAGCAACTACAAACCAGCCCTCGAAAAGGTTTCCGTCTAGAATGACTCTAGAATGTAGAACTATTCTCCAGGTTGAATCACCATTCCTCTCGGCACGCTGCTATCCAAATCTCTCCTAATTTTCAATATAAAATTCATCCAAACCTCCAAAATCTCCCATTTTAGATCAATAAATCAATACTTGATGCATTCATCATTAAAATTCTATTTAAGAACGCTTTCATACGCTCCAACACCCAAAGTAGCAGTAGTTTGTACTTACATGCTTATTAATAGCTTTGCTCTTAACTCTGTATTTACTTTAAAATTTTCACTGTGGCAATTCACACCAACTTGTGTAATTATAGTTAACAATACATGTTATAAAAATCACTGTGTAAGATTGAATACTTTTAGTTAACCTCGGTGGCGAGCGAAGAAGTAAGAGAGCTACGGTGTTTATATAGAGCCAACCGTACCCCCTGTTTTCCAGTTTCTCGCAGATCCCCCAACAGATAAACAAACATTCTCGGTATTTTACTAACAGTCGGCGCCCTTCTTGAAACTCCAAGCAATACGGCTACAAAATTCTATCTAATTTTGAAACAATCATCAACGGTTTTCAATCCTCTATCAAGTTTAATGCACGAACACAGAAAATACCAAGAAAATCGCTCCTAACCGTCTAACGGTCGATGCTTTCGCCGAAAAACTAGCCTCAACGGATATTGATTCCTGCTAGATAACGCCTCACAACTGAAACAAACCTAGTCCTTCTTTCTTCCTTTTGTATACATTAATTCTCCATCTCGTTTCGTTATTATGAACCCCACTAGGATAAGTGCATTTTCTAACTTTTAAAACGTCCAATTATATTGCTTAAGTCCTTTCCATATTTTCGATCAATACAAACATTTTTCATCTTACTCTAACTAATAGCTTCAGAACTACACTTGTTTCCCTGTTTGTTACGAAGTCTAACTGATATTCGACTTTAGCATCTCCCTCTTTTATATACTGTAACAAAGTCTGTCCTTGTTTGTAATATCGATCCGTGTCTGCCTTTAACTTTAATTTACATTCATAGAAATTATTGATTTTCTTTCCTGTCCATAACAAGCTCTTGTTTTTAATATTATCTTACGCTAAACGGTATTGAAATGTTTCCATATTATTAACAAATTCTAAGCTAAAGCAAATTTTAAAAGCTTTTTAACCATCGTACACGGTTTTATAATAATTAAAGCGGCGGTTTTATCCTGTACACAAACTAAATGCTCTTGTTGATAGATGTTTAACCTTTATCGTCCAACTTTATAAATATTATGATACTTCTTTACAACTAAATGCAAAGCTGAAACTAACATCAAGTTAACTCAAGGTACCTATCTTAAATTGAATAATCGTTACCTTAAATATATAAAACACATAATTAAATTTTTCATAGATGTTATCTACACACGCAAGCTTAACCTGTGACCTATATATCTATTTTTAATCTACAAATTATAGAATATATATTGTAGTGGTTTTAAAGGGTTAAATTTGGTAGTCAACAATGCAATTTCCTAACACCCTGTATAGAGGAAGGAACGTTCTAAATCTACAGCAGGATGTTAACACTGCATTAGAGATTTTTTACATAAATATATATAAGTGTATTGACGTTTCCGTTCCTAAAACAAAATTATCAAAACATAAATATCCAAAATGGTATGACTCCGAATTAATACGCCTTTGTAAACTAAAAATATACTTTCATAAATGCAGAAACAAGTCGGAATTCCACATGCAGGAATTCCATAGGGTCAGAGCTGAACACAAACGAAAATCAAACATCGCTTATAGGAAATATATAAAAGATGTAGAAACTAATCTTTCAAGTGACTGCAAGTCGTTCTGGACCCACATAAAATGTAAAAACAGGGTGACTGCAACCAATAATGTATTCATAGATAATGATAGGATGTTGGAAACGGACACTAATATAGCTAATGGTTTCGCCCATCACTTTGAATC
This sequence comes from Platerodrilus igneus, assembly GCA_036346225.1. Classification (NCBI taxonomy): domain Eukaryota; kingdom Metazoa; phylum Arthropoda; class Insecta; order Coleoptera; family Lycidae; genus Platerodrilus; species Platerodrilus igneus. The sequence continues at coordinate 543,886 of JARFIW010001386.1, forward strand.
TGTATACACTAAATCAAAGCAATTAGATATGTCTATTGATCAAACAACTCCAACTATTAATAGCACTTTGAACATCAATAAAATATATTTAAATGAAATTGAAATAGCCTTCAAGAGTTAAAGGCGAAGAGGTCATCTGGCCCAGACTGTATACCATCCTATATATATAAAGCTTGCAAAGATATCCTTTTATACCCTCTTTTAATAATATTCAATTTAATTATAAAATCTGAAATATTTCCAAATACCTGGAAGATTACAAAAGTCACCCCAGTATACAAAAATGGGGATAGGCGATTGTTCTCCAATTATCGTCCAATATCATTATTATCTACACCAGCTAAAATTCTTGAATTCATTCTCTACGATAAAATATACAATCACGTCAAAAGCTACATAACTTTGCAGCAACATTGTTTGGTAAAACAGCGTTCCACTGTTACAAATCTGTCTATATTCTGTGATGATGTAGCAAGGGCACTTGAAAATAATATTCAAGTTGATGTTATATATGCGGACTTTTCAAAGGCGTTTGATAAAGTAGACCATTGTATACTGCTACAAAAATTACATCTATTTGGACTAAGCCAGAAGCTATTAGAACTAATTAAATCTTACCTTATAGGTAGAACGCAGTTTGTTACATACAGCACAAGCAAGGTTAGAATGCGACATGAAATATGCATAAAACGGGAATAAAGATATCATAAGCGGGGTTTTAAGACGTCACTGAAATGTATGATTGGTCGAAATAGTTAGTATGAGAATACACAAGCACGCGACAGGTGGATGTGATAGTCTTGTTGAGATAGCGTGTGACGCGAGAAGATTTTTAGAATCTTAAAACCGTTCGACAAAATTTGGAGAAATATTATTTTCACGATTAGGTATTTCGCGCAAAGTGTGGCCAAAGGGGCCTAGCTTGAGGATATAAATACGGAAACTAAATTAATAAGGTTCTCTTTAATTTTTTAATCTTGCATTGCATAACGACATACAAAAAGCAACTGACGTAGCTTGTAAGTATTAAAATTTGTAAAGTTCAGTATTAAATTGGTTGTGACCTTATAGTTTGAGACGCGGTTAGTGTCGAGTTTATTTAAATTTAACGGAGGTCCAACGAATACTTTAACAAGCTCGTAAATTAAAAATGTGATAATAAACAAGTGTAATATACATGGCTTTGGATATTGAAATTAATATTGGATGGGTAGCAGGAAGCGCAACTTAGATTGTGGTCATCTTTAAAACATCTTGTGGAGCCGCACGCAAAACCAATTGGCCGAGGGGTTCAGGAAGATAATACATCGTCAACGAAGATGGAATCTTCAAGTTTTTGCAGGTAACGCATTTGAATTTGCTGTTTTTTTTTAACTGTTAAAATTGTGATGTGTGAGGGTGAACTTTAATGGGTATTTTACGGTATTTTACATATTGAAAAGGATACATAGCTGACTATTGATATGGTACTTTGAATATAAAACAAAAGGTCTACGTAAAGCTTATTGAATTGCTTGATGAATTTAAATTTAATTGTTAAGAGTACATGGGTTTTTTTAAGTTTGTAGTAATAGCATGCAAAGTAGAAAGCATACATTTATAAACTGGGTTATTATGAGCTCGCCATATTCCAGTGTAGTTATTAACAAAGAGAAGGTATTATTTGGGGCTCATTTACTCCTGTTGCATTAAATGTGTTAGAAATTTCCATTTTAAAAACAAGGACTTGACAAAAATAGCATTTATTGAGGTGTAACTTAAGCACCGAACTGCAAATAACTATGAATATCATTATTTGTAAATAGTGGATAATAAATATTGTATGATTGTTATATTATTTTGTGATTTTATTTGAATGGTGTGTGAACGAAAAAGAGAACGAGAGTAAATTTAGGTATACGAGAAGAAGCACAGCTGAGCTAGCCAGGGAAGCTGCTGAAAAACTTAATTTGATAGAGCAGAAAGCGGGTAAGGAAAATTTTGTGAAAGTTTTATATTTTTGAAAATTAATTTTTTTTTGTGAACTGGCGAGGTACCGGAGCATGAGCTCGAACGATTTTTAGGAAGTTTCAGAGTCTGACCAGAAAATTCCACGGCAATTAATGACGGCCCAACGTTAGGGCTCGAGTTTTTTTTACCCTGGCGAGGTTTTATCAGGGTTACACGACAATTTATGACGCCCAATCTGTGGGGCTCGAATGTTTTTTAGAAAGTACCTGTTCCTGTGACCAAAAGGGTTACACGGCAACTTATATATATATATATATATATATATATATAGTTATTAAGATGAAATGAAAACCCAACTTTGTATTTAAAGTTGAATTACCTTTTCAAATCGAACTAGTAATTGAAAACCACTAAAAGAACGGCTACAGCAGGACTTGAACCTGCAACCTCTGATTTTCCGGATCAGTGCTCTAACCAATTGAGCTATCTAGCCTGATTGGTTAGATGATGTTATACTTAATGCTACTGAAGCTTGGCTCTTGTTAACAATTTTTCAATTACGTCTTGCATTTAAGGAAATTGAATCTAGTTATATACATAAATCCGGAAAATCAGAGGTTGCAGGTTCAAGTCCTGCTGTAGCCGTTCTTTTAGTGGTTTTCAATTACTAGTTCGATTTGAAATGGTAATTCAACTTTAAATACAAAGTTGGGTTTTCATTTCAGCTTAATAACTATTAATATATATTAAGCATTCATTTGCATTCAAAATGTGGATTATTCTTCTCTATTAATAATATATATATATATATATATATATATATATATATATATATATATTAAAAGTTAAAGGAATGTGAATGACAAAAACATGAACAAGTTTTCCATTTAAGTAAATAATGTTCAGATTCAATATGTCTAAAATAACCATGTTAATTCAAGTTTTATTTGATTAATAGTTTTGTTACACATTAGGTCATATCACTAGTCAGAGATAATCTAAGTACTGTAGCAGTTGTTACTTGTGCACATCACTAGTACAATCGAATAAACTTATAGAATGCACAAATTATCTCAAAGAGGACAAAACACATATAGTAGATTTAGTGATGTTTACAAATCAACATTAATTCGCTTAAGCTATAAATTTTATCAAAACTTTGCCTTTACAATTTAAGAACAAGTTCAAGAGTTACCTTGCCTTAAGTATAATTTGCGTTTTTTATTTATATCACTACAAAGAAACTTCTCGCGAGGTTGTTTTGAATACAGACATTATAAATTTAACACATAACTTATTTAGCAACAGATGTATAACACAATTTGTAGTTCAACTAATTAGAACAATAGTGATTATTGAAATATGTAATTTTACTGAAAGTGAAGTTTATTTAACCAACAGAAAAGTTTTTATGCACGGGTTGAAATATGAATTTTAACTTACTTATTGCATGTACATGTACAACGACAAAATAGATTTTGATATTTTATAGAAATTATAAATGATTCAATTTAACAAACCAACGTGAACCACAATTATAAGACGATTATACTTCTATAAACTTACCACGTTTTAGAAAACAAATGCTCCAACATAAATATTTCCATGCAGGGATCAATCTTCTTCTAAATCTTCTGCAATCGCTAACAGCTGTGACGGCCTTTCTGTCTACTTCAACCAAATAATGACGAAAATAATTTTTATCTAGTACTATAGCTTGCATTACAAAGCACTTTGTCCCAAACTAAAAGGTAGTTTAAATAGAAACAATTTTTGCTTGCAAGAGTTACATATCCCCCAAATCAATATATGTATAATTAAATAAAAATTATTAAGAAACATAAGTTAGATGCAACAATGTAATTCAAAGATAAATAAAGAAAAAGTTAATGAAAGTTCGCAAGCAAGTTGTGAGAACGGATGTGAATACAATGTATTCTAGACGCAACGAGATACTGTAGGTGCAGGTCACAGTCGGTTATAAAACCGCAATTATTAGAATTAAGATTGTTATTTGTATTGTATAAATTAATAAAGAAATAAGCAGACATGAGTTCTGCAGATCCCACAAAAATGTGAGGGGCAAGAACAACATAAATACCTCGGGAGCCCCAAAAAGTTAGTCAGTCTTGGTTGTTCCGGCTACTCGCCCTAATTTAAATCCATTTAACAGTAATTTTATATAGTTTTGTAAAATTCCACTTTAATTTCTGATTAAATATAAATTGTTACAAGAGTTTTTAGAAAAAGACTTTAAAAAGGCAGCTGCCAATGCCCAAAACATAACTGGTGCAGCCGGTAGGATCTAGAAGGGCAGTAAGGAAATCCAAAATCGACGAACTGGTGGCTCGGAATTTCAATTCCCAATCTGAAAAAACAATACAAAATTTGGACAAGGTACAAAACCGACCAAACCCAAAGAAACAAAACTTGGACAAACTACAAAATTAACCAAGCCCAAAGAAGGAAAACAGATGAAACGACGATGAAAATTATGTAAGTTTATTTATCCTAACCAATTTTTCTTTTGTATTTATTGGTATTAGCTAGTAAGACACGAAAAGAATTGTATGTACAAATTTTGTTATAATATTATTATCGCAATTTAGTATTTATACCATTTATGAAAAGAATTTACTTATTTTTAACTAGAAAACTATAAAAACGCATTTATATGCACAAATTATTACAAATTATTACAAACGAAATGATCCATTCTGCAAGCCTGAAATTTTAATATATAAATAGAAGTCAATTATTTTACAACAATTTACTATTAAAAAAAATCCGAAAGACGTAAAGCTCATTACAGCTTTATAAAGCTATAATTACATATTTTCAGCACGAAAATATCTAATTATATAGAAACTTTTTGGAATTTATTGTAACAGAATGATTTACTGAAATAGTATCAGAAACTTTATAATTGGACATTTCAAATAACGAGACTGTACTATAATGGAAGCATTTACGCACTTATTAACGCAAAACCTGACGAGATATTTATAGCAACTATTACTGCAAATACTTAATTGCTCAGCATGCCTGAAATAAAAACGTACAAATTGTAACGCAGTTATTGCAAAAATTATTACCTACGTAAAACCATTCAGAAAATAGAAACTTAGCTCGCAACAATTGTAGCATCTGCGAAGTATAAAAATATATGAATTCAAGGCAACAGTAATTGACGAGCCATTACCAAGCAGAAATTCTTTAATGTAATTATAGCAATTGATAGCTACATATAAAATATAAGTAAAGCCATTCTTGAAATGACTAATACAATCCAAACTGAAAAGTAACAATACAAATTGCAAACTAAATCTTAATTTATAAAGAAAACGTGATATTTATTAAAACTGAAAGCAACCATTAATTATTAGAACAATCATGAATTTCAATATGAAGTTCTATATTGAGAGTATCCTCTAATATAACGGAGATCAGGCGCTGCTAGGCAACGTTATTGCTGCGTGCGAAATATTTTTAAAAACTTTTTATAAACCAGGAGACAACAAACGCAACGTTTTACTTTTACGTCTGATAATAAGTAAACTGACCGGAAAGGCACGAACGCTAATTGCCAGCCGAGATGATTTGACAGAATGGGACGACTTCAGACGCATCCTAATTGCATATTTCGGAGACCAAAGGAACATCAAATGTCTAAGCCGGGATTTAATAAACTTAGAAATGTAAAATAACCAATCACCCTATCAATTCGGTATGAAATGTCAAGACGTAAAAAGCTTAATTCTGACAAAATTAAAAATTGAAAAACCCGACCAAAACATCCGATTATTGAAGACAAAAATGTACGGAGAAATGGCACTGGACCCCTATATAAAGCCACTATTTGAATGGTTATCAGACAATAAGATTCCAACATCCCTAAATTCTAGAGGGGGCAATGAATATGATTATAGAAAAAGAAAACGTTATGTATTACCGAAACAGACTACATAACCCTAACGCAAATAAAAACTAATCACCTATAAAAACCATACAAGCCGCGAGACAAATAACCACACAACTAAGATTTACACCCTTTGACGCACAAATGAATCAACCGCGAATTGTAATAACACAATTTTAACTATCAATTTAGACAATTTCCGAAACCTACATTTAACTCAAATTTTACAAAACCCACATTTCCACCAAGATTTAACCAACACGTAAACCAGCCAAGGCAAGCATTCGGCGCAAACCCCATCAGAAACACAGCGATGATAAACAACGGTAACAACCCCAACAATTACTACAAACCATTTCCTATGGACACTTCATCTGGTAACAGCAGACAAAATACAAAAATATCACAAATCAAACCAAATTATAATCAAAAACGAAACCTCACTTACGAAGAACTATTCCACCAAGAAGTGGAAAAATTTAATATTGATAGGAATAATTACACCAGCTCCAGTAGAAACAATGAACCAAATCATTTAGAAAACTACGAACATTACGAACCATGTGAAAATTACGAAGAGGACGACGAGGAAAATGCGTGCCCAAATTTTCAGTTAGACCGATTCGAATACGACCAAACGTAATTACTTTAAATAATATTAATCAACAAATATTGTCATACATAGAAATACCCCACGCAGAACTTAAATTATTAATCGCTTCTGGATCTTTAAAAACACTAATTAGCCCCCGAACCGTAAAAAAACATTATTTACATTTTGTAGAAAGAAAACCCTTTATAATTAAAACAGCCCATAACACAACATTACATCAATTCATAGCGAATACACCTTTACCAAAATTTTCAACGTAAAAAAAACATAAATTTTGCATTTTTGAATTTAACGACAAATACGACGGACTGACTAAGAAAATCACATTTTAAAGTGCAACTAGACAAAAGCAAATTTTTACAAAAGGAAGTAGCATTTCTAGGAATCGTAATAACTCCACAAAGGGTTATGCCAAACCCAGACAAGACAAACGCTGTACTAAATTACCCCAAACCCAAAACTAACAAAGAAATTAAAGTATTTCTAGGACTCAGTTGTTATAACCGCAAATTTATCAAAAGTTACGCACAGATAATCAAGTCACTAACAAACTGTTTAAAAAGGAAATAAAATTAAACACACCCCAGAATTTATTAAAGCCGTAGAAAAAATTTAATGCATACTTACGAATCACCCTGTACTAGAATACCCAGACTTTTCGAAACTATCTATATTGACAACCGACGCATCAAACGTAGCACTAGGCGCAGTATTAAGCCAAGGAAAAGTAGGTAGCGATAAACCAATCAGCTACGCATCTAGAACCCTAAATGAGACGGAACAAAAATACAGTACAATCGAGAAAGATTTGGTAGTAATAATTTGGGCAACGAAATGTTTTAGACCATATCTTTATGGAAGAAAATTCTATGCAAACTCAAGGAACCGAACTCAAAATTACAAAGATGGAGGATTAGATTAGAAGAATATGATTACGAAATTATATACAAAAAGGGAATTTATAACAATAACGCAGACGCACTAAGCAGAATACAACTCAATGCAATAGAAACAAAGTCAATTATAGGTAACGTAGACGAAACAGAGGTAAGAGAAGACGCAGAAGAAATAGACACCATACAGTCGACACAAAACGAAGAACCAAAAACCGCCATTAAAATATTAAAAGAAGCCATAGACATAAAACCAAACCAATTCATAATTACCAAAGTTTTAACAAACTCCACCCCAGCAAAATACACGAAAACAGATATCAAGAAAATATATCAAATTCAAATAACTAAGGACGATATTGAGGAACAATTAATTAAAATTCTAAAAGAATATACCACCGATAAAAAGCGTTTTTATTTCACCACCGAACATTTATACAAACGATTTTCAGATTTATATATCAGATTATTTAATAATTCGGGCCCTGATATTGTTAGATGTACAAGAAAATTAATAACTTTAATGATCCTGACAAAATAAACGACGTGATTATAAATCAACACGAAGGCAAAACCAACGATCGTGGAATCAGTAAAACACTAAAGCAACTCATGAGGTGATACTACTTTAAAAATATGAAAGAACTAACCGCAGATTTTACCAACCAATGCAAATTATGTGATAAAGCAAAATACGACAGAACACCCCCAAAAATACCCTTAATGTTAACCAAAACACCCGACAAACCTTTTCAAAAATTACATGCAGACACCCTAGTAGTACAAGCACAAAACTTTTTAACAATTGTAGCCGCATTCACTAAAGTAGGTCAAGCGATTCCCATCACTTCGAAAAATAGCATCGACGTAAACCAAAAACTCTTACAATATTTTACATTTTACGGTACACCCAAAACCATAACTTTAGATAACAGCAACGAATTCAGAAATGAAACGATATAAAATACCTTAGAACTCCAGAAAATAAAAATTCATTTTATAACCGAAAACCACCCTGAATCAAACGGATTAATTGAAAGATTGCACCTAAGCCTATTAGAGCAGATCAAATTAATAAGATTAACTTACAAGAAAGAACACATCACTAATTTAATTTCATACGCACTAATTGCTTAAAACAATACAATCCACTCATTAACAAATTTAACACCCCTAGAATTAATATTAGGACATTCAGATTCCCGTAACCCCTGCGATATACATTACAACAAAGGAGTATACCAACAGCATGCTAAAGACCATACAGAAAAACTAAAAATAACGTATGATAAGGTAAAAAATAAGTTAGATAATAACAAGGAACGTATTACAACAACCCGCAACAATAATACCGATATAAATAAATTTTTAATAGGACAAACCGTATATGAAAAGAACTTTCAAAGTAAAAGACACCAAACGGCCCCTAGAAACATAGGCCCGTTTAAAATCAAAAAGATATCAGACAAAAATATAGCCGTATTATACAACGAAAAAATAGTGAAATATATTCATTTGTAAAACCTAAGACACCATGTAATTTCAGATTTACAGCCATCACCCTTGCCGTCAACCTCCATCCAGGTAGAACGGACAACGACATATTGTTGAAGATATTAAAAACAACCCCGGTATACTACTAGTGAAATTGGGAAGTATGCAAAATACAATAGATTACTGGACATTGGCACAAAAATTTGATTTAACGAAATTAAAACAAGAATTTTACATAATTAGAGACAACTAGTACAGATTGAAACAATCAGTAGACACGGCCAAATTCGGAAAAGAGTACGCGATAGAAATGCTAAACTACAAGAGTATAATAGAAAGGATTTTAAGAAACATAGAAGATAAATTACAAATTACAAGACGAAAAAGAGGACTTATTAACGTACTAGGTAATATAATAAAAGCTATTACAGACAATTTAGACAACCAGATGCAGAATGATATGAGAACGCCATACAATAGTTAATTGAAAACCAAAACTACATAAAAACCATTGTTAGAACTCAAATATCTCTAACCCAGTCAACTATAATAAAATTCAATGATATGTTACGAAAGCTTATAAATAATCAAGACAGTATAGCCAATACAATACAAACCCTTGAAACTAACATGCAAACCACAATGTTAGGAATGCGAGACTTAATCAGATTCAATACGATATTCACTCAAATAGTATCAACTCTTACTGTAATCCAGCAAATTCTAGCCACATTAGAAAACGCCCGTAACATTTTCAAAACTTAACACATTACACTTTAGTATTATAGAACCAAGAGACTTATTAAAGGAATTATTATGAATTAGATCTTTTATAACTAACAGTAAACTACCATTCGAAGTAGTAGAATCAAACATACTCATATCTAAAAAATAGCCATAGTGAAAGGCTATGTAAAGAACAACGAAAATACACTTTTAATAGAAATCCCTATAGTAGAAAGTAACACTTATATTTATTATCATTTATTTGCTTTTCCTATAAAAATTACTATCAGGTATCAAGTTATTATCCCTAAAACCAAGTTCCATTCCTTAAACGATTTTAGGTACGGCTACACGAACGAAAAATGTAACGAAGTAACACCAAGTAAAATTTTATGCCAATCATTAACAACAACAGCTATTCAAGCAGATAGCCCTTGTGAAGTACAATTATTAAGATTTTCAAATCATTACGACAACTGTGAAGCAAAACCAGTACAAATCACCAATATGAAAATTCAAAAGATACGGAAAACAAATGGATTGCTGTATTTCCACAAGAAGTAATAGCAACCGCCCACTGCAACCAAGACAAAAACAATTTAGCATTAACTGGAAATAAAGTAATCACTCTTAAGGAAGAGTGTTATCTAATATTGAAAAACGAAATTATTCGAGTATATCAAGACCCAACAGTGACCAAGAAATTCGCAAATTTACCAGAACTACAGTTCAAGATTACACAATCCGAAGACGACGAAAGCAAACAGAAACTATTGGAACTAGAAGACCTAGACTTAGACAATCTCAACCACGTCATGAAGCTAATGGACAATTACAAGGAACACTTAAGTGAGTTAAATGTGCCAAAATTACATTATGATAACATAAGTGTTTGGACAATTTTATTAATTATTGTAATCATTTTATTAACTATGTATGTATTGTACGAAATGTATATTAGATATAAGAAAAAAGAAGGAAATTTTAGTCATAAAGAAGCAAAGGTATATAAAGAAACAATAAATGTACCCATAGGGACAATAAAATTCTAAAAAATTAAGCAAAACCCTTAATTTTTTATCAACGTCGGGAGGAGTTACATATCCCCCAAATCAAATATGTATAATGTTGATGCACGTCAATAAATTTAACACTGACGCTCTCTGTATATTTACTGTTGAGAATTAATTTTCTAGTAGTGTCTAGTTGGTTTTGGTTTACTGTTCTTTGATAATTATAAAATGTATTTGATCAAGATGCTTACACTAATAGTTGTTATAGTTACGGGTTATTTATGTACAAGTTCTATTGTTATGTCAAATAATGTAATTTCAAGTTAATTATATATTTACAAGCAAAATGTGTTTTTTGTGCTAACAACAACGAATGTATACAGAGCTATCGATGGAAAACATTTTGTATACCTTTACCTCAGGATTCATCATATGGTCGACTTCGAACCGGATATTTTAGGTCAGGAAAACAAGGAGTAATTGGCACAAAAGCACATACAAACGGTCCTTCAGAAGCAGCACTTTTATACAAGAAATCTTCACTAGTAACGTCTTAAGCCATTAAGGATTTTCTTCGACAAGACAATGGTTTATGGATTGTTGCAACGATATTTACAAGGGTGAAGATTCTACACACTGATTCAGTTACAGGTTAACACTGAACAGAGGATTATAAGGTCAGATTCGTCCAGTTATTTACGTAGTTGCTCTAATGTTTTATTAAGGTTGGGTTCACGAACTTGTATCGTGGTACATTTTTACATAAACTAAGGTATAGGATCTTGGATACAAAGGACAATTTACAATTCTACATCTGTACCGGGGTAGTAAACAAAGGCTTAAGTTACACTAACAAAACCAGGTCAATAAACGTCAGGGGCTTTGTCACAATTGGTGGTTTTACTACAAACCGTGCCAAGTTTGCCGAAGCAGTTACTACTAAAGAACATTTGTTTCTAAGGTTTATATTGAATACATAAATATTCACAATTAATTAAGGCTAGTTGTTACAATAGGGATTATTGTAAGGCTAGATACCTGTATAATAGGTTACTACAAACTAACAATTTAAACGTGTTATACAAGGGGTTAGGAGCTATTTACAATTCTGCCAGTGTCACTGTAGTCTAAACATAATGGCAGATAAGGACATTAAGGTTCAAAAACGAGGCAGAATTAAGGCTAAAATAACTAGAATGGAAAACTATGTCAAAGCAAATGAGCATAATTTAGAGATTGATACTAATGAATTTATAATTAGGGAATCTATGCTAGTTAAAATTTACGAAGATTATGATTGTATTCAGGATCAGTTAGAGGAGCAGGAACCTGCCGAAGAGGAGGATAGAATAGCTGTAGAATTACAATATACTTCACTGCACAGTAAACTACAAACAATTATTCAAACTAGGATGGGTTCAAACAATGCCAGTAGAGTACAAGCGGGTGCGTCAGGTGTAAGCTCACATAATGCAGTTACCCAGTCAACATTCCCCACCTCTCAGGTAAGGTTACCCAATATAAATATTCCTATCTTTTCAGGTTAGTATGAAGATTACAATTCATTCATTGAACTTTTTACGTCATTAATAGATTTAGATGTTCATTTAGCAAGGCTCAAAAATTCTTATATTTAAAATCGGTTTTAAAAAATGAGCCGCTATCATTAATAAAGAATTTACAGATTACAGATGCAAATTATGATGTGTCTCTTGATTTGCTGAAAAAGCGTTATGATAATAAGCTGGTTACAATAAACTGTCACATACGGAACTTAATGGAAGTTCAACTAACAAAGGGTAATCCAGCTAGTTTAAGAGAATTTATAGTCAAGGTCAAACAGCATTACAATGCGTTAGAAGCGATAGGTATATCTGTAAAAGAATGGGATCTTATTTTAGTTTACATTATATCCTCAAAATTGGACTTTAATACTCACAAGGCATATGAGTTGGAAAGAGATCCGCAAGTACTGCCAACTTTTAAGGAATTTCTAGATTTTGTAGAGAAACGCTGCCAAGCTCTAGAAGCCTTGGCGACTCCTGAATCTAGGCAAAAGGTCACTAGGTCAAATTATCATTCAGTATCTGATGCAAACTCAGATTATAAGGGAAGGTGCGCATGTTGCAATTTAGATTATCATCCTCTTTTTAAATGCAATAGATTGTCAAAATTAGCTTTGATTCAAAAAAGGGAATTTGTTGCAAAGCATAGGTTGTGCTATAATTGTCTTGGTTCTAAACACAGAGTTAGCAACTGTAAGTCAAGTGGATGTCAGGTTTGCAAGGGCAGACACCATAGTACACTCCACGAGGATAAGGAACGTAAATTTGAAGCAAGTCAGGACCCATATAAGAAAGGTTCTGCACAATCAAATAATCAAGAAACAAATACTCATGAAAATAATTCGCTTCCAGCGACGTCATCTTCAGTAGCAAACACGTTGGTTGAGGTAAAATCCTCTCCAAACACTCCATGTTTGATGTCTAACACAAACAAACAAATTCTTTTAGCTACGGCTATGGTAAATTTAGTAACTCATAATGGATCTAAGGTAAAGGCTCGAGTTCTATTGGACTCTGGCTCACAAAGTTCGTTTATAACTTTGCACGCTGCAAACAAGTTAAATTTGCAGATCAGCTCCACGAGCATTCAGGTTTCAGGGATCGGACAAAGCACTGTTCGTATTTCAGAAGCCATTAAGGTTACAATTGAGTCTCAGAGAGACCCAAGAAAAAAGGTTTCTACGGTTTGTGGCATTCTCAAGAAAATCACTTGTCCTTTGCCGCTTACTTACATCAATATAAACGAGTTACATATCCCAAATGATTTATTCTTGGCTGACGAAAGGTTTTTCGTACCTGGTGAAATAGATGCTTTATTAGGAGCGGACGTGTACTTTGATATAATTCATTCAGGACTTTTAAGGTTAGGCGATGGTCTTCCTGTCCTACAAAATAGTTTGTTAGGCTGGATTGTAGGTGGAGGCATTTCTAGCACACAGAACTCTTGCTCAAACTTGAGCGTGGCTTTATTTTCACAAGGGATTGATTTAGATACATTAATTTCGCAATTCTGGAAATTAGAAGAGGTTTCTAATAAAAGACACATGGCCCCAGTAGATAGAATTAGTGAGGAAATTTATTCTAACACAACAATAAGGATTGAATCAGGTGTTTTTGAAGTAAGATTACCGATCAACCCTGATTACAGTGCCTCCTGTTTAGGTGACTCACTTTCAATTGCTGTTAGAAGGTTTTATTCACTAGAAAGGAGATTTGACAAAGATCCTAAGCTAAAAATGGAGTATAAGGCATTTATAGACGAATACATAGCTCTAGGGCATGCAAGGGACATTAGCTTGGAAATTAGTCAAATTGAAAAATCTATTATGCCAACTAGGTACTACTTTCCTCATCACTGTGTTGTACGCGAGGATAAGCTCACGACAAAATATCGTGTAGTTTTTGATGGGTCTATGAAAACCACATCAGGCTTAAGTCTGAATGACATTATGCTGAAGGGAAGCCCGGTACAGCCGGAGCTGTTTGACATTATTTCTAGGTTTCGAACATTTAGATATGTGCTTACAAGCGATATACAGAAAATGTATAGATGTATTAGAATCAATTCACAAGATCGGTTCTTGCAAAACATCATTTGGAGAGATGATACTTCTCGTCCACTAAGACACATTGAACTCCAAACAGTCACGTATGGAACTAATTGTGCACCATTTCTTGCGACAAGAACTTTGGTCGAATTAGCTAATAGGGGTATTAATGCCTTTCCATTGGCAGCAGATACGTTGTTGAGGCAAACGTACGTAGATGACATTTTAGGAGGTGCAAGCACACTTGAGGAATTAACTCAGCTACAAAAAGAGTTAGTGCAACTCTTAGAGTCAGCTGGATTCGTATTGCATAAATGGAATTCAAACGATAGGGCTTTATTTACTGAGTGGCAATCTGAAAATTCTAAGGTTTTAGGTGTATCATGGAATCCTATTTTAGATTCGTTTCAAGTATCTGATTTAATTGACAAAGACAGTTTTACAAAACGAGAGGTTTTAGGAATTATTGCACAAGTCTTTGATCCTATGGGCTTTGTTGGTGCAGTGATCATTGTAGCAAAAATTATAATGCAAAAATTGTGGCTCATTAAAATTGATTGGGATGAGGTTTTACCCGAAGATTTGTTACGTGAATGGCTGCAGTTTTACAAACCTTTACCTAGACTGAAAGATATCAGCATCCCACGTTGGATATTTCTTCCAGAAAGGGTTTTAAGTATTCAATTAATAGGGTTTTCGGACGCTTCGATGCAAGCATACGGCATTTGTTTGTATGTAAGGGTTTTATATCAAGGCAATGGGGTTTCATGTAATCTTCTCTGTTCCAAGTCAAGAGTGGCTCCACTAAAAACGGTATCTTTACCAAGGTTGGAATTATGTGGATTTTTACTGCTTGCTCGTATGTGTAATAAATTCATCTCTTGCATGAATTTTAAATTTGACAAAACTATCCTATTTACGGATTCGCAAATAGTTCTTGCTTGGCTGCATTCGCCACCGTCTCGTTGGACAACGTTTGGGGCTAACAGGGTATCAGAAATACAAGATCTTTCCAGCCACATGGAGTGGAGGAATGTTTCGTCTGAATCAAATCCCGCCGACTACATTTCTCGCGGTCTTTATCCTAACAGTTTAATAAATTGTAAGATCTGGTGGGAAGGTCCAGATTTTCTGCTAGATCCTAATTGGAATTTAAGTCTGATAGAACATACTACATTGGATATAAGTTCCTTACCAGAAGAAAAACATGTGTTTCATGTTCAAACTAATGTCGAAGGTGATCCTTCAATTTTTCTTAGGTTTTCTTCATTTTCTAGAATGCAAAGATGCATTGCATTTATGCTTAGGTTTATTTGTAATTCAAAAATTACTTCAACAAAGGTTTGTGGTTCCCTGACGGTTGAGGAACTAAATCTAGCATCAAATCAAGTTTTTAAGGTTATACAACATGGATATTTTTTGGATGAAATTACTTATTTAAGGGATAACACGTCATTGCCAAAAAAGAGTTCTCTTTTGGAATTAAATCCATTTCTGGATTCTAATGGCTTGCTAAGGGTTGGTGGAAGATTGGATAACGCACCACTGTCGTTTGCTGTTAAACATCCAATTATTCTTCCGTCAAAATGTCATGTAACTGACTTATTAATTGAACATCAACATAAGCAGTTGGGTCAAGCTGGACCACTTGCTGTGCTTAATAGTCTCCGGCAACGCTTTTGGCCCGTCCATGGGTTAAGACGTATAAAAAATATATTACTTAAATGCATACATGTCACAGGATTAAGGCACTTTTAGCCAAACAGTTAATGGGTTCGCTACCAGTTGAACGGGTTCAATTAGTTCGTCCATTTTTACACGTTGGAATAGATTTTGCAGGACCAGTCATGGTCAAGCAATCAAGGTTACGTAAAGCAATTGTGTCCAAAGCTTATATAGCTTTGTTTCTGTGTATGGCGACTAAAGCTGTCCACATCGAGCTGGTGTCAAGTCTTTCGACCGAAGATTTTTTACTAACATTAAAAAGGTTTGTTTCACGTAGAGGTAATCCACTTTCGATTACTAGCTACAACGCTACATATTTTAAAGGAACGGATAATAGTTTAAAAGAGGTATACAGATTTCTTCAAGTTCATGGCAGTAAAATTCAAGACTTCTTGTCAACGGCGGAAATTAGTTGGAAGTTTATCCCTCCTAACAGTCCGCACTGGGGAGGTATCTGGGAGGCAGGTATCAAGAGTATTAAGTACCATCTAAAAAAGATTGTGGGAAAATCAGTTCTGTCTTTTGAATGTTTATCAACTGTTTTGGCCCAAATCGAGGCTATTCTTAATTCAAGGCCACTACAGCCTATGTCAAACTCAATTTCTGATTTGAGTTGTCTGACTCCGGGACATTTTCTTATCGGTCAGCCGATGACTGCCTTTCACGAACGTATTGTTTTAGACGTTCCAGAAAACCGTCTGAATTTGTGGCAACATTGTTCTAAATTGAGACAAGATTTTTGGAAAAGGTGGTCTATGGACTATCTAAATCAACTACAACACCGTCCAAAATGGAAGGTGTCTGAAAACAATTTAAAGATTGGTGATCTAGTATTGCTTAAAGAGGATAATATACCACATCTAAATTGGGGTCTAGCTAGGGTACTAGAAATAATGCCGGGCCGTGATAACAAAGTACGGGTGGTAAAAATTAAAACTAATAAAGGAGAATTCATTCGTCCTATTCGTAAACTTTCTCCACTTCCTCTTCAAGGTGAGAGTTGTGAATTGTTGAGGACGACGCCTCAAGAGGGGGAGAATGTTGATGCACGTCAATAAATTTAACACTGACGCTCTCTGTATATTTACTGTTGAGAATTAATTTTCTATTAGTGTCTAGTTGGTTTTGGTTTACTGTTCTTTGATAATTATAAAATGTATTTGATCAAGATG
Source organism: Platerodrilus igneus (assembly GCA_036346225.1). Classification (NCBI taxonomy): domain Eukaryota; kingdom Metazoa; phylum Arthropoda; class Insecta; order Coleoptera; family Lycidae; genus Platerodrilus; species Platerodrilus igneus. The sequence goes on from JARFIW010001386.1 coordinate 561,004, forward strand.
CTTACACTAATAGTTGTTATGGTTACGGGTTATTTATGTACAAGTTCTATTGTTATGTCAAATAATGTAATTTCAAGTTAATTATATATTTACAAGCAAAATGTGTTTTTTGTGCTAACAACAACGAATGTATACAGAGCTATCGATGGAAAACATTTTGTATACCTTTCCCTCAGGATTCATCATATAGTTAAATAAAAATTATTATGAAACTTAAGTTAGATGCAACAATGTAATTCAAGGATATATAAAGAAAAGGTTAATGAAAGTTTACATGCAAGTTGTGAGAACTGATGTGAATACAATGTATTCCAGACGCAACGTGATACTGCAGGCTCAGGTCACAGTCGGTTACAAAATCGCAATTATTAGAATTAAGATTATTACTTTGTATTGTATAAATTAATAAAGAAATAAGCAGACATGAGCTCTGCAGTTGCCACAGAAGTGTGAGAGGCAGGGACAACATAAATACCCCGGGAGCTCCAAGAAAGTTAGTCAGTCTTGACCCGCACAACTTTTGCATTGTTGGTTGTTCAGGCTACTCGCCCTAATTTAAATCCATTTAACAGTAATTTCGACTTAGAGTAATTTATATAGTTTTGTAAAATTCCACTTGTAATTTCTGATTAAATAAAAATTGTTATAAGAGTAATCAAGATTCCTTCGATGGTTAAAGTAAAAACTGAAACTCTATACGACGTTTACATTTCTAGTCAATTCTCAATAGGTGCTACATTCATGCTCAGATACGGCTTTAAGTGGGAAAAAAAAAAGAATTTTGAAGTGAATTGAAACATCTGAAGCAGACACGAGTATATAATATTGTCTACATATAGAATCAACTCACTATTTACATTTGAAATATGCAGATTACAAACAAGTGAAAATTATTTCAATTAGAAAAGTGTTTATATAAAACCAGCTAATAAATACATTTAGGTTATGTTTACATTATCGACAAAAATATTAAGGAAATTTCTTTAAATGGTTCATATTGAAAATTACTGCATAATTAATGAAAAAAATATGTAGGCGTAATAACATTTGATACAATGTTAAAGTTATTTACTCGGTTTTCCGAAATACTTTTAACAAACACAAAAGGCAATTGCTTATAGCATAAGCTATTTGCCGTCTCAATTGTGTAACCTCAATGATTCTTAGCTCAATAAATGTGCTAAAATAATTATTAATGACCTCCTTAAGGAATTCTCAGTGTTATTCTGCCTCCTAGAAAAATATCCGTAGCAAAATATACAGTGTTATTTTAGCCACAGCAGCTAACCGCATTCGATCAGTAGTTTTATTTTGTCCGCTGAAGAGATTGGATTCCTTGGTACTTTATTACGGTTTCTATAGCGCAACCTATTTAGCCGACATTCTTGAAACGAACATTTGGAAAGTTTGGCGCTGAAAGCATTCCTAGCACATTAACATAAAGCGAATCTGTTACTTTTCTCGGACTAATACCTAAAGAGCGAATTTATGTTATTATTAAGATTCTTACATGTGCAATTAAAATGTTTATATGAACAATAAATAAAAAATGCTTCGTGAAAGCTTTTTTCACATATTAAAAGATCTTCACCCCCTTAAATAACACTTACGTTGTATGTTTTATTTCGCAACTATAAAAAGTACCTTCGAAATGTTTGAAATAACGAGTTTGACAGAATTTTAAAAATCAGCCGTTAGATAAGCTAACTTATACACCCTTCATATTACAAATGAGCAAATGAGCTCAACACCAGTGGCGTATCTGGCAGTGTTCCGTGTGTTTCAGGAACACAGGTTTGGACCCCCCAGGGGCCCGGGCAAGACCTAAGAAATCTTACAATTTAAAACGGCGCAAATTCTTACAGTTAAAAAACGAATTCTTACGTATTAGAAACGTCGATAAATACATCGCGCAAGCGCGAAATAAGCGACGTCACGGGCGGTTGGTAACGCTAACCTCTTTACAGATTTTGCGCGCCCATCTGACAATGACGTCACCAATGCACAAATTATATTACGCAATAATCGGAAAATATAAATTTAGGACAATAGTCTATATCAGCGAACAAATTAAACAATGGAGTACTTACATCAGAAATCTGGCGTCCTGCGGAGTTGAGTTGAAGTTGGCTTCTATTGAAGTCCATCAGGGCTACATCCCGGAGTGATTAGAGATGGTGTTCCGGCGTGGAATGCTAGCGGGGCATGGCCTTCTATTTGTCCTCCGGGTCGTGCAGTACGGTTCGGCCAACGGCTGCAAATTGTCTCCTACCTATGTAGGGAATGGACAGGAAACCAGGTATAAGGGCGACAAACAGATAAGCAAGCAAGGAAATCTACATAGTTAAAGATAAGGCACGATACGATACCTACACGTCCACACTCCTTGAAGGTTCAGGCAAAAAAGTCACGTTACAGAGAGTCACGAAAACACTTGTCCCCACTCCACTCGCGTCGCGCGATCTGGCGCAAACGCACTCTGACGTGACGGAAATACGCGCCCCGAGTCTTTTGAATTTATGGCGCGAAACTTCCGCACATCAAAATTAAACTAAAACATGTTTAAGGGCCAATTTGGCACGTAACAGAAATTGAAAATTATATTTATAGACTGTGCAAAAAATAAGGGAAGAGTTGCAAAGACCGCAGAAGACTGTTACAGCCGATTTAACAATCGTCCTGTACATGGTTTTGTGTATATATATATATATATATATATATATATATATATATATATATATATATATATATATATATATTTCGTATTTAATAATTGTACAAGAGGTGATGGTAATTATTTGTTTATATAAAATAGGTATATAATTTATAATGAATTTCTAAAGTAGTTTCTGATGACTATACAAATAGTTTAAATTAATTTCAGTTACGATTCAGGTTTACAATTTTGTAGGGTTACGTCTGTTCGAATTCATCAATGCCATTGAGTTTTAAATTTGTAGTTGAAGTATTGCGCGATGGTTATAGTAGGTAATAATGTAGATAGATTAGCTTATAACAACCAACAGTGGCGTCTGTAAAATAATTTCATTAAATTCAATTTTCGTTTATCTGTAAGAAATTATATTCAGTCTTCTTTAAGGAGTATCGGTTTAGAAATAGTTTTTCAATAGGGTACAAGTTTGTTCTATATTTTATTCAGTATAAAACAATATTTATAGTAATTTGAATCCTTCTTAAAATTAACGACGACTATGTGACAGGTGTGGTTTTCAATTCAAATCGTGTTATCAGTTGTTTTCGACAAGTGAATGCTCTCTTTGATTTTACACCTAAACAGAGCAGCACGAATGGTTTGGAGCTCTTCCTAATTGTTATTCAAATTTATTATTTGAAAAGTAAGTTATCCGTATTAGTTATTACGGGATATTATTAATGGAGTTCTTAGAGTACAATAATAAGTATTTATTATTGTATTTAATGGGATTGTTCCCGATTTGTAATTAACCAATTTTGTGCGAGAGGAGCATGCTTGTAAGTATGGCGGCACGTCATGTGCATTTCCTAAATTCATTTATTTTAGGTGCCCTTTATATGTTTCATGTAGTTTCAATTTTTAACGTTTTGTTCTGGTAATATTTTAATAGTAATTCTGGTTGAATTAACTACATTTAATTTTCGTTACTCGAAATTGGAGTTTGGTATCAAGTACTTATTGGGTCATCGTTGGTTCGACATTTCAGTTTTATTTTGGAAGTTATCTTCTTGGGAAAGTACTACATAGGGGAGATCCTAATTATCCTTATTCCTATCACCAGGAGCAGAAGAAGTACACGACACTAGTCTTGAAATTCGTGGAATTTCGTAGCGTATCTGCTAAGTTGATCCTGAGCCGAAGATTATGTACTTCCATCAAGGTGTTCCACCGAATTAATTCACGTTTGGTATCGTAATATATCTATATGATTAATGTTTCCCAAATGTATGCACTTGGCCTTTGATATTTTGTTTAAGAAATTTCTAAGTAAATGTTTATAGTAAATATTAGAAAAGAGTAAAAGATACCACAGGCCAATCTAAATCTTTATTTATTGTATATTTTTTGTGTACTTTTATAGGGCCGATGGTATATGGGACTTAGGCTCAGAATAAAGTTAGCCGGTAATGTAGCAATAGAGTAAAGCAGAAGGTAGTGAACAAGATTATTCATCGTGGTGGTGAGTAGAGGTATTTATTCTGCTTCAACTTGAGTAAGCAAATGGTGGTAATATTGGAAATTGTCATTACACTGTTGATCTAAGTACTTAAGATACTGGAAGTGTTTTATATTACTTGTTCTAAAGTCTTGACAGTCTTAATTTTGAAAACATACTAACACCCCTCGCAGGGTGGTAGCAAGACGTTTGGACTTCGTACAACTTTATATATTTCCTAACTATTATTATTCAAGTTCATACTTGGCCTCACAAGTACATTCCAAAGTTATATATATAATTATATATATATATATATATATATATATATATATATATTGCTGTGATATACTCCTGTGAATGTGGGAACTGGGTCCTTTCAACAAAAAAATTCTAGTCCCACCGATTGGGCGTCATAAACTGCTGTGATCCTGTTTTCGCCTCGGCTGCTCACCTAATTTTATAAACCTCCTCATTCATAAAATTAAACAACACATTCCTACCACAAACATCAACGTTAACTCTATTTACATCAATATTCAGAATACATTAAATTTTCAAATTAAATTTCAGCATAAAATTCAGTTTTAAAAAGAATTTCAAGATTAATTTTATTATCATTTTAATGTGCATCCAGAATTAAAGTCCTTGTTGGATGCCTACTAATTAATATAACAATATAAGCAGACCGGAGTCTGAGTATAAAGGAGCATCTACCACCCTTTACGTTAATTAACCAGGTTCGTCTAATTGAGCTCAAAGACATACCCAAATTTTCATCATAATTCAGAACATCAATACTAAATACCCCTTTCTACTTAAACAAGCAAATTTCACCTTAAAATTAAAATTTTATTGTTAGTACAATTTCACTAATGTCCATTTAAAGTAAATCAATTATAAAGTTATTCAACACACACCAAAATGTCAAACAAAATAGTATAATTTACCTGAAGGTTACTGTCCTCGTAGCTTCAATGTACATCGTCCCTTTAGTTAATCACACCATTCCAACAGGATTATATTTACGGCTTCTAATTCTCAACGCTTTTAAAATTTTCTCCATCACCATTTATTTAAAGTTGTTTCTGGGCTTTTCCGGAACTCATCTGTGTATATCTGACCCTGGTTTTGTGGATCCAGACACGTTTTTGAACCATTTAATTATTAACACCCCCGAAAAATAACAAAGAAATTCATACTTCTTTCACCAATATACGCCAAAACTGCCTACTTTTGTGTATACATTTGTCGTTGTAAATTTTGCTAATATGTACAGTGATACTAAATTTTATTACCTTGTATCTAAGTGCACTGAAGTACATTCATGTTAGCACGTAAATAACAAACTATTTTGAATCACTAAAATATACGAGCAAACTTTAAATTATTTTATCAAACTAAAATGCACTGTTTAACATCTTCAATCAAGTCGCGGATGTAAGAGAGCTTTTAACGCATCGAATAGTCAAAAGTCTAAGAGGCCGAAATTCATATTACCACCGGTATATATAGCGAATAGCCGGCACGTCGCTTTTGTCCTCAAAACAGACAATTCTTAAGAATTTCTCATGCTATGTTCCCAGTCCGTAGCCTGTGCGTCGGTTTTTACGAATTTTGTACTCGCCCCATTTAAATCTCAGAAATTCTTATACGGCACGCAAACATGTCCGAGAAAAACTAATTAATTTTGTACAGAAATTGTTGTTTCTACCTCTGATATTTGCATCCTATTTTCAACCAATTGTGACCCTCGTGACGTTGCTTAAATCACGCCTTTTACTATATGTGTCTTTGCTTGACGCATTTTCTCTTTCCTTTTCTAACCTGTTCGTATTGGTGCAAATTGATATTCTTTATTATCGATTATATTTTAGTCCATGTGGACTATCTGGGTTAAATAACCCCGTATCGCACCTTCTCGTGAATATTAAGCCCCGGTTTCTCCAAGATTCTTTGAAACCATTTGTTATCTACACAATTTTCGCCGTACGTGATATTTAAACTACGCAGGTGTTCAAAATAATATTAATTCTCAGAGCTTTTAGTTTCTGGTATTATAATCTTGGATTTTCACCGACTTTTATGCTTATTATTAATAATGGTTTAATTAACTCCAATTAAAATTGACTTCTATCCTTTCATATTTAGCGAATACAAGTTAAATATTAATTATTATGTGTACACTCTGTTTAATACCGGTTACTTAAAATAGGGTTAATTAATATAAATTTTGCACGTAATTTCCATTTGTTTAGGAATAATTACATTACACGCAGAGCTTTTTAATACTGCTTCTTTTGATATAAAGCGTCTTTTACATGGTTTAAATCTCTTATTTTTACTGAAACGAATGAATTTTTATTCTCCACGGTGTTTTAATAAAGCGTATTATCTAATAAAATTCCTTATACACGGTGATTAAAATTATTTGATGTGATTATTTAATTTTCTACCCTGGTCTAAATATGAGTAATATATATACATCCTGCTAACAATTCTGCGTCTTTACAAAGTTGATACGTTTTAACGTCCACCAGAAATAGCGGAAATAAGTCATTACATATGTGGAGTATATTGTTGTTTATTTCTTGAAGAAGCCCAAAATCACAAAAGCATTGTAAAATATTAAAATATATAGATATACACTATTTTGTATTTTCCTATCATTGTAGAGTACTTTCAAAGCCATTTAATTTTGCATCCGTCGTATATCTTCCTTTCATTTTACATTAAATCTAATATCACATTTGCTTCCTGCAATGTTGACAATAACTCTTTGCAGTAACAGAGATGAAACATACAATTAATACCTTAAGAAAGACTAATATGAGAAATTGGACTTTCTACATTTAATCGTTTGTTTTTCTGTTGCCTGGCGACTTCAAACGTTCGAGTAGTATTATTATCAGATGGTGAGTGAATAAACTTACAACATCAATACTCGACCGCTTTCTGATGATAATAATACTATCGTCTCTCAAAGTGCTGCGTACGCATTATAATACTCTACTTTGTGTCCGATGCGCTGTTAAATTAAAACATGTGTATGCATTCCCATTGTTTTATAAATTATATCAGAATGTAAGAAGTAAGAGTAATTATGTCACTTTAAATTATTATCATAGCTTTCCATGATGAAGAAGTGGTTTAGATTTCAAATTTGATGACATTTTTTTAATACAAAACATTAATTCTATTAATTCTAGAAAGGTTGGTAGTTTTTACATTTTATGGATACGCTTGTGTAAATCAAGACTTAAAACGGTTTATTTAAAACTTGATTTAGTTGGTGCATGCGTCAGAAAATAAATGTTCGCTAAATTTATTTTCAACCTCAAATTTAATCCCTTGAAATAGTTTTATTCTGAAAATTTTGCTTTTGCATACGCTAATTGATTTTATTGGTGTGGTGATTATGCAATTATTTAGTTAGAGCTAAACATCGCGGTGGGTATTATTCAATAACTAGCAATGATTCAACTGCACTACTTAAAATGTTTTACCGTCGGCATCTTGAAAATGAGCTGCTACTTGCATGATATCAAAGCTCGAGACGTAAGCAAAAACGATCTTTTACTTCGTGAAATTACTAAAAGAATAGTTCCGGTTTGTAAAAAACATTATCAATTTTTCTATGAAACCACTTAAAAAATTATTTTTTCAATTCTTTACCAATGTTTGAAGGAATTTACAACACACATACAAATTATTAAAACAGCTGCATTCATTCGTGGTGTTAATTGACTAATAGAGCGTGCGTTTAAATGTGCGGACGCCGCCGTTTTCGACAATTTTAAGCCAAAAATGAAAATAAGGAAGGCGATTAAAGCGCACCGCCAAATGTTTTAAAGAAAGTCTCTTGCACACTTTAACTAAAAGATGCTGGACAAGCAGTAACTGAACGTCTCTTCCAACTTGTGAGCTATATGTATGAGACAGGCAAGATACCCAAAGATTTCAAACGCAACATCATAGTAACCATACCAAAAAAGAGAGGCGCGGATAGATGTGAAAATTATCGAACAATATTTTTGACAGCACACGTATCAAAAATATTAACTAGAATTGTATAAAGACCAATGGAAAAACGAGCTGAAGAAATACTAGGAGAAGACCAATTTGGGTTTAGGCTAGCTCAGAATAAAAATCAATAGAGGTACGCCTCCAAACAGTCCCAAGATTGCATGTGAAAATTTTAAAAACTGTGTATTGTGTCGTTTATGAACTATAATGTTTTTCAGTATAGGGGTTGCTGCCGTCCCCAAGACTGACTTGAATGCATCGTTACTAGTAAATATTTTGATATTAAATTATAGGATTGCATGTGATAATTTAAAAATTTTTACATCGCACTGTTTACGAACTACAATTTCTTTTAATATAAAGGTTACTTTCACCCCCAAAGCTGGATTTCACGCCCCGTTACGTGTGTTTATTTATGTAATAGTGGGTTGGATGATTTCATGTTAAAACTATAAAAAAATTTAGTCAGATACAATTTATTTAGTTTAGGGGTTGTTGCCACCCCAAGCCAACTTTGGCATACCATTGCTGGTAAATGTTTTTTATTGTAGGCTATTAAGCATTGCATTAGAAAAATTTTTAAAGTTTTCTGTTGAATCGTTTACGAGCTATAATATTTTCCTGTATAAGAGTTACTGCGCTGTTGGTGGTGTTTATTTTTAGAACAGATTATTAGAGGATTGCATATGAAAGTTTTGTTCCAGTCTTATACGAGGTACAATTTATTTAGTTTAAGGGTTGCTGCTACCCTCAAGACTGGTTTTGGTGCACTGTTGTTGGTGGATGTTTTTGTTATACATTATTAAGCATTGTATGTGCAAATTTTGAAAACTTTCTATCATGTCGTTTACGAGCTATAATGTTTTTTAGTATAGGGGTTGCTGCAATCCCCAAGACTGACTTTCGCCAACCGTTGACAGTGTTTATCTTTGTAATAGACAATTAAAGGATTACATGTAAAAACTTTTTACCCGGTCCTGTACGAGGTACAATTTATTTAGTTTAAGGGTTGTGGCCACCTCCAAGACTGACCTTCGTGTGCTTTTACTGGTGTTTATGTTTGTAGCAGACTATTAGGACTATCAGAGAATTGCACGTGAAACTTATTTTCCACTCCTTTACGAGAGACAGTTTATTTAGTTTAAGGGTTGCTGCTACCCCGAAGACTGGCTTTGGCACAGCATTGCCTGAGAGTAGTTTTGAAAGAAACTATTAGAAGATTACATGTGAAGATTTTAAAAACTGTGTATCGTGCCGTTTACGAACTATAATGTTTTTTAGTATAGGGGTTGCTGCCGTCCCCAATACTGGCTTTAATGCACCGTTGCTAGTAAATATTTTTGTATTAAATGATAGGATTGCATGTGACAATTTAAAATTTTTTACATCGCACTGTTTACGAATTACAATTTCTTTCAATGTATGGGTTACTTTCACCCCCAAAGCTGGCTTTCACGCTCCGTGTATTGGATGATTTCATATTAAAACTATAAAACTTTTTAACCAGATACAATCTATTTAATTTAGGGGTTGTTGCCACCCCAAAACCGGCTTTGGTTTACCATTGCTATTGAATGATTATCTTATAGACTCTTAAACAGTGCATGCAAAAATTTTTAAATTTTTCTAACGAGTCGCTTAGGAGGTTAACATTTTTTTAGCATGGGGGTTGCTGCAGCCCTTTAGACTGACTTTGGTGCAACGTTGCTGACTGATGATTTGTAATGTTTTATTAGCGGATTGTATAAATATCTTAAAAATTTTCTATCCCGTTATTTACGAGCACCAATTTTTGTAGTATAGGGGTTGGTACCACCCCCAAGACTGGCTTTTGTGGACCTTTGCTGATGGATGTTTCTATTATAAACAATTGGAAGATTGAATGCAAACATTTTGAATATTTTCTGTTGCGTTATTTATGAGTTATAATTTATTCAGTACAAGGGTGAAACTACTCCTTAAGTATGGTAAGGGAGAATTATGTGCAGAATTGTAAGTACCGATGTAGTCAGACACAATTTGCAAATTTCGAAATCTATATGTAAATATTTGTAATAAAATATTTAAATTATATTTTCTAAGCTTCACAAAATTGTTGCCAGAAAACAGTAAATAACATCATACAAATGTCGAAATATAATAGGACATCATTTATACGATTCTGCAACCCAAGAAATAAGCAAAAAATTAATAAATCCCCTCGAGTACAAGATATATATTAGTAGATAAAAGTTTGCATTCTCTGAAACTATACGGATGCAGCTTCTACATAACTGTTCGTTGCCCTATCATCCAAGCAGACTAACTGGCACCACGCTATGTTGCCATTTAGCGGATGTAAAGATGATAACATAATAAAATATTACGTATATTAAAATATATTCAGTGGCGCCCTTAACGGAAAATCGCTAGACTAAAACTATACGATTTCTGTACATTTTCCTATCAATTTTAAAGCCACTTTGCGTTTCTTAAATATTTAAAATAGAAATTTGTACAAAAACTCATTTACTTTGATGTATTCCAAATCCTACCAATTTAGGTCTTCTTCGATATAAATATCTTAGCCAAAAAATTCAATGTCAATAACGCCAAAAAGTTAAAAGGTTTACCTTGCGTCCGATGTACGGTAGTAAGTTTACAAGGGACGCAAGTTTAAATGTAAATATCGGTCTATCGGATGCAGAAATGATAGTAGGATATATATATATATATATATATATATATATATATATATATATATATATATATATATATGTATATATAATATTTATATATATTATATATATATATATATATATATATATATATAAATATTTTAGGTAGTTTTTACACAAGGTAAGTTGATAAATACTAACGTATTGGAATTAATAAGATGAAATAATAACTTAGACTTTTATACAAAGCCCAAATGATCATTTCAAATTGAGCTAGTAATTGAAAGCAGAAAAATATAAGGTCTTGGACAGGATTTGAACCTGCATATCAGTTTTGCAGGAACTGTGTGTTTACCAATTACATCACCGAGACCGATGATTATAATTGGGAAATTTACAATCCAAATCGTGGATTCCTATAAAGACCAATTTCTGCACATCCTGGCTAGCTCTAAAATTGACTTCTTCTTGGATACCTACCATCCTAAGTTCATTCTTTTCTCACAAATACAGTCAAATGAAATTACCACTCAAATAATGCAACAAGACATACAACCTTTTTATTTAAACATATTAACAAGTTTTCCTTAGTAAGAAAATATTTACACATTGGTATATACAGTTTTATAAAATGTTACCATCTCAACCCTTAAATCTTTTAAAATTTCAAGATTTTTATATATTTCAACAATTTTATATTAGACGAGTAGATGGGCCCGTCGTGCAACCCTAAATTGATTTTTATTCTGGTCTATGTTGAGATCAGTATAACCCAGTTACTCTAAATGCTTTTAAACATCGCATCACTAAGACACGGCAAGTGCGCCGCCTAAATAGGAATATCGACCACGACATAGAGCTATTCACCGATCTCCTTTTAGCATTGAGAAACCTACTCCAATGCCACGCGCCGACAACTCTATGGGAATTGCTCTCTTGCATCTTCTGGATAGAAGCAAACAAAAAAGGGACAGCAAAAGTGACAACCATGCCCATGCCAACAACCAGATTTCCACGCACAACGGAGCAGCTACCAAGGTAGGCAATCTGTCCACAACGACATTGGCACCGAGAATGCCCAACTAACGTGTCGGGAAACGGCGCACCGGCCGTGCAACGCCAGACCACAGTCCGGTCGGGCAAAATAAACTGGCACAAATAAATACAGCCCATATTGAACCTCTACCAAGGATTCCCGTTACCATAAACAGAATGACCTGTCACGTGCCAATAGATACAAGGGCATCTTCTTGTATGGATTACCCACCAACTTACGGGTTAAACCCTATCATATCTCCGCATATCTAGTTGAAACAGGGACAAAAACGGCTATCAAAAGGAAAATCTTCACGCCATTCATCCTCGGACACGTAACGGACGACGAAACCTGCTTGGTAGTAACAAACCATGCAAAGAATATTCTGAGTGATTATTGGCTTCAACGCCAGAGAGTGGTGTCTTATAAACCGGTCATTCGCTATACTATATTGCAGGCAATGGATATACTATTGCGCAATCGTTAAAGACGCATAATATCTATAACACGTGGTGATGCAATAGTCAAATTTACATTTACAATATAAGTAAAACAGTTACTCACTTGTATTTTTTTAACATCTCAAGATCCTTGTTGTTTTTGCGGGTAGGCTGCGTCATTGCTGAGTCAAATTTACAATCCGTCCAAACTCTATCTTGAGTTTTCTAAGCCCGTAGGTGGAACGACAAGGACACAGGTAGGAGGAACAATAAGGCAAAATGGAAGAAAACCTATATCCTAAAAAGAGAAAAAGGACACACGCAATACTAGTAGATGTTCTTGCCTTTAGGTCTCGTTGCTTAATGGCGTCCGTTCACGCAATCCGCACCTGCGCATTCTTTTACGCAAACGCAACTGTCCGGAATGACGGAAATTGACAAGTTCATTAAGAAATATCAGCAGGAATTTATTAACACATTATAAGAATGTACATTACCAAATTTGGAATGTAACAGGTGATGGATTACGAACAAGGCTCCATACATTTTGAAGCACATAACCATAAAACGCTCCACTGGAACCAAGCGCCGACACCCTTCACCGCCAACAGGCCACCCACGCTAACTGCCACACATCAGTTTGCAGCTGAATTCTTGCCAAGCAGCCTTCGGGGAAAATGCCAACCAGTAGTCAATAGGCCAACACAACCAACTACCACAGCCAGCACCAGCTTATAACCACTGGACACCGAATCATGCAGACCAATAGCTAACCACGCAGCCCTCGCCGATCTGCTCAATGATGTGCAAGGCGCACAACTAGAAAGGCATACCTGTCTTTAGCGTGTATCCGGTCAACAAGACACAAGCAACAATGAAAGGCGGGAGGGATCCGTAATACCAGGTAGCAGCTGCCGGTTCTGCTCACGGAAGCGACCTAAAGAGTCGTCTTAAAACTATCCAAATCTAGCAAACTAATTTAAAGAAAAATAGATTCAAATTTCTAAGCATTCGCCAAATATTTTAATAGTGAATCGAACTATTTTGCCTGCTCTATAAATTTACAAAGTCGTGCCTCTGGTCCAAATATTTTATCAATCTTGTATTCGCCCCTAACGTTCCCTAACTGATTTGTATTATAATAACAATCTTCCTTCATGTAGATTCTGCAACCAAAAATAGGCGGCAGAACTTCAGACAAAACAAATCAAGCGACAAAATGATAAAGTACATGCAAAAATATAAATATAAAATAAATATAAATAAATAAATATTTAAATAAGCATAAGCATAAAACAGTGCATAAGTAGCAAAAGCATCACCCAAATTATCAGTTGCACTCGCATAAGCATTGACGGCAAGCGCCATTACACACAATACGTGTGCGTTAAATTATTACAAAATCTTCTTATCAATGCAAATCAATGCTTATGCGGGTATATCCGCCACAATTTTATTCTTACCTCGTGTATAAATCTCTCCAGCATTCGAAGATCTAGTCGTCTGCGTACATCTATTTGTATCTCATTTCTAAGGGGAAAAGAATATGCACTGTTAAAGTTCTGGTGGGTATGTACTAAACGTCCTGGGGAGTCACAATTACTATCACCTTTAAGTCCTGGAGGGATGCGCGGTTTCGTTCTATTTTATTTTCTATATTTACTTAATTGATTTAATATAGTTAGGGTTTTTGATTTATTTGTTATTATTTATTTGTAATTAGTTATTCCCGATTTTTCGCGCGTTTAAAACGAAACAATGATTCAGTGATTGTTTTAGTGGTGTGGGAGTTCGTCGATTAATTTTTTAAATTTTTTTATTTATTTCTTTTTATGTTTTTTAAATTAACTGGTTTTAGTTATATCGTGCGCATTTGTCAAATCATGCCAAGTTAAATTCTAAAATTTCCAATCCTCTTCCCACCCCTTCAACCTCAGACTTACGCGCGGTTATTACCATCTAATCTCGCAACCCTTCCCTCAAATCCTTTGAAAGCTGTCCAGAACGCCTTCTGATTAGCACCTTTCCGATTTCTTCTAGGCTCTTTGGCCATGCTAGCTCTACTATAGCTAACTTTCCATTCCAACCCCCGATTTGCCACCTCGAGCGGGCATTTTTTTTCATTTCTCTAACATATCTTAGATCTGCTCACTAGTAATCTATACCAGATCATAGTTTAACTTTCCTCTATTTCGTACAATTCTATTTTTATTTTTATTTACTGGAAGTCGAAAAGCACATGCTCTGCGCTCTAACCGTATTGCCCTGTTATTAGCTGCACCATTTTATGGTCGAGCTTCACCTCGATCTTATCTCTAGCTACTATAGTCGGTATGAATTTATGTGTCAACCTGTCCGTAGCAGCGTTGTTCCACCTCTCTTTCCATTGTCGTATTGATCTTTACCGCAGCTTTCTTTTAATCAGAGACCTTGGTATCGATGAGTGTGATATCCGGGAGTCGCCCGTCGCGGTCTCTTTAGCTAATTCATCAGCCCTATCATTTCCTACCTTATCATCGTGCGATATAACCCAAGAGAACTATAAATGTCGAAACCGGAGCCCCGTATGTGCTACCCTCAAGACGTCCGCATGGAAGTGACGCAGCCACACAACGGTATCGCCCGCTACCGCCAACAGGCCACCCACGTCAACTGCAACTGACCAGATCGTAGCCGAATTCTTGCTCAGTAGCCTCCGAAAGGAATTCCAACCAGTGACCGACAATTCAGCACAACCAACTACCACGGCCACCACCAGCCTATTATCACTGGACACCGAAACATGCATATCACGAGCTAACCACGTAACCCTCGTCGATCTGCCCAATTATGTGCAAGGCGCACACACAGAATGGCATACCTATAGACCACATTTATCTCATCCAGCAGCAGGCGACTATTGAGAAGTCCGACGCCGCCGCACACAACAAAATTTAAACATTTTAAATTTTAAATTTAAATTTTGACAACAAGGACCCCACCGCATCCACACAACAACCTAGCTACGCTACACACTTAAGCAGCGGGATGTTACCCTTTATCAAAGTACACGTGCTGAACACAGATCAAATGCATGAAAATCAAAATCTCCAATTCATTTTTGTGCTAACCTAAAACTGGCAAACCTATTGGATGCCCATTCCACTATTTTTTTAACACACCCTGCATAGGGGAAGAAAGCATATAAATATGATTGCAAATCAGTACACTTAGTGTGCTCACCACAGTCTAAGCAACTCAACTGACAGTGCTCACCATAGCTTGCTATCACTGCAGCAGCGCTCCCCATAGCCTGTTTATTTCCGCCAATAATGCTACCCAATGCCGGCCGCTCGCCGCCGCACCTGGGACACCTCGTTATAGTTCAGTACCGTAAACCGCGTATCGCAGTGCTGTTCATAGCCTGCTTATTCTCTGACAGTAACGTTACTCAAGGGCTGGCCGCTCGCCGCCACACTTGGAGCACGTTGCTATAGTTCTTACTTGACCTCACAAGTAAATTCCAAAGCCTTCCGAAGAGTTCCGAAAACCGCGAAAGACTTGTGAACCTCTTAATACTGTATATATGTTTAATGTATAGCTCTCATGTACCTGTCATAATTCTTTACACTTGCACGTTGTCCCACAGTTAAATCGCGAAGCCTTCCGAAGAGTTCTGAAGACCGCCGAAAACGTCTGGACCTCTTCCAACTCTATATATTTCCTAACTATCGTTATTCAAGTTCTTACTTTGTTCTCACAAGTAGATTTCGAAGCCTTTCGAAGAGTTTCGAAGACCACCAAAGACTTCTAAACCACTCTATGCTAATATGTATGTTCAATTTATAGTTCTTATATTCGTATCATAATTCTATACACCTCACGTTGTCTCACCAGTAAATCACGAAGCCTTGCGAAGAGTTCCGAACACCGCCGAAGACGTCTGAACCCCTTAAAACTGTAAATATTTTCTAACTATCGTTATTCAACTTCTTGCTTACTCAGCCTCGCAAGTAAATCCCGAAGCCTTCCAAAGAGTTCCGACGACTGCTGAAGATTTCTGGACATCTTTGGTGTATATATACATTCAATTAGTATTTAAGCTCTTGCTTGGTTCCACGAGCAACCACGAAGCCTTCCGAAGAGTTCCGAAGATTACCGAAGACTTCCGAACTACTTTAAACTGTATAAACTGTTCATTTTAACTATTTAACTTTTATATCAATATACTTATGAACCTTTTATTTGTTTTTGCTTGTGAATATTAAACATAATAGTGCTAAGTCTACATACATTGTCTAAGAAGTTAGACGCCGCCCATCTGTACGATTACAGTTTGCAATATATAAATCTAGTATGAAGCGATTCGCCAGTATACCTCACGCCAATATCTTCTTGCCACAAGCGTGATCTACAAATAAATATGTAAAATTTCATTTTGCTTTTAAAAATACTTACTTTTTAACATTCCTAGGAAGGTTGTACATACCAATAACTTCAGTAGAAGCAATACCGCAAACTAAGCAGTAAACCACGATGTTTACCCCAACTAACTGCAACAAAGTTTAGCTTAAAAATAAATACCATCCAAAGTCTTAAGTTAATCGTGGTTTGATGGCATATTGTGCATATCTGCACACATAAGCATGTGAAAATCTCATTACACGATTTGTTACAGTATAAACTATTGCAAAGTACACTACCAATATAATGATAAATATAGGATAAGCCTTAAAGAGGAAACATTCTCTATTATGATTTTGAATAATGTATTAAACACGAAAATGGTAATAAACTTACTAAAACTTAACACAAAATACTATTAAAATGTCTAAACTACTAGTAACAAAAATTATTTACAGCAATTTCCAATACAAAAAGCACAACACTACAAAACTGAAAACAGAACTACCAGATAATATTGGGCATGGCTATCGGTTGTTGTTATATGCGCGGTCATGTGTATGCTGATGTTTAGCGTACTCCCACCATTACTTTACACTACGCACGACAACGAAAACGAGATATACAAAATAATCATAATGTGCGATAAAATTTTCAGCATTTGGATCAATTTTCCTATAGAGTTGCCCCTCTGATATGCTCTATCTGGCATTGCTTCAGTTCTGAATTAGAGCTGCTAAAGAAGTAGATGACGAGGACAAGTGAAATTTTAAGTTTTTAGATTAATTTGAATATTCCTGATTATTTAATGTTATAAAGGTATGTGGGCCTTTTTAGCACATTTAAGAACATCGTTATTGTTATTAACTAATTAGGTATTTTTTGCAGAATGAGTACATATAAATATAAATCTGGTGCGCAAAGACGTAAGGAACTAGAATAAACAAAGACATAAAAGAAGTTTCCAAAAATTACAAATTTTTTCAGACTATTATCTATTGCAAGTGCTTCAACTTCATCTACACCTACAAATGGTAATGAAAGCAAATTGCAAAAATACAAATACCAGATTAAAATACGTCTTGAAATAAAAATTATTCAAATATTAGGCAATGCTATTGAACCAAATACTATTAAAAAAATAAAAGGTGCACACTTTCTTCAATAATAGTAGGTACCACCCAGTACATTTCAAAAATTGACAAATTAAGTATCGTTGCTAGGTATATAATTACTGATTATGAGCTTAATGCCACCAAAAATTGTAATATTTGAATTTCTTCTTGGGTTTGTCACTGTTTCAAGCCAAACTGCAAAAGCCTTAGTACTTCTGTATTTAATATACTAAGTGACAACGAGTTGTCCATAGAAAAGCTTTGTGGACAAAGCTATGATGGCGTTGCAAACATGAACGGTATCTATGAAAGTATTCAAGTTATAATATCAAGTATTACACCTTATGCTCCATACGTGCACTGTAGTGCAAATAATCTGAGTTTAGATCGCAACAATTCTACTAAAAATGTTGATCATCACCAATAGGTCTTCAGTCTTGAAACTAGTTAGACGCGTACCCTCATTGTTTCCTAGTCTGAACTAACCTACACATTTCCTTGAAATTTGCACAGTCTGCATCTACCACTATCTGATCTCGGTCTACCTCAACCTCTCTTTTCGTATCTCTGCTTATAATATATATCCCATGCTATTCTCCAAAAATGCCTTAGACCGTATCTTACCATTTTATTTCTCCTATGTTTTTTTTTTTTGTTTTCTACAGATAACTCTATTCCTCTGCTATTTCTATAACCTATTTGTCAATCATTTTGTCTGTCCATGCTATCATCCTCATACATCTGAAGCACAACATTCCGGAAGGCTTCTATCTCTTTCTGTTTGCTTTTCCTACTACCGTTATTTCATAGACGTACCGTGCTGTGCGCCACACATATGCTATCAACAATTTTCTTTTTGTTTCTGTTTGTTCTCTTTGAACATAGCTACAAATTCTCGGATTCATCATAAGATCTTTCATTACGCTACATACTATAGAGTACTACTTAAATAAAGCATTGTCCACTGGCAATCCTTCATAATGCTCAAAAATTTTGACCTAAAAGCAAAGAAATTTTCTTTTAGCAGATACTTTAAAGCATTCCCAACTTAAAATTTTTTACTTTCCTAGTAATACTACTAAAATGTAACTTGTAGCGTCGGTAGAGCAAATAATTTGTAGATTCGAACTTGTTGTTAAATGCTTTTAATACAAACATATGCATTGAGTACTGAACTAAATAAAATGTAAAGACAAGAAAAACATAATCAAATACTAAACAAAGTCACATAGTTATTTAGCTGCACACGGAGTTCTCGCATCATCGCGGACCGTTGGAACCTTACTGGCCTGTCTCGTACTTCGATACGATGGGAATTCCTGGTTCTATCCGGTTATTAGATGGGTCGCTACAAACTGTATTTATTTATTTCCTATACATGAATAATAAATCTCACAAAAAAAATTACCAGAAACCCAAAAAAGTTTTAAACCCCAACCAGAAAACCGCGGTAGCTTCCATCTCCTCTAGAAAGTGAATTTCATCGTTTATGCGCAAATTTTCATCGACCAAAAAATCAGTATACAACACAACACGGCAAGATCTTTACTAAACAAAAGAAAATTCAAAAAAATCTTATGAATCTATTAATGTAATTTACTTAAAAATTCTAATCTTAATGTTATCCTACCAAAATATTGAATTAGAACCAATATAGGACTTCGGATCTTTAACATGCTGATTCCTAGCATCACTAACATTTATATTTCTTAAATGAAAAAGTAAACGAGAGATTTTTCTTACAACAGTACGTAACACATATTTCGGTTCCAGTTCGGCAGAAAACTGATTGGCGGCATTAGAGAAAACTTTACTTTTGCACCAAATCTTCTCACAACCTAAAACGAAATATCTCTCTTTGGGAAATTATATTTGAAGGCACCACGAGTATATGAAGCATGAAGCTTCTTTTAAACCCTAGCAAAAATAGGACGTAAATGCTCTAAGTTGGTGGTAGGACTGCTTATCCCCTGAAGTAATTTCCACATCTGCCGTAGCAGATATTTTTCCATAGTATGTTTCTGATTACGGGGTGTGACGAGAAAAATTTAAAAACACAGAGGTATAACCTGTAACTTTATGTTTCGCTGTATTCAAAGCTTGCTGTACTCTAGATAGCGCAACATCTCAATCTTTAAGTTCTTTAATATAACATCTGATCGCAGCACCTGCTGTCTTATTAGTTCTTTCCACAAAATTACATTGCGGAAAATAAGGAAGTGTGAATCAGATTTTTAGACTCTGTATTTAACACCAAAAAAAACAAGTGTCCCACAAATTGAGAACCATTACCGCAAAGAACAAACTGAGCCACCCAAACATTAAAAAGACATTATCCTCAATAAATTTAATAATTAAGAAAGCAGTTGCTTTTTTTTATAGGACACGGTGGATTGTATTTTGTTAACTAGTCTCCTTCTAATAATTAATGTGTATGACCACATTTTGATTTTGAGAACGGACCCATAATATTTACAGAAATAATTTGCCATGTGAATTGTACTTGTTTTTCCTCCCCTTACGACCGATACGTTGTGCCTCTTTATTAGAACCATACAATTTGCAATGTCGTATGTAATTCTTAAGACCCATGGTCACTTTGGGCCAATAATTTATATCTTGCATTCGATATTAGGTTTTAAAATATCCTAAATTGGCACACGTACTAGGATCATGGCAGGCCTCAATTATTATTTGTATCCGTAAACCAGGGACAACTACTTTCCACTTATCTGCATTAGATCTAAAGCGAGACTAGGAAAGCACAAATTTATCATTTAAGTCATTGGTTACCTTCAAATACTCATAAATATACGGTTCCTTCTGAATTTTGTCTTTTACTGAAAAACACTAAGTATCATCTGCATTTGGTACTCCACTGATTTGGTTTATAACATGGGCGCAACACTACATTGAACTTTCCAGGCCTGTGAATAAGATCAAAGTGGTGCTACTTTAATCGTACACACCAACAGGTAACTCGCGTGTCGGATCTTTTAAATTATTTAACCATACTAACGAATAATGATCTGTGATCACCTTGAAAAGAGCTACTTCTATATACGATTTATAATTTTTGATAAAAAAAATTTCAGCATAGACCCAATCTTCTCTTGAGGTGACAGCCAAGTTAGCCGTCGGCAAACAGATTTAATTGTCCTATCTTCTAAGCTTAAAACTTTAATTTTTAAAAGTATAATACTACAGCAAGTCGCGTGCAACGTAAAAACCTATACTCATGTCTTTCCTCAACGCGCAAGATATTATATAAAACCGGTAACATTAGCACCGTATCGTAGCGCAGTTTTAATCTTGGTGGGTTAACCGTACAATTAAGCACGCATAAATATTTAAAGCTGTTATACTAACGTCCAAAACGTGGGGCCCGAAATTGTCGAATATACTTAGCGGAAAAATTACTGATAATTGTAAATTTAATGCTTGGATAGTTTGGGATTTTTAGTATTATTTTCAGAGCCGCTGGCGGATTAAAAGTTCATTCAACCTTCGCTTATTCTATTATCTACTAATATCATTGATTGGAAATAGTACAACGAATTAAAGCAGAGAAGTATCTAAATGATAAGGAAGAAGAGGTTGTTGAAAACTTTTACATACTTTTTTGTTTGAAGAAATAGAAAGAGAGATAAAAGTTATAATTGAAAAGCCAAGCATTTTTTATCTAAGGGCGCTTATTATTGGTAAATATTTTAAGGTATACTTATTTTATATTTTAAATTATATCAGCGTCTGTATCTATTCTTTTGGTTCAAATAGATCTTATTTTCTAGTTGTGATATTAATTTTATGATTTAAATTTATCAGAACTATTTAGCATATGTTAAATATGTGGTTGGCACGAATTTGTCGTACATTGCCTTATATTATCGTTTCAGGATTGTAGCATTTTGACTTCGATTTCTGTTTCATTTTTGTAGGTTTCTACAATAAAATTGAGGGTATCTAGAAAAAAACATTTTTAGCTAAAATGACTGATAAAATTAATACTCCTCATCGTTTAGTAAAAGAAACAGACTATTAACTAAAAATTCGTGGGGTCGATACGACTCAAAACCAAAATGAAATAAGAAAAATTATTAGCAAGGGAGTCTTATTTATGGGTCTCAGTTTAAGTATGATATTATACTCGAACAAAAAGCCATTGATGCCACGTGAGACTCTTAATCTCAGGGTCGTTAGTTCTGATCTCCACGTTGAGCGCCAGTCTAATAATTTTAAATATTTACGCGTGCTTACCATGATTAAGAATGCCCTACGATACGGTGCTAAGGTTATCGGTTTTATTAAATATAAAGCGGGTTAAAGAAACAAATTTTAATTTTTTTAATTACTGCTACAGACGTGTGATGTAGATATTATGGACAGAGAAAGTTAAGAACAAAGGAGTTAGGAATAGTAGGAGAAGAAAAAATATGTGAAAAACAGTAAGAAGTAGGAGAGATAGGATGATAGGTCGCATACTAGGGTATGAGGGAATAGTACGGAATATATTAGAAACAAAGATAGGACTAAAGAGAGGTACAGGCATACCTAGGTTAGACTATTGCATAAACGAAATAACCAATGATGTGGATTAGTGCAGTTTCCGTAAAATATGTAGGCTAACTCGGAATAGAAATCAATGGAGGTACGCGTCCAACCAATTTCAAGACGAAAACCCAATGACGAAAAAATAATTGTACTTTAATCTGACAATTATTATAAACAACTAGAGGTGTTGGTTTTTCAATATTCACATTGTGTGAAGGGTTTGAAAACTATTAATTCGGCAAATATCTATGTGTCACAGGTTCTTTGTAGCCGCGTGTTGTATAACATCTTTCGCAAGCTATCGAGTAACGGTGAAATAGGGTATATATTTAGAAAACAATAGAATCGAAACCGAGCTGTATCTGCCAAGAGAAAGCAGCTGCTTTGTTCGAAGACTACAAACATAAAAACAAGAAGAAAGTAATTGAAGGCATGTGTGTGGAGCATAGCATTGTACGGTTGTAAAATGGAGACATTATAATGTAAAGTAAAGTTCATTAAGAAATATCAGCAGGAATTTATTTACACATTATAAGAATGTACATTCCCAAATTTGGAATGTAACAGGTGATGGATTACCAACAAGGCTCCATAATTTTGAAGCACATAACCATAAGACGCTCCACTGGAACTGTTCGCGCCATTTCGCTCTCCCAACGTGGTATTCTTTATCAAGCCACGCGAGATAAGGAATACCATAATTTAAGAGAGTCGATTAACAACCATCCACGAACGCGAACGTGTTCATTCAATTTCTCAATATTACTTCTCTAATGTCTTTCCTAAAATAACCATTTCCTGATTCCGTTCCTATTTACCTCTGGCCAGAAACAGTACTGAAAGGTGCCGCGTTAGTGCTCCAGATGTCTGTGCTTCGGTAAGTGCTTTAAGTATTTATGTGACTTGTATTCCAATTCTATGTTTATTTCCTTCTACTCTATACAGTCCACGCTCTACCCTACAAACCCTCGTTTACTGCCTACTGCACGCCAGGCAATTTCTGTTTGCGCCCCTAACCCATTAACCCTCGGACACGTCACCGACCACGAGACCTGCTTGGTAGTAACAAACCTCGCAGAGGATATTCTGAGTGAATCTTGACTTCAACGGCAGAAAGTGGTGATGGATTACGAACAAGGCTCCATACATTTCGAAGCACATAACCATAAGACGCTCCACTGGAACCAAGTGCCGACACCCTTCACCACAACAGGCCACCCACGCTTACTGCCACTCATCAGTTTGCAGTTGAATTCTTGCCCAGCAGTCTTCGGGAGGAATACCAACCAGTAGTCAATAGGCCAACACAACCAACTACCACAGCCAGCACCAGCTTATAACCACAGGACACCAAATCATGCAGACCAATAGCTAACC
Organism: Platerodrilus igneus; assembly: GCA_036346225.1. Taxonomy (NCBI): domain Eukaryota; kingdom Metazoa; phylum Arthropoda; class Insecta; order Coleoptera; family Lycidae; genus Platerodrilus; species Platerodrilus igneus. The sequence goes on from JARFIW010001386.1 coordinate 584,740, forward strand.
ACGCAGCCCTCGCTGATCTGCTCAATGATGTGCAAGGCACACAACTAGAAAGGCATACCTGTGGACTGATGTCCCAACAAGAGGTACCTTTTCAATCGCATCCATCCTACCCAGCAGCAAACGACCATAGAAAGGTCCAACGCCGCCACACATTATAATTTGAATAAGGGCCGCTATGCTTGCGGCCACGTTCCCAATGCTCCACCCAAAGGTACTACATTGGGTTTAAACGCGAAAAATAAACTTGCTCCAAATTTAATCTAACTTCAGGTTAATCAATACTAAGTAAAAATCTAGCAAAATTAAACTAAAAATAGGGTTCAAAGAATGGTACCCCTAGGGTTGATTCTGGAGTTAGCCCGATCCACAAGACACACGCAAAAATGAATGGGAAGGAATCCGTAATACCGGATACCAGCTGCCAGCTTTGCCTACCGATTCGACCTGAAGGGTCGTCTTAAAACTATCCAAATCTAGCTAGCTAATATTAAAAATGGATTGAAATTTTCTAAGTATTCGTCAAATGTTAATAGTGAATTGTAAAATTGGGACAGCAGGAGAAGCAGACAAGAAAAGGGTGAGAGCATTTTGAAATATGCTGCTTCAGATGTATGATGATGAGAGCATGAACAGACAAAGTTAATAACAAAAAGGTTTTAGAAATAGTAGGGGAAAGAAGGATATCTGGGGAAAATGTAGGAGAAATAAAAAGAGAGGATACGTTCTGAGGCAGTTGCGGAATAGTCCGGAATATATTACAAGCAGAGGTAGGAAAAAGAAGATCTAAAAGTAGACCTAGATCAGACTATTGCACGCCGATGGTAAAAGATGTAGGTTATGGAAATTTCAGGAAAATATGTAAATTAGCTCAGAATAGGAAATAATGGAGGACAGAAAACCTAATGATGACGATAACGATGAATTACTGCATAGGTTTTTACGTTGTACACGACTCGCTATAAAAAAATTAAAGTTTTAAGCTTAGAAGATGGGAAGACTAAAAGCTGTTTGCCGACGGCTAACTTGACTATCACCCCAAGGAAGAGTCAGAAATTGGTCTGGGCTGTAATTTTCTTAGTTAAACAAATAAATTTTAATTTAAAACTGGACGCCACTGTGTTTAACTATTATTGATCAATTAAAAAATGTGGACACCGAAAAATCTTTCGTATATGTTAATCCCAAATTTTTTTAATTTAAATTCTTGGATTAACTTGCAGCATAATTGATCAGACATCTTCAACATATAAACATTTTCAACAGATTTCTTTTACAAAAAAAACTGCTTGCGTGATAACATGTCTATTTCATAACTAATAATCAAATCAAATAACCATATTTAACAATTAAGTTATATTACAAATATTTTTTTTTTGACTATATAAACAAGATTTCTTTACATATTCGTTATTCTTATGAATGTCAGATCTGGCATCCGTTTACAAAATTAATTTAAGAAACTGGAATTGTAAAAAATTTTAGTACAAGTATTGTTTTGTTACTATTAAAACGTAATTTCGTGTAGGCTTCTCGTAAGTAAAAGAGCATCTCATATTACAAAAATTTAACGAGTAATTTTTCTTCCACAAAGGTCGCCGTCTGCTACCCCTGCACTGGATATGATTAGGTTTCAGTTCATTTTCTGCTGTTCATTTGCAGGTATTGAATTAAGAGGACTCAGATTGATTCTAAATTGTGGTATTATTGCTTTGAAGGTTTTTACGCCGTAACGATTTCCATCCCGCTTTGCTCAAAGAATATTGTGGAAGTGATTCAGACTAAGAAAACAATTCATGAAGACAATTCCACTTTGGGAATTTTTATCTTCCCGAAATTTTACGCTAATCAGAACAAATGCTTGCCGGCCACGCGCTGTTTATGAAACAAGTTGAAAACCTTAACATATATGTGAGCAATAAGTTATTTACTCGAACTTTTAATGATAAGAATGTTATTTAAAACGTTCTAAGCAAGATTTCAAAACATTTGAGGTTTTTTCAATATTATTCTTGTAACTAAATGTGGAGCCTTGCAATTTAATTAAACTGGGAAATAACAGATCGTTTAATATTTTTCCATATGGAACCAAAGATTTATTATCAATTCAAAAGTTTATTTAAATTTGCAAATGAATAATTTTAAACGAACTTTTTTATTTTTTCTTAATACAGATTTGCTACACTGTAAAGAAAATTTGTTACACTAAAAAAATTGTTACATGCGTAGGTGTTGTCCTGAAGATAACAACATTTCTTGCAAACTGTTGTGGTGTTCTGGTTGTTTGGGGTCTTCTTATTAATGCTTCGTAGCAACAGGAATAACATTTATATGCTATTAAAAATATTGATGTGAACTGATTATACATTGACATTAAAGGCATGACACACAGGAAATATTTATAAGTGTCTGTGTGCGTAATTAAATTACAAATGTTTTTAACACTAGAACTTAAGGTAGCTTATTTTGTAAAGTTGCGGAATGTGCTTATATGTTGAAGAATTGCATGTTGCGGGTACACGACGAAGACCTGAATCTGGTGTCGTGTATATGATTATGTTCATGGTTATGCTGAATGCAATGTGGCGTTTTGTGGTGGTAATTGCAGTCGGATTTTAGTGCTTCGATGCCTAACGGATCGTAGACAATCGCTAGCGTACGAGTGGCTTTCTTAATTGGTAGAGATTGAAGCCGGTTGATGGCGAAATGTTTCCAATCCTGGCGTGGCTCTTGGCGTCACTTGTTTTAGAAGGTGGCAGTGATGCAGTGGTGGCTTTGGAGATGGATCGGTTCAGGTTATAGCGGGATCTTGCCCTGGGTATAGTGAGAGTTCACTTCAACCTATCCAGTAGATTTGGCGGTCACAATGGAATAATCTTATAGAAGACCCTTACTGCATGAAAAGCTCGACGACTTTCGTTTTGTACTATTATTAAGTTCCCTTCAACACGTTTTGCGACTCTCTTAAAAGGATAACAATAAAAAGTGATTTTCTCTTGCGTATGGAGCTTTTTATGCAGAGGGCTTGTTTGTGTTGTACATTCGGATGGTCCTATTAGTATTTCGAGAAGTGTTGGACGGGTCCATTATTGGTTAAAGGGTGTTTTATACGTGCATACTATTTGTTTGCACGTTGTTTGTTAGTTTGGAGTACGATTGGTAACATACATGTAGGATAATTTTATAGATAGTAGGTATTCAAATCATTTTCTCTAGAACTAGTTTAGGTAACTTCATACTACAACAGTATAGAACATGCGACGTCACTGCTAGGCCGAATAGCTTCAGGGATTAAGCGGGGAGGTGTAAAGGTTGTTCTAAGTAAGGGTTACTGACGAGGGTAACGGCCCAGTCGGTCAAGGAAGTCGGTCCAGAGCAGTCGGTCAAGTCGGTCCGAAGCAGCAAGACGAGGTGGAAGCTTAAGACGTAAAGCCCATGACAAAAGTCGATGTCGATGGGGTTACGCTTCCAACGCGTATATTTAGAACTTATACCGGAAAGTAATTGTGGCACGTATTGTTTATAACGAGTATTTAATTAACATCAGTATTGTTAAGTATTAATAGTTTCACGTGTAGTTGGCTAAAATATTATCTTTGTGTTTAGTAAATGATATCTAAAGCACCCGGACCTTTTTATTGAAATAACAACCCTAGACAACGAAAGAAAACCTCTACATACATCTACACCAATACACGTTATAAGAGTTACAACTTGTATATCTTTTGGTTTCGTAGTTAGTTGCATTGAGATTGCGAATTAATTGTACTGTTGTAATCATAAATTTCATTCAGAGTTCATTTACAGTGCATGATTGACAATTAGTAACTTGGCGGACGTAAATTCGTTACATTCGCAGCCATTATCATAAATTAGCGTTTCGACACTTTGTAATTCGCTACTACCGTTAATAATAGACGAATACCAATGAGCGTAATATTTACTAATATGACGTGTCATAGGTCACCACTTTACCACACCCTTGACATATACTTAACCTACCTGTGGCTCTAATACCTACGTGGTTTATATAAAACCCCTTTGCATTTGTTGTTTGTTTAGACAGGTTTTGACCCTTGCAACTTTGCGCTAGAAGTGACTGCTTGCTCCGCTTATACCTATAGCTTGCCGAGACAGTCTGCTGTTTTTACAGATTAGTTATGTTACAGACTACATTCCTATGTACTCCATATATACGTATCTATCTATGCTAGAAGTAGTAACTACTTAACCCCGTTAAGTAAATTAGTTTTGCTTTACATTCAATCTATCAATTTCCTTTTTATGATATAGTTGCCTAAAATTTTAACAACAAACCTCTGGTTACAGATAATGTAGTCGCTGATTGCCTATGTAAATTACATACAAAAACTCTACTGTTTTGCTTTTGTTTTTATATGAATGGTAATGGCCTGCAAATCATGCCGTTCGGATATCCAACAAGCTCTTTCATAAATGGAAGGCAACCTGAATTTTTCTTTATATTTAAGTGTTTACTGTTTCCAAGCAATATTCGAGCTTAATTATCAGTACAGGAATGCCAGCAGCTCAATTAAATTAGTAGGCGCATACAAAGCGGTTCCAATAGCTTCTGATCTGTGCTTTCATAAAGTACAGCAGCTGTGTACCCTCTGCGTAACCTAGTAAAGCACTCTAACGGAATAATATTAATTAACTAAATTTATGGTTCAATAGCGATACCATAATAGTGCTAAGTTCAAGTCTGTGCTCGTGTTAGTACACCCTTGACTACATACACGTAACGCCAGCTCAACCACAAGCGACAACATTTACACTAACTGGGTTAACAGTATCATCGTCGAAACGCTAAGCGTTAAACTTAGTTCAAATGAAGCGATATTTATTCGACATCAGTGGTGTCTCAAATGCTTGAAATATGTGATGTCGGATATGGTCCTTTAAAAGTAACATTCTTCATTATAGGAACTATATGAACGCTTGTGACTGTTATAAAACAAGCTTAGTTTTATTGTGTTCAAAGATATCAAAGAAATTGTATCAAAAGACCGTCCTCAGAATACTTTAGTAAAAATGTAATTAGTATAAATGTATTAGTTCTGGATCAAAATCACTCGTTTATATACTCAAATCTCCATACAGAAATCTAAAGTCCAAAAACATACAATGTTTTCATTAACATTTTTGCCTACCGGGGTATGTAATTTGATCCCCTTTTCCCTCAACAAATTTCTCGTTTTCAAGTGCTGCCCATTTGGTTTTACCTATTATATGTAAATATTTATAACGTCACAGTGTTGATGCAAGTTGGTTTGCACCCTACCCCTTTTTAGGTGTGATAAGAGGCGTAGGTACACGAAAGAATAGGGAGGCTTACCCTGGCACAGCTAGCATCAACCGTCAAAGGTTGCAGAGACTGCATAAGACTTGAAATCTCATGGGGTTAAAGTTGAAAATAAACACTTGAGACAATTGACTAGAATTCCTGTAGTTTAATTTAATTAAAATATAATATCTGTTTTAGTAGTAAGAAACAATTTGAACTATTTTGAGTTATATCTTGTTCACTGGTTGTAAACTATGAAATTTATATCAGACATAAACATGTGAGTTAAACGCATTCAATAACATGACAATTTAAATGTACAGACTGAAACCTTGTGCCTTTTCATTAATAACTAAATTTCTAATAAACAAGCAATTATCATATAAATCTATGCTTGAAACAAGCAGTATTTAATTTAAATACTCCCTGTATGTTTGTTGTGGTTTGTTTAGCATTCTTCTTAATCTTCTTTGGGAATTAAACCACTCATAGTTTTTAAAATCTATTTTATTTACGTTTCGATCCATGACCTAGGATCGTTGTCAAAATAATAAAAACTTCAAGTTTGACGTTTATGACATAAATTGAAGGTTACTTTGATTTATTGATGTTTGAAATATTTGGTTTGAGTACACTAAGCAAAAATTTTTAAAGTTTAAAAGAATGATTGCCTTCAATTTGTGTTGCGACCTGGGATCGACTTTCCTATGGTAGCCAATACGCTTAACGTGAAATCAGCTGATTAATTTTTATTGGTGAATTTTATATAAATTCAATAATTTGGAAAACATTTTTTAACATGTTTCTATTTATACAATTGAGAGATTTTGACAACGATCCTAGGTCATGGATCGAAACGTAAATAAAATAGATTTTAAAAACTATGAGTGGTTTCATTCCCAAAGAAGATTAAGCTAAGGAATGAATTGTTAAAGTATGGATTTTTCTTCTAATGTAAAAGTAACCTTTGACAGTAGCAAATCGACTAGGGACATCATATGCTCACAGACATTAGAAATTTATAAAATCTCATATCTGCTGCTAGTAAACAGGTTATTTTTATTACCCTGGCATTATGAGATGTTCCACGTAGAACTTGCAAAGATGTAAGCTTGTTCTAGGTGTGCGAGTGGACTTTGTACTATGTGTTGAAGCAGTGTCGAATATAAAACCTCTTGAAGTTTAAGGATTTTTTAGCTACTACGTCAGGAACTGCTGTGTGATGCATACTTGAAATAAAAAGAGGAACTAAAGTTGAAATACTAGTTTTTTAAATACTTTGGTATGTTAACATTTAGTTGAGTTTCCTGGTGAAAAAACCATATCGTCTAGATATGTACAAGTTAAGTAACCTGTCGGTAGGTCGTAAAATAAATTATTATTAGCCTCAACATGACTGGCACGTTTCAATGAACATAATTATTGTTCCACAAAAATCTTACCATCGGTTATAAATACGATAGGCAATTTATGAAGATAGCGTTCACCTAACATTTTATATGGTTCCTAAAATATTATTTTATTTTAGCATCAAAGTAATTCGCTTTAAAGATTACGAAACGCCTATTCAACACGAAGGTAAATTGTGAAAGAAAGATATTGTTTGCCATCGTGTCAGACCAGATAGAACACAGATGTTCTCTTTATAACAAAACCTGGTTTATTGGGGAAACTAGAATTTGCATTTATATGTGGTATTCAAATCCACTTGTGTTACGTATGTATCCCAGCTAATTAGAATTTGTTTAGACATTTGATGTTTCACAAAATTTTAAATACAAAGAGGAACTGAACTCTATACAATAAAATTGTTAAAGACTCTTAAGCAATTTATTAGACAAAATTAAACTAGTTATTTAAACTTGTATCTGATTAAACATTTAGAAATATAGGCAACTTAACAAACGGCAAAGAACTGAAGATACATAACTACGCATTACCTTGCAAGAACTAAACTATGTTTTTGAAAGTAAGCATTGACAGAGAGTAAATCTTTAGAGACTACGAAGCTGTAGCATGACACGAAGACCGATAAAGTGGCATGGTACAGGTTTATAAATGAAAAAAGTAAACTCCAGTTGGATTAGAACCATCGATCTTTTAATTATAAAACTAACACATTAACCACTGGACCAGCATATCATACCTTTCATGTTTTAACTTATTAAAGATAGTAGTACTTACCATATGTACAGTTTAACTACTATTGTTGTGAACAACGTCACTCAAGTTGATCGACCATTTCAAAAGAGTAAGACATATACAGGTACAGGGTGTCCCCGTTTTAGGTGCAAATATTTTAGGTGGTGGTAGGAGACACTTTTCAAAAAAAAAGTTTAAATAAAAGTTTCGATCCTAAAGATCTGGACTCAATTTGTAACATTTTTGTGGGTGTCTCTCTTTGAAAGGATTAATCATCTGAAACTATTTTAAAGAGCGTACAATTTTATACAAGTTGCATTTTTATCAATTGTTGTCTAAAGTAAAGGATATGGGAGTCATCTAGAGATTTATATCAAAAAATGAAAACAATTTACAAATATTTTGTTGTTTGAAAACGTGATAACTTTCAAGCGGCAAGCGTTAGAAAAAACTAACGGCCCACCCCAGATAGCAAATTTTATTAGGTACAACGTTGCTGAAATAAAGCTTTTATAAAATTATTCTATCGTGTGGAACAATTGAAAATAGTGCTAAATACACTTTTTGGTACCTCGCTTAAAACTATATGATTGGTAAATACACTTTTTGATATTGTTAAAATATGTTTGGGCGTAGCTATGGTAAGGTGATGGTAGAGTCTTTAGAGATGGTAAGTAGCGAGAGGTGGTATTTAACTTAGGTCATAGGGACCTAGGGACCTAGTGACGAGTGGAGTAACAAAATGACGAAATCAACAACAGTATTTAATAAATAATAAATAAACTTAAAGCTAAACGACATGTTGATAAAGTATAACGCGGTACAAGAATTAGATAATTATAATAGGAAAGAATTACTTACGCCACTATCTTGGTTAGCATGCCTCAACAACCGTGAAAGATCAAGTCACCATTTTTAGTGTTGGTTCTGAGCCGATTTGCTCCAGAGCAGTGGATGAACTAAAGCTACATGCCAACTAACTAACTAACACAATAACCTTAATCATACTCCTGTCCCTTAAATATTCTGGCGCTTCATCTTTTATAGCTGCCGATAACAAGATATGGGTTTTCTGCCGAAGGTTGTGGCAGGCGATAAGAATGTATGTTTAATAGTGGTAAGTCAAAACTTCCCTGAGTTCTAGTACATGTGCAGGAAACCTAATTGTGGTTGTTACAAAGTAAAGATTAATTATACAAAAAAATAAGTGTGGTAAGGTAATTTCTAGAACATAGCATTTGATAAGCATGTTGCAAATTTTCCTAGACCATAGGATGTGCGGCTTACTGATTGTGTTACAATGTAATTCTCTAAAAGTAATCTAAAATAATGGCGTCGCTATATACAACATACCGCCCATAAAAAACTTGGACCCCAAATTTAAAAAAAAGATACTGTGAAGGTTGAAAAACAAATATAAAGGAGTACGGCAAGGAGGCAATTGTATATAAGACGGCATTTACATTAAAATAAATCAAATCAATTCAAAGCAAATGGTCACTGCAAAAACCGAAAAAAGTAATAAAATTGTAAAAAGATAAAATCGCAAATAATTAAGTTTAAAAATTTTAAACATAAAAGAATTATACGAGTTAAAGTATTAATCAAAAGTAATTTTAAATTGATTAAACGTAAAGGAATTAAACGTTATTTAAAAACTTAGAATAACTAAAAATATCAATGTAAAAGTAAAATCTATCGAAATATACATGAAGTAAGAATACGTTCACGAGCACAAATAGAAAATACTTAAGATTCAATACAATATACAATATAATATATATTGTATAATATAATACAAAAAAATTGGAAACAAGTGGTAAATCAGAGCGAGGATATGACGGCGTCACACAAAAAAAAAATTATTTAAAATGTCACTGCATGATGGGATAAAGGTTAACAGATAAAAAGTTCATACCAAAAGTCAGTGGTGCTTAATCAGAGCGCGCTGGTGACAAGAGGTAGAAATGGCTTGCCAGTGACTAAATAATTCACAGAATGATTACAGCTGGTGAATGCAAGCAGTATGTATTGCTTGGTATTGAGGAAACGATGTTTGTGTTCACATAAGTTAAGAAAAAATTGATTGTTGAGTGGTATAGTATATAATTGGTTCGGTACTTTTCGGTTTTAATAAATTAATTTATTGTTCGTAATTATTCTAGCTTCCTGCGGGGGACACGTTAATCCCTTGAGCTGTCGTTTCTTCTGGTAATGGGAAGCCAAACGCGTTCTTCCTGGGCATAGGCCTACCTACTCGCTGACGTGGACCAGCGACTGAGTCAACTTCGACGTCAGCAACTCGAGGGTGTTTTTTTTTGTATTCGCCTCTTACTTTGGATCCAGAACGCCTGGAATATCACCGTTCGCATATCAGGCATTTCCAAATTTAATTTTATTAATGCTTTACTATTTGGTTATAAATCACTAAAAATATACTACTTATTAATGTAAAAACGGTTTAATGACTTGCTGGCACATTTGAAAATGTTGTTGCCACTATGTTTGTAAATATAGGTTAAGTTTATAGCTACGATGATCTAGAGCTGTGGTTTTTAGGGTTGCGTTTGGTTCTTTTTTTTTAATAAATAATGTCATGGGGTAATTACTTAAAAACTACAGCTTGCCATTTTCATGAATAATTTAATATTGTGTTCTGTAAATATTTTGTTTAATTATAAGTTCTTTTTTTCCTTTGTATGTTTTGTTCTGAGTGTGAATGAGTGTGAATGAGTGAGTGTATATTTTTTTTTCTATTTTCTTTTCCAGGCTTTCCTTTACGTGCTTATACGTATAATACCCCGCCCACTCACCGATTGAGCCCGGTCAACCATTCTTTCTCTTTTTTGGTTTTTTTTAGGTTACGTCAATGTACGTAGCACAATTTTACCGATAACTTGCAAGCCCTTAAAAGGTTTTATTTGCCTGTAGAGGAATGGGACTTTATCCTGGTGCAATTTATCCTAAATCGCCTGGATGTGCACACTGTCCGCAATTTTGAGTTGCAACAAGATTCCTCTTTTATCCCATCCTATGCAGAGTTAAATGCCTACTTGGCAAAAACTTGTAAATCATTAATAAATTTGACGGTCAATCATAAATCTGATAAAAATAAAGTTGTTCATACTAACAACAATGCTAGGTCTCGCTTTACTGTTTCCATGTACCATGTTAGTACATACTAGTCATAATGTCGTTAAATGTCCGCTTTGTCACCAAGACCATACTCTTTATCGTTGTAATGATTTCGCTAAATTTTCTTCTCAGAATCGCTACAATGATGTTGAAAAACATCAACTTTGTATCAACTGTCTTAGTAGTTTCCACATTTTGAATAAATGCAGATCCACTATTTCTTGCCGCGAATGTAATCAACATCATCATTCTTTGATGCTCTTCTACTACATGTCGTCTAAACCCGCTTCCGTTACTAGTACCAAGACTCGTTTCAGCTCTGCTCCCGCCTCCACGAAGGTTTTACCTTGTACTAGTTCCGCTATTCAGGACCGCTACACGCCTTCCGCTCCTCCTGCCTCTGAGGAAACATTGACTTCGTTTAGCGGTAGTGCCCCGTCGACTTCGAATGTTGTTTTATTTAAATCACTCCCTAAAACTTCAGTCGTGTTACTTTCCACAATTCAGGTAGAAATTGCTGACCGCTCTGGTTCTTTCCAGAAATTTCGATGTTTACTCGACTAAGGTAGCATGACTTCTTTTATTTCGCAAAATAGTGTGAAACGTTTGGGTTTCGCGCTACTCCGCATTCTCTAACCCTAAGTGATTTAGGCTCCATGCGTTCCGCGGCTATACATGGCGCTATAAACGTTTCGCTCAAACTAATAGGTGTTTCCTCGTCTATTATTAATTTCGAAGCTGTTGTACTCGCTAAAATTTGTAAAAATTTACGTACAACTAATATTTATTTTGAAAATTTCGCTCATCTAGCTAATATCAAGCTAGCTGATCCGCACTTTGCTCAATCTGGACAGATTGATTTATTACTTAGCGCGGATATTTTTCCTAAAGTTTTATTAAATAGCCGCATTCGAGGTTCAAGTGATCAACCTGTTGCAATTAATACTGTTTTTGGGTATTTTCTAATAATAGCTATTCCTGCCGCACCGTTTTCACAGATCACTAGCTTATTTTGTATGACAGAGTCTGCTTCCCTTTTGGAAGATAGTGTCGCTAAATTATCGGAAGTTGAAGATGTTCTTGAGGCTAAGTCTTTCACACCTGATAAAATCTTCGTTGAAAAAAATTTTGTTAACGCTCTTCGCCGCAATGAGCAAGGACCGTATGTCGTCTCACTGCCCTTTAATGATCCAAAACCTTACTTTCCTGGTATTCGTGATCTTGCTTGACAGCGTTTTGTATCTTTAGAAAATCGTCTATTTAAACAGCCCGCAGTTTATGAACAATACGTTTTGTTTATGCGCGACTATTTAAATTCCAAACACATGCCACCTATTCAAGTTGGTACTCTAACTGGCATTTCTTATTACTTCCCGCATCATTGTGTGGTGAAACCAGAAAGTATAAGTACTAAACTACGTGTAGTTTTCAACGCTTCCGCTAAAACTCTATGTCAATCCTCCTTAAATGATCATTTGTTTGTTGGTCCCTAACTTCAACCAGATATTACTACAATTTTGTTACAATTTCGTCTTCATTCTTACGTAATGACTATAGATATTCGTCAAATGTATAGATAAATTCTTGTTCATCCCGCTCATTGTGACTATCAAATAATTGTTTGGCGTTTTTTCCTAAGAAGCCTATTCAAGACTTTCAATTGAATACAGTTACTTATGGCTTAAATTGCGCTCATTTTCTTGCGATACGTACGCTTCTGCAGTTGGACGAGGACGAAGGGAACTCCTTTCTTTGGCCGCTTTTGCTCTTTGCAATCACACCTATATCGATGATCTCGCTTCTAGTGGGGACTCTATTGGGTCAACCCTTGATTTACAAAATCAATTAATAGCTCTTTTAAAACTAGGTGGTTTTGAACTTCATAAGTGGTCTAGTAATCAACTTGAATTACTCAAAGATTGTTCCGCTTCGTAACAATTCGCACAACCTCGCTCCTTTGAGGATCCTGACACTGACCCTGTGAAAGTTGTAGGTCTTCAATGGAACCCCACCTCAGATGCTTTTTTTATCTAGTTCAAACACAATCGTTTACATGTACCAAACGCAACTTTCTACCTTAGCCCGTATTTTCAACCCCATGGGAATTTTATCCCCCCTAACTTTTTTAATAAAGCATTTAATTTAGCGTTTGTGGTCCTTGAAATTAGAATGGGATGTTACCCCTCCCCCCGATATACTGCGTTTCTGGGAGAGATACCTTCATAAATTGCCGTTTCTTTCCGACTTTGATTTGCCGCGCTTGCTAATTCCGCCACATTTTGCAACGTGCGAAATTCATTGCTTTGCTGACGCTTCCGAACACGGCTATTGCGTTGTGGTGTTATTTTCTTTTTGTCACCTATTCTTCTATTGAGGTCCGCCTAGTTAGTGCAAAATCTAAAGTTGTTCCTCTTTGTACCCAAACTCAAACTTTTAGCCGCCAACTTGGCATCAAAACTATTAACCTTTATCCCCAAAACCTTTGATTCCCATCTTACGTTTGATAAAATTTTTTGTTAGTCTGATTCCATGGTGGTTTTCTTTTGGATTCGTTCCCCACCACAGCGCTGGAAGGTCTTTGTTGCCAATCAAATGTCCTATATTCAAGAAAACACTTCTCGCGTTCTTGGTATCATACCCCCTCTAATGAAAATTCTGCCGATGCCGGGTCATGTGGTTTACTACCTAGCAACTTGCGTCAGTATTCTTTATGGTGGGCGGCACCTCCTGCCTTGTACCACTTGTTCGAAAAATACAATCCACATATACCACATTTTATTCTCGTGAAGTTCTCATCGACGAACGTTCTATTGTTCTGACCGTCGTCGTGTCCTTTTCTTGGATTGAAATAGTTTTGGAAGATAATTCTTCTTTTCAATTCATTATTCGCATTGTCGCTTGGATTTTCCGCTTTGTTCATAAACTACAACATCGGTTGTCAAAAAACTCCGGACCTTTGTCCTCTTTCGAGCTACATAATGCTTTGATCCCTTTGATTAAGTACATTCAACAAATTAATTTTTTTATTGAACTGGATGCCCTTCAGTCTGGATCAGTTCAAAAAAAATTTTTTGCAAATTGTCCCCTTTTATTAGGGAAGGAATCGTACGTGTTGGTGGCCGGCTGTCTCACGTATCCATATTCTCTGAAAGGAAATATGCCGTCCTTTTGCCTAGTAAAAGTCGCTTTACGGATTTGTATATCAGTTTTGCCCATTTGAAATACTTCCACACGGGTGTTCAAATGGTTGATTTTCTCATCCGTCAACAATTTTGGATTGTTTCTAGTAAGTAGTCAATACGTCGTTTTCTGAGTCGGTGTGTGACTTGTTGGAAAACTGCCCCTACCGCATCGCGGCCTCCTATGGACAACCTTCCTGCACGTCGAGTCACTCAAGTCAAGCTTTCTTTGCCTTCGGGCATCGACTTTGCTGGCCCCTTTTTTATTACCATGTCTCGAGTAAGGGGTGCCAAAGTGTTAAAAGCGTATTTAAGTCTCTTTAATTGCATGGCTACCAAGGCGCTGTATCTTGAATTAGTTTCTGATCGGTCAACCGACGCATTTCTCGCAGCGTTTCGCTGATTTATTGCCAGACGTGGCCGTTGTGGTCATCTCTACAGTGACTGCGACACGAATTTTGGTGGTGCCCACCGACCGTTTATTTCCCTCGCAAAGTCCGCTGTATTTAATAAACGTATTTCTTGGTATTTCATACCGCCCGCTGCGCCTCATTTTGGTCGTTTGTGGGAGGCGGGCGTGAAGTCCGTTAAAACCTTACTTCTTCGTACCAAAAGGTGAACAAGTATTGACCTACGAGGAATTGGCCACTGTCTTTGTTCAAATTGAATCCATCTTAAACTCGCATCCTCTCACACCCACGAGTGGTGACCTCAATGACTTGACTTGCTTTACACCAGGTCACTTTCTGGCTTTGGCACCTTTAACAGCTATTCCGGAACTTGCCTTATCTGACCGTCCACTTAACCGCTTTTCTCGTTGGCAATTACTTCAACGAATTCATCAAGATTCTGGGTTCCGTTGGTCTAAGAAGTATTTGCATACGCTCCAGAAACGGTCCAAGTGGCACGAAACGTTTACTCCAGTTCTTTTGGATACCTTAGTGCTAATTAAAGTTAAGAACGTTCCACCACTTTGTTGGTCCTTTGGACGTGTCGTGGCGGTTACAGTGAAGATACAAAGAGGTTTGTATCTTCACCGTAACCACTAAAGAGCTGATTATTGTCGTCCGACGTGATTCCGCCAAAAGAATTTTTGTCGTGTCGGATACGATAAATGAAACTAAAATGATAACAACGTGTAATGCTGAAAGAAAATTACTGTGAAGATTTTGCCTGCTTCTATTCGTATATCTGCCATTGTTTTACTTCACTGCTTCAAGTTTTTCTCTTGTAATTGTACTAATAAAGTTTAATCGTTATCGCTTATGAGTTAATTTTTTTTATTTCTTATACAATCTGTTTCAGACACACTACTACGCATGCTGATAGCCGGAGTACATTCCGACGGTCATCTGTTTGTAATCATGAAAATTCAAGTAAGTAATTTATTTTCCATTTACTCATAAACGGTTGTAATTCTTTTTCTTTTTGCGTAATACTGCAAAGAAATCCTTCGGGATAATTTGTCCTATATGAATTAATATTTTCGTTGCGGGCTGATTTTGAATTTCGTTATTTTATTTGTTTATAACAATTGTTTCGCTTGCACAAATTATACATTGTAAATAAAATTTATACCTGGATGTCGCCTGGTTTTTCTTAAGTAAGAAAATTTGGTATATACCTTAACTCACTCTACTCTCTGCGTTTGCAGCTAGTCTGGTTTATCTAGATTTCTTTACTATTTTTTTTTAATATACGTTTCCCTTCTTTTCAACGTAACAATGTGAGAACGGTTAAATGTGTTCCCACACGTTGCATATAATATCGACAGTTGCATCATTTGTTGATCACTACGTGTTAAATTTTATGCTGTTTTATGAGGTTATGAACATTTATGTAGTTTACTACGTTTTTGCTTTCCTTAAACTGGTGTGAATATTTACGAATACGCCTTCCTAGGTGGTTATTTACCGGAAATCTGTGTGTACTTTTCTAATTTTAAATGCAGAGTGTCATGTTCTGTTGTTTATTGCTGGTTGATTGAGAACATACTAGGTGATTTACTATTTATTTCTGTGTCCTTGTTTAATATTATAATGAAATAGCATGTTATTCAATATAAACCACAAAAGTTTCTATAAAATTTTCAAGGCATTTTTGCGCAATAGAGCTTAATTAAATGACTCAAAGTAATTAATTCTTTTTAATTAGCTAATTCCGGCTTAAATGACGCGCGAGTGTACACGACTTTTTGTTAAACGTCGAAAGTTTGCATAATTTTCCTTTATTAATCTCCGAATTTAGGGTATTACAAACAAAGGCTTTCAATTTAGTAATGACCATGAACTTTCTTATATGAAAAGGAATCAATTAGTATAAGCTGATGGGATTAATCAACGCCAATTTGCATGGTGAAAATGCTCAGAATATTTAAATTTGTTTTCCAAATGGCAACCTATACCGTTTATGATATAAAGCCAAATGCTCATACGCCAGATTCATTCTGCCGCAAATTGAAACTTAATATGCAACTTGTATGGTTCGTTTTATAAAACGCAAGAAAGTAAGTACGTGAAATTTTTCTTTGTCTGATAGGATTTGATCGCTGAATTCCATTTAGAATTAGTTACTACTCGCAAAGGCACGAAAATCCGCAGTTACATGCAGATTATTACAAACATGTTCCCTAGAGCCTAGACTACAGACAGGCTCTTAGCTGTTTTGCAAAAAGTATGTTTTAATTATTTGTGTATATCTGAAAAGTAAAAACACATGCGCTTGCGTAACTTAGGTTACTAAACCGTCAATATCTGTTTCTGTGTACACGTGTTCACAAGACATCTACAGAAATGGCTCTAAAACGTGCTCTCATCCCCTAGGTACTTACCTTAAATTTTTTTTTAACATTCAGCCGTTTCAGTTTATTTGATATGTTTTCGTTACTTTTATAGTACCTAAAGAGGAGAACTCTTTTGTGGAAACAGCTTGTGTTTGATTAGCTTTAAGTTATCCTATATCAAAGTACACGTGCCGAATATAGAACAAGGGCCTAGATAATCGGGATCTCCAACTCATTTTTTGTGCTACCCTAAAAGTAACGAATCTATCGGATGTCTATTCCACTAACCTTTTTTCAACATACCTTGCATAGGGAAAGAAAGCGTATAAATACGATTGCAAATCCTCCAAAGTTCAATACCCTTCGTGCTCACTACAGCCTGAGAACTCAACTATAGTGCTCACCATAGCCTGTAAACCGCCTCAACAAGCAGTGCTCTCCATAG
This sequence comes from Platerodrilus igneus, assembly GCA_036346225.1. NCBI lineage: Eukaryota > Metazoa > Arthropoda > Insecta > Coleoptera > Lycidae > Platerodrilus > Platerodrilus igneus. The sequence goes on from JARFIW010001386.1 coordinate 601,725, forward strand.
CCTGCTTAATTCTTAAAGCCGTTACGTTGCCCGAGGCCGTACCTGGGGCATGTATAGCAGTGCTCCCCATAGCCTGCTCAATACCTGACCAGTTACGCTGCCCGGTGTCGTACCTGGGGCACGTCGCCATAGTTCATCACACAGTGCTCCTGACAGCCTGCTTAAATCCCAAACCTTTAGACCTGTTAATCTGCCCATCGCCGCACCTGGGGCATGTCGCCATAGTTTAGCACAAGTAAACCACGTAATAGCAGTGCTCCTCATAGCCTGCTTAATATCTGATCAGTTACGCTGCCCGTCGCCGTACCTGGGGCATGTATATCAATGTTCTCCATAGCCCGATCAATACCTGACCAGTTACGCTGCCTGGCGCCGTACCTGGGGCACGTCGCCATAGTTCAGCACGCAGTGCTCCTCACAGCCTTCTTAAATCTCGACCTTTTGGACCTTTTAATCTGCCCGTCGCCGCACCTGGGGCATGTCGCCATAATTTAGTACAAGTAAACCACGTAATAGCAGTGCTCCTCATAGCCTGCTTAATATCTGATCAGTTACGCTGCCCGTCGCCGTACCTGGGGCATGTATATCAGTGTTCTCCATAGCCCGATCAATACCTGACCAGTTACGCTGCCTGGCGCCGTACCTGGGGCACGTCGCCATAGTTCAGCACGCAGTGCTCCTGACAGCCTGCTTAAATCTCGACCTATTAGACCTGTTAATCTGCCCGTCGCCGGACCTGGGGCACGTAGCCATAGTTTAGCACAAATAAACCACTTAATAGTAGTGCTCCTTATAGCCTGCTTAATATCTGATCAGTTACTCTGCCCGTCGCCGTACCTGGGGCACGCCGCATTAATTCATTATTACTGCACGTTGTTGCACAAGCGAACCGCGACTTCCGAAGAGTCACGAGGACCTCTGAAAACGTCTGGACCTCTTCAAACAATAAATACTTTATATTTGCGTTATTCAAATTCTTACTCAGCCTCACGAGTAAAACTCGAGGGTTTCCGAAGACTTCCGAAGCCTACCAAAGACTTCCGAACCTCTCGATATTGTGTATATAGTCAATGTATAGTTTTTGTATGTATATAATTATTCTTTGTAACTCCGCTTTGTTCCACCAATGAACCACAAAGACTTCCGAAGAGTCTCGAAGACCTCCGAGGACGTCTGGATCTCTTCAAACAATAAATAGTTTCTTATTTTCGTTATTCAAGCTTTTACTCAGCCTCACAAGTAAAACCCGAGAATTTCCGAGAACTTCTGAAGCCTACCGAAGACTTCCGAAACTCTCAATATTGTGTATGTAGTCAATGTATAATTTTGTATGTATATCATTAGTCTTTATGACTTCGCGTTGTTCCACAAATGAATCACAAAGTTTTCCGAAGATTACCGAAGACCTTTGAAGCTCTCCGAGCTCTGTATATACCTGTTTACTTAGTATTTAAGTTTTTACTTGGTTCCACGAGCAACCATGAAGCTTTTCTAAGATTAGCGAAGAAGTCCGAAGACTTCCGAAGACCTATAGACCTCTCCAAACTTTGTTTACTTAGTATTTAAGTTCCTACTTGGTTCCACGAGCAGCCACAAAGCCTTCCGAAGACTATCGAAGATTGCCGAAGACTTCCGAAGTGCTTAAAAGTGTATAAACTGTTCATTTTGACATTTTTACTTGTATATTTGTGTACTTATAAACTTTCTTTATTTTCTTGCTTGTGAACATTAAAAATAATAGTGCTAAGTCTACATACTTTCAAACGACCTCGACCTCGACCATAACAATACCTGTCTAGTGTTCCGAATCCTGAACTTAAAATTGCGGATTGTCCTGAAATTCTTTTTAAATTTTCTTTCGTGTAATAGTATCAAGCATATGAAACTTTAGAAAGATCTTCATTAAGAAAATACTAACGTTTCCTAATATTTGAAATGGTTGGATTGTGAAAGCAAAAGGTCCCTAAACTAACACAATTCTTACTTTATTTAAATCATGTGATAGGAATGCATTTACTTATAAATTATAATTCATCACGAATGTATGTAAAAAACAGGAAAAAACTCTTAGTACCAAATTTTTAAAAAGCCGTTAAAATCATTTATGCGTTGGTAGAAGTAGTTACACTTTGTCATTAGAACTTTGATACGAAATCTTACACAACAAGTTAGTTACTGGCAGGTCGACCTAACTCATATGTTTTATTCACGACGAAGACCTTTATTAAAGGTAACTTTATATTCGCTAAACTAATTCAACTAGCTACTGATAAATAAGGTGGAACGGATTTACTTCCTATACACTTTGAAACTTTTCATGTATCTTAGAAAGCTAAGGAAAACTTAACCTGTTTAATACTTGAAGTAAAGGTAAATCTTATAGAATTTCGCCGTAGGCAGTCTTTCAGCAGTGGTGTATAAATATATATGAGTCATTCAAGCATAACTAACTACTTCTCAGTACACCCTACTCTAATCCTATATACTTCCGCCGATAAAAGACTCCATTCTGAAGAAGTTTAGCTTACACAATATTCTTCCGTGATGTCATATGAAAGTTCATTAGCATGCTACATCCAGCTATATGCGTTTCACAAATTCGTCGCTACATTCAGAGATTTTTTTTAACAAACAGTATCTTACATGTAACCTCCATAAAAAAACTTACAAACAAACATTAAAATCTAAGGATAGCCTCCAATATTTTCTTTAAAATAGTATCTTAGGTCTAATATCAAAAAATTATAACAACTATATAATCAGTCACACTGATATAAAGTCCAAAAGTCTTTTTTTTAATTAGGATTTTTACTCACAGGTCATCCCCTATTTGAAACGTATTATATATAAAATTTTAGAACTTTGGATGGATAATTTTAAGCAGCTGCCCTTTAAATCGGATATAAAAGTATCTCATCACTTATTAATACTCCTTGTATGTTTGTTGTGGTTTGTTTTGTATTTCTCTTAATTTGCTTTGGGAATTAAACCACTCATAGTTGTTAAAACCGTCTTTATTATTTACGTTTCGATCCATAACGTACGATCGTTTGTTACGTTCCATTTTGTTTTAAAAATTTTTTCTTTGTTAATTCATTACTCGTTCGAATAAATTCCGTTTCAATTCTTAAATTCTTAAACAACTTCCTATATAGTTTATTTGTTACTTCATAAGCCTGTTTTACCATAAATCTGTTAAATCCTTCAACCTAATTCATAATAAACACGCTCCTGAATAAACTCTTCAACTCGAATCCCTTTGTGCTTTGAAAACGAAAATTTATTCTATAAATTAAATAGCCCAGGCCTTGTGTTAGGTACCCCGTCATCTCCTAAATTCTTCAATAACATTTTACACTAACAAAAACGCTTTTTACAAATTTTCATTTTGAACTCATTTACTTCGAAACGACAAAGTTATGCTACAGGTAAATAGTTATATCCTGTTTTTAGGTACCCGCTATCTTGGTATATCTTACGATCGCCATATAATGGTTTTCTCCGTTCTTCCAAGGTAACGACTTGTTGAGATAAGATCGCGCACGATCCGATATAAACCCGGGTTTTCCAGTTTTAACGCGCTTTGTTAAGCTAGGAATTGGCAGTTCGAATTCGTGTTGTTTGAACCATTGTTGCGTTTGATTCTGCAGCGTGTGCGACGAAGGGTCTTCTACATTTTATTCGTCACTGTATTTCAAAAAACGATGCACATCTTTCTGTTCAACAACTAGGAGGTGTCCTGTGTGTATTCAGTGAGTTTTCCCCACGCGTACCCCTTCTAATCAGATGCTCTTTTTAGTTTTTTTTAGCTGGAAGCCAAATGGGTTCTTTCGTTATGTAGAACAACCTCTTTCGTTATACTGCTGCTGCAATTATGGTAGCAGAGTAAATGTAGGCTGACGACCATGACGTTTCTATGCTGACTAAACCCCCATGGCTTGCGAGCTTAGCATCAGTATACCTACAGGTATGCAACTTGGTTTCTTTGTGTGCGGCAAGGGCATATTCCATATCAACGGTTGGTGTAGTTACGTGACAAGAAACCTCACATTGTAGAACTATTATTTGTTGCTGCGATCCGATATTATCACTCTACAGGTGCGATCCACTATTTTTAAAAATGCGCGACAAAAGAACGCACATGTTTATTCGCTTTATTAATTAGTTACTTTACAAAAATTATTAGGTAAAAATTTAAAAACACTTGACAAAAGCTCTCGCAGTTTATATTTGATACTGATTAATTTTATTTTGTGTAAATACGAGATGCGCACTTTGTAGCTAAATTTCTAAATTGTCCGTAGAATATAATTGTTGGCTGTAAAATAGTAATGCTTAATTTATTTTTCTTTTGCTTGTTTGTACAGAATCCTTTATTTATTTTTATGTGTTAATAGATAATCGTGGACGATGTACTCTATTTTTTTGTTTCTTAGTATGTAGGCGAATCTCCCCATTCTCCGCGTCTAGTAGTTAGCCTGGTATCTACTTTTCTTCCGGCTACGTCTAGGTACGTAGCACGTTGTAAAAATAGTACAAATTTCCAGTTTATATTTGAAGGTAGCTTTGATTTATTAATGTTTGATATATTTGGTTTGAATACATTAGGTAAAAATTTTAAAGTTTAGAAGAATGAGTGATTGCAATTTGTGTTGCGCCCCGAAAGCGACTTTGAGGTAGGCAATACGCTTAACGTGAAATCCGCCGATTAATTTTTATATAGTTAAATTTTATATAAATTCAATAACTTAAGAATTGGAAAACATTTTTTAACACGTTTCTATTTATACGATTGAGAGGATGGTTATTAAAGAAGTGTGCGATTACATTACCGTAAAGCTTAAGCAGCCGTTCTTTATATTTATCTGGAGGAGGAAGACTCATTATGATTTAGGTTACCTCCTTGGTAGATTTTAACATGGTTCTGAGGCGACGCTATGGCGGGTTTACACTTGTCAGATACCACTGTTAATCTACAAATATCTTACAACCTAGAAAATTATACTTCACACAATACTATCTAATACTATAAATAAACAATAGATAGGTTAAAATGTTACAGTCTCACTATACTGAGCGTTAGTGAAACTTTTTAAAAAAGATATTTATTTTTTCTTACAAAAGTCACGCAGAAGATGTTGTTTTATCCGTATAGACACAATTGATTTTGGAGACTTCCGCACTAGCTCTGAACTCTATATTCAGCGGTTTAGAGAGACTATCAGGAGGGTCGTTAATTAAATACGGATGGGTAGGACGCCATTGTACTTAGATAGTGTGTAAAAAAACAAGAAATATCGCTAAGAAAAATACAGGAACCTTAACGAGTATATTCTGTTATAAAAATACAGGATTTTGTATTTTTAGATGGTACTGCGTTTATCCTGAAATAAAATAGAATACATAAAATAATAGTAGAGACAGCAATTTGCGTCTCAAAATAAAATCAATAAATCAGACAGGTTTTGTACATCTATGATTTCTTTTTTTTGTGTAATGTGAATGGACACTCTACTTATTGAATTTATGCACATCTGGTTTATATGTAGTTCATAGAATCCAGTAATAAGCATGGACAAAATAAATACTACTGTTTAAGTGCTTCCATGATTGTAATTAACCTTGTTTAAATTTATAAAGAAATTAAGACTGTTAAGTATGTACACATATATTAACTGAAAATTATTTCTGATTTATTTTGACAGATAATTATGATAAGTTTCTTAATATTCAATTAATTTTTATATTTATTATTAATCTTGGACAATTTAATTAAAAAAGGAAAAGCCTCTAAAACAAATAGGCACTATAAATGTCATTAACATAATCATAAGATTTTTGTATGTCACCTTTTCAGTACTGACAAAACGACTCACATACATACAAAATAAGTTGGTAATAAGGTCTTTCAAATTAGTAAAGTTAAATTTCGTTAAATAGTTGTGTATAAATAAGTACATGACTATATTATTCGTAATGCAAATTCATAAAGCTTTTGTTACATAGACAATTTAATAAAGCATAAATTTTTATATGAAGCAACGTTTAAAAATTTAAATTCATAATTAAATATTATCACGTAGATGTTAGTTTTCATAGATTCAAACTACCAAGGTTAGATTTATACATGACGTTAAACGTCAAACAGATGATTACCTTACAAATGGAAATCACTTACCACCTGGACCTCAGGCTTGGCTGCTTGCACCATTTAACAAACAAGTTCAACCCACATGCCGACTTCTAACATTGAACAAACACATTCAAAAGCAGTTGTCTACATCGTTATAACAACGCCTCATAAACTAGATCCACATTGTTAAGTTTCCAATGCGTAATCGCTTTATACGCAATTACATAAATTTCCTACAACTATTAGTCAGCTCTAAGTATTGCTTCCGAATAAAAACAAAATTTCCATGATAAAATATAAGGAACGTATATATCTTATACGCAGTAAAAATTTAATAGTTTAGATCGACCATTTTTGCTTCAGTTATTAAATGTTATTTCTTCCGTACTTTAGTGTTGCTTTATATTTGTTTTAGTCCATCACTTCTTTTGTACTTTAGCGTTGCTTTTTATTTTTTTAGTCCATCAGTTCTTTAGTGTTTTAGTGTTGCGCATGATGAGTTTCTAAGCAATCGGATCGATGTATTTATCGAAACTAAATTGCGACTTGCAAGTCAGCTTTAGATATGAATTTAAACATTTTGACGTTGTAATGATCAAGACCCGATTGATTCGTCTCGTCGACAACAGCCTTAGCAAGCAGGTGCGCGAAAACACGCTATACGATATCACATTGAAGATACGTTGTAGAAATTTTACAATATAAACTGGACATTTATAACTATGCGCTTTATTTACTATATGATTAAAATAAAAAAGAACAATAATTGGGGTGTTTCGAAATTATGATACTTTGTTTTTAATTTTGTATTAATTGTAGAAATACGATTTATATTGAATTATAAAAATAAATTTAAAATTTTTATAACACAACACAATTTTTATGCGTTAATTTAGCAGAGGGAAAACGAACTGTTACAAGGTACCTGTTGAATTACGGTTTCTATATTTTTTTCTACAACTCTACTTCCATAACTTGACTTGGGTCTATTGAAACTTCGGAGCACATTTCAATTTCGATATAATTTTAAAAAGTATGTTTTATAGGATGTCACCTTTCAGGGTATGTTTCTGAATAGGCCACACGCGCACTTCTGCTATTCCTGTTGCACACATAACAAACTTGTAGCGTATCAAGCTGTTCTCCCTTAGAAAAGCGCATTTTAATTGCTGGATAACACAATATTTAAATCAAAGGACAATATTACTGGCAATTGTTTTACCGTTGTTCCTTTATGACGGTATCTTGATTGTGCACAAAACGTATTATTAGGAATAATAAATATCTTAGAAACAATGTTTAGGGGTATTATACATTTTTGAAATCAGGAGTATATTCTCTACAGAACAGCATAAAAATCTTATACAGCGTCGATAAGAAATAAGAAAGTTGATGATGGTTGGAAAGAAATGAAACGTTTTATTAAAAATTTAATAGCTTCAGTTGCTAGAAAATAAAAACTTGTCTTAAGAATGCCCTTACAGTTTTATAATATGTTTTTAAATAACAAAGTTATGAATAAAAAACGAAAATCATTTTTTTTGGTTTCTTTTCCATAACACGGAAACAAATGCAGTTTCTTTATGGCATATTGTTTAACATATATTTCTGCAGAAATGCCAAATTTAAACCTAACCGCTATCACTTATATTACACGAGATCCCTATGGTTGCCCTCGAAATTGAAACCTTGTTTATATATATTGCTGTGTTATCTCGCCCTACGGCTTGAGCGTACATAAAAATGCTGTGTTAACCCTGATGTTGCTCAACCACTTGTGAAAATGCTAACTTATAATTTTCTCTTGCCTCGACTAGCTGATTCAATTAAATAAAACCATTCCACAATACACAGTATAATGATTAAATATTTACAACTTTTTCCCTTTTTAAATATCTTCTCCCCTTATGAATTATTTACATCTATTAGATTTTTAGAAAATGAAGCCAGCAAAACGAGCTTTTATTACATTTAGAGACCTGTTGAAACGTTTCAAAAATGTCTATAGCTTTTCATAAATATATTCAGGAAACCCCAATTTGTCGGCCCTTACACTTTTAAATTATTATTGAAATAAAACAGTTTTAAAATAAATCATCAAAAAAATATCTAACCTGAAGTGGTTTTGTAGGAGCTCTGCATTCCTAGGAATTGAAGTCGACATCTAACCAAAATTTAGTATCCAAGTCGTTATTCCAATGACAGGTTTACCATTTTCAGAGATTATTAAATTGTTTGAACAAACAGTATTTTCCAGAGTTTCGTATTCAAAATTGTATTTAAGATCGTAATGTTTCGTAGTTATTCAGAATGTAACTTAGAACGTAGTTCTTTAGAAGGTATTTAATCAGAGGGTATTTAACCAGATGGTAATTATTTAGAACGTGTTTAACCAGAGGGTGTTTAATCAGATGGTAATTATTCAGAACGTATTTAACCAGAGCCCTATTTTATTTATTGTTAGAAATGATATAATTTTACTAAATCTTATTTACTTACGTATTTTTAGAAGTATGACCCTCTTTACACAATTATACACTCATTAAAATAATTTTCACTTAACTTTTCACGTAAATTTTCATCACATTTAAGTATAGTGACTGCTCAGGTTCAAAGTATACTAACTCAATATTCAATTGTTAAGATATTTATAGGATCAGCCCCCTATAGTTTCTGATTCGTTGACTCCACGTGCTGGGCGAGATCAAGTGTATTATCACTTGTTATTTTGGGAATTTTACCAGTTGCATGTATATTAATTGCATGAGGCGATGCTCTTGGTCACGTAAATTCTTATTATACTTATGCATTTACTTCAAAAATTCCAGGCATCTTCATTTAATCGATCACGTAATGTTATTGTTGTTGCCTTGTTCTAATCTGAATCGAATAAATTTGGTGTTTGTTTATTTCCTAATAAATTGGATTTTTGAGCAAATGTGATACTTTTAAATCACGTACGCTTTTTAAATAATGCATAATTTCTAAGTGCGTTTAAGATGATATATCCACGCATTTTTTTTAATATTTGTCTAGCAAATTCATGCAGGTTTTTCACTGATTTAAATTCAATGCGTTTCGATACCATTTCAAATTCTCATCTTTGCTCACAGCTACTCTTGGATATTTGTTTTAATTGTTTGTACTGCTATATACCGTGTACTCTCAACTAATAATGTTTATAATGACCTATTTACTCTTCTAATATCTGTAATTTCGTGCTTCTGTTACTTGGGAGTTTCCTTGCTTATTCTACGACCCCTATGACTTACCTACCCCTAAATTAACCCTATAATTACAGCAATATATATATATATATATATATTACAGTGGTTTTAAAAGATTCAAAATAAATATTAACGAAGCAATTTCAAAACACCCTGTATAAAGGAACAACCAGAAATTACGTGCGAAAGTTATATTAGTTAATTCATTTTTAAGTAACGGGTATTCATCAAATTGTACAAATAATGATAAATATTTAGTAGGTTTGCAAAGAAATAAATGGTAGAAGCCAATGCCATTAATTTATTAATTTAATTGCATTTAATTGAACGATTATTGATGTATAATATGCATAAAAGCGTGTAAAAACCAAATGATACCAAGGTGAAACGCATTGCTATCTGACATATATCAGCGGGGTAGAAATACGCAGAACTCCAAATCGTGGAAATGTATTTAAAACGTTCGTGTAGAATTAAACACCTGCGTATTTTCTAAACGTCAAGTTTTATTTAATTTGTAGATAATAAACAATTTCAGAGAATGTCGGGTAAACCGTCGCTTATATTCGCTGGAAATATAAATGAGGGGTTATTTAACTCACGTAGAAAGTCCACGTGGGGTAGACAGCGCACAAACAAGAATATCGATTTTCTACTACTCAAGCAAGGTTAGAAGGAGACGTAGAAAACGCATAAGCATGAGACAACAGTAGTATAGGAGGGATTTGAGAAACGTCAGTGGATCTACGATTGGCCGATATGTTTAGTTTGACTTGAAATAAACACGCAGTTTGTATATTAATTTTCAAGAAAATGGCATAGCGACGCACTGAAATTCGCGGGATTAAAAATTGGTTGAGTGCAAAATTGTAAGAATTATTTGTTTAAATAAAGGATTTCTCGTTAGGTAGGTATGGAGAGGTCACACTCGAAGTGTATAAATGTTTTTGGACAACGTGGTAAAAGCCCTTAATATTTAGATCGCTACAGACTACGTATGGAAGCTACCACAAGTTGTAAGTAGAATAAATTATTGTAAATAATATTGCACGGTAATCCTCATAATTTATACGCGGTTTGTGTGCCGAGAGCACAGTAAAATTTAATTGAGGTTTTTTAACACGCTCGTGTCGGGAAGTTTAAGTAACGTAGTTTAAAGTATTGTGAAAGCCGTATATTTAATTTGGAATTTGGATACATCGTGAAGCCTGCGCTAGCAATTCAAATTAGATGGGATTCGGCTAGTAATAGCTAGAAACAGCCTGCAGACCAGATAGAAGAAATACATGACATTGTCCTCGAAGCTGAGATCGTCTAGAAATTTCAAGGTAACGATTTGAAATTGTGATTCTTAAAAACTGTGAGTATTGGGTGACGTATGAGTGATTTTGAAGATATTGTGGCTTATTTGCGTATTGAACATAATACGTGTAAATAACTTTATTATGGTATTTAACTTGAAATCTGAAGGTGTCTATAAAGCTTTTTAACGTTCCATCCGGACGTATAATTTTGTGAAGAGTACATGGCTTTGTTTTTTTAGTTTGTGGTAAGAGTATGCAAAGCATAAAAGCATACATTATTCAGAATTAACTGGGTTATCATGAGCTCACCATACTCCAGATTTTACTTAAATTTAAAATAAATTATATAAAAGGAATGAGAAATAAGGTAGTATTCAGGGTCCATTTACTCCAGGTACATTTGATGTTGTTTCATAATTTAAATTAAAAATAGAGGACATTATAAAATAAGATTTATTGAAGTGTAACGTGATTACGGAAATGTGGACAATATTAAATTTCAGTTGTAAATAATGATAAATAAAAGATTGTATGTTTGTGGTATTTTGTGGTTTTATTGAGAGTGTGTGTACGATTGGAGTATGAGAGTGAACATAGATAACCAGGGGAAGCCCAACGGAGCTAGCCGGAAGCAAGAGCAGAAAATTGGCAATTCAACCGAAGAAGAGAGGAAAACGGGTAAGAAATATTTTTTGAATTATTTCATTTTTGGAAATTTTTCTATTTTCGAATTTGAAAATTTAACAAAGTTTTCGAATATATTTATGGTTGATAAGGATCATACCCGAGTTCCACGGCAATATATATAAACACACACACACGCACGCACGGACGCACGCATGCACGCGCGCCACACGCACCCACGCGCCTACCCACGTACGCATGTACGCACGCACGCATGCACACACGCACCAACACACCCACGCACGCACGCAAGGACGCACGCATGCACACATACACGTTCGCACGTACGTATTTACGCACGCACGCATGCACGCTCGCACAATTTGACAAAATTTCAATATCACATGTTTTAACTACTAATGTGGCTTCATTGGTCTTAAAATTCTATACTTTATCTTTAAAGATCGGGTAAAGAACACTCCATAAATTTTTAATTTCTGAAGTTATAACACTATGTGGTATTGGTTTACCCACTGACGTACAGGTAGCTACACTTATATGTTAAACGGCAATAGCATAACCAAATCTTATTAAAAATCCTTAACGCTTTTGTAAGATATCACTTAAGGAGTATTTTATACAAAGAGCTTTGAAAGTGGTTACAAGCTTTTCTAATAATGATCCTAAGCATTGATAATCGTTAGAGAATGCATTATGGCGTAACAAAGTAATACAAAATTGATAGTAAGGCTATATTATTTTTAAAGTACAATCTAGCGGGTATTAAACGCTGGAATTACTGAAATCGATCATTGAACTGAGATTTCAGTGAACCTTTGAAACCTCGGGAACTATTTTAATAACTCGTTGATTAGCCACGGTATAGTAATCATAAGAAACTGAAGTAATATTGGATCGCTTTTATAGTAGCTGTAAAACGGTATAAATATCAAAGGAATTTTAAGAAAGCAATGTGAACGTTAAATTAATTTGATTTAAATACAAGTTTTAAAAGTAATTTAATGTTGCAAAAATCTTTCATTAGACAACGGAATTTTTCTAGAACACTTTGTAACAATTTTATTTTTGGTTGATAAATCCCTTCATTAAAAGTGCGAAAATAATAAAACACTTTTATTAAATAATGTTGTAATACATTTAACAAGTAAAATAATACACTAAAACAGCATCTTGATTTGTTAGTCTATTTGTGGTTGGATGTCGGTGGATTCCACTGCCAGTCGCAGGCGCGTTTAGGTGTGACAACTCCCCCCCTTGGATCCTCCGATCGTCCGAGCGAGTATGATAATCTCTCGGCCATACGTGGAAGAAGTAACAACATGTATGAAAGAACGATGGCCAGTAATCTGCGTATCAATTTTAATGAGTGAGGACACATTTTCTGAATAGCGGTTGGTAAATTATAAACGTTATTATCTTATTTAATTTGGGAAAATTTGTTTAGCGCGACGAGAAATATTACTACAATCAACTATGCACTTAGAAATTTGAAAACTTTAATCGACTTTAAGAAAACCACTTTATTTTACGACGTGTACGGTGTACTTGGAAAATGGAAAGTTGATCTAATTTAAAGAGGATCGCTTATTACACAGAGTAAAGATGCTACTTTGGTAGAAGATATGCAGTAAATTTCGCATGGTAGAACAAATACCTAATCAAGGCTAGGAATGCAGTTTTGTTTGGTTCGTAGTAGATCTAAGAAATTCTTTTGTGTTTCACTTTAGAAACACGCTATTTTGTTCCAATGTGTAGAAGTACGAATATGATATTTGTTTCAACTATTGCTAAGCTGGATTTCCCAGTGTCAAACTTAAAATTCACTCATTTGATTTTGTAAGAAACAACACGTTGCTTCAGTATAAATTGTTAGTTACAACAACAGGTGTTACTGACGTCACTTGTTTGTCTGGAGTATGCTGCTGACACACGTATCCTTGAAAGCAAATGCTTAGCACTGAGTTAGTACCACTTTTGAAAACAAGAATATTTTTGTGATCATTTTCATTAGAAATTAAAACTAGTACTTTTAACTTAAAGAGGAAAATTTGTATAGTAACTTTTGTATTGTAATCGACCTGAACAGATCTGAACGGGTTAGAGTATCTTTGTGTAATAAGTTTACACCTTGCTGTAATATATTTGATCATGAATAAGGTTGATAAACCTTACTTTAAAATTTACAAAGTAATTCCATTATTTATTCAATTTTGTTGCATTGCATTTTATTTTAAAAAAATTCTTTTTAGTAAATTATTAGTCCAAGCTTAAAGTTTTTTATTTTGATCAAATGTGATCAAACCTAACCACAGGAAATTAATATCTTTAAGAGTTGAATTTTGATGCCAACCTTATATAGAAAATATCTTTTTAATATTTCTTTAGGTATGTTTGCGGGACACAAACAGTGTTCCAATTTTCTATTAATTTAATTATTATAATTTCTTACAGGAACAGCGTCTTATTCTGTTAAGACAGGTTTTTGTCATCGAAGGCGATCTTTCTTTCTTTGGGTCTCCACGTCCGCCCTTAGAAATATGCCATGCCATTAACGTGAATCAGTCCGGACTTGGTGGCGCCTATTTGTTTTAGTTTGAGTATGACCTACCAACAGATTTCGACTTACCACCCCATTTCTCATAGCTCTACCCAAGGAATAGACCCTTAGTTACGTCGGAAGACTTCGTTTTGCTGACACCCAACGTCTAGAGTCAGATATATATAATAAAAAGAAAAACGCTTCACTGGCGCCCATTTAAGAAATACGTAACAACTTATTAATACTAATTTTCTTGAATTTGGCTTTATTTGAAAAATTCTTGTTATACAACTTTCGCTTGCCTTTATAGATTAAAATTTTTTTAAATAAACAATTATTGTCTAGCTAATTGTTCTAATATTTTAGTTTTTAGTCATACTTACTTAACTTAGTTTTAGTAAAGTTAACAGGCCATTCTGTTGAGTATCAAATGCAAAATACGTTTTTCATTTTTTTACGAGAGAAGTAAAAGTTGGCGTGGTTGGTGAACATCATCGGCTGTACAAGGTTATCCGTCAGCTCAGTGGTGTAGTTGTTATTTGTGTGACTACTAAGCCCAAGGTCCCGGGTTCGAATCCCGATACGGTCCGCTTGAAATACGTTAAGCGAGTTTTTTTCACAAAAGTACGTTCTCGTTCGCATGAGAGGTAAAATGTGCTACGTACAATGACGTAGCCGGACGAAACCTAAGTACCAGGCTAGCTATCAGATGCGAAAAGGGGGAAGATTCACCTAAATACCAAAAAAAAAAACGCACAAAAAAAATTAAGCACATCGTCCACGATTATCTATTAACAACTAAAAGTGAATAAAAAAAAAACAAATTTCTTGATTCGCATGGAGAAATAAAAGTATTAAATTTTAATGATATTGTAAAGGACAAATTTGACAGTGGACCCACGAAGTGCGCATTTCGCGGCTAACATGTAATAAACTTCATAGAAACAAAAAAAAAGATTAATGTTTCGATTTTCTCAATAGCAATAGCAATAGCAGGTTTTAAATTTAGATTTTCGCAATAGTACAGGTGTTAAATTTAAGCATTAAATGTAAATTTACACCGTAGCAAATATGTTAAAATTAAAAATAGCGAATGTTGATTTTCTCAATAGTACAAATTTAAATTTAAGCCTTAAATACATGCCACGTTGTAGTAAGTACTAACGAAATATATTCAGAAGCACCTGCGCAGACAGCTGTTCAACAAGTATGGTGAACTGGTTTCACACCATCAACCATTGATAAATAAAAGTCCTTAACATTGAAACGTTTTTTTCAAAGGCACCAGCCTCACTCATGGGCGCTAGTGAGACGAAGTCTTCCGACATAACTAGGGGTCTATTCTTTGGGTAGAGCTATGAGAAATGGGGGGGGTAAGTCGAAATCTGTTTGTAGGTCAAACTTAATCTCAAACAAATAGGCGCCACCAAGTCCGGACTTATTCAAGATAATGGCATGACATATTTCTAAGGGCGGACGTGGAGACCCAAAGAAAAAAAAGATCGCCTTCGATGACAAAAACCTGTCTTAATAAAATAAGACGCTGTTCCTGTAAGAAATTATAATAGTTAGGTTAATAAAAAAGGTGGAACACTATTTGTGTCCCGCAAATATACATAAAGAAGTAGTAAAAAGATATTTTCAATATAAAGTTGGCATCAAAATTCTACTCTTAAGGATGTTAGCTTTCTGTGGTTAGGTTTGATCATATTTGATCAAAAATAAAAAACTTTAATCTTGAACTAATTATTTACTAAAAAGAATCTCTTTTAAAATAAAATGAATTGCAACAAAATTTAATTAATAACTGAATTACTTCGTGAATTTTAATTTTAGGTTTATCTAAATTATTCATAATCAAACATTTTACAGTATATTGTAAACTTGTTACACAAAAAAAACTCTGACCCGTGCAGATCTGTTCAGGCCGATTACATCTAAAAATGTTACTACTGAAGTTTTTCCCTTTTAAGTTACAAGTACTAGTTTTAGTTTCTAAAAAAGCAGATCACAAAAATATTCTTGTTTACATAACTTGTGCTAAAGCTGTTCGAAGCATTTGCTTTCAAGAACACATCTGTCAGCAGTATACTACAGAAAAATAAGTGACGTCAGTAACACCTGTTCTTGTTACTAACGATTCATAATGAACCACGCGTGTTGTTTCTCAAAACATCAAATTAGTGAATTTTAATTTGGACAATGGAAATCCAGCTCAGCAATAGTTGAAACTTTTATAATATTCATGCTTTTACACATAAGAACGTGTTTCTAATGTGAAACACCAAAAAAGTACTTAAAGCTAACTACGAATCAAAAACTGCTTTTCTCGCCTTGATGAGGTACTTGTTATATCATACGAAGTTTACTGCAAGTAGTGTGAAGCAAGCTCATACTAAACAGCTTCTACCAAATGGAGTTGTTCCAGGTGTAGAATTAAATACGGTCACGATACATTCGGCAGCTGCTGCAATCCGGATGTTGAATCACACCGCCTCACCAAAGTAGCATCTTTACGCTGTATAACAAAGTAGTCTTCTTAAAATTGGTTAAACTTTCTATTTTCAAAGTTGCATTGTTAAGTGTTGCATTCTTCACGTCGTATAACAAAGTGGTCTTCATAAAATGGTTTAAATTTTCTATTTTATAAGTTGCATTTTTAATTGTAGCATTCTTCACGTCGTGCTAAATAAATTATCTCAAATTAGACAAGTTAATAACCTTCATACTATACCAACCGCTATTCAAAGATGTGTCCCGGCTCCTCAAAGTTGATACGCAAATTGCCGGCCTGCAATTTTTGGTACATCTTATCGCTTCTTCCACGTATGGCCGATTGATTACAAAACTAGCTCGGGCGACCGAGGCGTCCGAGTAGGGGACTGTCAAACCGAAACGCGCCTGCGAATAGCTGTAGAAGACACAGATATTTAACCACAAATAGAATACCAAAGAACGATGCTGCTTTAACGTATTACTTTAGTTGTTGAATGTAATTTACCATTGTTTTAATAAAAGTGTTTTATTATTCTCGCACTTTTATGAAGGGATTTATTAATCAAAAATAAAATTGTTACAACATGTATAAAAGAAAACAAGACACATACCTCTATGCGTCAGGAAACTTATCTTGCCAATCGTGGGTTGTGTCAACACAGCGACGTAAAGGCCATCGTAACTACAGTAATTATCAACCAAAAAAACAGCTGCTCCACGGCAACGAAAAGTCGGGCCTACACAAAGAAAGGACCCCTTTGGCCTCCAGCTAAAAACAGCTAAAAAGAAAATCGGATTAGAATGGGTACGCGCAGGGAGACTCGCCAATACACGCAAGCCATCTTTATATTGTCGAACAAAAAGAAAGCGTGCATTGCTTTCAAAGTACGGTGACGAATAATGCAACAAACATCTCGACGCACAAGCTGCAAGGTCAATATTCCCTGTATGTTTGTTGTGGTTTGTTTAGCATTCTTCTTAAGCTTCTTTGGGAATTAAACCACTCATAGTTTTTAAAATGATCTTTATTTACGTTTCGATCCATGACCTAGGATCGTTGTCAAAATAATAAATACTTCAAGTTTGACGGTTATGACATAAATTGAAGGTTACTTTGATTTATTGATGTTTGAAATATTTGGTTTGAGTACACTAAGCAAAAATTTTTAAGTTTAAAAGAATGATTGCCTTCAATTTGTGTTGCGACCTGGGATCGACTTTCCTAAGGTAGCCAATACGCTTAACGTGAAATCAGCTGATTAATTTTTATTGGTGAATTTTATATAAATTCAATAATTTGGAAAACATTTTTAAACTTTAAAAATTTGCTTAGTGTACTCAAACCAAATATTTTAAACATCAATAAATCAAAGTAATCTTCAATTTATGTCATAAACGTCAAACTTGAAGTTTTTATTAATTTGACAACGATCCTAGGTCATGGATCGAAACGTAAATAAAGATCATTTTAAAAACTATGAGTGGTTTAATTCCCAAAGAAGCTTAAGAAAACTGCAAGGTCAAGTTCAAAAATGAGTTCAAATAACACGAATTTGAAATGCAAACATTCGCGTTATCGAACGATTGAAACTGAAAAATACGGTTTTATCGGAATAGTTCAATACACTATTTAAACGAAGGTTTAGAATGAAACAACAGAGAAAGTAAAAATATGTTATCGGAATGTTTAACAAATCAACTGATACCTCCAACAAGGTTTCGACTAATTAATTATAGCATAAATTTTCGCTTTTAAAGCACAATAGGTGTGAGTTGCGGAATTATTAGAAAACGTACTCATTGTAGAAAAATAAAAATATACCGGATATAAACCATTTAACCCTCGAACAAATTTTCGTTTTTTGCATGAATAGATTTGACTAGAAATGTTATGATTGCGAGTACTATATTGCAACGAGGTAAAAATACAGTATGGGGTTTTGAATAGAAACAGAAGCTAGGTGAATGAAAAACGAATTACCACAAAAAGGACGCATCTGAATTCATCGTCGAAAATAAACTAAACAAATGTAAGTCCCATATGTGAGTGTTGTCACGCACGTTAAATATCCCTACTTTGCTTGGAACAGTAAGGGTTCTGTATAATTCAAAATTTCTAGATAAAAAGCTTGTTTCCTGGCCAATGTAGTACCTTCGGGTGGAGTATTGGAATATCAAATGTACTGTACAAGGTTGTCGAATTAACTTTAATTTTAAGGAACTTTGTAACAAATATAAATAACTGCACTGATCTTAAAGTATTTTGGCTTAGTAAACTTCATTGTATAATTTAATTTCGTCTCTGCAATAAGAACAAGTAGCTTTCAGTACAGGTTCTAGTGTTAACTGTCAACCTTGTTCTCTGCAAAAGTTCTTAATGCTAATTCTTATTCTAAGATACTACCAGTTAGTATTATAAAAATCTATATTTAATTACTATTAGTACTTTATGGTTTATTTATATTGTTGCGCGATAGGTTTATGTGTTACCAGAATAATGACATTAGAACGTAAACAAGGCGTTTGTGTACAAGGGGTGATTAATAGGATCTGCAGGTCAACTTCTTTCAGATAGATTTTATTGCCAAGGACAAGGGTTTTGCATTTAGGAGATATTTAGATTACGGTAGAACATCTCAAAAATGCTATTTGCATACTTTCTGGTATGTTTTCTAACAGTTGAAATGCATTTAAACTGACGACATGAGTATTGGAAGTCGGTCTTGATTGATTGATTACAATATGGTCCAGTTTAAAGCTTTGGAATATGTGATGTTTACATGATCGTTGATATAAATTACTGTAGTCATCATATAAATTAATAATTAGTGCTTGAATAATTAATCATTGTGTTACGATAGTGATTTAAAGGGCGGCATTGGAGTGTTAAGAAAATAGTACGAGTTGAAATAAAAATTTTGGAGAGTTTCTAGCAAATTCCATTGTAACTACGAGTTGTTGAAAATGCTTGTATAATCAGTTTGAAAATAAAGAATTGCTGTTCGTGTAAGTATAATTTTTGTAACAATACTAAATAAGTTATTAGTTTGGGTTTCTTTTTATGTGCATATCTCACTATTTGCAAAATAACCAGCTTGGATTCGTGCAAAAGTAGTTTTGACAGAAACATCTTTGTGGAAACGAGATGGCGTTGAAAGAGTAGGCTTTTAGATAAAAATGGCTTTGGGTGAGTTTTCACTTACAACCGGTATCAAGAAGGTGTTGTCATAACTAAGCATAGTCGGCAGATAGATATCTACGCGGTCCACTAATACTTGTCAAAATATTCTATACCCCTTTAATGAATCTCGTTGCTACTGCAAACACCAGGACTCCTGTTTGAAGACTAGAACTGCCATAGCAGTCAAATTGATTGCTTTTGATTTGCTGAAAACTTTTCCGTAAATACTCTAATAATAACTATGGCATTTTCTAACATTTTGAGTATTTTATATATAGAACCGCATATTATTGATTATATCTGTATCTCATACATGGTAAATTTACAGTAGCTGGTTGGTGCTACATTTCAGAGTGCTACCATTAATCGGGTTGTCGAAAAATTTATAACGCACTTTTTCAATGTTTTAGAGGTGTATTTATTTAGATATAGATATTAGATCAATTAATGATATCTTGTCCATTTTACTCGATAGCTTTTCACAAGCTTTCAGTAAGTTTCATAATTACTCGTTCATAGAAAGAACAGGGAAAAATTGAAAACGGTGTCGATTCACAGTTTTACTTGAACCAAACGTTATGCCACGCAATGAATTTTGCAGAAATCGAAACAAACGAAATTCTGATGGAGCAAGGTTTTGAGAGTATGCTGGATGTGACAACACATCCCATCCAAGATCTAATATTTTGCCGAGTGTCCAAACTTCTATGTGTTTGACCGTCGTCGTGATTATCATTTAGGAGTTCTAGACGTTTCTGAATGATACATTTATTAAGACTGGTTAATTGTTGACAGTGCACTTTTGAATTAATAGTTTTGTTCTTTGGTAAAGTGTCGAAATACACGACCGCTTTAAAATCCCACCACACTGATAGCGTAATTTTCCTCTGGTGAATGTTTGCTTCGGATGTCGTTTGTGGAGCATCATCAAACCGGGTCCAAGACCGTTTGCAAACAAAATTTTTATATACAAATTATTTCTCATCACCAGTTTTTAACTCTTCAAAAGACGGATCGTTTTCCCCACGTTTAATGCGTATGTCAGAGGTGTTGATGTATGACGTCAAATGAACTTCATTGAGTGCATGTGGAACCCAGGTATCAAGCTTGCTACTGTATTTTAGCTACGCCAGAGGATAATGAACAGTGGAATTATGAACATTCAATCTGTCAGCAAGCGTTTGTGTAACGCTGGTGTGACTGAATTAGTGCTTTTATTTGATCGTCTTCACCTTGGATTGGCCTTCAAAATCTGGTGATATATGGAAAGTAGTGCAACTTAACGAACTTTCTGTTCCATACAAAAAGATGTAATGCAAAAAATGCCCAGAGCAATTTCGTACGCAAAAGAAATCTATTGTATAACTTCGTATCAACTCCTTTTCGATTATTTGTAGAAAAGTCTGCTCAAATATATTTAATAATGTACTAAAGATGAGGTGAAACTCAAATTAAAATATGATAAAAACTTGTCTGTATCTTTAGGAACCGAATGCTTATATTATCAAATTATTAGTTCGTGGTGCCTAGGCGGCACAAACATAAATTTTGAGATCCTCATTTTCTTGTGAGGTAATATCGCATAGCTTATGTAATAACATTTTTAAGACTTGATATACTATCCATACGAAAGGAGCGTTTGATTAGCGATTAGTTTGTTCGACGTTCAAAGGATGGAAAGAATTTGTAGCTAATTGTAAATCATATCACATTTATGGAGCAAACATAATCGACGATGCCGATTCACAAGGCCTGAAGCGTTGTTGAACTACAACGAAACTAATTTGCTGTGGATATTTTTGGCCAAATTGCCCAAAAATATTCTTTCGAAGCAGGGTTACATACTTAGCCAGTGCGTATCTTTTACAATATGCTGGATCTTGCCACTATCAATGCATGTATTGTCTACAGCAAAATCACATGTACAACAATAAAAAAAGAGATTCTATTTAGAACCACATAGTTTACACAAAGCATACCAATTACTGTAATGATGACAGAAAATGGGAAAAAATGCTACCAGTGTGAAATCAACCAATGTAAAAAGACAGAATATCGGAAATGTGTTTTTTATATATAGAAAATACGTTCGCGGATCATGTGTATGGAGTGTACCGAGAAGAGTTGTGTATTTGAACTGGGCCGTATGAAGCAGCTGATATTATTACAACCAAAAAGATTAATTTTTATAAAGCGCATTAGTTTTTATTTCGTTTTTAGGTTTCATACAATACTTTTTAATTAAATATTCAAAGTATATCAGAAACGTAATGCGTTGTCGTTCCGTTAAATGGAAACCAGGCGGAAAAGGAAAAAATTAATTATAAACGGACAAAATAAATTCGAATGTATCCTGCATATTATAAAGTCATAAATAGTGTATGAATTAAGCATAGCATTTCCATTAATTTTAGTTTCATTTAGGGTAATAAATTCAAACCACGAAATCAAAAAGTTATATATGAAAAAATACAGATTTGAATGTAGTTCAGACCCATAAATTATTTCAAAATCGCAATAAATAAGGAAAACATATTTCAATGTTATGCACTTTCACATAAATTTAAGAAAGCTTTTGTATACCGATCATTAGAAATAATTCGATTTAATACACCGAAACAGTTGCAGTTATTGTTTATAATGCAACAAGACAAGTTAAAAATAAGGTTATTACAATGTAACTAAATAAAAAAAAGAGCTCATGTTTTAATGAAATCCACAGATATTAGGTTACGAACCAAATATCACCAGAAAATACAATGATACAATGTATCAACACAGTTACATAAGGAAATACTAAGCACGTATTAAAAAATAGGAAGTCATGCATTTTTCACGTGTTACAATACAAGCTCAATAGGATGACTATATCATGATACAATCACCACAAAGGCATGCAGACTGGGAACAACGACGGCAGTTAGATATTCGGCCTAAATAATCATATAACTATTTCCAAGCACAAGTTAGATGATGAGTCTTTGGCAGCTTCTTTTTAAAAAGATTATTTCCAAAAACACTTCTATCAAATTTGTTTTAATTTGATAATTACAAGAAATGATTTGTTTCTTTTACAGCAACTTGAACGCTTATGTTCATTCAATTCTTATGTTAGGAGTCATTTAGAATATTCTGCAATTATTTGGACTCTCTTTTACCATAAATATACAGTTCGTATCGAACAAATTCAAACAAAATTTATTAATAGTTTAAACTATAGATTCAACAGCTATTTATACCATACGCCTTATGAATCAAACCTCAGCTTCTATAATTTACGTTCGTTAGCAAAAATAAGGTTGATCACTGAGTAAATTTTTTTTCTTAAGATTTTACATGGCGTGATTGATAGTGAGTTCTATGTCGGAGCCTTGTGTTTTTACGATCCTGTATACCCTGTTAGAAACCCTCTTCTATTTGCTTTTGAGCACTATAACATCAATCACAGTTTAAATGCTCCAGTCTCAAGAATTATGCGTAATTACAATGATTACGTACACAGCACCAACTTGGATATATTTAGCTTTAGCCTTCGAAAATTTAAACGCTACTTAATGCAAATGTTGTAACATTGAATTTGTCGAATTTGATGAGTTTAAAATTTGTAAAAACATCTTTTAAGTATTATGTTAAATATTGATTATCTTAGTCTTATTCTGGTTTTTTAGCTTTATAGTCATTTATTTTTTACAACATCGAAATATTAACACTTAAGTTAGAATTTGTAAAATTACGTTGTCACTGTAAAGTTATGGCACCTTCATTGGAAGATTTATACCTTCTGTTTGGTGTTCGGTATTGTAAATAAATAAAAGTATATAAATAAAATTTTAGTCCCTATAGTGGGGGATAAAGAATACTACTATAGTAAGCCTGCTTATCGTAAAAGGCGATTAAAAGGCACAGCAAGGGGCAGCAGCCTTGCTGGCTAAAAGATATTGGAGGAGGGTCGGTTGGTCTCGGGCGATCCTCAATAATTTACAAGCTTGTTGGGGGTTGGACGTGACGGATACGGCTTTTTGCTAAAATCTTTAAAAACTGCGTTGTGGAAAGATATGGGAGCCTACCACAATATTTCCCAGGTGTGCGTGGCCTAAAACACGAAATATATATGATGGAGAGCTCACAAGTAAAATTCTTGTCCGGAGGTAAAATACTCCCTCATTCGGATCTCCGGGAGGGGGTACTTGGGGCTCGTCATCGTAAGAATATAAAGCAACAGTTCGATTTAGTGATAGGGACTTGGAATGTAAGGTCATTACTCAGAGTAGATAAGTTAACGAATTTATTAGTCGAAATGAGAAAGGAAAAGCTGGACATTTTAGGTATTAGTGAGGTGAGATGGCCAGATAGTAATGACTTTTGGAAAGATAATTATAGAATAATTACAACTTCTTCAACTAATGGACAGGCAGGCGTAGGAATAGTGTTAGGTAAAAGATTAGGGCATAAAGTTAAAGAGTACTTACAATTTAGTGATAGAATAATTATGGTTAGATTGAGTACAAAACCCACAGACACTGTTTTAGTACAGGTTTACATGCCAACAACTCAGTACGAGGACGAGGAAGTAGAAAAGGTATACGAGGATATAAATAGTATAGTGAGAAAAGTAAAAGGAGATGAGAATTTAATAGTTATGGGCGATTTTAATGCGTCAGTGGGAGAAGGTAGTGAGGGAAAAATGGTAGGAAAATTTGGGTATGGCAGACGAAATGATAGAGGAGAAAGATTAGTTGAATTTTGCCAGGAACATAGAGTAGTAACTGTAAACACCCTATTCGAACAACATGTTAGGAGAAGATATACCTGGAAAGCCCCAGGTGATAGGGCTAGGTACCAAATAGATTATATTTTAGTTAAACAAAGATTTAGAAACCAAGTTAAAAACTGTCGTAGTTATCCAGGGGCTGACATAGATAGCGATCATAACTTAGTTAAAATGAAGTGTAAACTAAAATTTAAAAAATTGAGAAAGGTTAAAAGAGAGGGATGGGATCTAGGTAAGCTTAATAATAGTAGGGTAAAAGAGGAATATAAACAAGTATTAGATAATAAGAGCAAAGAGATAGCTGTAGGAGGGAGCGTAGAAAATAGATGGAAAGAAATAAAACTGACTGTACATGATACAGCAACACAGACTATAGGTAAGAAAAAAATAGAAGCGAGAAAACCCTGGGTAACAAAGGAGATATTAGATTTAATAGAGAATAGAAGAAAGCTTAAACCTTTCAGAGAAGTGGGTAGTGAAAATAAGCAAAAATATAATACAGTTAGAAATAAGATAGTACATGAGTGTAGAAAAGCTAGAAATAAATGGATGGAGGAGAATTGTAAGGGAATACAAAATGATTTGAGAGTAGGTAAGACAGACAGGGCTTACAGAGCAGTTAAAAAGTTTTTTGGGGAAGATAGGAAAAAATATAATGGTATTAGAGACGAGAATAATGAGCATCTAATAAATAAAGTTGAAGTAGCTGATAGATGGAAAAGATATTTAGAAGATTTATATAAGGGAGACGATATGGATGAGTTAGAGAACGACCAAGAAGAGGATGTAGAAATAGGGTTCTCAATATTAAAAGAGGAATTTGATAGAGCTGTTCGGAATCTTAAATTAAATAAAGCGCCAGGGATAGACGATATTCCCGCAGAATTAATAAAATATGCAAGTCAAAAAACTTTAGACAGATTATATGAACTAATAAATGTAATATATGACACAGGTGAGGTTCCAATAGATTTCGAAAAAATATTATTATCCCAATCCCAAAAAAGTCAGGAGCTGATAGGTGTGAGAATTTTAGAACAGTTAGTTTAACTTCTCATGCTTCCAAAATACTAGCAATAATAATTAAAAATAGAGTAGAAGCTTTGACTGAGAATTATTTAGGCGAAGACCAATATGGTTTTCGTAAAGACAGAGGGACTAGAGAACCGATACTAATGATTAGGGTAATTATCGAAAAAAGGTTACAAAAAATAAAAGACTCATTTCGCGTTTGTAGATTTAGAAAAGCATTTGATAGGGTTAATTGGATTGTTATGTTCAGGGTTTTGCAAAAAATAGGAATCTCTCATAGGGATAGAAAAATTATTTACAGTCTATATAAAAACCAAAGCGTAGTAATTAGATTTGATGAAATAGAAAAGGAAGCTAAGATTAGAAATGGTGTTAGACAGGGTTGTATACTGTCTCCCTTGATTTTTAATGTTTATATTGAGGAAGCTTTAAACTTAGCCAGAGAGAGAAAAGAGATAGGTATTAGTGTACAGGGACAGAAAATAGACATGTTACGTTTTGCAGATGATATAGCCATTATAGCTGAGTCTAGAAAAGAGTTAGGAGAGTTTTAAATATTTTAGATGAGATACTACGGAGTAACTATAGTATGAGAATTAACTCAGTAAAGACAAAGATAATGACAAGTGAGTTACAGCCTAGTTCTAAACCAAAATTAAAAATAGGTAATACCGAGTTAGAGGAGGTAGATGAATTTTGCTATTTAGGTAGTATAATTACAAAGGATGGACGTAGCAGAAGGGATATAGTAGCTAGAATAGCTCAAGCTAGAAAAATGTTTTTAAAAAAGAAAGACTTACTAATAGCTAATAGTATTAGTTTAGATAATAGAAAAGTTTCTTAAAGTCGTACGTATGGAGCGTTCTACTATACGGCAGTGAGGCTTGGACAATTAAAGAAGTAGATAAGAAAAAGATAGAAGCTTTTGAAACTTGGTGTTATAGGAGAATGTTAAAGATTAGTTGGACAGATAGAGTAACAAACGAGGAAGTTTATAGAAGGATAGGTGAGGATCCCTGTATGTGGAAACAATTGAAGGTCAGGAGAGATAGAATGATAGGGCACCAGTTAAGACATGAGGGACTATTTAGTAAAGTCTTAGATTATAGACTACCAAATAAAAATAGAGTAGGAAGGCCTAGACAAAGCTATATTAGTCAAATTATTAGAGATTTAGGTTGTGAAGGGTATGTAGACCTTTTTAGACTAGCTCAGAATAGAAAAGAATTTAGAGCTGCGTCAAACCGACTTTAAGTAAGTTCGAAAACAAAACAAAAAAAATAAAAATCAGTTAACTAAATGTCACCAGGACATAACTCACAATTAGTTAGCGGTCTGGCATGTTGGTAGCGATTCGTTGCTTAAGCCTTACCATAACATATAATTTAATAAACGTCACCATGACATAACTCACAATTAGGTAGCGGTCTGGCATGTGGGTAGCGTTTCGTTGCTTAAGCCTTACCATAACATATATTTTAACACTTTTCCTTTTTGAAGGTTATATTTCATTTCCTTATAAATGGTAAACATGTAAACATGTTAGATTTCTTTAACAACCATCATGTTGCTAATATCTATGTAAAGTCAGGTGGATAGGAAAAAGATAAAAGGATATAGGAAGACCTAGACCAAACTATATTAGTCAAATTATTAGAAATTTAGGCTGTAAAGGGTATGTAGAACTTTTTAGATTAGCACAGATTAGAAAAGAAGTTAGAGCTGCGTCAAACCGACCTTAAGTAAGGTCGAAAACAATATGATGATGAAATAAAATTTAAAAAAACATCGAAAAAAGAAACGCAAGGTAAATGCAATTGAAGAATAGTGCAAGTTAATATTTACTAAATCAATAATTAATAATTAAGAATAAGTAGTTTGAACACCTATCAATGTTAAAGTTATAAAGTTCAAAAACTGACTGGCGAAAAGAACTTCCTACATGAAGCCACTGGTATCACATCGTTTTGTGGTAAAGTGCAGATTTTGCTTTCTGCTGTTTTTTGATAAATCATACATTGTCTTTATTCTATGTAATTGTAAATGAGTTTACTTAATTGCAGTTCATTGTTTCTTAACATGTGCTATCAAGTAGCGTATGGCTTACAAAGTAGTCGTTTCTTAGTGGTATTTCTAATATGAACTCTGTTGACACATCTTATCTTACATTCCTTTAGTACAATGTATCATACTATAACTAATACATAATTATTACATTTAATTTTATATACATATTAACATAGGGAATATGTAGCTCACGTAATTAGAAAGATCGAAATATGGTCGTACGAGCAGGTAATAAAGCGACATAGCAAACGTTGTTGGGATTGGTCTGAAAACATGTTAGAAGTTGGCGGATGGAACGCAGTTTCAAGATGTGATGCGGACTCCACCGCAGTGAAAAGCGCAGCGCAAAACTTATTTTTTATAACTACACTTGTAATGGCATGGTACATTTCAATTTACGTGTTCGTGGAATTAATGTCGGGATGAACGATTAAAGGGTTTAAAATCTGGAGAGTACACCCTTTGAATAATTTAAATTTTGTGTTGTGTTGCTTTGAGTTAAGGCAGTTGTGTTATCTGAAAAAACAGAAAATCGAAATACTAATAGTTTTTGGCCATCCTTTATCTTTTAAAGGTGAATTAAATCAGTGAGTAATATATGTGCTTTTAGTTATAGGCTTTCTAATTTCTTTCATGTGAGCTTTACATCTAATTTGTAAATTGTTCATATAACAAATCATAAAAGCAATTTCTTTTTTAGACTAAATTAGGGATGGAGTTAGTGTACATTGATTTTATATGCAAATTTTATTTGTGAAATTATTGTTGATAAAAGAGTAAAGAATTAGAGGTTTTAATGAATATTAGATAGGTAAATAAAAAAGTTGGCACTGAGCTATGTTTTCGATGTATTGTTATAAGGAGAATTTCAATAAATTGAAAGTTAGAATGTTTTATAGGTCAATCTTGAAAACAGAACAATGGTATGGTAAGATTAGTTATGGATTTTTTTTTGAGGATTTCTGTTAATAATACCTGGCAAGTTGGATGTTACAATAAACTTGTTCTTCGTTATGGTTCATATACTTGTAAGTATAATCTAGGAATTTATTGTTAATAGAGTTTAAACAAGAGTCGGATTTTATCTAAGTTATTTATAATATAGTAGAGAAAGAACAACTTTTAAAAGGCTGCACAGTTACGCTGTTCATAAAGTTGTATTTGGGACAGGTTTTGATTTTGAGAATTTCTTTAATTATTTTAGATGTTTCGGAGAAATGTAATGTGTAATGTAATAAATTTAGGAGACCAAAAGCAAAGTATGCTATTGGAAATAACCGCCGTCCGTGTATGGATAATACTAAAAGAATTCCTGTAACAATACGGTTTGCCGTCTCCCAACTCTGACAAGCGAAAACGCTTTCAGAGTAAGTAACTATAGAAACGTGTTTTTTTTTCATTTCGTTCATTTCAAATGTTTTATTTTTATTATTTTTTCATTATTATATATCGATTTTTTCTATAAGAATCCACTCTCCACTACTATAGTTCGACAGTGCACATGCAAATTGTTGCGTGGTCCCCGTTCTTTTGCCGCAAATCTAAATTTATTACGTACCGCTTATTTTACCTGCAGCACAAACTGTAGTTAATAATTGCTTAATTATTCATTTGGGGAGAGATATCTATTGACAAAGTTCTTACCTAAAATACGGAGGTTTTGAGATTACTTAAAACCCAGTATAGATCAAAATTTTACCAGTATAAGTATCTTTAAACTAATGTTGCCAATATTCCTTTAAAGCTTATATTTATCTCCAAGTTTAATTTCAATTAATAGTTACTGTTTCAGAGGAATTTCAGTAGTTAATTCATTGTTATTTATTTTGGGAAAAGCTTATTCATTGCTCAAGGTGCTTTTTAACATCAAGAAGCTTTGGTATTACTTTATATCCTGTAAGTAAAGCAATTTTACAAAACTATTGCTTTGGGTTCGTAATTGGTATTTTTTACAGATTAGGTAATGAATTTATATTCAACTGTAGTTCTTCTAGAATATGAAAGTGTTTATAATTCCCCGAGCAAGTATTTCAGCTATTAAATTGTTCGTGACGTCGATCACATCACACTGCCGAATATTCCTTTACTATGATCATTTTTCACAGTTATGTACCGCTAATGCGTATACAATTTTGTACTATGCAAATTTTAAAACAGACAGTGGGCGATATGATTTGGTAAGGTGGGAGAAAGAGACATGAAGTAGAGTGAGATTCATCTGTTCGGTCCTTGTCCAATTTTGAGACATGTCATGGTACGTTTTACTCGAGATGTTTGACTTACTGTGTAACTCTTAGGCGTTAGGTTGAATAGAAAATACAAAATCTTATGTGGGCAAAATTAATATTCAGGCACCCTGTATATTCTGATTTCATTAATAGTAGTGTTTATTTAAACAGAAGATTTCAATAGGAATGTTATACAATGACATAACCTGCACCATGAAGAGTGGGAAAGAAATGACGGACGCTGGACCGTGGCTGTAAATCATGAATTAATTAATTATTTGCGAGCCATAAACAAAAATACATGTGGTGTGATCGGGAAAAGTTCATCGAATTCATTTTTTTTATTATGAATTAACAAACGGGCGTAAATGAAGTGGGGCGCGTTAGATTTCTGACAGAGCCCACACCACTAATATATTTGAACGGTTTGGTTCTAAGCTATAACAATTTAGAAATTAGCACACCTTGGTAAACTAATTTATTCTTCGTTTCATGGAATTGTTTGCTCACCTGAATTTATTTATCGAAATAGCAACGAAAAGAATATAATAATTCGAATAACAGAGTCATAAAATATAAGAATTATAAATAGAATGACTGCATTAGCATACTAGCTACTAACTACTAGTAGTGTTAGGTTACAGCACTTCTACCATGTTAGATAAAGAACACAAACAAAAAAAAACTAAATACTGTACCATATACCAACCATTAATTGCTGCACTATACTTAATACTATTAAATCGTGTCCATTCGGAAAATCGATAATACTTTATAAATTAAAGTCAATAATTCAAAGTTGATAGTATAAAGCGATTAACACGTTAATAGAGCGATAATACTGCACAGTACTTAAAATACAGTTTTTTAATACTTAAACGAATGATTTATATAAGCTAAATTTAAATGAGGAATATCCCGTTCACATGATAGTAATATACACAATTTTTTCCTAAATTTCGCCTTAGGCACATCCATAAACCAGTCTACTGCACAGCTAACTGTTTATGGCTTTACATGCTTTACAATAAGGAGAGTTGATCATAGCATCAGTGCGCGTTTGGGGTAAGTATAGCAACTGAAAGCGTAACTGTAAAACATAATAGCTTATTGAAAATCGCGTTTTATTTTTTTTGTTTATATTATTTACTCACGTCGCTAGATACATATCCCCCAAATTACGATATATGTATGAAATTAAACAGAATTATTAAAACTTAAGTAAGATTGTTACAATGTATAAATTGAAGGACATAATAAAAAGTTAATGAAAGTTTACAAGCCAGACAATGAGGACGGAAACGGACATTGTATTCCAGACGCAACATGATACTGCAGGTGCAGGTCACAGCAATTATTAGAATTAAGATTACTAAGAAGTAATACATTCTATTGAATAAGGAAATAAGCGGACATGAGCTCTGCAGTTCCCACAAGCAATGTGAGGGACATTGTCGGTAGTTCAGCTACTCACCGTAATTTTAGTTTATTTAATTAAAGTGAATTTCAAACTTAGAATTATGTCGATCCCCACACGCTACTGCATATAATGTACTAGTAAATTAAAATTAATTGTAACTTCTGTATAAAATAAATTTGATAGAAGATTTTTTTGAAGAAGCTTTCTTAAAAAGCCGCTCCAAGAGGCCCAAAACCTATCTCGCATGATCAATTAATTATTGTTAAAATATTATAGTTAGCCAAAGCATCCTTAACAGTTACGGGATTCCCGCCCCTTCTAAGCCATTCCAAACTTATGAATTTAACCACCTGTTGGTTTGTAACAACTAGTATGGACTGAAACTGTAAAAAGCAACGGGTCTGCTATTTAACCGCTCAGTTAATATTTCACTATAATAAGGCACATTGCAACTTTTCATGCCTTACGCCTTGGGCGATTGTGCAACTTTCTAAATAGATGTTTATTTTTTCTTACAAAAGTCGTGAACAAGCTGTAGTTTTATCCGTATTAACACAACTGACTTTTGAAGACTTCCGCACTAGCTCTGAACTCTATCTTTATCGTTTATAGAGACTATCAGGGGAGTTGTTAAGTAAATACGGATGGGTAGGCTGCCACTGTACTTAGATAGGGTGTAAAAGCAAGAAATATCGCTAAGAAAAATACAGGAACCTCAACTAGTATATTCTGTTATTGGTATACATGATTTTGTATTTTTAGATGGTACTACGTTTATCCTGAAATAATATAAAATAAATAAAATAATATTGGAGACAGTAGTTTGCGCCCCAAAATAAAATCAAATAAATCAGACAGGTTTTGTACATCTATGATTTCTTTCTTTTATGTAATAGTGCACTTCTGGTTTATGTATAATTCATAAAATCTAGTGACAAGTATGGAGAGAATAAACACTATTTCTTAAGTGCTTCTTTGAGTATAATTAACTTTTTCTAAGTCTATTAAAAATCAAGACTGTGGAGTATCAACACATATATATTAACAGGAAAAATTTTCTGATTTATACTGACATATAATTATTATAAGTTTTCTGAATGTTCAATTAATTTTATATATTTATATTGTTAATCTTGGACAATTTAAATAATAAAGCCTCTAAAGCAAATAGGCCCTATAAATATCATTAACACAATTATGAGCTTTTTGTCATTTTTTCAGTATTGACTAAATGACTCACATACATACAAAATTAGTTTTGTAATAAAATCTTTTAAATTAGTAAACTTAAGCTTCATTAAATAGTTATCATGTGTAGATAGGTACACGACTATATTATTCATAATGCAAATTCATAACGATTTTGTTAGATAAACAATTTTATAAAGCATAATTTTGATATGTAACAACGTTTGAAAATTTAAATTCATAATTAAATATTATTACAAAGATGTTAGTCGCCATGGGTTCAAACTACCAAGGTTACTGTTTAACATGACGTGAACGTCGAACAGATGACTGTCTCGAAAAAGAAGATCACTTACCGACCTTTGAATTCAGGGCATGATTGCTTACAGACCAGTTAACAAACAAGCTTGACCCACATGTGGACCTCCAACATTGAACAAACGCATAAAAAAGCAGTTGTCTACATTGTATAACAATGTCTCGTAAACTAGAACAATATTGTAAGTTTTCAATGCGTAATCGTTCTATACGCAAATAAATTAACTTCTCTTACAATCATTAATCAGTTCTCAAGTGTTGCTTCCGAATTAAAACAAAATTTCCATGTTGAAACATGAGGAACGTATATATCTTATACGCAGCAAAAATTAACAGTTTTGCACGACCATTACAGTTTCAGTTCTTAAGTGTTGTTTTTAGTTCTTTAGTGTTGCGCTAAGGAAAACCAAATAAAAATTAGTTTGAATTATTTAGAAATAAAATTACAAACCACGATGAGTTTCTAAGCCTACAGATCGATGGATTGTTTGAAACTAAATTGCAACTCGCAAGTCAGCCTTGGATATCGATTTTTCCACGTTGATGTTAGAATGATTAGGGGCCGACTGGTTCGGCTTGACGACAACAGCGCCCTCGACAATCAGGTGCGCAGAAGCACGCTGTTTGATATTACTTTGAAGATATTTTATGGAAATTCTGGATAGCTTGTTCCAGTTTTAGCATGGCTTTAAAATACAGTATTGCCCGAAATAAACAGTACTGAAACTAAGTTGGCGGTGTTTTTATGCGTGCGCTGTCACACTCAAGTTAGCTAGTATAGACCTGTCAAGTAAACCTCAAACAAGTAATTAGTGGGGCCTAATTGTTAAAAATGGTGTTAAGTACAGAGGAGAAAGTGTTTCTGGTAGAGCATTATTTTCGTTCATACGGAATCGGCCGACATAATGGTGCAAGTTTGCTATACGTGTCTGATCAATTCACACAAAGATTTAATAAACGTTCTCCAAGTAATGCTGTAATTTAGAAGGTTATTGAAAAGTTTAGAAATACAGGTAGTGTATTGTGACAACGAAAAGGAAACTCAGGGCGTCCCAGGACAGTTAACAACAACAATAACCATGAACGTGTTTTGAGCAAATCTTAGATAATCCGAAAGTCAGCCAGGCAAGGACAGCGTTACAACTTGATTTAAAAGAACTTCCTTTCAAAGAATCCTGAAGGAGCTGGGTACATTTTCGTATGTGATTCAGGTACATCAACAACTACATCCTCGGGATTATCGCAGTAGAGTGGAATATTGCGCCAGAATTCTCGCGTTACAGTATGAAAATCCTGAATTTTTGAAAAATGTTTGGTTTTCAGACGAAGCACATTTTCACTTGTCAGGCTATGTGAATCGTCGCACAAATCGATTTCTGGGCTTTGCCAGACCCGATGAGGTTCAAGAGGTTCCTTTACATAGTGAAAAGTGAGTGTCTGGTGTGCTGTTTCCGGACACGGAATCATTGGTCCGTACTTTATCGAAGAGAATGGTAGGCAAGTCACACTTAATCAACAGAGGTACAGACAAATTTTAACACGATTTATCCCTGATCTACGTCAATTCTGTCGTGCACGTAACTTGGCATTTCGAAACCAATTTTTTCAGCAGGACGGGGCAACTTGCCATACTGCTGCCGCAGTTTGTCAATTTCTTCAAGAACATTTTCCAAGCAAATTCATATCACGATTTACTGACTTCCCTTATCCTTCACATTCTCCAGACCTCACACCTCCAGACGCATACATTTGGGGCATGGCTAAAATGCCGTTTTCAAACGGGCACCACAAACCATCGATGAATTAAAGGATGCCGTTAGAGTCTTCTTCGCAGCCCTGAGTCAACCCTTATTCAATAACATGACCAGAAACTTAGAACATCGTTATGAAGTCTGTCTCGAACGAGGAGGTGCACATTTAGAACATTAATAAAGTGTCAATAATATGTATTTTTTAAATATACAAAACAATTACAATTTCAGTACTGTTTATTTCGGGCAATACTGTACAAACTGGGCATTTATAACTATGCGCTTTATTTACTAGATAATTAGAATAAATAAGGACAATAATTTGGGTGTTTCGAAATTATGATGCTTTGTTTTAACTTTGTATTAGTTGTAGAAGTACGATTTATATTGAGTTATAAAAGTAAATTTAAAAATTTTATAACACAACACATGATTTTTGTGCGTTATTTTAGAAGACGGAAAACGAACTGTTACAACATCATTGACAGACAGTAAGGGTTATAGTTTTAAATGGCATTTGAATTTTATAAGGTACTGATTGAATATTGTTTTATTGATAAATTTTCTAATTGTATGAGTGCTAATGCTACATGTTTACGTTCTTTTGTTTTTTCTACAGAAAATACCTATGAATTTTAACACCATCTCCAAAGCAAAGTAAACGGGAGACCTTCCGGTTATACGTTTTCTTGGAATTACCACTACTGAACTTTGATTTTTCGATTTTAACTAACATAGTTTTTATGGTCGTTTATGGATTATTTCAAAACTGTCGAGTTTCAACTTGAAATAATGATATTTTCTGTCTCAAGCAGCAGATTCGCGATGTTAAACGTACCGAAAGCTTTCAAAGCAAAACCTCTCAAACATTAGGTGTGATTTGGAAAGGTTCGCTAAGTGGGTCACGCAATAGAAAACCGTAGTAAAGTGACAGCACATTCAATACCTCTAGCTTTTCAGATCAAAAGCAAACTACTCTTCAAATGTGGTTAGAAGTTCCAGGTCAAATCACCTTATAGCTATTGCTTATCGACTACTTTTCGAGAAACAAAATCAAATCAGCAAGTTTCTGTTTAGTTGACTATCAGTGAATGGTATCGTCTCAGTAAATTATGTCCGATTTTTAACATGCGTTACAAGGATTAAATTCTTCTAGAAAAACTAGCATATGCAAAGAACAAAAATATAATGCCTTGCAATAGAATCGACTTAGGCAGACAATAAAGATTGTAAACCATCTGATTTATTCAAAATAGATACATTGCGTTATGGTTATTCCATTTCAACATCTTAATTTTTAATACTAAGTTTGCTGATATTAAATAAAATTAGTCACACTTTCTATTATAGTTTCTCAGAGTATAAAATTTTTAAATCGAAATTTACAGTAGTCGCTACAAAAGTAATTCGCGGAGCGTTGCAGGAAACTACAAAAGACGCCTACGCTCGCTTCAACGCAAGCATTCGTTTCCTGCTGATTGGCACATAATGTACTTAAGAAAACCCTCTCGGTCTTTGTTGCGTCCCAAAGTAAATTTTAAGTTGTTCATTTTTGTTAATTCTAAAAGAACCATAAGTTTATAATTCTTTCTTCTTCTTCTATTTACCAATGACCTCTTGCCTGTTGGCATACAGCCAGATATTCTTATGGTATACCTCCTTGTTCGAAGCGATAGGTGCTAAAACCGCGTCTGGGGTGTTCCTATACCTTTAACTGCTAGCTTGTAGATAATTTGGAAAGGTATAGGAACACAGTATTTAGTACATACTTGTCGTCCTGTGGCGTATCAGAGCACTTGCACATTGCGTTACGCTTGGAGAACATTAGGATTTTGTCTTGAAATAATTAAACAAATATAGAAATAGTTGTCTTTTAGTCCTCTCCTACTACTACTACTATACTACTACTATTTCTACCGTATCAAGCTTGAGCATATGATTTAAAGCGTTTTGTGAATTTTAAAATTTATTTTAAATTTTTATTTTGTTGGTTTCTATGTGTTCCCAAATTAATTGCACAACTTTGCCAAGAGGATGATTAAGCAAGCTATGCATATATATTGGTGTTTGTGTTAATTTTGCCATTTATTTATATAGTGTCTGGTTTGTTTCTTCCCTGCTATTGCATTCCAACACTAAGTGATATATATCCTCATATTCACCGCAATCCTCACATTGGAGGTTGTTTTTAATTTCTGTGCGATGTAAGTGACTTGGTGGGTGACAGTGCAGAGTCCTCATTCTACATAAAGTTGTGATATAATTTCTTCTCCGATATTTGCCATCATAGAACCATGCTCTGAGGGGTGGCAAAGGTACTATGTCTGTGTATCTTTTCCCATGGTATCGGCTTTGTTTTATACATGCGTGACACCATTGTTCCCATAGTGTCTTTGTGATGCTTAAAAACACTTCACTGTAGGCAATTGGTCTTCTAAGACATGCTTCTTTTTTTCTCCCCTGTTTTTCTAGTTTATCGACCTCTTCATTTCCGATAATTCCAGTATGGCTGGGCACTCACACCAATTTAATATTTATATTTTCCATTTTTACTCTGATGATTGTGTTTCTCGTTACCAAGAGGTCCTTGCAGATTCCAGTTTGTGTTATTGTTTGTATAGCGCTTTTGACGTCTGTTATTATGAAAACATCCTCCTCCTTGGATAAAACAGTCATATTTACTGCTATTTTAATTGCACTTGTATCCGCATCACAGATAGCTGTTTTGTTAATCAGTCGCATATCTTATATTTTGTTGAGAACAGTACACCCCTATGCCTAATTTATCTTTGTCGTCTTTTTTAGATGCATCGGTATAGTAATATATATGCACAGGAATTCATCTGCAGAATACAAGATATTCCTCATTTGCAGATTCAGTTTTTTAATGTTTGTATATATGTATTCTACAGGTAATATTTGAGTTGCGTACGTTTCTTCATAGCACGGCAAGTTTTTCGTTCTTTCTATTGTATCGTAATACTGGGGTGTCAAGTCCATTCCATCCATCATAGGTGGCATTGGTGCACCTGTCCTATATGTTGAGTTACTGTTATTTAGTCCGAACATATCTTTCAGACGTCTCTATGCCTCACTTTTGCATCTTGCCATTTGTTTGAGCCCATATCTAGCACATCTATATTCTTATGTAGTGTAGGGGACCTCTCCTGATTATGCTAATAGCGCATTTGTTGGAGTAGATTTCATACAGTAGATTATTATTATTTTTATTGCGCGGTATTATATTTTATCTAATTTGCCCCTGTTTGGTTTGGTTGTTTTGAAGACTGCTTGCATTCCAAATTTTAAATGGGTTCATACATTGCTTTTGTATGTACTTAATAAAATTTTAGGGTCTGTACCCCTCCATATTTTAGTCAGCGCTTTCATTATATTTGTTGCCTGTGTTGCTTTTTTTGTATAGTTATCAATATATTCTGTCCATTTCATGTGTCGACCAAAAGCAACCTCTAGATATTTTATAGCTCTTGACCCATTCTATCTTGGTATTGCTAAATTGCAGCTCTGTTATTTTGCTTTTTCTTTAACCTCTTGTGAACAGTATCGCCTTTGTCTTTTCTGATGAAATTTATAGCTTATGTCTAACCATTGTGAACCGACCTGCACCTTTAAGAAGTTCTAAAATACTAGAACGGGTAGAATAGCTTGCGTGTTTCAGTGAACTAAAGAGTCGAACTATAGGTTTAACCAATTTTGTGGGGTAATTAGTGAGGAGACTAAGACAAGTCCTCGAAAGAGTGCAGAAGCTTTTTCGGTACTTAGAGTGGCAGAGACCATAGGGGTCGGTATGGCATTCTAAGACACACTACTGCAACGTGGAAAGCAACGTAAAACCACCACATTACCTCCCAACTACACAGCGTACATAAATTGTTATTAAAAATGATGGCATCCTCTGGGGTAAAAAATTTCGGTGTTAAAATGGTCTCCCATTCGGATCTCCGGGAGGGGACTTCTTCGGGAGATGTGATCTGAAGGTATAAAAAAGAGTCGTGAACATTCTGCGAGTCAGAGCGTAGAATGTGAGAAGTATGAAGTTACCCTCTTCGCATACTACTGAATATCGGGAAAATAGGGTATATATAATTATATACAATTGAAGGGGACCCTAACTGCATTTAACAAGAAAGAGCAGCCGTTATGTTCGAAGACAACAAACATAGAAACAAGATGAAAATTGTTGAAAGCATATGTGTGAGCACAGCACAGTACGCCAATGAAATAGGGACAGTAGGAGAAGCAGACAGAAAAACGGTAAAAACTTTTTGGAATGTTGTGCTTCAGGTGTATGAGGATGATAGCATAGACAGACAACGTTAATAACAAAGAGGTTATAGAAATATTAGGGGAATAAAGATATCTGTGGAAAAAAATAGGAGAAATAGAAGAGCAGGATACGTTCTAAGGCATTCTTGGGGAATAGTGCAGGATATATTACAAGCAGAGATAAGAAAAAGAAGGTAGAGGTAGTGAAAAATGCAGACTGTGGAAATTTCAAAGAAATGTGTAGGTTAGCACAGAATAGGAAACAATGAGGGTACGCATCTAACCAGTTGCAGGACCGAAAACCTAATGATGATGTTTAACCATCCAAGTTTCCATCTCTGTTAGGGTTTCTTCCATTGTACTGATCACCATTGTAGTGATGGGATGCCAGTAGAATAAGACTAGATCGTCTACATATTGTAATAGTTGAACTTGGATAATCTTCTGGCTTAGTGTTAAGGTGTAAATATTAAATAACACTGGGCTAATTGGTCAGCCTTGAGCTAAGTCCTTGCGTGCCTGTTGTGGGACCTTCAGTTCCCCTGTGTTTGAACTCTTTACACTAATTGTTCTGCTCTTTAATAATTGCTTTATAATTTATATTATATCGTATTTTAATCCTGCCTCCTGACATTCGTGTTGTAGTTTGTCTATGTTTACATTACCATATGCTGCAGAAATATCTACAAATACGCATACCGTTATCCAGCCATTTGTAAATGCTTTATAAACTTCATTAGTTAAAAACATTATGTTGTCTATAATTCCCTACCCTTTCTGATACCGTTTTGTCCCTCTGGATATTTATTATTTATTTCCAAAAAATGTTCTATTATTATCTTGATTATCGATTCTAACACTTTTCCAACACACGAACTCAGATTAATAGGTCTGTAACTTCTATGCGAGTATAGGTTTGGATCTGTGTTTACTTTTAAAATGAGTATTATGATCTGGTTTTCCATTTCTTGGGCACTTGTACTTCCCTCAATGTGTCACTGAAAATCTCTACCAGTTGTTCATTCATTAATGCAGGGGCGTTCATTACTATCAAGGAGCTTAGTTGATCCTCGCCGAGTGTAGTATCTTTTTTATATTTTAGTGCTAACTCGAGTTCAAACATGCTTGTATACTTTAAGTTTTCTGTAATTTTCGTCATGTTTGTGGATATATATGGAGGTGTTAGTAAATCTAGTACGTGGTTCATCCAGTTTTCCTTTACTGTTTCGTGTTGGGGTTCTCTTTCCTTATACGAATTAGAGACTGGATTGTTTTTGCTCAGAGATTCTGTAAATTCTCTAAATCCTGATTTTTTCCTACGCCTTAATATTCTCCTTGCTTGAGCAGCTATTCTTTTGTATTGGAGATAGTTATCTTCTGAACTATTATTTTTATACGCCTTAAATGCTGTTCTTTCATTTATTTGCCTCTTGACAGTTTTCGTCTCACCATTTTGGCTTTTTAGGATAATAGCTTTGTTGGGCGCTCTTTGCTTTAGGTATATCTAAATTTGTCGCATTGATTTACTTTTCTTTACCACATTCTGTAGTCCACAGCTGGATCTTCCTTTAGTGTATCTTAATATAGTAGTACACGTGATTATGACTCTATCCAAAGCTTTCCCCAGTACCGGTAGCAGGCTAATTAGTCGATAGCTGTCCGGGTTGGACACATCCACCCTTTTGGGTTTAGGGATAAATTTCAGTTTATGGACTTTCCAGTAACGTGGAAACACGCCCTTCTCTAAGCAAAAATTAAATAACTTGACAAAGATTCGCGGGTATGTCTTTAGAGCTGCACCTATGGTGATTCCATCATGTCCCTGTGCCTTCTTAGAGTTCATCCTTTTAAGAGCCCTTACAATATTGCAACCAAAAATTGCCTTATCGGCACCTATTCCTTGCGCCTTTGTAGCACGCTGACGTATTGCGTCGCGAAACCCCCCATCCTCCTCTGGATTATCCGATGGGAAAAATTTTTACAACAAATATTCCGCCGTAGTTTTAACTCCCTCCGTGTACCCCCATTATTTTTTTTGACATTGCCAAGTGCGATCTTTTGTCGTTTGGCCCTTATTACGCGTTACGCCGTCCCCCCGAGTTGTATTTCAGAATTACGCATCCAGAATTCTTTAAATTTATTCGTTCGGGTTTCTTCAATTAGCGTTTAATATTCTGGGTTGTTTTAGTTAAACTCGATTTTTCTTTATTTTCTCATTTCATCCGTGGTGCGTTGATAGCGGCGCCTTAAGTTGCGTATTTCTGCACGCTTGGTGGTTAACTCCAGGAACCACCAAGGTATGCTGCGTTTGAATGTTTTTTTCCGTGGTATGAATTACGCCAACGCGTCTACCACCGCGTCGTTTAATTTCATCGCGAGAGCTTCTATTTGAATAGCCCCCTGACAGTTTACTAATTTGTCACTTTGGCACAACTAGCACCTCATCATCTACAATACAAGCTACCACCCAGTTGCAACCACAAGTTCTTGTAAAAACTCTCACTCCTTTCATGAGGTCATCGACGGTAGATCGCTCGCCCCACACCGAGAACCGAGGTCTAGAACTTCATCTGTTAGCTATAACCGCACGAAAAGACTAAGAAATGAAGAAGATATGGAATAGACAGTTCTCCGTTAAAACAAACCAGTCAAATAAGAAGTGAAGTTATCGAATATGCTTTCAAAGATTCTAACAAAATAGATCGATCGGGTGCTAACTATATATTGCAAAAATTCGAAATCTTGGCACGTTTTGGTAATGAAATGGTTCAACAATTCGGTGAAGGCGAGGCCAAACTACAGGTTACCACACAGCACGTAGGTTCAGTTCTCCAAGCCGCTGCCAGGTAACAACACACACCACACGGCAACCAACGCACACTTCACTATTGCCACATCTTCCAAACCGATCTCACAACATGCATCTTTAAACCAACCGCCCACCAAAATTATAACATTCAAACCAAAGTCTATAGGAGTAATCCCCGACACATCTTCTTTACATTATTAAAACAAACTTGTAGCCCTAGCTTCCCAACCTTGATATCCATAGCATACCCTTCACTAAATCAGCAGTCGCTAACAGTACCGATAAATCCTTAGATATCAACTTAAATTTCTACCTCACAAGGAATTCAAGTAGCTTACATCTACCCAAGATCAAACTTTCCCATTTGCACATATTTGATCTTGATAAAGAGATGCCTTCTATCCACGTAATAAACTACATATTTCACCAAATCTCCTTTGACTTACTCATTTCAGAACATATTCCGCTCCAAAATATTCATTGCTATCCGTCGATCCAAATCTGAATGCGGCGACAATCTCATTCGGAATGTTTTCCATAAGCTAAAATCTTTTAAAACATCCAGCACACACGTATTTATAGAATACAAATCTTGCAGGATAAAAGACTTGGTATCTGTCAGCCGTTGATACAATCGCTAACGCTTCGGCCACTCCGCACGCTGCTGTCGCACTTTCCCCTCCCGAAATTGCATCAGTTCCCGAGATCGGTTTTGGGCTTCTTGGAGCGGCTTTTTAAAAAAGCTTCTTCAAAAAACTTCTATCAAATTTATTATATACAGAAATTACAATATTATTTTTAAT
Source organism: Platerodrilus igneus (assembly GCA_036346225.1). Classification (NCBI taxonomy): domain Eukaryota; kingdom Metazoa; phylum Arthropoda; class Insecta; order Coleoptera; family Lycidae; genus Platerodrilus; species Platerodrilus igneus. Next base: position 643,924 of record JARFIW010001386.1, read on the forward strand.
TACAAGTACGTTGTATGCAGTAACGTGTGGAGATCGAAATAATTCTAAGTAGACCTTCACTAATTAAATAAACTAAAATTATGGTGAGTAGCTGAACTACCAACAATGTTAAAGTGGTGAAGCTCTAGACTGACTGTCTATCTTGGGCTCTCGAGGGTATTTATTCTATCCCAGCCCCTCACATTGCTTATGAGAACTGCAGAGCTCATGTCTGCTACTACTTTATTTGATACAAAGTATTACTTCTTAGCAATCTTAATTCTTACAATAAGTTTCTTATAATCTACTGTGATTGCACCTGTCATGTTACGTCTGGAATACAAAGTATTCACATCCGTTCTCATGTCTGGTTTATGAACTTCCATTAACCTTTTGTACTATGACTGTCAATTATACATTGTAACAATCTAACTTAAGATTTAATAATTCCATTTGGTTACATATATATCCTAATTTGAGGGATCTGTAACTCCCGTCGCACCAAAAGCTGTACAAGTCCCTCCCCTGCAATTCATATCTGCAATAACTGCTCCCGCATAAACCGTTTCAAAGACCATTTCGTTATCACTCCCGACTGTCCTGTTTATAAGCAGTCCTTAAAAATTACAAAACTAAATACCTGACTATGGGCTCTAGACAACACATACACAACCAGACGCAAGCACCTTAATTTCTCCATTTCACAAGTCACAACCATTGTCTATGCATTCAATTGATTGCACTACAACCGAGGCACGCACGATAGCGTTCACAACTGTCTTGAGTCTGGTTAACGAATGCCTGTGTAACTCACTCCGTTTTCTCGAAGGAAACACAAAACTAAAGTAGCGTAAGGTTTTTCAGAAACTTGTCTTCTGGATAAAAGTGGCATTTCTAAGGAAACGGTATCAAATTACAAAGGAAGAATTATACCTGTGTAGGATTGCAAACAACCCTTTCCATTGAACACAAGATTTTAACGTAAGTAAACGTATACAACAAAAATGTATGACGGGCTCCAAAACTATGATATATGATTATACAAAGCGTCGTGTTGACACGACAAATTATATGCAAATTGCAGCCATGCCAGTAATAAAAAGAAATTACCAATAGTAATTTTTTGCAGGTACTAGATATAGTTCGTATAAACGCATGTGGTCTTCAGTTCAAAAAATGCACATTCATCTATGCTCCGAAAAAGTTTTAGAAAATTAATTTTATTACGGATCATCGCAAAAGGCGTGTAACACTTCAACAAATGCCAGATTTATTCCTAATGCAAATATCAGATTTGCCAGATGCAATCTGAAATTGTAGTCCGGGATCAGAACAGAGCATCTAAGTACATGTTAGTTCTGCAGCAGAAATGATTCTGAAAGCAAAATATAAGTATTCAGGGTAGCAAATTTTTAACTCCCGAACACAGTACCACAATATGTAGCGATTTTGTTGGGCTTGGTAACGACTACTACTAAACGACTAATTTTAGGTTAGATAGTTTTACTAAAATGCAATCATTATTAATAAACAATAAATTAAATGCTTTTCGACTTGTTTTTCTGATAAACAAAATTTTTAGGTACAAAAAGACGAAGAAAAATATATTTTCTGGCTTTCGTCTCACAGAGCGATAGTAGCAATTGATGTTAAAAATGCCTGTTAATACTCAAAGGATAATAGCTCATATTTTACAATATTAATCTACTGTCCCGCTAACGTATCTTCTGAAATCTAGTTCTCTTATTATAACATTAATTTAATTTGCAAGCTTTAACCTGAGAATATACGCCGACCTTTATTTAATCTGGAAATTAGAATTCACATAGTGTATTTATTAGTCACTGAAATAGGTATAATGTACAAGACAGTGCTGACTTCACAATGAGCACTGTTCAGCAAATGCTAGTTGCAAAATGATTTCCTCCATTCATAACCGCTTCGTCTTCATTTACGCGATGTCACTTGATTACTGCTCGTTAGTTTCTAATTTCCTTCCTGCAATTTAACCTTATTACGTCAAATTTTGAACTGTAATATAAATTCGCCGCTATAACGTGCAGAGCATAAAAGTAAAATCTAATAAAGGCTTTAGTACTGTAAATTTAAGTTATACAACCTGCTTAATAATTGCGTATAAGATGGTATAAGCTGCAGCAGTATAAAGGAAAACCTTTGAAGATCGTGATTCCTAGTAAGAAAGTAATGTGTTTATGACAAAGTGTATTTTGAGAAGATATCCCACATTGATTGCCATGAGTATGCTTGCTTCTGGGATATAGTTTTCAAACTATGTACCATTAGGTACCGCCAGTGCTATGAGAGATTATTTCGATTAATATAGTAAGCTTTAGGGTTGACTTTGCATAAACATTTATTGTTTGTTGCTCTTCGGATAACATTGATTTATCAACTTTCACTATAGTGCAAGACATGTAATAACACAGAATCCTACAGAACATGTGCTGGCATTATTTTCTGTTAATTGGTATGTTTCGCTTATGCCAATAAAAATTACTTAATAATAAAGTTTCCAAATTTTGTTCTATTCAGGTATTGAATACAAAGAGGCAAAAAAATATGAGCTACAGAAATGAAAACTTTGAAACGGATAGTTTTGTTTTTGTTAACTTTTAGTTGTTAAATAGATTACGACTATATTTTTCGTTAAATGTTGTTGCTGTAACACACCCTACTTTGCATACTGGAACTTTTGTTTTATTTTTGTTAATTTTCATACCACATCGCTCTGTTAGAACTGTTTCCATTTCAATAAGAGCAGTTTCTATGTAAGCGTCCTTGCGGAAAAGGATGGTACTAAATCCGTATACTTTTTAAAAGGTTATTTTAAAAAAGTGATTTATCACAATGGCAGATAACAAAGACAAACTAAGGAATGCGGGTTGCGTAACCTTGGCGTACACCACACGCAAAAGGTTTCCGCTAAACATTGTATATTTGCCTAGTAAAGAACTTTTTGGATCATTTACAACCGAGGTCTTACAACCTATAACGACCATATATTCCCAAAAATGGTGGACATGCAACTACGCAATAGTGAGTGGGAGAATTAGGATTCCTTCCAATACCGACAAGAAGAAGTTAATCAAGCTAACAAGATACGTATGCAGGATATAGTGGGAGAGCCGCAATTAAAAGATTGTCACAAGCTGCGAGAATTACACGAAGGGATGGATCTGGTTGTCGGTGGAAATAAAGACTTTAAATATAGAGGCAAACTTCGGTACATTTTACAATTCTAAAACCTAGACGGTCTCTACATATCAAACTATTGGCTAGAAAACAAGATAGGGGACTTGAGTGTCGATTTGAATTTTAAGCTGCGAATAAAATTAGATATAATTATAACCACTCCAAACAAACATAAATAAAGAACTGTTTCCTGTGTATAACTTTTTGTTAAAATTAAGTTTAAATGGCTCCATGCTTGGCATTAAATATTTTTAAATTTTGTTATGTATAATGTCAGAATAAAAATTTTAAAATAGTATAACATTGTTCTTTATTTATAAAAGGCTATGACGTCACCACGACCTTGAAATTGTAGTCGAAAGCATAGTGTTGTGGTTATTGTACCCACATGAATAAGAAGGTGGTGGGGAAATTCCTACATGAATTTAACGGTGATTTAGTTTTAGGGTTTGTAGGCAGTAGAGTCAAATCCTACTGTATTGTAAGCGAAAAAGACGTTATCATGAAAATTAAGGGTGTTAAGCGTAATGTGGTGGCGGGGATTAGTGTAGATAGTTTTAAGGACGTAGTTATTAACAATAGAGATGCCCTCATGAATACGATGGTATCAATCCGGAGTAAGAAACACGATTTCTATACACAGTTGATTAATAAAATTAGTTTTTCGGGCGAAGATGACAAGCGTTACGTCTTCCTCGGAAGTATACCAATCTACGCATGGGGGCATAAAGATATAGGATAGTTACTTATATATGTATATATTTTATTGTGTATGTATATAGTAGCATGTAAGTTAGTTTTAAAACATACCCACCATCCCCATCCTTAATAATCCCCTCGCTTTCGGCGACATGTGTTTACCTCCACGCGCTGTAGCTGGACGGTAAAACATATTGTTAGATTAACAACAATAAGTCTTATTGACCGAAAACACGTTTCTTCCCCTTTTTAAACAACACATTAATTTTTTTGTTACAGGTTACCTTCAACTGCTTTGATTCGGCTACACGAAGAAAATAAAATAATGTTATACTTTGCAATGTAAAAATTGTATTCTATTAGTTTATTAAACTGTAAATCGGATAAAATAAATTATTAAACTTTTGTGTGCTTAATTTCTTTGTGTTAATACCTTTAAGTGTTTGGTTAAAGGATTCTAGATGTTAAAAAGGAGACATGATTAGAAATGACTGCTGGTAAAAATCTTAAAATTGGAGTACCACCTTAGGGAGCGATGCTATCTAAAAAAGTCCTAGAAATTTGGACAGCTGAGAAAATCTAATATTAATTGATACCAAACAAGATATATTTATCGCAAAAGGAACAAAAATAATCTTTTATATGTTCGCTAGAAGATATGTGTGTAAAACGGTCAGGGGTAGTCGAATGTTAAATCTGTTTGCAGATTCGGAATTCTGCGTAAAATTGTAATTTGATGTGTCGCATGGCTAAAAAATGTATAAGGACAGTCAGAAATCGCTGCTGGTAAAAATCTTAAAATTGGGGCACCACCTGAGACAGTGATGCTATCTAAAAAATTCCTTGAAATTGAGGTACCTGATAAAAACCTAACATTAATTGATACCAAACAAGATATATTTATCGCGAAAAAAGAATCTTTTATATGTTTGCTAGAGGGTATGTGTGTAAAATAACATTCTACTATGCCATCATCTTAAAACAATGTAAGTACGCTATGTACTAGAGAGATAATTTGGTTTCCCGTTGCCCTCCACATCGCAGTAGTGTGTCCTAGAATTCCATGCCCACCTCTGCAGTCCCCGCTAATCTAAGTACCGAAAGAGCCGCTGCCTCTTTCGGTGACCTGTCCTAGTCTGGTTCTCACTAAAGTCCGCACCAATTTGGTAAGACCTTTGGTTCGGCTGTTTAGCTCATTGGAACATTCAAGCCGTTCTACCCATTGTAGTAATCTAGAACTTCTTCAAGTGATGTATTAATCAATAAACAATGCAAATTATTCATAATTGTTTATTTTTAATGATTTATAGACTTTATATAACGAATTATTTACCGGGACTTATGATTGACCTTGCATATGCTGTGAATGGGTAAGCGCGGCGCGCTCTCCGCCCTCTATCTCAAAAACGGTCGAGTATATAAGAAAATGTTTGCGACAAAAGTTGTAGAGAATTTTATTCTCTATAATTTTTACAATAAATGTAAATGGCATTAAAACCATATGAATCGAGATATTTGGAAATAACCGATTTTTGTGACTTTTGACCTTGAAGATCTTAAGGCGCGGACACGAGATTTTATGAGACTTTTGAGAACTTTTGGATCGCCAAAATAAAGTTTTATACAAGTTTACAGCTTATTATCTCTCATTCCCAGGTGAATCCCTGATATGACTGGACTATACGACCGTTCCATGTTTCACATAAAAGATTATTCGTATCATATAGGAAAGCTGTATGTACGGCTCAGGCTTGTTACATTTATTTCTTTTCTTAAATACCTGAGAAAATTGCTACGTATCTCAAACTTGAACATTCAACTATGAATACCGGTCATAGTATTAGAAGATCTTCAGCAACCTTTCTTGTTAATGCTGGTGGGGATATACTAGATTTACAAGAACTTGGTGGCTGGGAATGGAGCAAGGTTGCACGAGGATTTTTAGCAGAAAATATGACGAAAGTTTCCATTGCGCAGAAAATTCAGCATGGAAGTGTTTCTGTAAGCAGTGCATCATCGTATATTAAAACGATCCTCGAAGTGGAAAAGGATGTTGCTGGTCAATTTACAAAGAACTTTCCGGTAACGATGGACACGCAAACCATATCAGACGCATCTTTTAAATTTGAAAACTGTCAAAATTTAAAAATTTATATTAATAAGTAGGTACCTGTTTTTAAATAAATTTTGTTCTAAGGTTATGGTTTTGTAACTAACGTATTATGATTTCGTAACTAATGCATTAGGACGTATCTAAATATTTTTGGATTCATATGTAGTGTTACTATTAATTATGAATAACGATTTAACATAATGAAGCTGTAATAGTCAATGATACGATTAGGTACCTATTAGAGCTAAAAATGGGTGAGATTATTTTGGAATGCACATACTTGTTACCAGATTTATACAAAATGAAAAATTAATACAAATAATTTATTAATGTTTCTAGATTGACCATAAGTATTTAAAAAATTTAATTAACTATCTGTAAAGTACTCGTATCTAAAAGTTGGTGGGGTTCATACAAATGATGTGTGCTTTATTACTGTTACTAATGAAATTAAATGAATGAACTCAGCTGTATTTTGAATTTAGGCTGAACCATTAAGAATTTCTCTTGTAAATATTTTATTGATACTAGTAATTGAAAACGAAAATCTATTTAATTCTTCTAATATCATTATTGTTTATCTTGGATCATAAATTGTGATCTCATTGGGTAGATACTAACTGCAACTTTCCTCTACAGGTGCAGTACCTTCTACGGTGAACCGTTATTGTGTGTCATCGAGATGTTTGTTTTTGTGTCCTAAGCATAACGGTTTCTACCTCTCCCCGTTGTGCATTGCTCGATCTCTTTGTAGAAGTATTAAAAGGAGTATTAGGAGCAGAAGCGCTGTCCCTTCCCCTTTTCCATTTGTTATTCAACTAAGTAAATAATAAACTTACGACCACTCTTGTGCCTACTGCAGGAGTCATCCTTGACCTACGCCATGATATGGCTTTACCTACATCTAAAGCCGTTTATCATCTGCCGTCTAGGCTCTGTTTTGTGGTAGGTAATACGTCTTTGACCTACCAACGCATAAGATAGATGAAGCGATTTCTATTTCAACATTAATACCCCAAGGTAATAAAATTATTACATTGTATTTAAAAAATTTAAACATTACATCATCGCGTCCATATAGGTGACTTCATCTGTTACGAGTGTACATTAAGACATTGACACTTAAGACTAAAACTCGACCTATTTTAGGATTTTCATGAGAGGTCGGTCGTTTTCGAAAGAATTAATTCTTTCCATAATTCAGCAGCACATGCTATATAAATTAATGTCGTAGTATGTAATCAGGTTTCTAATATCTATGTAGAGCCAGATAGATAGGAAAAAGATAGAAGAGTATAGTAAGACGTAGACCAAGCTATATTAGTCAAATTATTAGAAATTTAGGTTGTGAAGAGTATGTAGAACTTTTCAGACTAGCACAGAATAGAAAAGAAGTTAGAGCTGTGTCAAGCCGACCAAGTTAGGTCGAAAACAAAATGATGATGAAATGTAATTTTGTAACTAAATGCTCTTTTAGATGATAATAAATCGAAAACAAATTTATACGTAAGTGCTATCGTATATTCAATAAGAATATTTATAGGGCTAGTAAATACAGTTATTTTCGAAGAAGCGCATATTTATCAAGGGCGCTGTAGAGTCCAGAATCGAAATCGACAAAGCCATTATACCAACACTTAATTAAATGTAAGTTCAACAGGTTCACTTGTAGAATCAGTATAAAGTATACAAAAGATACAAATTTAGAGGTTTGAGAACAATTATTTTGCGCCTATGTAAAACCGCATGGCTTGGCAAAGAAATTAGTTTTAATCGAAGCATAAGTTCGCGAGTATTATGTTATAATTTACAGGATAACGTGTTAAAATAGATACATGCGGCATCATAATACTTCCAGGTTTCTCTGTATTTGCAATTAAGCTGTATTTCATCCCAATAAAGAACAGCAAAAAGCAGTTCATTAAATTATTACTTTATTAACCAACCAATGCTCACCTACGATACTATAAACACTTAAAATCGGCACTATTTTAAAATTATTACCGGTTGCTGTAACCTTCTACATTAAGAGGGTAAAGTTTCCTTAACTTTCTAACGTACCTAAAGGGTAAATCTGTTCTGATTAGTTTAGCAAATATAAAGTTAGCTAGACTATAAAGTTTCAACATGAATAAAACAATGAATTAGGTCGACTAACCTCAAACTAACTTTCTAAGGTTTCATTTTTTCGGTTAAATATTTGAGCTCTTAAATGATTAATTTCCCTGCGTCTAACTAATTTAACGTTCCTTTGAAATTCTTAGCCTTTGATGTTCTGCACTCGCTTTTAAAAGGGTTAATAGAATTATGTTCAATAAGTAGAACACGTTACACAATCCGATTTTAGTTTAAGACTTAATTTAGTTTTCAAAGTTAATCTTATTCTTTGAGGTTTGAACGTATTACACATTCTACCTCCTGGTAAAATGGTTCTGCATACCAGAAATACTTAACAAACTCTATATCTCTTATGACCTGCTAATATTTTATCTAGTAAACGCTGCTTCATGAATATTTCGATAGTCTTGTATTGGGTTCTTCTATGTTCTTGTATGATCGTTTTATGAACTTCAGAACTCTGCAATATGCTTTTACTTCATTTGCTAGGTTGATGTGCAATTATAGGTACAAAAGCAAGTGTAAGATGGCATATAGTAAACTTAAACTTGCTATCCCGGTTTTCAATCTGAACATTTTTATTTGTAATATGTTCAAGTCGTAACCTACCTCGTGGTAAATTTTAGTATTACCTCGAGTCGTTTGGTGTGCGTACGATATTAAATGCTTTTAACAATAGTTGATGACTTCCATCAGCTTACTAAAAGGTGATTTTGCTTCTATTCAAAGGTTAAAAAAATTGTGTTCATGATCTTTTATGTTACAGTTGAACCATCAAATATCGTGACTTTTTATTCCAGTGAGATGATTCTGTTGCTATGCTTGTGTGAGATGATTCGTGTTTGCGTGATTCTGTTACTATCGGCTGACTTTCATACCCGAGTTTACCACTCAAAGTTACAAGGTGAATGCAATATTCTGTATTATCCTCACCTTGGTCGATCCTGGACTTCTCAGGTCCAGCTTCCTTCTACAGCATTAATTAATTGATTTTGGCTGTCTCGTAGCTAACTGATTTTACTGCTTTATAAATCTCTGGTTCTCTGCCTGCAAAGGGTGTGAAATGGTATCTTCGCGCCAGTCTTGCTGGCGGAAGGATTTGTGTGCTTAGTGTATGTAGTGTGCATGTCACAGCTCAGTCATCTAATATGCTTCTGGGTGTTTTTTTGCATTTGTATGGATTTTCGTCCAGCAGAGCTAGTATATATTTGACGCCAGCGTCTTAAAGTGACTTTCTAGCGTTTGTAGTCTAAGGTCCTGCCTTAGGGTTTCGTTTCTAACGAACCATGGTGCTCCGGTGATGGTCCTAACATCTTATTTTGGAATGCTTTAAGTTCGTTTTTGTTTGTTTTTGAAATGTAGGTGTACCATGCCGCCGATGCGTAGCTCAGTATGCGTCTTAAGTATATCTTGTAAGTCTGTAGTCTAGTGTCCATTGGTAGTCTATTTTTGTGGACGAGTATTCCGTGGACAAAGCCCTTTGCTCTTCGGACTTTGTTTGTCGTTTCAGTGACGTGTTTGCTGAACGTTAGTTGTTTGTCGATGTGTACCCCTAAGTATTTTATTGATTTGCTCCAAACTAGCTCTTGGTCTTCTAGCGTCGGTGGTGTTTGCCTTTTCTTGCGTCTGGAGAATAGTATGGCTTCAGTCTTCTGTACGTTTAATTTTATTTTCCACTGTTGGAACCAGTCCGGTAGTGTATCGAGCTGTTTTTGCATTCTTGCTGTTGTTTCCTTAGCGTTTCGTCTGGTTGTCAGGAGCAGGGTGTCGTCCGCGTACATGGCGCAGAAGACTCTTTGGCGGCATGGTAGGTCCTAGAAGTATGCGTTGAATAGTGTTGGAGAAAGGCAGTCTCGTTGTGGGACGCCGGCTGTGACGGAAGTTTCTGGTGACAGAATGTCTTCTACTTTACCTGCATCTTCCTGTTGGTCAAGTAACTTCATATCAGTTAGATGTAAGGCGTCGGAAGAATGTTAATAGTGGCAAGCTTAAGCAGCAGTCCGTTGATCCATACTTTGTGAGAAGCGTTTTTGATGACGAGGGCGATGGCGACTGTGGTTAGTCCTCGGTTCTAGTTTGTGGCGATGTTGTTTATTACCCAGATGGCTTCTAATGTGGTGGAGTGCTGTTGCTTGAATCCGTATTGTTCCGGTCGGTCTTTCAGCAGTGGTTTTAGTCTTATCAGTAGTAATCGTTCGAAGATTTTGGATAACGTGCTCAGTAGGGAGATTGGTCGGTAGTTCTCGGCGTCCCTCCTCTTCTTCCCTGACTACGGAATCATTATCACTATTGCCGTTTTCCATAAGTCTGGGAAATATCTGTCGTTGATGGTGCTGTTGAATATTTTTGTGATGAACGCCAGTGTCTTTTTTGTTATGTGTTTTAGTGCCATGTGCGTGATTCCGTCTTTTCCTGAAGCTTTTGTGATGGTGTAATAGCCGAATAATTTATAGTTATTACATTGTATTAAGTTTAAGCATTTAAAAGGTGAGTGACTTGTATAGGAAGTGAAAAGTGCGGAAGTTGTACAGGAAGACAATCAGGAAGTACACGTGCAACGAACTCTAGGCTAGGTGTAATTTGAATTAGTAAATAAGCATAGTTGCAAAATCATTGTTAGCAGTTAAGTTTTAATTTAGAATAAGATCATTATAAGTCTAACCTTCCGATGTAATAGTTGTACTGCACCTTAAAGTGACAAGTAAATTAAACATGTGAAATGGTCTTCGACTTTGATTTAATCACCCCTACAAAAGACCCCAAGAGAACACTACATGGCGATCCTGCCAGCCCTGCTAATCCTGCCAGCCCTGCCAATTCTGCGAGTCCTGCTAGTTCTACAGATTAAATTATAGTAACCGAAATTTGAAATGGGCACCAGCAATTCCAAAGAAGAAGTGGTTATTGCACAAACTGGAATGAATAATGGTTCGATAAATGGCTATTCAAATTCTGAGGTAATAGGTATTACGTCAGGTACAATTTTAGCGTTGTTGGGTATTTTATTACTTTTAAAATGTTCAAGAAAATGTTGGACAAGAAGATTAGGAGAGAGGTCAGTAGAAGCCAGCAGATTGTATAGTAAGAATTATTTTATTTTAAGCTATAAAAATTAAGTACGAGTTAAAATTAATGACGGAAAAATTGAAGCAAATTTTAGAGGAATTTAAGATTTTATTAAAAATTTAAATAAAGATGGTCAAGAAAGGCGAAACGATTTAGATGTTACTAATAGGAAATTTGATTATTTGAATAGGTTATGCGAGGAGTATAGGTTAGAGAAAGAAAAGATTAAAGTCGCAAAATTTGATAGTTCTGAAATTATCGATAAAGTTAAGCAGCACATAGCCCTAATAGATAAGTGTATAGGAGATATTACTGAAGTTTTAAAAGTAGGAAGTTAAGTATTTTAAGTAGGAAAATCAAGACACCATGGGTGAAAAATTTGAATTAAAAGTAGCAGCCTCTATGATTCCAGCCATGGACGGTTCAGAAAATACCACCAAGCAAATAGTCGACGCAATTGAACTATATGATAGCTTGTTAGATGATGAAGGTAAGAGATTGTTAGGAAATTTTGTCATAAAAATTAAGTTAAGTCAAAATGCTAAAATGCGATTAGACAGTAAGTATGAGAATGTAGAAGCGCTTGTGAACGATATCAAACATCACCTTTTAACTAAAAATCAGCATCAGGATTGTCTGCCGAATTACATAACTCCAGACAAAATAATAAATCAATTGAAAATTTTGGTAAAACGATCGAGGAATTAATGGTCAATTTAACAATAGCTCAAGCAGAGGGTAACAAACAATCATTAAAAATTTTGACAGCCGCTAACGAAAAATTGCATTAAACGTATTTACAAACGGAATAAGGGACGAAAATTTAAAAACAATTATAAAGCTCGAAATTACGATAAATTAAAAGACGCCATAATAGCCGCGAAGGAAGAGGAAATTGCAAATAAACCTCAGCAAATGTTTTACACAACCGGAAAAGGTCGTCAATTTACTAGACGCGTAAAATATCATAACAATAATACGAATAGAAGTCAACGTACCTCACACACCAGGTATCAAGGTCGAGGAAATAATCCATGCACGTTCATGAACACTAGAGATCGAGGAAATGCACACGTAGGTAAAACTGTAAGAGGTCATCAGCCTTATAATAGGGAAACCATCGCAATTTTATATCAACTCGTCAGAGAAAACTGCACAGAAAATACATTAGACCAAACTAGGGAACCGAAAACATTTTTCGAGACCCCCCGGAATAATTTAAAGAATGTTCACAACATCTTAAATATTAATAGTGTAAATTTCATAGAAGTCGGATACAATAACAATACAATTAAATTAATTTTAGATACAGGAGCATCAGTAAGTGTTATTTTCATTTCTAGTTTAACGACTAAGATAAATATTGATACAAATAAGCAAATTTTTATTCAAGGAGTATCGGGTAAAACAAAAGCAATTGGAACAGTAAATCTACCAATTAAAATAGGGAATATCTCAATTAATCATACTTTTGTTGTAATGAACGATTTCGAATCAGACGTAAACGGAGTAATAGGATCAGAATTTTAATAAGTACAGATCAAATATCGATTATGAAATTATAAATTTACTTTTGTAAGTAATGATGTATCAACGTCAATTCCATTATTAGCAAACGAAGATTTATATACAATAATCCCACCACGATGCGAGGTTATCAAACATTTTAAAGTAAATTGCAAAGAGGAATGTGTAATAAGATCACAAGAATTGTGCGAAGGTGTATTTCTAGCAAACGTAGTTGTAAAGCCAGTTAAAAATTTTATACCAGTAAAGTTATTGAATACGAACGACACTGAAATTAAGTTACGAAATTTTAAACCTACCATCGAACGACTTTCAGATTACAAGATAGTTAAATTTGAAGAGTCAAAATTCTCCGTTGAACGTATTGATAAATTATTAAAAGACATTAACGTCGAAGGTTTAAATAGCGAAGAACAAACCACCATTCATAAGATTTCTGCTAAGTTTGCGGACGTATTTTATGTCGACAATGACCTACTAACCGAGTCAAACATAAGTAAGCAGCATATTCAGTTACAAACAGATGCTACAGCAACGTACGTTAAACCATATAGGTTACCATATTCACAGAAAAATGATATAGGAAAGCAAGTAGATAAAATGTTACATGACGGGATAATAGAACCCGCACAGAGTGCGTGGTCTTCACCACTACTAATAGTACCGAAAAAACCGGATAGTTTAGGAAACAAAAAATGGCGCGTAGTTATTGATTATAGACAATTAAACACTAAATTGCAAGATGATAAATTTCCGCTACCAAGTATCGAGTCAATTTTAGATTCGTTAGGAGGTGCGATATATTTCTCACGTTTAGATTTATATCAAAGTTATTATCAGATAGGATTACAAGAACAGTCCAGACCGTGTACGGCATTTAGTACAGACAAAGGACAATTTCAAATGACTAGGTTACCGATGGGGTTAAAAGTAAGCCCGAGTATTTTTGCACGAGCGATGACAGTAGCTTTATCAGGATTGAATTACGAAAATTGTTTTACATATTTGGATGATTTAATTGTATTCGGAGATAGTTTAGAAAAGCACAATACAAATTTAGTAAAAGTACTCAATAGGTTAAGAAAAGTCAATTTAAAATTAAATCCAAAAAAGTGTGAATTTTTAAAAAAGGAAATTTTATATTTAGGGCACGTTATAACGGCACAAGGTGTACAACCAGATCCAGAAAAAATTGCAGTCATGCAAAATTATCCAACGCCACTTAACGCAAACGACGTTAAAAGGTTTGTAGCATTTGCCAATTACTATAGAAAATTTATTCCAAAATTCGCTGAAATAACAGCACCGTTAAACAAATTGTCTAGGAAAGGTGTCACTTTCCAATGGACCAATGAATGTCAAGCAGCATTCGAACTGTTAAAAACAACTTTAACAAATCCACCAATATTACAATACCCAGATTTTTCAGATAATAGTAAGTTCATCTTACGAACGGACGCATCAGGTTATGCGTTAGGAGCAGTTTTGTCGAATAGCGACGACAAGCCAGTAGCTTACGCAAGTAGAGCACTTAACAAAGCCGAAATAAATTATTGTACAATAGAAAAAGAGTTATTAGCTATAGTTTGGGCAGTGAAAAAATTTAGGCCATACTTATTTGGCAAAAAATTTCAAATTTTAACGGATCATAGACCGTTAGTATACTTATTTGGTATGAGTAATCCATCTAGTCGATTAACAAAATTTAAGTTAACATTAGAAGAATTTGATTTTACAATAACGTATATTAGGGGTACAGAAAACGTGACAGCGGATGCTTTATCTAGAATTATTATAGATTCAGATTATTTAAAGAATATGGAACGAGCGGTTCACGAAAAAGTATATGTAACAACAAGAGCCCAAAGTAGAAAATTAGGCGACTCTCAAGTCGAATCAAAAGCATCAAAGGATGATGGGACTGATCACCCCAACATTGTTGAACTTTTGAAGCATCCGAAGTATGCAACAGAATTACGATTTGTATCAGGGGAGGAGTTTAACAGAATCATTAAATCCAATAAAGGAAATAATTTTGTTTACATGCATGTATTATCAATTTATGATAGGAGTAAAAATATAGTTTATTTGAAGCAAGGATCTCGATCAGCGTCAGCCTTCGAAGCGTCGTTGAGAGACCTGCAATTTCTTCGTAGAGAATTTACAATTCCGGAATTTATTATTATAAAAAACGAAGAATCGAAGTCATTTTTAAATAACTGTAAAGCCGGCCGTAATTTACTTAAAAAAAATGACATACGAATTAGTGTGATTAGGGAAGTCACTAATATTAAAAACTCAGAAACGCAAAGATTAATCATTAATGATTTTCATTTATTGCCTACGGGAGGTCACGCGGGCATCAATAGAACATACAATAACATAAAGCGATACTATTTTTGGTCAAGTATGCGAAAGGATGTAGAAACATTTATTAAAAAATGTGACGAATGTCAAAGACATAAACATTCAAATATTAGCAAACAGCCGATGATAATTACAACCACAGCTTCCGAAGCTTTCGAAAAAGTTTTTTTAGACTTAGTTGGACCATTGCAACCAGATGCAAATGGAAACAGGTATATTTTGACATTACAGTGTGATTTAAGTAAATTTGTAGAAGCATATCCATTACCAAATAAAGAGACTGAAAGTGTAACTAGAGCGTTTGTCGAGAATTTTATTTTACGCTACGGCATCCCACGCGAAATTTTAACGGATAAAGGTTCAGAGTTCATGTCGGAGATTTTAAGGAAATGTGCAAATTATTAAATATAAAACAATTAAATTCTACAGCGTATCATCACGAAACTATCGGTGCGCTCGAAAACTCACATAAAAATTTAGCAGCATATTTAAGGATCCAATGTCCGCAGTATTCAAATAATTGGAGCAGTTGGATACCTTATTGGTGTTTTGCATACAATAATTCAGTGCATACTGAAACTAAATATACCCCGCACGAATTAGTGTTTGGGAAAATTAATCAAATACCGTCAAACGTGGTAAACTCAGTAGACCCACTTTATAATTTTGATAATTATTCAGCAGAACTTAAGTATAGATTGCAAGTCGCTGGAAATGAAGCGAGATATAATTTATTACAATCCAAAAGTAAAAGAAAGCATAAGTTTGATATCAAAACTAAGCATGTTAATTATAAATTAGGAGATAAGTTGTTGATTAAGAATACATCTCTTAATAAAAGAGATCCAATATTTGTAGGTCCATATGAAGTAGTTTTAGATAAGAATCCTAGTGTTATAGTTAAGATAGATAATAAGTTAGTAGAAATCCATAAGAATAGGACAAAATTATATAACGTATTGTAATTTAGAAAATTTTTATTTTGAAAACAAAAATTTTTTAGTGCACCCGTGGAGGTGTGATGGTGTAATAGCCGAATAATTTATAGTTATTACATTGTATTAAGTTTAAGCATTTAAAAGGTGAGTGACTTGTATAGGAAGTGAAAAGTGCGGAAGTTGTACAGGAAGACAATCAGGAAGTACACGTGCAACGAACTCTAGGCTAGGTGTAATTTGAATTAGTAAATAAGCATAGTTGCAAAATCATTGTTAGCAGTTAAGTATTAATTTAGAATAAGATCATTATAAGTCTAACCTTCCGATGTAATAGTTGTACTGCACCTTAAAGTGACAAGTAAATTAAACATGTGAAATGGTCTTCGACTTTGATTTAATCACCCCTACAAAAGACCCCAAGAGAACACTACACTTTCTTGTTACTTTGTCTGGCGATAGTGTGTTCTATTTCTTGTGGAGTGATGTGTAGAATGTCGTTCGCTGCAGGTGCTTGTAGTATTTGGTCTACTCTTGTGTTTATGAAGTTAGTGAATATGTTGTCTGTTGTTGGGTTTTCTGAGAACGTATTTTGGAGAACTTCGGCGAATTTGACTGCGCGCTCTTCGGCGCTGTATAGCTTTCCGTTTTCTCCTTGTAGCGGTGCGGGACCAAGGTTCTTCCGTGTGTCATAAGTCGATGGTTTAGTCTGTACAAGTTTCCTTTTGTTTATATTGTGTGGCTAACGTGGTTGGTCCAGGATTCGTCGTAATATTTATACAGCATAATCTTGATTACGCATTGCTTTCA
The DNA here is from genome assembly GCA_036346225.1 of Platerodrilus igneus. Lineage (NCBI taxonomy): Eukaryota > Metazoa > Arthropoda > Insecta > Coleoptera > Lycidae > Platerodrilus > Platerodrilus igneus. The sequence goes on from JARFIW010001386.1 coordinate 660,751, forward strand.
GTTAAATTGTGTTTTCACTTGTGGATCTCGTGTGTTCTTCCACCTTCTAACAAAGGTTTCCTTCTCGATGAGGGCCTCCTTTATGTATCGTGCGATGTCAGGTCTTTTGCCTAGGGTAGTAGTCTCTACGGGACACTGTTGCATTGACTCTTGGATGGTCTTCGTCAGATACTGAAGTGACTTGTCAATATCTTGTTTGCTGTTTATGTCTGGGTTTCCGTCGGTGATTTTTCTTTGGAGAGTCTCGTTGAACTTTTGCCAATTATGTTTTATCCTGGTGCGCCTGTGTGTCGTCTGTGGTTGTGTCTTTATTTCGGTGATGATTGGTAGGTGATCCAAACTGAGTTCTTGAATAACTTCTATGGCGAACGGGTACGGTATTTTCTTTATGATTGAGATGTCGAGAATGTCTGCTCTTTGTGTTCTGTCCGGTGGGATTCTTGTCAGTGCGTTCGGTGTTACGATGTCGAACTCCTTACCGAGAAAGTGTGTGTAGAAGATGCGGCCGCTCTTGTTGGTAGTTATTGCTCCCCAGGCTTCGTGTTTGGCATTTAGGTCTCCAGATATTACTGTGGGTGTATCCTCTTGTAGCAGGTCGTCGATGTCATCAGGGCGTATTTCCGTGCTTGTTGGGCTTCCGTAGACAACTATTGCTTTAAAGAATTGCCCGTTGGCTTTGAACCTGACGCCCACGCTGTCTAAAGCAGTCGAGTGTAGTTGGAGTTGTTCGTGAAGTAGTCGGTTGTGTATCAATATGGCAACTCCTCCGTGAGGATGTTGTCCTGGTTTTAGGTCGCGTTCTTTCCTTTAGATGTTGTATTTCCCCAGGCTTAGTTGTCTGTGTGCAGGTAATCTTGTTTCCCCAATCATTGCGACGTCCACGTTGTGATGCTGCAGGTAGTGTTTCAGTTCGGCCATCCTGTTCCGTATCCCGTTGGCGTTCAAGGAGCGGAGTATTAAGTTTCTTGACGTTGATCTATTGTCCATTATAGGTTTTCAGTATGTCGCACATTGCCGTCTATAGTAAAGCAGCTTCGAATGTTCCAGCCATATAGGCACTTATGAGTCTTTGTGCCCATTGCAGAATTTTATTAAAAAGTAGTGTCATCGTCGGGGTGTTGCTGATGGACGGCTCTGCTTGTGATTGTCTGAAAGATGTTACAGTCGTTCTGATTAATGGGGGTTTAAGGAGATGATATAGATATGCTAATTTATAGGGAAGGACCAATTGCTTTTTGTAGCAATAACAATGGCGGTGGAGCGGTTATGTAATAACTAAACAACTACACCAAACTACTTAAAAAAGGGTATAAATACCTTTTATCCTGTGCCGCTGTGGGCAATAACGTTCACACACAAAAGCTTTCGACGGACCACCAGTAACACGCTCGACCGGGTGATGTCGGTGTCGCTTTCAAAAGCTCTCACACAACCGGCTTCTGCAAGGGTTCGGATGCAACTCACTTTATGCACTGTTACTGTCGGTATAAATGTTTCACTCAAAACTGCAGGACACCCGCACCACTCGTGTTTATTGTCACAAATTCCAATGAATGTTTGATGATGACATAACACGTTCTGTGGAGGAGGGAAGTAGGTTGGGTGAAGGAAATCACATGGGATTTGACCTTGCTAGGAAAACAGGTAACAAAAGATAGGGTAGTACACTACAGCGAGCGATATTACCAACTATGCAAAATAAAAAAAAAATATGTAAATAAGCAAATATGTAAAAATAATATACTACGATACATGTAAGAAATGTGTATATACATCTAAACATAAAAAATAAAACTAAAATACCGGTAGCGGCGCTAGTTTGACCAAAGGTCGTTTTAGTGTGCCATGTGCCGTTTTGACTTCAGCGACACGTATAATACCGTCCGCACCGGGAAAAGTATTAATAATACGACCACACTTCCATTGAAGTGGAGAAAGCTGGTCGTCCTTGATGAGGACAATAGTGTCCTTTTCCACTTGTCGGACACCTACCTTAGAGTGCCATTTAACTTTCTGGTTCAGAGTATGTAGTACTCATGGCTCCAGCGAGCCCAAAAATCTTGGTGGAGTTTTTGCAGGAGTTTCCACCTGCTTTTAATGGTAAAACGTTGGTTGAATGGTCCTCATCTGGTGGTGCAGAAAGAGGCTCCATAGTTAGGAAATGACCTGGTGTTAGGCAACGCAAGTCATTTGGATCCGAACTCAAAGCGCAGAGTGGCCTTGAATTTAGAACAGATTCAATTTGTGTAAGAACTGTGTAAAGTTCGTCAAAGGTAAGTTTTTGTTCGCCGATTACGCGAGCTAGGTGTGTCTTTACCGACTTAACACCGCTTTCCCACAAGCCACCGAAGTGAGGAGCGCCAGGTGGATTAAACGACCACTTTATTTTTTCTGAGGTTACTGCACTATGCAGATAACTCATAAGCTGACGATAGGCACCTACAAAATTAGTACCGCAATCACTAAATATTTGAGAACAGCGTCCTCGACGTGCTATAAATCGTCGCAAAGCGGCAAGAAACGCGTCTGCCGACAAATCCGAAACAAGTTCAATATGTGCTGCTTAGTGGCAAAACAAACAAAAATACAAATATAGGCCTTAAGAGATTTAGAGCTTCGTAGGCGGTTAGCCTTTATTAAAAGAGGGCCAGCAAAATCAACACCAACAATACTGAACGGTTTGATTTGGGTAATACGTGCTGCCGGTAGGTCTTCCATAGGAGGAGTTACCAGGACCGGTTTGGTACGAAAACATCTATGACATAATGATAAATAACTTCGGATTGAATTTTTAATGGAAAGGATCCAGAAATTCTGTTGGATAAGATACGCTGTGGTATTAACACCGGGATGGTAATACCTTTCATGAGTTGACCGAATGATAAGTTCGGTTAATCGGTGCCGCTGAGGCAATAACGCAGGAAACTTTTCGAAATAGGAAAGCGAAGATGTGTCAAGCGCCCACCTACTCTAAAGATATTTTGTGGATCAACAAATGGAGAGAGTTTTCGCAAGCTTTTAGGTAATTTACGGTTTGCCTTGATCGAAGCTATTTCCTTTGAAAATGTAACATTTTGTACATGCCGAACGATAATCATGAGAGCATTGTGTAATTCAATGTCTGTTAAGGGACCCGTATGACGTTGAGCCATGGGTTTAGAAAATCTATAAATGTAAGCCACGATGCCTTGGATTTTATATAACGATGAAAAGCGACTTAGTAAAATGTCAATGACGTTTGGATCTGTTTGAGCGACAAATGTTAGGATCTTCTTTTCCGTAGTTACCTCAGCAATTGAGGTTGACAATGTTGGTTGAGGCGGCCACGAGTCACTAGGGTAGTGAAGCCATTCAGGCCCCGCCCACCATAGCGAACATGAAATAACCGCGCTTGGCATTAATCTCCGAGATGCAGGATCAGCCGGATTATGCGAAGATTTAATATAAAACCATCGGCTAGGTGCAATGATTTCTTGAATGTGGCTAACACGGTTTGCCACAAAAGTTTTCCAACGAAAAGGTGGAGAACGTATCCAAGTGAGAGCGACCGTAGAATCACTCCACGCTGAAACATCGGAGATGTCAATCAAGCCTTGATAAGACCGAATGGTAAAAGAAAGTAAATCGGTTAATAAAACGGCGGCACATAATTCCAAACGTGGAATTGAAATGCGCTTAATTGGAGCTACCTTTGTTTTAGCGGTTACAAATTGTACAGTTATTTCTCCAGTAGTTTGATTTATAAACTGGAAATACACTACCGCTGCATACCTTACCTCGCTAGCATCGCAAAACCCAAGCAAATGACAAGTAAAAGGATCCGAAGGGGGTAAACAACGTGGTAACTTTAATGACGATAATAACGGCAACTCTTCTTGATACTGCTGCCATTGAGACGAAATGTCTGCTGGTGGGATGTCATCCCAATTTAAACCTACCATCCACAGATGCTGGATTAGGCGTTTTGCAAAAAGTATTAGTGGTGCTAAAAATCCTAATGTATCATATATTCTGGCAACTTGCGAAAGTATGTTGCGCTTTGTACATATTGGGTTTAATGGTTTAACCCGAAATGAGAAAATATCTTCTGTAGGTGACCATTGTAGACCTAATATTTTTATTGATTCGTCAGAATCGAAATCGAGAGAAGTATAATGGCAAAAATCTGACGGAATGCCTTCCAAAATAGAAGCTGAATTAGAACTCCATTTTCGAAGTTCAAAACCAGCCAAATGTAAAAGTCGGATGAGTTGATCTTTAATTTCGCGGGCCGATTGTATAGAATCTCCACCGGCGACGAAATCGTCAATATATAGATTTGACCGTATAGCCTCAGCGGCTAACGGAAACCTTTTGCCTTCGTCAATGGCTAATTGCTGAAGAGTTTTAATGCTAGATAAGGCGATGACTTAATACCATAGGTCACTGTATTAAGCTGATAAGTCTGAATGGGTTCTTCTGCGGAGAACCGCCAAACAATTAACTGAAACTTTCGATGTTCTTCGGTAACCAAAATTTGTCGATACATTTGGCGAACATCACAAGTAAAAACGAAACGATGAGAGCGAAATTTAAGTAAGATTGACGAAATGTCATTTTGGAGACTAGGTCCAGCCAATTGAGTGTCATTAAGTGACACGTTGTTTTTAGCCTTTGCAGAGGCGTCAAAACCACACGAATTTTAAAAGTATGACCTTCCTCTTTAAACACAGGGTGATGGGGTAAAAATAATTATCGTTCCCAACGGGCGGAGAATCGAGTAATGCCATATGACCCGCATCAAGATAGTCCTGCATGAAATTGTTGTATTGGGCGCGTAGCCTCGGTTGAGCATGCAATTTGCGCTCCAACGAAAATAGTCTTTTTAGCCATGTCAAAGGAATTATCAAAACGGGCAAAGTATCGTTGAACGGTAACGCAACAATAAAACGACCGCTAGGGTCACGAGAAAACGTGTTTTCAAAAATCAGATCTGCCTTTTCTTCTTCTGGAGAAGTATAAGGCTTGATGGAACTCTTCTATCTCCCAAAACCGCCTTAGGGTCTGGTCGATAGGATCTTCTACAGAAGGAAAAATGCTTGGACAGTATCAGACTGCAAGCTTTTTGTGGGACCAATAATAGTCCAACCAAAATTGTATTTATGGCGGCAGGCTGAAGAAATTTGCCATGTATAACCGCCATTGATGATGAACGGATAAACATCTGCTCCAAGGAGCATGTCAATAGTTCCTGGAGAGTTCCAGGTCGGGTCTGCAAGGTGCAGGCCGCATAAGTGTTCCCAATTATTAGGAACTTCAACGCTGGGTAATTTGCCAGATATTGACGAAAGCACAAAAGTTGTTACTTTTAGAGATTTTTCAGAGTCTAACATAGAGCGAATGGTGCAGCTGACGGCACCCCTATTGACTGCTGAAGTTGTCTGCCCAAGTCCATAAATCGGAACTTGAGAACGTATCCGTGGAAGCCAAAGTTTGCTCACGCAATCGTCTCGAATAAAGCTAGCTTGAGAGCCAGGGTCTAAGAGTACCCTGATCTGTTTGTATCTACCAGACCGGTCTCGAACTTCCACCACAGCAGTGGAGAGTAAGACAGTAACCCCAAGATTTGAATTCGTCTGTGAAGACAAAACATTTTCCGGAATAGGAGAGGCTGACTGCGTCCTATTGGCATTTTTATGCATAGGTGTAGCGGTCGGTTCTGCTGAACGGCTAGAAGCAGGTTGCGCTTCAAAATGTAGCAAGGTATGGTGCGGCTTGGCGCAAGTTCGACAGGAATTATAAGATTTGCATTGCATGGACGCATGGTCTGTTCGTAAGCAATTTAAACAAAGGCGTAAGCGTTTGACAATGTCGAAACGTTCTGTCGGAGTTTTCTTTAAAAACGATTGACATCTGTAAATAAAGTGATTGCCCTTGCAAGAAGGACAATGGTGCGAAAATGAATTCTTTGAGTCACTGGAGCTACTTGGTGTGTCCAGTGAGACTACGTTAGAAGAAACTCTTGGTTTAAACTGAAACGCTGAGGATTTCTTAGGCACTGATGTGTGAGATGTATGGACAGTCGTCGAATAAGAAACAGGTGCGGTTGAAGAAAAGGTTTCAACGCTGCACATTGTTGAGTTAAAAATATCTCAAATCCTCGAAATTAGGTATTTGCTTCGGATCCGATTGGAGTTCGAAGCGTTTTCTAGTGAACGGATCGAGTTTTCTAAAAGCAAATCGACTAGAATAAAGTTCCAATGTTCAGTGGGAAACTTTAAGTTAGTTAGAACAGCAAGGTTCTCTGAAAACAATCAATAAGTGCCCTAAGTTTCTTAGGGTCTTCTGATTTTAAAGGTGGAAAGTCTTTCATTGCTTTCCAATGCAAAGTTGCCAATAAACGCGGATTGCTAAATCGCTCACGCAAGGCGTTATAGGAAATAATAAAGTTATCTCCCGAAATGGGTACCGATTTAATGATTTTTAAAGACTCCCCGGTACAGCAACTGATAAGATAATTTAATTTTTCGATATTGGACAGCGACGCGTTATTATAGACCAGACTGTCAAATAAATCGATAAAAGATGCGAACTCCGTTACCTCATTATTAAAAAGTGGGAGCTTTAACGGTACCAATTTTGATACCGTGCTGCTTGGAGCATTTTCCGTTTCTTGCAACGTTTCGAGATGCAGCAGTATGCAATAATAAGCGGAATCTACTTCCTTCCGTAAGGCGTTGTAATTTAATGATTCTACATCGTCACATGAAGCTAAGACGTCAACTAAAGTTTTATTGAAATTTGTATAAAGGTCATGTACTCCCCTTGTTTGAATAAGGAACAACGTTTTTAAAGTTGGGTCACTTTGAATAGCGTTGCCAAGTTCCCACATTTCTATAATGCGTATTTTAAGCAATTGGAGCTCTGCTACCTGTATTTTCTTGGGAGCCATTCTGACAGTTATTCTGAACGGCCTACAATAAATGCTATAAAACCGTAACGCTCAGATGTACGCGAAAAATGTTAAAATATTATGGGTTGTTGTTCAAAGCACGAAAAGGTAAGACAGCGTATAAACCAATAAATCACGTTTTATGACCATTTGCCTGCAATGTGGTCTTAAAACGAGACGTCGGAAACCTACCGGTTTGTCAAACAAAGTGTTTAGATAAGATGTACCGCTTATAACCCGGGCGGCTTTACATCAAAGCTAACAGGATCCACCAACATTTAAAAACATGAGGTTATCATATTTGCAAGATGCAGCTTTTACATTCTATTACTCCTGCAGATGTTCAATATTTTACTGCAAACCGACTGAAAGGTTTGTATTGATACTTAAAAAGCGCAATGGCTTTTAGTGCAAAGAAAGCAAATTTTATATTAAGGATTTGTTTGTAATTAAACGCTGGTTTAATTACGGCGAAATCACTTAATTTAGTCTAACGAAAGTATGTAGCTAATATTATACATATTTTAACCCGCTAAATATGGGGCTTGAACACAAATTTAAAGCTAAATCATTAATTAATTTAAAAACGCTCGCTGAAATGCAAAAGTGTATTTAATTTAGGACATGCGTATACCATAGAACTGGTGAATCCGGCTCGAAGGACCAATGATTAATGGGGGTTTAAGGAGATGATATAGATATGCTAATTTATAGGGAAGGACCAATTGCTTTTTGTAGCAATAACAATGGCGGTGGAGCGGTTATGTAATAACTAAACAACTACACCAAACTACTTAAAAAAGGGTATAAATACCTTTTATCCTGTGCCGCTGTGGGCAATAACGTTCTCACACAAAAGCTTTCGACGGACCACCAGTAACACGCTAGACCGGGTGATGTCGGTGTCGCTTTCAAAAGCTCTCACACAACCGGCTTCTGCAAGGGTTCGGATGCGACTCACTTTATGCACTGTTACTGTCGGTATAAATGTTTCACTCAAAACTGTAGGACACCCGCACCACTCGTGTTTATTGTCACAAATTCCAATGAATGTTCGATGATGACGTAACACGTTCTGTTACCTCGCTGCTCGTCTCTGTTGCTTCTTGTAGTGTTCGTCGGTGATTTTGTGTCGGTGGTGGTTGATGGCTTTGGGTTGGTGTTGGTTGTCTTCTTTCCTCGTCGGCTCTTGCTTTTGTTCTGTTTTGTTTTGTTTTTCTGCCTGGCTCTTTTTCAGAGCTTGATTGTTCTTCGTCTTCTGTAGTACTTGTGTCGTCTTTGGCGATGGTCTTTGGAGTAATTATTGGGGCGGTTGTTGGAGCTCCGTGTCGTCCATTTTTGCTGGTAGTGAATGCGTCTCGTCGGTTGCTTGTGCTGTAGGTGGGTTGCGTCGTTGCGGAGTAGCGGTGGTGTATCTCTTGCGCAGTTATTTGTGGTATGCCTAGCAGTTTCGGTAGTTAGCCAAATGTGGGCCACTGCAGTTGACGCATATAGGTGGTAACTCCTGCTTTTCTTACAATCCGTTGTCAGGTGTTGCTTGGCGCATTAAACACAACTGGGTTTGTAGCCGCAGTTTAGGCTCGAATGTCCAAACCGTTCGTACGAAAAGCATTGTGGGAGCTCCACCCTGCCTTCGAATGCAACTACCATGCAGATACCAGTCGATGTCGGGTTGTTCTCCAAAGATACGACGACGGCGTAGCAGTATTCTCGTTCTTTATTCTGTAGCTTAGTCATGTAGTTGATTTTGTACCCCATGTCTGTGAGTTCTGCTTTGATGTCTTCTGTCGTAATGTTGGCGGCTAAACCCTTAATGACTATTTTTAGTTCGCGTTTGGATTTGATGGCGTATGTGTAGAATTCAATGTTGTTCTTCTTTAAGTAGTCCTGCAGGTATCTGAGTTGCGTGCTGTCGGTGGGTATTATTCTTGCTCCTTGTCCAGTTGCTTGGATGTCGACTTTGTTTTGTAGATGTCGATTTAGCTTCTTGGCAATGCTGGTTGAAGTTAGGGAACTTCTCAATAAAAATAGGAGGGATGCGGTTACTGCTTGTCCGTGTGTCTGATGCTGTGAAGGTCTTTCCGTATTGGAAGTGTCTATGGTGGAGATAGTAGCGGCGGCGTTGGCGTAGCTTCTGCTAGTCGATCGTTTGTCCTTGTCTGCGGTGATCGAAGTCGTAATGATGTCGGGGCCTTGTGTGGTAGTTGCGGTGGTTGTCTTCGGCTCGATTTTTATTTTATGGGTGTCGCACTTCTGCTTTTTGTTGTGTTTTGTTGCGGAGGATTATCGGTCGTCACGTCGTCTGCGTGTAGAGATGTTTTCGTAGTCCATGTCGGAGGTGTCGTCGGTGGTGGTAACGGATGCTGTGTCTTCAGAAAGTTCTTCGCTGGCATTAGTATTGGTTGGCTTGCTCTGAAAAGAGCGGTTAATAACAATGGTGTACACCAAGTGCCGGAGCTCGTAATGTACACCTCTTCGGAAGCTTGAAGTTCAGCTCACTCGAACGTCTTCGATGAAAACTGTAGAGATGATCTGAAGTTTCTCATTGTAAGTAAATTCTAGTCGTTCTCTTGCGATATTAACTCTCTCGAGGTCTGACTGGAACTTTTTTGTATTGTACTCAGGTCTCCGCATATATAACTGTAGTCGCTCCCAGAAGTAGGGTCGCCTTAACGTGTCTGTGGGCCCTGGACAAACAAGATACTGGATCCTACGGTCAGAGTTTTGGGGATCCCGACACGGTCCGCTTGAAAAATATTAGGCGAGCATTTTTTACAAAAATACACCCTCGTTCGGATGTAAAATGGAGGTCTCGTGTGTGAGTGTTGCCACGCACGTTAAAGATCCCTACCTTGCTTGGAACAGCAAGGGTTCGGCAAAATTCCAAATTTTCCAGGTAAAAAAAAACTCGCTTCCTGGCCAATGTAGTACCTTCGGGTGGAGCACTGGAAAATCACATGTAAGGTCAGAGATTAGAGTTTGGAAAAATTTTATAAAAATACTAAGGAAGTGAGTCAATGCAAATATAAAGTATTGTGACAAAGAAATTGAACTTTCTGTACAACGTTTAGCAATAATTAAATGTAAATGATCAAACTATAGCAAACGATGTTTTATTTTCTGCGTTTGAGGCGCACATAGTCATGATTGGTGTCATTAAAAAGCAAAGAGTGTAATTTACTACAACTTGCTATTTATTCATTAACAGCACCGTCTCTGTCCCAATACTAGCTTGCAAAGAGCTACTTTACAAGTTAGTAGAACATAATGGGCTTGCTTTACAATGTCTGCTAAAAATTATCCAATAGGTGCAGTTAAAAATTTGAGAGAACCCAATGATTGTAAGCAATTGTTGCTATAGTTATACTTTTCTACAAGACGTCAAAGTTTTCTGCTTATAAAAATTTGAATTATTTAATATTCAAATTACGTTATATTTAACAATACATTGTCCTCTGACTACACGTCCAGTATTATATTTTCTCTTGCCTATTTTAGCCTCATCAAGTGCAACAATTTTACCTTGTCCATCAATTAGTGATTGTTTAGTATAAACCAGTCGGCTGTTTCAAACAAGAATACAGTAAGGGCCAAAAAATAAATTTGTAGAGAATCGCAATTTTCTGAAATCGTCTAGCCTTGTAGATTTACGATTAGTAAGAAATATTTAAATATCATCTGCTAAAATGTGTCCTCTCAAGTATATTCGCTAGTACAGTTGTGCTGGAATACTTTGAATGATATTTGAAAGGCATATAGTTTTTGGTTTTACGTAGCTATTTTGAAAATATTTACCCGACCATTATTTTACAAAACACAGCAGTGACCTTAGTGGGTTTATAATTGTAAATAGCTTAAAAATTTGGAGAAAGTTGTTAGCAAATGAAGCAGTAAATCATGCTACGTGTTTTAATCACGAAATTGTTGAGAAAAGTAATTTGCATTCATCCTGAAAAACATTAAAAATTCACACAGAAAACTAATATTTATTGACAAAACAGAAAAGGTTATAAATCACTAGAAAAAGTTTTTGAACACATTATAGGCAGCAACTGGGTTCTAGATTGCTGTCCTGAACCACCACAAAATCGTCAGACTCTCCAGACTCCTCTAAAGAAAACTAAAACGCTCTCCTGTGTGTAGGCATCAATGGTACCAGACGTTTTATAATTTGCTTTTTCTTAGTGGATTTTAAACCTCGGTCATTTAGAATTGCACAGCTATAGGGTACTGCACTTTTTTTAGAAAGCCGAGTTCTTTAAACTCCTCGGCAAAATTGGTTTTATAATAAAGGCACATAGAGCCCTTTATAAATTTTGCTTCAACAATTGAACAAAGCCTTTCAAATTTCGTCACTTCACTTATTTACAAATCGGTTTTCACTACGTCAAGCTCTAAATTCTGTCAACTGAACTTTTTTAGGTTTTTTCTACTATTTTCGACAAGATCAATAAATTCTTGAAAATCATAAATATTTGTACTGCGAGTGAACATATTGCCACAAATTCCATCGGTCGCCATAATGTTCTTTTGCTAAATATTTAATGTTAATTTGAGTAGGTCCAGATGTCTCATTAATAAATGATACCAACGTACTAAAATGTATCTAATTTTTGTTTTTGGTAATACAATTGTCTGTCCAAAATATAAATTCCTTAATATCTCTTTCATCTTACTACTTCTAGTATAGAATCAACAAGTGACTGCTATTCCTCCACTTAAGGCCTTATGCCATAAAACATAATAACTTTTATTAAAACTGCTTTTGTTAAGAGAGGCAAAGGTTTAATTGAATGTAATCAAACGGCTGATAAGAAACCTGTATTTTGTTTGAGGCACTACAGAAAGTAGTAGAACCTTTTGCAGATTCATTTTGCAAATAAACCTTTTGGTTGGTGTGTTGTATCCATTTTCACTTCTCCTGTATATTTCTTATATTCTATATTAGCTTTAGTTGCCTTTATTTCTTGTTCATGTAGGCTATTCTGCAGTTCAATTTCTTTTTTTGTTCTGGTGTTCCCTTTCTTTTCAGCTTCCTCTTGTTCAGATTTACTACTGGACTTTTACCCGCTTGCAATTCGTATCCTAACAATTTTGTATATGCGAATGGATTGATATAAACTACAGAAATTTTTCGACAGATTGACTAGTGCTCTTATGAACAAATGTAATTGTTACGGTCAACTAATCAAGGAAACATATCAGCGGTTAGAGTCAACGTTTATTGAGAAATATGTTACAGAGTTTATGTTCTGTAGAAACCTGACTGTACCTTATTTCTCCAGTAAATTAATAAATTCCTCCCAAATGGTTAACGACAAGCAAGAAATACTTCCTCTGCTTTTATCTCTATATTTTTCAAAACGAGAAGCGAGAAACGGATCAAATTGAGTAACGAGGTCAAACAATTGTATGTAATTGCCGTTGTGTGGTGATCCGTATTGTTTAGTACTTCCTAGAAAATGTAAATTTTGTTCAGCAAGTTGTTTTGTTACTGCTGCTACTCGTTTCAAAGCTCCATACCAATAACGTCTTCAATGTTGTAGTTGCTGTTCCAATTGAGGATCTGTGCTACCTTTACAGCGCGATCGACTGAGATAGTCTGTGATACACTAATAATGCTTATTGAAACTTTTGAACTGTTTAAAGCCAACTTTAGTATGTTTCAATCTTTCCAGTTACCGACTCCTTTAGGCGACAACGGGCATGCTGTTTTTTTAAACAGGCGATAATAGAAATATTAAATCGAGCCTTTTAATGGAGAATAAATTATAAAATCTCTGCAAACCATTTTGTATAACTAGTTGAATTAGGTTTTTCGTCAATTAACGTTTCACTTTAAATAATTTTTGTTCAGATGCACTGTAGTTTTCATCGAAATTTCTGCATAAACCAGGTCCTTTCTCAGATCATTAATCTTGTAGGAGTATTTTCTTATTCTGTTTGTCACTACAATCCAGAATCTGTAGAAGTATTGAACTCTTCAATTTCTCCTTCTTTAATTCTTTTATTATCTTGTTACGGTTCAATTTTACGTAACGCGTTTCCCAATTTTTAAATATACTTCGTTCCCAAATACGACGCCTATGGTTTATTTCCTTACTGTAATTTATCAAGTTTCGTTCATAAATTCAAGTTATAATTCTTGTATGTTGATAACGTGAATAAAACTAATCCTTACCACTTCAATACGAGTCGTGATTATTTGTTCTATTCTGAATTTTGTCCTCGATGCTTGGTAACGTGCATCTTATTGTGAACTAATTTGTAGTTCCGCCCTTATTATTTTAATTTTAGGGAATTGTAGATCCGTTATTTAAGAGCGAATTATTAGTGAAGATTTTATATTTGCTCTGCTCTTTTGAGAATTTTATAGAAGTTTGAGGTAAGGTTATTTGTAATTTTTATGCACGTAAATTTTATACAATTGTTATCTTTGTAAGACGCACATTTGAAAACTCGTTGATAACATCGAGTTTTGTTCTTATGATTTAAGCCCGTTTTGAAAAGGAACCGCAAAACGGTAAAGTAAATAGTAGGTGTGTTCACATCTAATTACAACATTTTAGGGCTGTAATTTACAGTTTGCAGTTCGCAGTTTGCAGTTCTGTTGAAGATACTATTAGTATTAAATTCAAGGTGCTTGGTATTTCAGTCTGGTACATTATGTACGTATTTTATTGAAACAAACTCAGGCGTACCTGCAAGATACGATATCCGCGCTCAGGACCTGTTCTGGTAAGATCTTTCCATATTATATTTTGATTGTACGTGCCGCTAATCTGGTATCCATGCTAGCTTTCCACCTGCAGATAACATTATAGAGCCATCTCACATTATAACTGATATTGTAATTTATTTTAATATCATTTTTGTAACAGTTGTGCGTCGGAATTAGTTTAACCAACGAATTATTGTACACATTCGTTTGATAGATATTTTTATCTCCATAATCGTACGCACAAGCGTTGGTACCACCGCGAGCAGCGTTCGACTGATTTTAAATTTATACAAAGTAAACCTAATGAAAATATACTGCAGCCATTTTATTTCTAATAAGTGTAAGGTACATATTGAAAAGGACGTTAGTTTCATTAACTCAATCGCTTGCATTTAAGCTTTGTTATGATGTAAAATTGATGTTCATGTTCAACCTTATGAATATTAGAAACCATAAGTTGTGTCCGTAAACGATTATATGTTACTTGTATTTCTTTGTTGTCAAGTTTTATGTCCGTTAAGCATCTACAGATTGCGCGAGAAATTTCCTAGATTGATTTCTCGGGAGGCGTACAGTTCCGATTTAGGTGGCGCTCTCCAAGACTCTTGTTCACCGTGTCGACCTTAGATTATTTGTATCTTGGTGCAAATTTCCACTCCCCTTCACCGACCAGAGTCTAGTCGTGGTAAAATACGGTTACTCCTGCGGCTAACGGTGTGTATGTTTTTGTGTTAGGAAACCGTGTTAATCTGTTGCGTAAAACGACGGCATATTAAGTTGTTTGGTAATATATCATCATTAGAATTAGTAGCATTAGAATAATCCTTTTCTTTCTCTCTATCCTCTTGCTGCTCTGTCACTATTGTGCTGACTATTGAAAGCTGTGCTAAAAAAAAGTGTAAGCAGTTTATGAGACCTATCAAAAAATAATTTTGTTATTGTAACTTTAGACGTGGTTGGTAACAACGACAGTATTTGTGTTAAGTTTGATCCAGAGTTTTTGTTTTTAACTTCTTCCTACATTAGATGCCTTCGCCGTTTTTGATGTCTTGATTTATACTTTTTGTAAAAACCGAATCGTAATCGTATTGTATAATCATAAAAGTTATCGATAGCAAGTACTTTGTATACGAGTGAACGATATGAGTATCAAGCTCAAACTAGACTTCAGCTGTGCATCCGGGAAATATTATACAAGCTTAAAAAACAATGATCATGATGGCGCGTGCTGGCACCAAGAATTGAAGAATGTGGTGTCGTGGAATAGTAATGAAATTATTTTCGTTGTATGCTTACAATTACAAAAGAAATAAACTTCCATACCCTTGATAATTCCTAATACAATAAATATACAATACCGTACAATAATGTGATTGTATTAGTCGCGCCGTGCGTTTTAAAAGCGCAGTCAAATTGGTATCGGTAACCTAGAAATAAGGGCAACAAATTAGATAAATTAACAGTTATCCAGTGGATTCAATTTTTGATCAGAAACGTTTATTGTGTTAAATTTTGCTCATATTGTGTACCAAAGGAACAGTTTGCTAAACACATTAGCTAGTAAAGCAATTCGTATCACAATCAATTCTGTATTTAATTATAGTATAGTACATAAAATATACAAAAATTGCTACAGTATTTGGTGGGCCCCTGTTACCAGTGGGCCCAGGATAAATATCCACTTTTTCCAATGCAAAAAGTGGTGCTGTGCCGAATCATTGAATTCTTTCATAGAATCCTTCAAGAAGGCATGGCGGGCCAGAGCGGCTTTTGCTCGATTCATCTCATCGTGATTTAAAAAGCTTCAGAAGCTGAAGAAAACCATGGTCAAACTGTTTAACAAAGCAAAATACCAGAAATAGGCTTGACCGAAAAAAATTGCAAAAGCCACCTACAAGGCACAAATTTAGAGCATCAAAGAGAATTTTGTAAAACTTTCTGTATGCGATAGTATATTCTAAGAACACTTCTTAAACAGAACGAATGCTTTTTAAAGATCTTTGCCAGCAAGCATGACGTCTTAAGCGTGGGGTCCACTGGTGATTTAATAACGAGACTGCACAAGAAAAATACCCCTAGACATGCTCATCCTAAGGTATAAATCTCATTTTCCTGCCATCAGTAAACGCTCCCATTTTATCGTCAGACATGACTGATTGTAAAGTACCTGAGTTGTAGATAAAATATCCCATCTGTTTCGTACAACCTCAAAGTCATAGATACTAAAAGACATCTTTACCGCCACTACACTTGTCACGTCTTGTCAACAGTCGGAAACAATCGGAGCACTCAATGCTGCCTTTCTCTTTTACGCGATATTTCAAAACCACTGTTTTTCAAATTATACATATAGCAATTTGGCATTCAGGAGCAGACTGCGAGAACTCCTTTATCACATCAAATACGTGACAAATTTGTGTAGTTGGCGTTGAAAAACTGCTAGAAGAATAATAGATTAATAGACTACATATTTTATTAACTTTGAAGACCAATGGATTACATAACCTGTTAAAATGTTACGATAACATGGCTTTTACAAAATCCATAGATATACCGAACTTAAACATTCTGCTGCTTTTTCATATTGAACAAATGAACAAAACATTTTTATACGTTTCTCCAAACGTATAAAAATGAATGGATTCTTAAAATGTTCGTTCCTATCACAGAAACTTTTTGCATTGGAATGAGCTTCAACTTCAAAGAACAGAAATTCTTCTAGGTGGAATACTGGCTTCAAGATAAGTATTTCTTATAAAATTAGTATAACTAAACTAATATTTGGAATTATTAATTGAAATTAAATTTTGATTCTAACATTTCTAAAGTAATACAGCAATGTATCGCACTGTAATTGCAATTTCTGCATAACGGTGGCTCCATATTCAGATTGAAAACATGAGGTTAAATTTTCTACGCAGTGTTGACTGCAATGATTAGAATCAATACAGAGCATTTGATTAAAGCTCCATTACGATCAGAGTATAACTCGGTTTCCAATTTAAATACACCCCAGCACGAATACAGCTTTGATAAATGAAAACTAATTTACACGGCATTATCTTTGCAAATATTTCGGTTTAAATACAACTCATCACACGCAAGTAACACAAATAAAAGTTCCAGTGTATGTTATGTATTGAAACGAAAATGTTTACCCCGTAAACCTTATTTCGTCCGTCATTAAAGATCATTATGTGTCTTGTAGGTCTGCAGATTGGTCAGAAACTAAAACAGGATAACTAATATGACAACTGGAAAAAGTATTTTTAACTGACTCACATTTCTTAGAAATTTTGGATGATTATCTAGAAATACTCAACCCTTAGCATATTAATAGTGCAATAGTAGCTTATTTCTAGTACAATTTACCAATTCTAACACAGCCATTACCTTATACTTTAGTGGGCTGCACTTTCAATTTTAGAACCTCTATCAGTTGCTTCAGTTTCTTTCGTCATACGCAACGAAATTCTTTCAATCGTAGACCAAATGGAGTGCGTGCGTCCGGTTAGTAGGGTTGAATTAGGTTATGGTGCGTGTTTGGTCATACTAGTGGTACAATAAGCCACAAATACTTTGGAGTATGCGTTTTGGTAAAGTCGTTTCTTTTGGATTAGTAGTCTGCCGCTAGCCAAAGCGTCTATTTAGAGTAGGACGCGAGCTTTGTTTAAGTGTCTATTTGAAGACACAGTCGATACTCGATGAGTTTCTGAATTCTCTTTGGGGCATGGTTTAGGTTAGAACGTGTAGATATCTGTAAAGTAGTCTATATATTTTTTGTGTATCCAATATTTCGTTCATGCTGAATTAAAAAATCCTCCAAATTTAGATATTGTAATAAAGTATGGTGGAGCCAAAGAGGCGCAACAGTCAATAGGTGATATGTGTGGATTTAAAAATAACAAACTCTCTTCTAGTACAGAAAAGTGGGTAGCCAAATATCATTCCTTCTTGTGTCTCTGGGATATTGTCAAACTATAAGAGATCAGATGCAGTAAATCAATTTGGTTTTGCTCAAACAAAATTGATTTCGAGATTAATGTATAAAAAGCCTACCTTTAAAATACTGTTTTAGTGTTTTAAAGATCATGGTTGTTGCACTAGATTGTTTCCCTTAGCTGCTTACAGCTGCGAACAAATACCGTTGTTAATAATTTCCTACACCTGTTTTGTCCTGGTTTGCTGTTCCGTATTGTATTATTTGCAGTAATAATTAGGAAAATAAACTAAAGCACAAAACGTAATTAATTTGTAAAACTAATTCAGAAAACTGTTATTGTTATGATAAAAGTTGTCTGTTTAGTATCTATATTGCGTCCTACAATTTCAGAATCAAGCAGCAGCACTCTTCTTTGTATGGGTAATCATTTTTGCTTCTCAAAGGAATTCAATGTTTATAAATTACTCTCGTAATAATTCCATGCATTTTACGATTTGTGATTATCTTCAACTTGCAATTCATTATATAAACGTGCTAGAGAAAAAAGAGGGCTGTAACTATCAGACGTTGGTTTTCCCTGGGGTAAGATAATCCGCAATCTGAAAAGCTTTATTGCATTACGTCGGTTATCTACCCAAGATATTCAGACATAATGTAGTAGTTATCTAGATTTATTAATGTAAAAGTATGGTCGAACTCGTTTTTGCTAAATAAGTTTTCATATTCATATTGTTTTTAAGACGAAATTCTGATTTGAATATCTTTTGATGGGTTCTCCTACAATTTGGGTTACTTAAAATTTATTTAAAATTTATGGAGTTACAGTATGGTTATTACCACAAGAAGCATCAAGTTCTCGATTTATAAATCAACATTGTGTTTCGGATCTTGTAGCATCCTTAAATTATTGTTTACCCTTTTTTTTAATGTCTTATCCAATCCTTCCCTGATATTGAAAAGTTTTCGCTGGATTCAGGTTTACCTCGGAAAGCCACAAACTCCTTATACTTTGTACCATTTTATTTAGAGAGAAATTGCAAAATTTCCTTTAATTCTGTAATAGTCCTTTTTACGGTTAGTAAGAGGATAGGTAGACAGCAGAATATAAAAAATACTCTGGCGAGACTAGCATCGACCTTCATCAGCTGCGGTAAACGCTAAAGACTTAGATCTCAGGATGAGGCAAAGATACTTAGATAAAGTTAAATAGAAATGATAATTTAACTTTTTTTAATTAGCTAAATAAAAAAATTATACTCAAAGAAAATCTTGTATATTAACGTCCAACTAAGGCATTTGTTTAAACATATACCATTTCTACGAACGTATGTATGAAGTATAACTAATGACGTATCTGTTTTAAACACTTCATACATATGTTCTACTATTCATTTTCATTAATACTAACAGATATTGAATAAGACAAAGTTTTAACTATTGACATGCGTTAAAATAAAAATTCTTATTGTCAATAATAAAAATAGGTAATTATCTTTTCACATAAGTAATAAAATGTAAAAGAAAATTTGATTTCTTTTTATGTATAGAGCTCTTATCACAAGAAGTGTCACAGAATACGCGAGAAGTTAACCAAAACTTACATATTATTTCACACTAGTTAAATAAATTCGCAACTTACATGCAAGATAAATACTTTAGAATAAAGTTTTAAAAACAGATGTGATTATTTTCCAACAAAAGTTCAATCACCTTTTTATTTATATATGAAACAATTTATTTAGTAAAAGTTTTAATCTCATACCTGCAGTTTTGTAACTCAAATAAAACAAATAAGTTACTCAAAATTTAACAGGTATTCCTTTGTATCCTCCTGGGTGTTAGTAAGTTATGTGAACTAGCTTACAGGAAAAACAAAAAGTCTCGATCATGTTCAGAAATTGTAGCAACTAAAACTTGTATATTCTGGTAATCTTCTAACGATAGTTTAAACGTAGTAGCTGGACAATACATGCACAAAATTTATATGGCAACGTAATTTAAAATATTGTTGGAGAAAACGCATTAAGCGAAAATAAACGTAAGGGTCCAGTAGAAACTCCCAGGGTGGTAGAAAATCTCAAGAAAATCAAACATGTATGAGGGAAGAAAATTTTACACGAGGCGTGTTAAAACTAACAGAAAGTTAATACGTAAGCAACTTACCACTTTTAAATAGCAAAAGTTGGTAACGTAGATAATCTGGTGCTCTCGGCTCCATATTTAATAGCTAAAACGGTATTTTTTAGAAAACAATGAAATAAGTAATAACAACTTACTTACCAGGTACAAATGGCGAGGTAACATCAAAATTCTTTCCAAAATTCTCAAGAAAAGCTCTTGAAGGCACTCAGATAAAGAAAGAATGAAACTTTGACTTATCAAACCAAAAATAACCAACAAAGATTATTCGGGGAAACGAACACTAACGAATGTCTTGAGTAAACTACGATTCAGATTCACTCCAGATGTTTTTGTAGAAGAGTATTGGAAAATTTACCAATAAAGAAATTACTTATTTACGTACGTAATTGTATATTAGGAAACAAAAACTTTATGAATAAACAATTTATAAAAAAGTTGTATAGCATGTTATTTTCTGGAATTTATATTAAATGTAGGAAACTTAAATTTGAGTTGGAATATTGACAGAGTTTACTGGTGTCTATTAACCAAAAAGAAATGTATGTATCTTAGTGCGAAGCACGCTGTAACATGTTGAGGCGTAGCCAAAAGACATGTTGCAATTCATTAGTTTAGAAACCAAAAAAATTTGTTAGGTAATAACGTCTATAACGAATAAAAAGACTCACCGCTGCCGCATTTCATACCTTATTCTAAACAGGTTCTCTGTTCTGTTCGTGATGTAATCTTGTTTCATGGACGTGAAGTTAGCGGAACTGGTGTTATGGTTAGTCTTATGTTAGTACTGTTTGACACGATGTTTCGAAAATTATCTTAACATCGCCTGATGGTGAAATTAAAAATAACAAAATATTGAAAAAACTTTGAATATATTTAAGGAAATTTTTTTATAAATTCTTCTAATATCGGTCAAAATTTTATATAGAAAAATGTTTAGCAGTACTGAATTTTTAAAAACAAAAAATAATAAACAATTTAGTTATATAAATCGTTAAATACAAAACAAAGTATCTACATTAGAGAAAATTTATATTACAGAATTATAAAACATAATAATACAAGGATCTAAAATGAAAATTTTGAGCTTAAAAACCTTTAAACCTTATACACCATTTCATTTATTGTTATATATATATATATATATATATATATATATATATATATATATATATATAAATTCTGAATTACTGTTTTTTAACAAATATGTTCGTCATAGATTGTAAGTAAACACCCAGTTGATATGAATTTGTATTATAACGAATATTCATAGGTCATGATTATGAATAAATTCGTTATAATACAAATTTATATCAACTGGTGTTACTTACAATCTATGCGAGCTTAATTTGTTAAAAAGCAGTAATTCAGAATTTATATTATATATATATATATATATATATATATATATATATATATAACAATAAATGAAATGGTGTATAAGGTTTAAAGGTTTTAAGCTCAAAATTTTCATTTTAGATCCTTGTATTATTATGTTTTATAATTCTGTAATATAAATTTTCTCTAATGTAGATACTTTGTTTTGTATTTAACGATTTATATAACTAAATTGTTTATTATTTTTTGTTTTTAAAAATTCAGTACTGCTAAACATTTTTCTATATAAAATTTTGACCGATATTAGAAGAATTTATAAAAAAATTTCCTTAAATATATTCAAAGTTTTTTCAATATTTTGTTATTTTTAATTTTTAATTTCACCATCAGGCGATGTTAAGATAATTTTCGAAACATCGTGTCAAACAGTACTAACATAAGACTAACCATAACACCAGTTCCGCTAACTTCACGTCCATGAAACAAGATTACATCACGAACAGAACAGAGAACCTGTTTAGAATAAGGTATGAAATGCGGGAGCGGTGAGTCTTTTTATTCGTTATAGACGTTATTACCTAACAAATTTTTTTGGTTTCTAAACTAATGAATTGCAACATGTCTTTTGGCTACGCCTCAACATGTTACAGCGTGCTTCGCACTAAGACACATACATTTCTTTTTGGTTAATAGACACCAGTAAACTCTGTCAATATTCCAACTCAAATTTAAGTTTCCTACATTTAATATAAATTCCAGAAAATAACATGCTATACAACTTTTTTATAAATTGTTTATTCATAAAGTTTTTGTTTCCTAATATACAATTACGTACGTATATAAGTAATTTCTTTATTGGTAAATTTTCCAATACTCTTCTACAAAAACATCTGGAGTGAATCTGAATCGTAGTTTACTCAAGACATTCGTTAGTGTTCGTTTCCCCGAATAATCTTTGTTGGTTATTTTTGGTTTGATAAGTCAAAGTTTCATTCTTTCTTTATCTGAGTGCCTTCAAGAGCTTTTCTTGAGAATTTTGGAAAGAATTTTGATGTTACCTCGCCATTTGTACCTGGTAAGTAAGTTGTTATTACTTATTTCATTGTTTTCTAAAAAATACCGTTTTAGCTATTGAATATGGAGCCGAGAGCACCAGATTATCTACGTTACCAACTTTTGCTATTTAAAAGTGGTAAGTTGCTTACGTATTAACTTTCTGTTAGTTTCAACACGCCTCGTGTAAAATTTTCTTCCCTCATACATGTTTGATTTTCTTGAGATTTTCTACCACCCTGGGAGTTTCTACTGGACCCTTACGTTTATTTTCGCTTAATGCGTTTTCTCTCCAACAATATTTTAAATTACGTTGCCATATAAATTTTGTGCATGTATTGTCCAGCTACTACGTTTAAACTATCGTTAGAAGATTACCAGAATATACAAGTTTTAGTTGCTACAATTTCTGAACATGATCGAGACTTTTTGTTTTTCCTGTAAGCTAGTTCACATAACTTACTAACACCCAGGAGGATACAAAGGAATACCTGTTAAATTTTGAGTAACTTATTTGTTTTATTTGAGTTACAAAACTGCAGGTATGAGATTAAAACTTTTACTAAATAAATAGTTTCATATATAAATAAAAAGGTGATTGAACTTTTGTTGGAAAATAATCACATCTGTTTTTAAAACTTTATTCTAAAGTATTTATCTTGCATGTAAGTTGCGAATTTATTTAACTAGTGTGAAATAATATGTAAGTTTTGGTTAACTTCTCGCGTATTCTGTGACACTTCTTGTGATAAGAGCTCTATACATAAAAAGAAATCAAATTTTCTTTTACATTTTATTACTTATGTGAAAAGATAATTACCTATTTTTATTATTGACAATAAGAATTTTTATTTTAACGCATGTCAATAGTTAAAACTTTGTCTTATTCAATATCTGTTAGTATTAATGAAAATGAATAGTAGAACATATGTATGAAGTGTTTAAAACAGATACGTCATTAGTTATACTTCATACATACGTTCGTAGAAATGGTATATGTTTAAACAAATGCCTTAGTTGGACGTTAATATACAAGATTTTCTTTGAGTATAATTTTTTGATTTAGCTAATTAAAAAAAGTTAAATTATCATTTCTATTTAACTTTATCTAAGTATCTTTGCCTCATCCTGAGATCTAAGTCTTTAGCGTTTACCGCAGCTGATGAAGGTCGATGCTAGTCTCGCCAGAGTATTTTTTATATTCTGCTGTCTACCTATCTTCTTACTAACCGTAAAAAGGACTATTACAGAATTAAAGGAAATTTTGCAATTTCTCTCTAAATAAAATGGTACAAAGTATAAGGAGTTTGTGGCTTTCCGAGGTAAACCTGAATCCAGCGAAAACTTTTCAATATCAG
The DNA here is from genome assembly GCA_036346225.1 of Platerodrilus igneus. Lineage (NCBI taxonomy): Eukaryota > Metazoa > Arthropoda > Insecta > Coleoptera > Lycidae > Platerodrilus > Platerodrilus igneus. The sequence continues at coordinate 684,234 of JARFIW010001386.1, forward strand.
GGAAGGATTGGATAAGACATTAAAAAAAAGGGTAAACAATAATTTAAGGATGCTACAAGATCCGAAACACAATGTTGATTTATAAATCGAGAACTTGATGCTTCTTGTGGTAATAACCATACTGTAACTCCATAAATTTTAAATAAATTTTAAGTAACCCAAATTGTAGGAGAACCCATCAAAAGATATTCAAATCAGAATTTCGTCTTAAAACAATATGAATATGAAAACTTATTTAGCAAAACGAGTTCGACCATACTTTTACATTAATAAATCTAGATAACTACTACATTATGTCTGAATATCTTGGGTAGATAACCAACGTAATGTAATAAAGCTTTTCAGATTGCGGATTATCTTACCCCAGGGAAAACCAACGTCTGATAGTTACAGCCCTCTTTTTCTCTAGCACGTTTATATAATGAATTGCAAGTTGAAGATAATCACAAATCGTAAAATGCATGGAATTATTACGAGAGTAATTTATAAACATTGAATTCCTTTGAGAAGCAAAAATGATTACCCATACAAAGAAGAGTGCTGCTGCTTGATTCTGAAATTGTAGGACGCAATATAGATACTAAACAGACAACTTTTATCATAACAATAACAGTTTTCTGAATTAGTTTTACAAATTAATTACGTTTTGTGCTTTAGTTTATTTTCCTAATTATTACTGCAAATAATACAATACGGAACAGCAAACCAGGACAAAACAGGTGTAGGAAATTATTAACAACGGTATTTGTTCGCAGCTGTAAGCAGCTAAGGGAAACAATCTAGTGCAACAACCATGACCTTTAAAACACTAAAACAGTATTTTAAAGGTAGGCTTTTTATACATTAATCTCGAAATCAATTTTGTTTGAGCAAAACCAAATTGATTTACTGCATCTGATCTCTTATAGTTTGACAATATCCTTTTTGCACGCCCGTGGTAGTTAATGTATAGTAAGCTATTTTACTGTGGTACGCTTATGGTTGTGAACCACAAATTAATGGTGTGACTTAGGTACAGAGAATTGTATTAATAAGGATGCAAATATGAAATTACTATCTTAGCGTGTCTTTTCCTCACCTGGTCAGCTCAACAGAAATTATGCTGTGGAATTTACGAAAATGAAATGAAACGCAAAAATCGCAAGAAAAGTTTATGTATTCAAAACATTTTTCTCCTACACACACTATCTAAAGAATCTCTTACAGTCAACAAATCCAAATCATGTTACTAAAACAGTTTACAGCTTAAGCTTATACAAAAATTTATTCTTAATAAAAAATAACCCTCACTTGTCTACAATTACTGACTCAAAACCTGTGAGTTACAAAAATTATCTTTAAAATTTTCGGGATAATTTGTTATCGTTTTTGTTTTTCCGGCTGTTTGTGTAATTGACCAATGACGCTGCACAGATAATTAAGTAAAAGTAAAAATGCTTCAAACTCTGATCTCAAAATTTGCTGGAAATTATCTCATTAACAAGTAATTTTCACAAAATTAAGAGCTTATTCTAACTTAAGTCCTAATATTTAAACATCCTCATAAGTTACAAAGAAAAAATCTAGAATTTATACTTGCTGTTATTGTCAAACAACGCTTATCAAAATCTCATTTCCATCGTATTTAATAGGCATTTAAATATTTCCTGGTTTCACTTCAAATCTTCTTTTGACGTTAAAATATCAGTTTACATTGTGCATTTATTTTAATCAATTACAGTCAACAGTTGCTCGTGTATCAGAATTATTTATTTCGAAGATCGCTTAAATTTCGTAGTATTCTTAACAATAATTGTGCTTCAAAATCCAGAGTTCTATTTTACATATTGCACGTCCTAAAATGAATTATCAATTACTCGAATTTGCAGGTCGAAAGAATTAATCTTTACTCAAAACTTACATGTCGTCAAACGAATAAATCATCCCTCATAAGTACTTCCGTATATATACAAAAATTCTAACAATGTAATTTTTTACAATTCATTCAAAATTTATTTCAAAGTATGACATATCTTGGGGGATGCAATCATTTACGTCGATTTCGGGTTTTAATGAGCTAATTAAGTGCGGTCGATATAATTTATGGTATTTTTTAAGGCGTCGTTTATTCTTTTCTAATGCGCAAAATCAATGGTCGCCGTCTCCTTTTCTCTGTAATACGTTAAGCTATTAAAACTCTAATCTTTCGTACCATTTCCAGTGGAATTAGCAATTCTATTTCTCTCGTAATCTTCCCTAATAAAATGCTTTGAAGAGCAGTCTTAATATTAAAATAATCAGCCGGCTTGTACACATTGTTCCATTTTCCGCTATTCTTTTATCGTCAATAAAGCAAAAAAGCATTATGTTATTATATCATTATTGAACTTCTGCTAGCAGTACAACGAATGATCTGTATTTAAAAATAACAATTATATCAACGAAAACTGTGATTTGCAAAGAGAGACAGAATGAGACAATACTACTTACAATTGATGTTAATAACTATTCGCGTAACGTCATTGCAGCTCGAGCTTGGTGGGAGTGTATGCGCATCATCATATCTTCTGAGGTTGCTGTATCATGAGTAATAGCAATGATCAAACCTACACAAGTGCAATCTAGCAGTGCTGCGGGTTGATCTACAAGAAGGACGTTAGTCCACAGAAGATATTGAATTTAAGAAACTTTTTACACTACTTATGTCAAAAAATGCGATTTTTGAGTTGTGATCTTCATCTATAAAGGTAGCGAGAGATATGTTAGAATACACTTGATTGTCGACATAATTTTATATACCGTCTCATTAAAAAGCTAAAAAGCGAAATTATAACATCGCGCTCGTTAGATTTAAACCAAAACGTATACATATATATATATATATATATATATATATATATATATACAGGGTTGGGATAAAGTATAGAACCAAGTGAATATCGTTAAAACGAAAAGGACGATATTTATGAAACTTTGTAGATAAATGCAATGAGGCAAAATGCATCTGATATGATTTTTTTTGTTAATAATGTACTTCCGGTTTAGCCGGAAATGTTCTAAATTTTTTTTATTTAAATAGGACACCCTGTATATTTTTGCAGATCTTGATAGATCTTGTTATTTCGAATTCATACATACCAGGGTTAATGGAAATAATCTGTAAAAACAAGATACTAAAGCACTTTACATTTGCTCAATAATAAATTTTATTTATAAGATTAACGAGAATGAGAATAATATTGAATTTAATTTAAACAAAATCATTTTAAATGTTCAAAATGCTCGCTGTTTACTTCCTGACAATATGCAAGTCTATTAATAAATTCCTGAATTACTCTTTCCAAGACTTCTCCATGGATGAGCTCACATTCATCGATGATTCTTTGTTTCAATTCCTGCAGGGATGTTGGTCGTCTAACGTAAACATGTGATTTCAAGTAACCCCAAAGAAAGAAATCTAACGGACTGAGGTCTGGAAAACGAGCAAGCCACTCTACAAATCCTCTACGTCCAATCCATCGATTTGGAAAATTTGCATCTAAAAAATTCAAAACCCATCTATCATAGTGAGGAGGTGCTCCATCTTGTGAAACCAAACATTTTGGGGTAACTGTCCATTTTGATGGAGTAATGGAATAATTTGGTTATTTAGTAAATGTAAATACTTGTCACCATTCAAGTTTCCGTCTATAAAAAATGGGCCTAAAGCCTATTTTTCACAATTCCCATCCAAACATTCAACTTTTGTGGATGTTGGGTATGGGCTTCATAAATCCAAGGAGGATTCTCATTTGACCAATACTTTGAGTTATGGCGATTAACTGTTCCATTTAAGCAAAAAGATGCCTCATCCGAAAACACTACATTATTTGCAAAATGCCCGTCGACATTACAGATGTCCATCATTCGTTCGTAAAACTCCAGCCGTCGGTCAAAATCATCATCAGACAATTCTTGAACTAATTGTATTTTATACGGATGATATTTTTCACTTTTTAATATCTTCCCTACAGAACGTCGACTAATACCGTGGTTTAGTGGCAAATCTGTGGTAGAAGTTTGATGTGATTCCTTTAATTCAATAGCAATGTTTTGTCTAATAGCTTCGTTTGTTGCGGTCTGTGGTCTTCCAGTTTTTGGCAAATTTTTGACCATCCCTGTTGCATTAAAACGTTGTAATGTTTTAATAACTGTTGAACGTGACATAGAATTTCTTTCAGGATGCAAATCATTAAAAATATGACAAACTTCTTCCCTAGTTCGAACACGATCGCCAAAACCAATCATCATTAATATTTCAATTCTATCTTTCTCACTTAAATGTACCATTTTTAACCGTACAATTTATTACCGTAAATTACAATTAACTTGACAGTTTGTCTTGACATTTTTCCAACAGCTACTTTACTAAACAGTACAAGTTCAATACAAAGTAAACATCAATTTGCTAATCTAAATGGTTTTTATGCTAATGCGTAAAAACTTAAAAGGGATTGTACTAAAGTGCTTTAGTGTCTCGTTTTTACAGATTATTTCCATTAACTCCGGTATGTATGAATTTGAAATAACAAGATCTATCAAGATCTGCAAAAATATACAGGGTGTCCCATTTAATTAAAAAAAAATTGAGGGGATTTCCGGCTAAACCGGAAGTACATTATTAACAAAAAAAAATTACGTCAGATGCATTTTGCCTCATTGCATTTATCTACAAAGTTTCATAAATATCGTCCTTTTCGTTTTAAAGATATTCACTTGGTTCCACACTTTACCCTAACTCTGTATATATATATATATATATATATATATATATATTTTGTTTTATTACGAACGATACTAATAAATAGAACTCGGTGTTAATTTTGGGATGCTTTCGTTCGAAAAATTATATACTATATATCCATTTATTTATCACTACGTTTCGGGTATTTTTTTACCCTTAATCATGTGCTAAAAAGGAGTGAAAACAGCTATAACTTTACAATTATGTGTTATACGTACAATAATGTGGATTCTATATAAATTTAAAGATTATTAACTAATAACTAAAACTATTTAACAGCTTGTAACGTTGACGTTGACATTAAATGTCAAATATTAAAATTTTTTTACATGTGCATACTTTGAATAGGCTGGTTAGTCAAAAATTAAGATTTTTGGTTTCAGATTTATCTGAAACTGTACTGTAAAATTGTAAAATTTAATATTGTTAAATGGTAAAAAAAATTTAAAGTGTAAAGTATATACGTGTATATTTATGTACATGCGAGAGCATGTTATCATTTTTTTTTTTTTTTTGTCAATAACAAATTGCTACTATACATACGTATAAACCTGTTTGATGTAAAGAATGTTATAGTTATTGGCGCTGAAAAAGTAGTGAATATATTGTACTTAGATTTTGAGTATCGGATTTTTCATTCATACTGTTTTTTTCTTTTTGAATGTGATATGCTTCTAAAAATATGCGTTGGGAATATATTTCTTCTGTATCAAGAATTATAGTTTCTGAATATTTTGGTGAGTGTTTAGTTGATTGTATGTGGTTAGATAGTGCACATGACCTTTTTCCTATTTTAGCGTCCGACTTGTGTTGGATGATTCTATTTTTAACCATTGGCTTGTGTGACCTATGTAAAACTATTGCAACTACATTGGATTTTGTAAACTACATTACTACAAAACATTTTTCTGTTGGGTTTTTAATTTGGTGAATAGGTTTTGATTGATTTGTTATACTTAAAAGTGATTTTTGTAGAGGATTGTATAGAATTTTAACTAATTTCGAGTCAGGTCTTGAATGTATGGTAAGGTTTTATAGATTATTGGCGTGCTTGTGTTGTTTATTTTGTGTTGGTTGTGTGGTGTATTTTGGTGTAACAGTTTTTTTATAAACAATTTAGGGTATTCGTTATTTTGTAGTATTGTTTCTAGGTTATGTAAGTTTTTATTAATAAATTCTGGTTCGCAGATTTTGATAATTCTGTTTTTTAGTGTTAGGGCTGTATTAATTTTATGTTGGATGCAATGGTTAGAATTAAAATTAATGTATCGATTTGAATGAGATGGCTTTTTGTAATAATCAAAAATAACTATGTTGGTATTACTTCTTATAACTAGTGCGTCTAGAAATGGTATTTGATTGTTAATTTCTATTTCGTGTGTAAACTGAAGATGATTGTTAAAACTATTGAAGATGTCTAATGTATTTTGTATTTTATCTGGTGGAATTGAACAGATTATGTCATCTACATATTTCACTAAGAAGACCATTTGAAATGGCAGTTGTGGAATTACATTGTCTAAAAGATTATCCATCACTATTTGGGCTATTATAGGTGAAAGCGGCGATCCCATCGGAGTGCCAATTGTTGTATGAAAAATTTGTTGTTGAATGTAAAGAATGTATTCTTAAAAATAAGATTTATGGTTGTGATAAAAAGTTGTACATTAAATTTGCAATGTGGTTGGATTTCATCCCATTTTTGTGAAATAATTTCTGTAACTAATTCTAGAGGAATGTTTGTGAAGAGTGATTTTACATCCAAAGAAATGAGAATGTGATCCTTAGGGAGTTGAAAGTGTCTAAATTTGTTTAATGACCACATCAAATTGCTGCATACAAAAAAATTTATTACAGACGAAGATAAAAAACAATTAAACATCCACAATTCTATACCAGGAAAATTTTATGGCGTACCAAAAACTCACAAACCAACTATAAGTTTAAGACCTATTATCGCTTCAAATAATACACCAACATACAAAATTGCAAAGTTCTTATCAAATATTCTAGCTAAAGCTTTTCCAGTCGAACACAAATTTAACACAAAAGACACCTTCGATTTTGTAAACAAATTTAGACACTTTCAACTCCCTAAGGATCATATTCTCATTTCTTTGGATGTAAAATCACTCTTCACAAACATTCCTCTAGAATTAGTTACAGAAATTATTTCACAAAATGGGATGAAATCCAACCACATTGCAAATTTAATGTACAACTTTTATCACAACCATAAATCTTATTTTAAGAATACATTCTTTACATTCAACAACAAATTTTTCATACAACAATTTGGCACTCGATGGGATCGCCGCTTTCACCTATAATAGCCCAAATAGTGATGGATAATCTTTTAGACAATGTAATTCCACAACTGCCATTTCAAATGGTCTTCTTAGTGAAATATGTAGATGACATAATCTGTTCAATTCCACCAGATAAAATACAAAATACATTAGACATCTTCAATAGTTTTAACAATCATCTTCAGTTTACACACGAAATAGAAATTAACAATCAAATACCATTTCTAGACGCACTAGTTATAAGAAGTAATACCAACATAGTTATTTTTGATTATTACAAAAAGCCATCTCATTCAGATCAATACATTAATTTTAATTCTAACCATTGCATCCAACATAAAATTAATACAGCCCTAACACTAAAAAACAGAATTATCAAAATCTGCGAACCAGAATTTATTAATAAAAACTTACATAACCTAGAAACAATACTACAAAATAACGAATACCCTAAATTGTTTATAAAAAAACTGTTACACCAAAATACACCACACAACCAACACAAAATAAACAACACAAGCACGCCAATAATCTATAAAACCTTACCATACATTCAAGACCTGACTCCGAAATTAGTTAAAATTCTATACAATCCCTCTACAAAAATCACTTTTAAATATAACAAATCAATCAAAAACCTATTCACCAAATTAAAAAACCCAACAGAAAAAATGTTTTGTAGTAATATAGTTTACAAAATCCAATGTAGTTGCAATAGTTTTTACATAGGTCACACAAGCCAATGGTTAAAAAATAGAATCATCCAACACAAGTCGGACGCTAAAATAGGAAAAAGATCATGTGCACTATCTAACCACATACAATCAACTAAACACTCACCAAAATATTCAGAAACTATAATTCTTGATACAGAAGAAATATATTCCCAACGCATATTTTTAGAAGCATATCACATTCAAAAAGAAAAAAACAATATGAATGAAAAATCCGATACTCAAAATCTAAGTACAATATATTCACTACTTTTTCAGCGCCAATAACTATAAAATTCTTTACATCAAACAGGTTTATACGTATGTATAGTAGCAATTTGTTATTGACACGTACTATGTATTAAAAAAAAAATGATAACATGCTCTCGCATGTACATAAATATACACGTATATACTTTACACTTTTAATTTTTTTTACCATTTAACAATATTAAATTTTACAATTTTACAGTACAGTTTCAGATAAATCTGAAACCAAAAATCTTAATTTTTGACTAACCAGCCTATTCAAAGTATGCACATGTAAAAAAATTTTAATATTTGACATTTAATGTCAACGTCAACGTTACAAGCTGTTAAATAGTTTTAGTTATTAGTTAATAATCTTTAAATTTATATAGAATCCACATTAATGTACGTATAACACATAATTGTAAAGTTATAGCTGTTTTCACTCCTTTTTAGCACATGATTAAGGGTAAAAGAATACCCGAAACGTAGTGATAAATAAATGGATATATAGTATATAATTTTTTCGAACGAAAGCATCCCAAAAATTAACACCGAGTTCTATATATATATATATATATATATATATATATATATATATATATATAGATGGTGTACCTTGGAAACCAATGCATATACAGTCACTATTTTTTGGCATTTAGTAGACTGACGTTTTAGCATACAAAATATGACTATAACTGGTAACCGTAATTTTTGCAGATAACGTTGTTTAGATCTAGTCTATATCGCTCTCTTAGAGGCACAGAAACGTATCTTAATATTTGACACCTTTTAGGATCGCACAAAAACCCTCTTTTGGCACACTTAAATAACTCTTTTTGTACTATTTTCATGCCGAAACGGTTTATCGGCGTATGGAAATCATTAAACTTTCTGTCTGTTTTAATTTGCGACTAAAAAAGTATTTATTAGACTAAAGCTGTAGTGGCATTTAATTTATCTTTGTAAACAAATTCAAGATGTGTTTCTGTAACTTTATTTTATTTTTCAACTTAAAATGCTTATAAAGATACGTCATCTTGTTAAGCTAGTGTTTGTTTAGTTTGAATATAATTAATGCACATAGCTGAATTTAAATGGGCTTTTTTTGCACTTAGATACTTTCTACATAAGGCTTGCTAATTAATATTATTTCTTACACAAATTTTACATCCACAACTCTAAATATAAATATCCTCCACGTCGATATTAAATGATAATTAAATTATTCTACTGATTTAAAATTGTACAAATTCAGTGCAGCTTGACAACTATAATAAGTTATCACTTATAAATGTATACGAACTTTCGTACACCAGGTGCCCAATAAATAAATTTTATTGAAATAGGTAAGTATAATTATTATTATAGGATAACATTTTACACAAAAATTATCAAAAGGTTATTTATTATTATACTTGAAAACATGTTAGCATAATAAACCTACAAAATTACAGCATTATTTTTATTCGGATTCTAAATGTTCGTAATAAAGTTGGTGGTGTCTATGCATGAATACCTTCAATTCTTGCAAGCTGTTAAATTTTCTTTTCTCAATCTTTCTGGCTTGGTTATAGAACTGATCAGGTTCTATTCTATTTAACTTACTCTCTTTGAGAAAGTATTTTCCAGTTATCGAGATGTCGTTACTTATAAAATACATTCCCCTCTATATAGTGCGACCCCCTAATGTTGGCCACCATCGGATCTCCTGTCCTGGCCTAATTGATATACAGTTATTTGCAAAATTTTCATAATTTCTAAAAAACGTATAATCAACGTAATTTACAATATAGGGTTGCTTTCTCCTAGCTAGTTCATTCGGTCAACAAAGTGAGATGGCGTATAAATAAGAGGCTTAAGAAGTTGCTCTAGAGTCAAATGAACACTATTAACTTCCATCATTGTATGGCCCTTCTCTAAAATAATTTATTCAATCTCTACAGGTGATTTTTTGGTGAAGTCGGCTAATGCGCTTGCTAGTATTCGATTTTTGTTTTGGTAAGCGCATCCATCAGAAGTTAAAACGATTTTCCTGAAACGCAAATGTTCATTTACAAAGTACATTATGCAACTTGTAAATTCATATGACGTAACAGTGCCATTTTCTTCATTCCACGCCCATATATGAACATCTTTGTTATTAGAGATATAAATGTCGACTCGACATAAATACAGGAACTGGAAGCTCTACAATAATGACTTTCTACTTTCTACATTCGAGAACAGAATCTGATTTAAGCTTCTTGTTTTTGCACGACTAGCAATTTTATCGCCGGGTTTAAGTTCGCTATTTGTTAACTTGTTTTCACGGTTTGTAGTGTGAGTACTAGGATTATTTAATTTTATCCATCTGCAGAAAGAATTTTTTTGATATCAAGAGTATTCAAGAAAAATTCTCTAAATACTCTTACCTTTATGCGATCATGCTGCGGCAAATAACAGTCAAACATATGATGCTTTTTTAATTGATCCTCATTTGTGCCTTTTCGTCTCCTTCTTGGCACTCTAAATATAACTAAACCTTGCAAATAGGATTTTTTTGAATCCCAACTACTGATTGACCAAAAATTCTAGATACTAGATTTTCTTGTATCTTCGTCTATTGTTTGCACAGGTATGATCGTTTGGATTTGACGATGGTTTTGTTGTGATGACAGGTTTTTAGTTTCATTATTCAAGCGCCTCTATCATTCTTACACCGACGTTATTTTTTGCCAAGAACCGTAATCCTGTTATTAGTATGTCTAGAATTTCGTGATGTTAATTTGTTTTCAGTAAGAATGTTTTCTTCCGTATTGGCATAACCATCAATTTTGGAATCACTGTCGCCGAATGAATCCTGTTCACTACTTCCTTCATCTGTTTCATTTTCTTTATAAGTTGAGTCAGAATCATCCTCAAGGCCAGTTTCGGTTTCCTTTTCAGTGATCATATTATCCATCATAATATCACTAACGTCCTTAATGTTTGGAGTGCTTTCATTTATCGTTGTGGCTAATTTCAGGCCAGTTGTTAACGAATATCCTCATCATTTCGATTTCCTGCATAATTAAATTTATTTAAAAGAAGAGTATTATTGAGAAGCATTGATGACATTATAGTATTTCGAACATCCTGAGCCTCAAGCGATTTAACAATAACATTTTGCTGAAACGGGTAATTCAAAATATGTTCGTTGTTTGTATACTGAATTTCTTAAAGAGTTAATGTCTGTTGTCTCAAATCATTTAGGTCATTCGTATTACCAAACGGTAGAATTATAATATTCTGATTATGAATATCTTGGAAATTTAACATAGGACGTAAAAGATTTCGGTCGTTCGCATTATTAAATGGTAGAAGAGCCGAGCTTTCATTTTGAAATGTTTGGTCATTGGACATAGGTTGTAAAAAATTATTTTCGTCATTCCCATTATCAAAAGATAACATAATATATTTTCATTTTGAAATTCTTGGACATGTAAAAGATTATTAACGTTATTTGCATTGTCAACTGTTAGAACGGTATTGTTTTCATTTTTAAATTCTTGTTTGTCTACTATGAGTTCTGACATACTTTTTGGTATATTCCTCTTAATAAATGGAAACTTAATAACACTATTATAATTTTTACAATTATTTAGAGCTAACCGTAAGATTCTTTGGCCTCTGGATTTTCCGCCATCATGCAAACTGCAAAAAAGAATATCTTAGTGACACTACTTCGATTTGAAAAATTTATGGGTTTACATAACAATAATTATTCATTAAAAGTATTTCCAGTTTGCATTCTGAAATAGCATCACTTTATATTACATTGTAAATTATACTGTAAAATACTCCCCTTTGAAATAAAATATAATACTAAACCCTCAACTGTGAAAAGATTTATTCAATTATTTCAATTGGAGTATAAAAATAAAATTGTTTAGAAGCGATTTGACCTAATATTCTCAGCAAAAAATTAGGTGTATGTACTCTAAAATGTTATGTATACTGTAACAGTTTAATGAGGGCATCCAGTAGTAGATTAGTATTAATTATTATATATTATTAATCATAGTGTTAATAAAAAATGCTTTATTCGATAAGAGTGATTAGTTTCCTATACAGGTTGTCTTTATCGTATGGGTGTTCAGGCGTATGTAATCATCTTAGTGATTTTGAATAAACGCTTCAATACAAATAGCTACCACAATCTTACCTATATAAAAAACGATGAACAATATTACTTATCCTAGGTCTAGATAAATAATATTACACTGTCTAAAAGTAATTGTTATTAAAGATTAATCAAAACTCTACGAAAAACCGACCTCTTCACTAAAAACCTAGATTCACACTAGTAACGGCATTATTAGTTTTCGTAATGGTTTGAAAATCTTAGTAATTGTACTTTACAAGGGCTGTCTTCTTGGATGGTTGTTGTTGTCAACGATTGGCATAAATATTGATTTGGTGTGACTTCGTTACATTTTTCGTTTGTGTAACCATATCTTAGTTCATTTAAGGACAGTAACTTGGTTTTGGGTATAATAACTTGATTCATGCTAGTAATTTTCTTTGGAAAAGCAAATAAATCGTAATAATTAGAATTGTTACTTTCTACTATGGGGATTTCTATTAAAAATGTTATTTCGTTATTCTTTACATGGCCTTTTACTATAGCTATTTGTTCAAATATAAAAATGTTTTATTCTGTTACGTCAAAGAGTAATTTACTATTAGCTATATATGATCTAAATCTTAGTAATTCTTTTAATAAATCAGTTGGTTCTATGTTATTAGAGGGTAATGTATTTAATTTTGCAAATGTAAATGCAAATTTTCTAAAGTGACTAAAATTTGTTGGATAAAAGTAAGGATTCATATTATTTGAGTGAATATTGTATTGAATCTAATTAAGTCTCGCATTCCTAACATGGTAGTTTGCATGTTAATTTCAAGGGTTTATATTCTATTGGCTATACTATCTTGATTTCTTATTAGCTTTCTTAATGTTTCGTTGAATTTTATTATAGTTGATTGGGTTACAGATATTTGGTTGCTAATTATGGTTTTTATATCGTTTTGATTTTCGATAAATTGCTGTATAGCGTTGTCATAACGTTCTGCGTCTTGATTATCTAAATCGCCTGTGGTAGCTTTTATTATGTTACCTAGTCCGTTAAATAGTCCTCTTTTTCGTCTTGCAATTTGTTCTGTGGGTATTAATCTGTTAAATTTATTTTCTATATTTCCTAAAATGTTTTCTATTATGCCGTTGTAATTCATTATTTCTAATGCGTATTCCTTTCCAATTTGGCTGTGTCCATTGATTGTTTTAATCGGTAATAATTATTTTTGATTATATTATTTGAGATTCTTGTTTTAGTTCCGTTAGATCGAATTTTTGTGCGAATGTCCAATAGTCTATTGTATTTTGCATACTTCTCAATTTTATTCGTAGTATATGTACTAGGCCGCCCCTATAATAAGAGGGAGAAGTATCCATAATGTTTAAGTTGCTCCGATAGGTAACAGTGAGTCGAGTTAAACGTGCGAGAGAGTGTGGCACGTTTATCCTAGCGCGTGGCGGGTGTTTTAGAACTTATAGTTTAATTTGTGAACTTTGCGTTGAAATTAAATTATAAAGTGATCCGTAAGAGTGTGGCAGAGATAGTGGATGCTAACGAGGATCAATTTGGATTGTACTTTACAGATAAGTTATAGCGTAGTATTATTTCTTTGTTTGTTTTTTTTAATGACAACGCCGCTGGCCGCCTTGTAGTTACGGTAGATGCTGCGAATTTCTATTTAGCTGTGTTTGTTTTCTATGTAGTAATATTGGTTACAAGTCATTAAACTACATAAATCCATCTACGAGTTATTATTAAATATCCACAGGTTGTAACAGGTAAAACTAAAAGGGTCACGAAAATACAGCAGGAGAGGGGTTGCCGCTAGTCTGGGCCGACATCTACAAGGGCAGCCACTTGTTTCCTCGCCTCCGGAAATGTCTGATCTTTCTGAGAGAGCTTAGTGCATATACCGGGATGGTTTTTTTTCAATTAATATTTGGTTGTCCGTTTTACATGGTCGGAGGTCGACGGTAAGGGTGATGATTGTTCATTGACATTACAGGGTGTCTTAGGCTTTTCAAATAAACGTATTTTGCTCTCTTGCTGTTGTATACTACGGCTATATTTTTGTCGGATATTCTCTCAATTTTAAACAGGCTTAAATACCTGGGTGCCGTTTTGTGTTGTTTACTTTGGAAGTTTTTTTCGTACACGGTTTGTCCTATTGAAAATTTATTTGCGTCGGTATTTTTATTGCGGGTTGTGGTGATACTTTTTTTGTTGTTATTTAACTTATCTTTTACTTTATCGTAAGTTATTTTTAGTTTCTCTTTGTGATCTTTAGTGTATTGCTGATATACTTCTTTGTTGTAATGTATGTCGTAAGGATTGCGGGAATCTGAATGTCCTAATATTAATTCTAGGGGTGTAAAATTTGTTGATGAGTGGATTGTATTATTGTAGGCGTTCAGTGCGTATGACATTAAGTTGGTGATGTGTTTCTTCTTGTGAGTTAATCTTAATAATCTGATTTGTTCTAACAGGGTTGAGTGTAATTTTTCGATTAATCCCGTTCGATTCAGAGTGGTTTTCAGTTATAAAATGAACTTTTATTTTGTTGGAGTTCTAATGTGTTTTGTATCGTTTCACTTTTAAATTCGCTGCAGTTATCTAAAGTTATCGTTTCGGGTGTGCCATAAAATGTAAAATATTGTAAAAATCCTTGTTACTTCAATACTATTTTTAGAAGTGATGGGTATTGCTATGCCTATTTTGGTGAATGCATCTACAATGGTTAAAAAGTTTTGTGCTGCTACTACTAAAGTGTCGGCATGTAATTTCTGAAAAGGTTTGTTGGGTGTTTTGCTTAACATTAAGGTATTTTTGGGGGTGTTCTGTCGTATTTTGCTTTGTCGCATAGTTCACATTGGTTGATAAAGTATGTGGTTAATTCTTTCATATCTTTAAAATAATATCGTTTTATAAGTTGCTTTAATGATTCATTAATTCCACGATGTTTGGTTTTGCCTTCGTGTTGATTTCTTCTTACGTCGTTTATTTCTTGAGGATCGTCTAAGGTTATTAATTTCTTTGTGCATCTGATAAGTTCAGGGCCGGAGTTATTGAATAATTTAACGTATAATTCTGAACATTGTTTATATAAATGTTCAATGTCGAAATAAAAGTAAAATCGTTTTTTCTCGGGGGTGTATTCTTTTAGAATTCTAATTATTTGTTCCTCACTATCGTCCTTGGTTATTTGAATTTGGTATACTTTCTTGTTATCTATTATTATATATTTTACAGGATTGTGATTGGTTAAAACTTCGATAATTATAAATTGGTTGGGTTTTATATCGATTGCTTGGTTTAAAGTTTTAATTGCGGTTTTTGGCTCTTCATTTTGTGTTGAAAGTATTGTATCTATCTCTTCTGGGTCTGTTCTTATTTCCGTCTTGTCTATGTTTTCTATAATTGATTTCGTTTCTAGTGCGTTGAGCTGTATTCTACTTAGGGCGTCTGCGTTACTATTATAGATTCCTTTTTTGTACATAATTTCGTAATCGCATTCCTCAGTCTGATTTGCCATCGTTGTAGTTTTGAGTCGTGTTTTTGAGTTTGCATAGCCATACTAATTGTCTATGGTTTGTGTATATATAGAATCTTCGTCCGTAAAGGTACGGTCTAAAATATTTTGTTGCCTAAATTATGATTAATAATTTTTTTCTATTGTACTATATTTCTGTTGTCTCATTTAGAGTTCTGGATGCGTAGCTGATTGGTTTATCGCTACCTACTTTTCTTTGGCTTAATACTGCGCCTAGTACTACATTTGATGCGTCTGTTGTCAATATAAATGGCTTTAAAAAATTTGGGTATTCTAATACGGGGTGATTTGTGAGTATTTAATTTTGTCTGCGGCTTTACTGAGTTCTGGGGTGTGTTCAATTTTATTTCCTTTCTTTAAACAATTTGTCAGGGGCTTGGTTATCTGTGCGTAACTTTTAATAAATTTGCGGTAATAACCACTAAGTCATAAAAATCATTTAATTTCTTTGTTCGTTTTTGGTAGGGGGTAATTTAATACTGCGTTCGTATTATCGAGGTTTGGCACGACTCCTTGGGGTGTTATTATACGTCCTAAAAATGATACTTCTTTCTGTAAAAATTCGCTCTTGTCTAGTTGTACTTTAAAATGTGTCTTTCTTAGTCTTTCAAATACTTCTCTTAGTCTTTCTATGTGCTCTACTAATGATGATGAATATACTATGATGTCGTCTAGGTACACAAGACATTTTTCGTTGTGTATTCCACGTAAAATATTGTTCATGATTCGTTGAAAAGTAGCAGGTGCGTTTTTTAGTCTAAACGGCATTCGTTTATAATCATAGTGTCCTCTAGGCGTGGTAAATGCGGTTTTTACTGTGTCTTTCTTGTCCATTTCTACTTGGTGATATCCTGATACGAGATCTAATGTTGAAAACTATTGACACTTTCCTAGCTTATCTAAAATTTCGGTGATATTGGGTAGTGGATATTTGTTACCTACCGTTTTTTTCGTTTAGCTTTCTGTAATCTAGTACCATTCGATATTTTCTCTTGCCTGAGGCATCTAATTTCGTGGGTACTATTAATATGGGGCTGCTCTATGGTGAGTTGGTGTGTTGTATGATATCTTGTTCTAATAAGTCTGCTACTTGTCTGTCGGCTTCTTCCTGGCTTGCATGAGGTAGTCTGTTGCGAATGTTACTTAAATTTTCTCTTAACATGTTGTCGTGTTCTATGGGGTTGTCTTCGTTTTCTAAGTTTTCATCTATTTCCATTTTATTGAAATTTAATTCTTCTACGTTAATTGGGTTTGCTAATGATAGTTCTACGAGGTACCTAGTTATTTGAGTATAAAATTGTTGTATCTTTGATTTGAACTAATGCGGTGGGAGTTTCTACTCCTTGTTAAAATGTTATGTGGTTTATAATTCCTACGTCGTTTTTTGGGTTTATGGGGATTTTTATTTTTCATTTCGGGGTTTCTATTGTGTATTTTTATTCGGTTTGGGTATTTTGAAATTTAGTGGAGATTTGTCCGTGTTTCGTTCTTAATAAACGGTTTTTTATGTCAATGTTGGCTCCTAGTTTTCTTAGAAGGTCCATTCCTATTAGGCTGTCGTATTTATCGTTGAATTCAAAAATACAAAATTTGTGTTTCATTTTTACATTGAATGTTTTTGGTAAGAGTATATTGGCTGTAAATTGATGTAGGGTCGTTTGATGGGCTGTTTTAATTTTAAAGGGTTCTCTCTCTACAAAATCTAGATAATGTTTTTTTACGGTTCGGGGGCTAATTAATGTTTTTGAAGATCCGGTATCGATTAGTAGTTTAAATTCTGCGTGGAGTATTTCTATATATGGCAATACTTGTTGATTGATATTATTTAATATTATTACGTTTGGTCGTTTATAAATCGGTCTATCTGAAAATTTAAGCACGAGTTTTTTTTTGTCGTCCTTTTTGTAGTTTTCACATGGGTCGTTATGTTTGTAAGTCTCTAATTAGTTTGATTCATCGTTAAGTTCTTCTATTTCTTTTTAGGTAAAGTTTCGTTTATGGTTATGACTTGGTCGGATTTGCGATATTTTTGTATTTTGTTTGGTATTACCAGATGAGGTATTCATAGGGGTTGGTTTGTAGTAATTGCTAGGGTTATTATTATTACTTATTTATTTATTTCTAATAGGGTTCGCGCTGAGTGCTTGGTTTTGTTGGTTCATATTTTGGTTGAATCTTGATGTGAATGCGGGCTTCGTAAAATTTGAGTTGGAAGTTGATCTTGGAAATTGTTTGAATTGATTTTTAAAATTTGTGTTATTAAAATTTGAGTTATTACTTCGCCGTTGGTTTATGTGTGCATTGAATGGTGTG